>CM062808.1:495652427-496252427 GCA_031772625.1 Pinus tabuliformis | reverse complement strand
GTCAATTACCGGAGCTAAATCAAAGGAAGATGAGCAAACAGTGAGAGGCTCACTTACATCGGTAACTGAAAATATGGGACCAGTTGCCACATAATTAACCCGTGGCAGGGTAGATACCACTTTAGAATCAGGAACATTTAGGGGTGTCATATTATTGGTAGTTGAGACAAGACTATTACCTCGTTAAAAAATGAAACCATGGATAAGATAGACTGTTCCCCCAGGTGTACTTGTCGGAGATTAAAAAATGAAACCAGGAGTACTTGTGGCAATGAAACCTGGAGTGATTGAGGAAGAGGTGTACATTGAGTAGCTAGAAGGATTCGATAACTTCAATAAAGAGTCACATGTGTGCAAACTTAAGTGAGCGCTATATGGATTAACATAAGCACCCCGTGCTTGGTACACTAGGATTGACAACTATTTCATTAGTTTGGGCTTCACCAAAAGTGAAGCAGATAAAAATATTTATCATATTGTGGTTGAAGGTAAATTGTTGATTATAGTATTATATGTCGATGGTTTAATTCTAGCAGGTGATGAGAAGCAAATAAAATATTGCAAGAGAATTTGATATGAAGGAACTGGGGCTCATGCATTATTTCCTTGGTATGGAAGTATGGCAAGGAGATGAGGAACTATTTGTCTTTGAAGAAGTTCCATATGGAGAGCAACAAACCCATGGAGACTCCTCTAGGATGGAATTGGAGGAAGGAAGATGCTACTTCAAGTGAAGTAGTGGAGGCTACTATTTACAGGCAACTTGTGGGTTCACTTATGTATTTGGTGAACACATGATCAGGCATTTGTTTTGCAGTTAACCAACTTAGTCAAGCAATGGTTAAGCCAACCAAAATCTATTGGAATATAGATAAACATGTGTTGAGATACATTAGAGGCACCACTCAGTTTGGTCTTTAGTACATATGAACAGAGGAAGTGAAGCTGTAAGGATTCACAGATGTAGATTGGGTACAGAGTCCATCTTACAAGAAGAGAACATCAAGGGGAATATTAATTATTGGTTAAACAACATTTTCTTGGTACAACATGAAGTAGATATTAGTTTCACTCGGTTCAGAAAAAGCATAGTACATGGCTGCTATTCAAGCAGCTTGTGAGGCTATCTGAATGGGGAATATCATTGTTGGGTTATTTGGTCAGCAAATAGATCCTACAATGATTTATTGTGACAATCAGAGTTGTATCAAACTCTTTGAGAATCTAGTTTTTCATGATTGGTCCAAGGATATCGACATTCGGTATCACCATCTACAAGATTGTGTGCATAGGAGAATCATGTTGTTGGAGTACATCCTACAAAGGAACATGATTCATACATCTTGACTAAGGCAATGTCAAGAGGAGAATTCGAGTTCCATATAGGTAGGATTGTGGTATTTGCTAATCCCTTTCTTTTTGAGAGAGAGTGTTGAAAATGCATCAAGAAAACCCTGATTTAATTTTGTCCTTGAATTAAATTAGGAATAAAATTGTATTCCACATCACAAGACAACTTGTACAATTTAACTAAGGTAATTTGACTTAGTTGGATTATTTAATTCGATTTGAGGATCTAACTTGAGTCATGTAGAGTGTCTCCTACATTATAGGATCCCAGTTGAGTTTATTTTGAGTTGTAATTAATTAATTCGGTTTAACTGAGTTAAAGTAAGTTAAACTAGCTCCAACTAATGGAGGAACTAGTAGGAGGTCAGATAGTGGGGTGTTGCTTCATGTGCTCGACCAATTAACTGATGATTCACTCATAAGTAACTCATGCATGTGAGATATGAGAGTTACTCAGTTGAGATTGGAGTTGAAGGGAAGTGTACTATCAATTATATAATCATCTAAATTGTACAGGTGGTGCATGGAGTCAGAGGAAGGCCTATGAGGATTGAAAAATTCATATTGAGGAATTTACTTAATTAATAGGGGGATAATTACCATGGAAACAATGCAAGGAAATAGGGACTTGGGTAAGCAAAAAATTGGTTAAGTATTGGCCTAAACTTGTCTTGGAAGTAGTGAGACAGATAGAGATAGTGCATAGGTTGCTCAAGCTTGAGCAAAGCATTGTAATATTTTCATATTTTCTTACTAATGCAATATACAGATAGCAGAGGTTTTTAGCTATGGCTTTCCCCAAGAAATCATTTTGTAATGTGTTGATCAAATTATTTCTCTTGTATGCTTCTTGATTTCATGATCATTAAATTGTTTCCGCTCATGAGTAGACTAGATTCAAGTCTATTGTTTTAGTAAATTACAATTAGTAGTTTGAATCTATAAGGAATTTGTACAATAATTATAAATTGAAAACAAATAAGAAAATAAATAACTGAATCTAAAGAGAAAAACATGATTTTAATGACACAAATGAAGACAACATTGCTTCCAGGATTAGGCCCAAATCATCGGAATTGAACTATCTTGTAAAAGAAATCAACACAACAAATTAACTCTAGATAATAAAAGCTTTCATTGAATTATAAAGGATCAATTATAATAAATGTCATCCCAAGTTCACGACTACAGCTGAACAACCTCTCATGAGGCTCAATTCCTCGTCTTTATACTATGACTGTAGAACAATAAATCTATTTTGGATAAAGAGAAATACTGAGAATATGAAGATTCTCAAAATGCTTATTTTAAGTTACAAAAAATCTTAATATCTCCATACGACTGACTCAGAAGCCTATCCTTAACTGATTTTCTCCAAACAAGGGACCAATAGTATCAAGTTATCTAATCTTCTACGAGAAATCCGAGGAAAAACATCAAGTTCCAACTCATCGATAGGTTGGACCTATTCAAAATAAGGATCCAACCGTGAGTAAGTAACACTTTTGTGATAGAGTCAATTCATAAAGGAAATAGAATAATGGAAATACATGAAATGCTTTTAGAATCCATATTCCATAGATTATCATGTCCTAAATTCAATAAAGACTCAGGAAAATAATATAAAAACTAGGAAATAAGGTAAGGAAATTATAACAATTATGAGGCCCAACAATTGCTAATTGAACTGGTGTGAATTTCCCATAACCACTTCACTCCTCGGGCTCTGAATCTGGCTTGGGGGTGGTTAAATGTAAGAAATAAAGGTAGTGTAGTTAGCCTATAATTGGGAGGAGAGTTGAAGTCCCTTTCTTTGTTTCCAATCATTCAATTAACAAGACAAGTTTCTTACTTGTATCTCCATGAATTCCTATTGCACTTGAATGATAATTATTGTTGTTATATGATAATGAGTGTATCAACATAGTTAATGAAGGAATATGTATTTCTTTTATGTTTCAATGAGATGTTTGTATGATTATTCTCATGGTTTGAGGGACTTGTAGATCCCTGTTGTTGTTGATATATTTCCTAAAATATAGAGTTAATTGCGTGGTTATGTATGACTATTCAATGGAAACAGTGAAAATTTTAAGGTGTGTGAAATTCCATGGTTTGGGTACTATAACTACCCAGGAGACTCTTGGATCAAGAATCAAGTAATCTATGCTATTAAAGTGTTGTACATGGTATGCTAGGATATATCATGGTTTTATGTGGTGCATGACTGATTGGTTGCCTTCTCTCTTCATGGTTTAATAATGAGTTAATGCATGACATAACAACACATTTGATAGTAATTTGTTTAGATCCATTTTATAGAAATATATGGTGAATGCTATGGTTGAGTTGATAAGAAGTTGATAGCCATGGATTAGGTTGTTTCAATGCCTGATTGGTAGGAATATTTATATCTCTGTGATAGTGTTTTATCTATGTTTAGGATTTGGTTTAGTTGTGTAGGGTATAAGGATGCTTTCTTGTGAATGTATTTGTTCTCGGAAAGGCTAGGCTCGTAGAGGAACCATGATCGATTCCCTAAAATACTTAGGAAATTTTATAAGTTTGAAAATACCAGAAATCACCCTTTATCTTGCCTCTAGTGAATAGTCGCCAAAACATGCATCTAGGTTGGATGTATCACAGGTATACCAGATACATGTGGCAATCCTAATTTTAGAACATTTGAAGTGGTGAATTTCACTGAAGAGTTAAATTCTCTAAAGTTTCAAATATTTTTGATGGAAAAGATAAAGTGGTGGTCATCTGGGGTGGGGCCCAGTTTGGGCTAAATCCAGAGAGGGTGATATAGGAGGCTCCATAAAACATCAAAAAATAAAATGATCAAAATTTGAATGTGAGTTTGTAGAGCTCGATGATCCAATTCCAACGGTGTGAATGAAACCTCAATCCAAATTTGTATGAGAAAATTATGGGCAGTCAAAGTTCTAGTCAATCTGGGCAAAAGTCAAAGTTAATGTCAACCTTCTACCATGTGGCTAGCTATATAGATGTCATGTGGAAGCCCAATCATAAGGTAGATTCATCAAGTGGGACCACAACCACTAGCCCCTTAATAAGTTTATCCCAACCATATGAGCCAATGAATCAAGTCTTTGTAATGTTCTCCCAACCAAAGTTATTTAAACCTTATTCATTCACATGGAAAGATGAACCCAGAGGTGGGAGGGTTGAAACAATGTGCAGCTGAACCAAGACGTAGTGGAACTATTCCAAAGAGGGCATAGAGTGTGAGGAGAATATTTTGTAGTATATTTCATGGAATATTCTAGAGAATATTCCTAAGGAATATTCCAGAAAGATTTTATGGCATCTTAAAGGTTCTCAAGGAGCCCAGAATTGACAATGTCAGAACCCAGTTGATTTTATACTCATTTTACTCAGAATTTTGCAAGGAACAAAATGATGCATTCAAAATGATGATTTCAGTATCAAATATGAGGGCTTATCACAGAATCCCATGTTTGCCATTAATGTTTGTCGTGCGATTCAAGGCAACCTTGCACATGTCATATGGCGGTCATGTTACACCAAAATTTGTCACCATGACTATTTGCAGTTAGTATGGCTCCATCAACTGTCATACTATCCTCCTTGGCAAGCCTCATACCTCTGCTCTTCATGTCAAATTTCAAGAAAGAGAGAAAAGTCATTTAAAGTCAATTATCTCTGGTACGCAGTTTCTCTTAGCCTTACCTGCGTGTACGCAACCCAAGTTCACAATACCTGTGTACTTGTACGCTCTGTATGTAAAGGGGTGGGTGCGTACCCCTGTAAAGGTCAAAAGGCGTGAGTTTCATCTTAAAAAAGTTACTTGTGGTCATTTCTAGAGTCTTCTAGAAGCTTGTTTGACGTGTATGAAGCGCCTCCAGATGGTTCATGTATCCCTACCAAAGAGGAACTTATCCCATCAAGAGGGGAGCTATCCCATCCAAAGAGGGGCTTATCCCATTGATGTTGGACCTGAATAACTTCCTCTAGAGCACTATAAATACAGGCATTGGGCCAAAGGGAGGGGAGGTTGAAAGCTGAACATTCCTAAGGGTAGATGCTGCTGGAATTAGGACTTCCTTGTAGAAGCATGTGAGGAGAGATTACCATCTTTGCTTGTTCTATTTGGAAGTGGGTGAGCTGATCAGAGTAAAGGAGAACTCTTGTGGACCCTAGGAGGGAATTGCACAACACCAAGGTTCAGGTTGTAATGGTTCCTTTTGTTACCTTTTAATACAAATTAGTCCATTCTTCTCAACAATTTGTTATTTATGAGTTGTTTAATATACTCCTTGGTCTATATGTTAAATATGTTTTATTTTATGTGATATTCAGGTGCTATTTAATCGTTTGATTGTTAGTGAATGCAGGTTTCGAAGGGAAGGAGGAGCTCATCCGGATCAACGAAGTTGGACTACTACAACAGCGTTGGGTTACAGGTAGGATCTAAACACTTGATTTCTCATATTGTAAAAGCATATTTAGAGAAGGATTGCTCTTATTTGTCTTGTTTGTCACTAGAAAGTCTTAGGCTTCTAGGGAGGTCGCTTGTGTCCGCACTAACGACTCTTTCCGCATGACAGGTCATGTTTATACTCTAAAGTTGTAAAATTGTGAGATAGAGCTGTTGGTATGGAATATGTTGCAGTTTGAGCAAAAAAAATTAGAGCTTATGGTTGGAGCTCACATTTTACAATGACTATTTGGCATGCTTCATGAGGCAAGGTTACACTCCTTAGAAGGTGCTCGAGTTTACAGTCAAAATTCATAGAATGACAAGACCAATGTTTTGGTGATGTCTTAGTTGTGTTTTGAGTAACACAATGATCGTCTTGCATGAGAATCAATTTAAGCTTGTGCATTTATGGTTTTTTTCTTGTTTTGGATATTGCGAAGGGATGAATGTATGTTGCAGGTTCCAGTGATCTTTGTATGCTGCAACCAAGCAATAATATCTGAATCATTGTAGGGAATTCATCAGTTGAGTCTTTGCATTCAAACTAATGTGGTGTGGTGCTGAGAAAAGGCCATTTTGACACTTCATCAGATAGTAGTCATGTTTACAATCATTGGTCTCAAAATTGTGAGACCAGGATGATGGTGATGAGTATGAATTGAACTTGAATAATGGATTCAAGGGGATATGTTGTCACTTCAAGTGAGAGAGTCTAGTTTATGCTACATGCTTGTGAAAATAAGTTCTTAGTATTATTTATGAAAACATCTCTTTGATCCTGCCACTATTGTGGGAAGTTTATTGACACTTGATGATGTGGGAATTCAACCTTTTGTAAAGGAGAGCATCTCTGAAGAAGAGAATGGAGTGGTTCATGGATTCATGAGCCTAAAGATATAACCCACATCGAGTGAACTCCATTACCAACTTGGTGATATCCTCCCTTATGTGTTTGTTATCTTTTCTCTTGTTTCTTATGCATGTCTTTCTACTTTATTCAATTATTTTGAGATGAATTAAGTGATGATAGAAAGATAAAAAGCACAGTTAAAATATGTTTCTATTCGAATTGGATTCAAGCCTTCAAATAAAATCAAGTTCAATTAAAAAGGTCCTATAAATCTAATCCTTTCAAGCGAGCCAAATATAGATCGATTTAGTATTAGGAATCAGCCCGTATCATGTCAGAGGGCCATATTAATACTCCCTTGGATAGATATCTAGGCTACCACAAAATTTAGGTTGTATGCACTGAATACATGTGTCATGGGATATGGTGAGTGGTCTAGATACATTCGAAGATCCAAGGATGCAAATGTTTTTTTGTGTGACAATCCTTAGGACACCCTAATTGTTGAAACAACTAGATATATGTAGATCAATGGATTTACAAAAGAATTTGAGACCCTGTGGGTCCCACAAGCTTGTCTACATGGAAATATCATCGATGTTTCATGTTGTTGGTGTGACATGTTTCCAAGCAGAAGAAGCCATCAACCATGTCTACCCATTTCATGGTACCATGTCGAATATTCGTTTCTAGGTACCAGTTCTTAGGGATTGCCTCTAATGTATGAATGAATCTATGTACACATTCTTGCAATGGAATTTCCTTCCATGTTGTAGTGCATAGCTGGATATGCTTCCTTGTAATAGTTTCACCATCTTATTTTATCTCCATCTTTGTATCTATCTATCCAAACCTTATCCCCATCAATCTTCAACATTCCTGCCAACTTCATATATTCTTCTTACGTGCATTCCACCATCTAATAGGGTTAGATTTTAGGGATATATCTAAGGCTGACAACATTTTATTTTATGGAACTTGTTCTTCATAATCATTAAGAAAAGTATTTACCTCACCTAATCCATCATAAGAAGGCAGGTTACATACCTTAAATATCATACAATGAACTGATTTAGTAATTCTTGCACAACACCTTGTGGATACTTCATGCAACCTATTCTTCTAGCTTTCCAATTCTTCTTCTAAGTTTGAGGTACAAAACATATCACGCTCCCAACTCAACTTGCCCTCTATAGTAGGGTTAAAAAATCTTGTTCCTTCGTTTTCATTTGATAGATATTTTCTATATTAGTTGTGCGATATTTTTCTTTGACTAGTTATGTTTATCTTACTCCTTCTGATGGATCCAAGGGGACAATTACTCTCATATTGTTTCCTTCAAATATCATCTGTGTCTTCTTCATATTATTTATGGCCATCTTTTCAAATGCCTAGTTAATTCCAAGCAATGCAGGATAATGGTTACTGTCATCGACAATCTCTATTACTTCAAAATTAGTAGTAGTGAAAACTCTAATATCCATTGTGACACTTAGTAGTCTTCCCAGAGGGAAGATATTTTGTTGATTTTCCATCCTTAACTTAATAGGTGACCATTGTAGCTTCGGATTACCCATTAATTTCCATGTCTGCTTCATCAAGACATTAGCATCAGATCCTAGAACCAAAATAATTTGATCCATCTCATATTCTCCTATCTGTGCATTGAGCCTCATTTCTCTTTTGGTTCTCTTTTGTCATTGAAAATTATTGACTCCACGCATCTCACTTATTGGTGTTTCTTTGGATGCATAGGAATCTATTAACTCCTGAAGCCCTTCTACAACCTTTTGATCTATTAACATTTCATAGAAGTATGCAGAAAAGACTTTAAACTACCTACTTGATTTGGTGAATCTTGGTCTTTTGTCAGAGCTCGATCTTGTGTCGGAGTTCATTCTTGCGTCGAAGTTGATGACATGTCGCAGTTAATTTCCTGATTAGGCTTTGGTTGTGTACTAGAGGTTGAAGCTTCAACATTGATAAAACTTCACTTTCTTCCATAGATACTTCTTTTTCTTTCTGAATATAAAAAATAAGAACTTTCTCAGTAGTCTTTCTGACCCATGCACTTTCAGATTCTTTCTTTTCATCTTCTTTATCACTACTAGTCGTAACTCCACTTCTAGTGACAATAGTAATTCAAGGTTGTTCGGTCCTCCTTTCAGCAGTTATAATTTGAATATTCTATTTCAGTTGTTGATTCCTTTTTTCATGCATCTTTAGAATAAGTACAAGACATTATTGAAATACATGGTCAAAGGATTTATAGTACTTACATGTCATTGTGGGGTTCTGGAAGTCTCTCATAAAATGACTTGGCTGGCTGCAATTATAGCAAATGGTTTATCCATGTCCTCGACCAACTCCACCACCTCGAACTCTTCCTTGGTAACCTCCTTGGTGACTGCACTATCTATTGTCCTCATGTATATTCTCTTATGATTGCATTCTATATGTTTCAACACTCCTTTCCATCATTAGTTCGTAAGCCCGACAATTATTCTCATAATGTCGTACTGATTTACAGAATTTGTAATATAGATTCCTCGAAGTTTGTACATATTTATGTAACAAGTAATAGTCTCTTGAATGATGTTGGCCTCTAGTCTTACATATTTCTCACCACGGGATGGATCTTGCATTCAAGGGATTCGTTTCCCCACTAGCCATGTAATTTCTGAAGATAGGGCATTGTTCTTTATAATGGCCATTGGATCTACACTTTGTACACCATACTTATTCTCTAACTTCTTTGGTTTTCTTGATGTCTTATTGTTGGGCATGGAATCCCCCCAAGGCATGTTTTGGGGCTCAAAGCCCAAGTTTTGACCCAATATTGTTGTAAAGACTCCATGAATTGAGGGCACAGAGCACGAAATGTATGATATAGTCATAGGGTTGTCCGCCCTAGTCTTGTAATGTAATGTCAATCTACCCATGGTCTGTGGACCATGGGATTGTATAAATAGAGCGAGGCTCTAAGTGTAAAAGATAATGAATAGGCATAGTAGAGAAGTAGAGAGACGAAAGAGTCTAAGTGACTAAGGGTGTCTTTGAGTTATAGAGTAGGAGAAGGCTCTACAGCTAAGTGCGCAGAGGTCTAGTAGTCTGCACCTGAGTGCGCGGACCCCTGCAGCTGAGTGCACAGGGAGGAGTCGAGTTTGTAACTAAGAAAGAAATTAATAGAGAAATTTTTGTTACCAATTTGTGTATTTGTTCTTGGGTTAATGCATGTTTGATATAAATTGCAAATGTACTGTTTATTTACTTCACACACCTAAATGAATGGTTTATGTTGTTAAGTATAACTTAAAGCACGCAAGTAGGCTAGAATAATCAACTAACATTGGAATACTAGTAAGGAATTTGGTAATAACAATGTTCAGGCCCCGAGTAGGGCTGTGCGAAAGCAACATCCGAGGCTACGAGGTACAGGAATGTGCACGTAGCAACGTGTGCTAGGGCCAAACTACGGACTACTTGAAATCATCAAACATCTCTAGGGTGCGGAAACCTAGTTCTAGCACCCTCCCATACTACTTCGGGTGAGACATCAATCCACGCTCCACAAACTATAGCTGAAAGGGCCAGTAGTACCGGGATTTGTTTGTCTAAATCAACTCTGAACCTGGGTCAGGCCCCAATAAGCCAACAAATGGTTCCGTTTTCGGGATTGAGATCTGCATAAGAGATGTCTGATGTTGTGTCAATGGAATCCGACAAAGAAAGAAATTGAAGAGTGGCTGGATAGAAAGATTCATATGTTCGCGGCACAGGAAAATAGGAATCCACAAGTATTGAAGGAACAATGGTTAGAGCGTTACTTATATATGGAAATCCACGAAATTTTCTTTGCATCCTTCCCCTTTGAGCTGTACGAGGGATCACGAAGCTAGCAGACAGTTAGGGAAGGTGTAGGCTTGACAAACCTATTGTGTGGACTCCATAGTTGGTGTGCAGACTAGAAGCATCAGGAGATAATATCGTGGCACTGTGTACCATTGGCTCAATCAAATTATAGGAGGGTTTATCACCAAGTTCGTAGTAGATACTTCATTCATCTACATCAAGGTGGAATGACGCTTCCTCAAAGGACCGCGAGGTAAGTACATTAAATATTTGAACACTTGGATTGAGGTGCTACTGTGTGAAAACGGGTTAAGCGAATAAATTGATGTTTGGGGCTATGCGATGTGGGAGGATCTACAAAAATGAAGGTAGTGAAGAATTAGAGACTAGTCCCTTGATTTCACCTCGGCAGGAGAGCAAGGAGGAGCTCACAAAAGTTTCACCAAGAAGTGTGATCAGTCTAATAAGACAACGAATTCTGCACATACCACCCCCACCTACACCACCACCAGTTTCACCATCTTCACCCCCATCTTCGCCCACACCACCACCGCCACCACCATAGTTCAATATGGCGAGTGGACTAAAGTTGTTGGTGTTCAAAGGAGTAGGGAATAAAGATTTGGACCAATTTTGGTTCGTAGTAAAAGCTGTATGGGAAGCGCAAGGAGTCACGGATGACAATATAAAGAAGACAACACTGGTTAGTGCCTTGCAAGATCGCGCATTGACGTGGTACATTAAACATTCCAATGACAATCCAAACACAGGGATCCAAGATATCCAAGCTGCACTAAACAGGGAATTTAGTAGGCTGAAATTAGAGACAGTCGATTATTGGATTTAAGGAAATCACGATGCTTCTAGGCGAGACCCCCTGGGAGCTGGATCAGAGACTGAAGTGTATGATTCGAGAAGACAACATGACCTTGATGGATTGGCAACACCATGCATGGTTTGTAGCATCACTAACGCCGCATCTAATGAACGCGTTGTCACAATAGAAGCTGTCAACTTAGGTCGAGGCCTTGGAGATCGCAATGAGACTGCATGAGACCGTGATACAAGATCCTAATTTAGGAGTCCACCAAATCCATGTGCAATTGAAAAACTTGTGTCTTGAGATGCAGAGTTTGAAACAAGATAGGATAGCTCGCTCAGAAGCACGTGAGGAGGTATGGTGCATAAAGTGCAAAGGCCGGGGACATGACAAAGACCATTGTCCAATCTTTGAGAACTACCTGGCGGGAGGAGGGCCAATACCTTGAGACCAGAGGCACAAGTAGGACCGAGCGTGATGCCTGCATTATGGTGCGCAATTTGTCAGATAGGAGGGAAGCATGCCACGGATAACTACCATCTATTACAAAAGTATATGCAAATGTCCCATTAGTTGTTCTGTAATTTCAGTAGGTCAGTAGGCCATGATGAGCATACCTGTAGAAGTTATGAACTAATGATGGATTGGACTCCTACCTACAGAGTTCAGACCGAAACGTGATCCCTCGATCAAATGCAGGGATGGCGCACACTAGGTTTCAGGGGCATGGATGAGGTTGAGGTGGAATGGGACTGGGAAGGGGTTGCGGACAACTGATCTATTACAATTGTGGAGGTCCAGGGCATTATGCCTGCGATTGTACAAATCCGACGAGAGCATCATGTTTATATTGTACCTAGTTTGATCGTGAGACAGAGGACTTCCCCACACTGATAGCGAGGTTGTGCGATAAAGGAACACTCCAACCTCCCCCGACTCAGAACCTACAAATGATGAGGTTTGAGCCGCACAAGGAGGACTGAAACGTAAACATTGTGCTCTGAAGCGGTATCACGATAGGAGATGATAAGGGAAAGAAGCCCGAAGAGAGTGCCTGGGTTCGCAAGGCTCCAACAAAGGAACCAAAGTTTGATTTGTAGCGTGCGAAGGAAATATTCATAGAAGCTAAGAAGAGTTTCAAGGTGGCCTCCACTTCAGGTAGTAAAGACAAACTAGAACCCGAGATGGACCCATCAATGCTGACTACCTTTCTGGAGACATGTATGAAGCTACTACGCGACAAAAAAGTGGTGAAGGGGCTGCAAGAACTCATCACTAGATGTGTTGGACCAGGAGAACCGCAAGTAGATCGGAAGCTCGGGAAGCACACAACGTGAATAGGATGGGAGATGATATTGACTATGCAAATCGGGGAATATGAAATGGATCAAGTGGTTTTGGATCTAGGATCGGACGCGAACGTCCTGCCAAAACAGACATGGGAGCACATGGGCAGGCCCACATTGCAATGGTCTCCTATTCAATTCCGAATGGTGAACCAACAAAAGATCCTACTGATGGGAAGATTGTAAGGAATAGTGGTAGATATCGAAAGCGCGAGAACGCTTGCAGATTTAGAAGTGATAGAGATTGTTGATGACAACAATCCCTATCCCACACTAATGGGAATAGATTGGGCCACTGATATGAATGGGGTGATAAATATTGTTACACAAAAATGTCGTCACTATGATTATTTACAGTCAGTATGGGTCTATCATCACTTGTACTATCCTCCTAAGCAAGTCTAAGACCTCAGCTCTTCAAATCAAGCTTTGGAAATGGGAGAAAGACATTAAAAATCAATGTAACTCTTGTTCCGCACTTTCTCTCATGGTCACCTGCGGTCCCACACCTTCTGTGTACAAAAGCTGCGTACCTACCTGCTCTGTCCCTAACGGTGTAGGTGCGGACCCCTGTGAAAGTCAAAAGGCATAAGTTTTATCTTAAAAAACTCACTTTGGGTTAATTCTAGAGTTTTCTAAAAGGAATTTTGACGTGGATTGTTCGCTCTGAGGTGGTTCATGCATCCCAAAAGAGAAGGAGCTAATCCCTTGACTAAAGGAGCTATCCCTTTGAAGGAGGGCTTTATCCCTTTGAAGGAGGACCTAGTAACTTCCTTCCATTGCACTATAAATACAGGCATTGGGGTGAGGACTAGGGAGGTTAGAAGCTGAACATTTTGAGGGTAAATGCTGATGAAATTAAGACTTCCTAGTTGAGCTTAAGAGGAGAGATCACATACCTTTTTGGCTTCATTGGGGAGTGAGTGAAACTTGTCAAAGTAGAGGAGACTTCTTGTTGTACCCTGGGAGGAGCTTGTACAATGTCAAGGCAAAGGTTGTAAAGTTCTTCTTCTTTTGAATTAATACAATCAAACTCATTTTTCTGAACAAGTATCTTATGTTATTTGTTTCATGGACTCCTTGACTTTCATGTTAAATATGTTTTATGCAATTGGTTTTT
This sequence comes from Pinus tabuliformis, assembly GCA_031772625.1. Classification (NCBI taxonomy): domain Eukaryota; kingdom Viridiplantae; phylum Streptophyta; class Pinopsida; order Pinales; family Pinaceae; genus Pinus; species Pinus tabuliformis. The sequence goes on along the minus strand of CM062808.1, from coordinate 496,238,621 downwards.
CAGGTGCTATTTAATTTGTTTGCCTTGTTGGTGTTTGCAGATTCACGAAAAGGAGCTCATTTGGATCGAAGGAGCGAGGGCATCCACAAGCTTGTGTTGGACCAAAGGTAGGCCCTAAAAACACTTGTTTGCTATTTTTTATTGAAGAATATTTAGAGAAAGATAGTGTCTGGTTGGTTTGCTTGTCATTAGGTCTTCTTTAGATTCTAGTAAGGTCTATCTTGCCCGCAAGATTGACTCATTTCGTGCGACAAAATGGCGACTCCGCTGGGGACTTGATTGTTTTCCTTGTTTATACTTTGACCTGAGAAACTGTATTTTCTGTTTCTTTTTTTTACTTGATGATTGTGGGATTGGGTGAATATAGTTAATTTTGAGTCAGTTTTTATTTTTCATAGTTTTGGGAGAGGTACGCACCCTCTGAGTTAAGCACAGTGCGTACATGTACGCACTTTTCCTTTGTACACAGAACGTGAACGCACCTGTGTAAACAGGTTGCCTACGTACCCTGTCAAAAATTTGAAAAATTTTAAATTTTTCTCTTTTTTATCAGTTTAGAATTTGTTTATAGGTTTTATCCATTGCCCATACCTACTTGTTCCCTGTCAAAAACTTTCCTTGGTTTAATTTCATTAGTGTTAGGGTTTTAGGTGGAATTCCTAGGAATTTTGCTTGTTGGGTTTGTTTTTCATTTTTGGTTGTGTAGTGGCTTTGAGCTTAGAAGCCGTAGGGACCTCAGATTACCTTGGTGTCTACCAGTCTTCTTATGAGTCTGACCATTTATGAAATCTCCCCTTGTTGAGGAATGCACTTTGTGTTTTGTCATTTCAAAATTTCGAAAAACTTGTATTTGAAAGTTGGAATTTTCATTTTTAAAAAAGGAAAACGAAAGATTGGTTGTTTTTTGACTAATTGTGATTATGCATAAATTAGTCCTTAGCTCACATTTAGCTAAGTAAAACATCCTCAAAAAGACTTTTAGTAAGCTTTGACTTCAAGTAGCTTTTTATAGTTTGTAGCTCTCAGTTAGTCATTTTCATTAGTTTTGAGTGTTTTATTTACAAAATATAAAAAAAAAAATCTCTTTTGGAAAAAGTTTGTTTTTGTAGTGATTGAGTGCTTTGAAAAGAAAAGGGAAATTTTTGTGAAATAACTAGTTGTCTCGTTTTGAGTGCTTTGGAAAGGAAAAAGCTATTCTTTAAATTTGTTTAATTGAGAAAGATTTGTGTTTACAAAGTATTTGCATTCTCAAACTCTTTCTTAGTGTAGAAGTTCATCGAAGAGAAAATATTGTTTAAATCATCTTAGGTGCATCTTTTTAGTGATTTCGAGTTGAGTCCTACACCACGAGTTTCATCTCCACCACCTCTTGACTTAAATAGAAACCACTATAATTAACGCTTAAAGTAAAATTCACCTAGTAACATTTTATTTCTAGGGCTCTGATATACCAACTTATCTTAGGCTAGTGTCTTGGAGTAGGAGAGTAATTAACTCTCCAAGACAGTAAAAACAAACAAGTAGCTGTATCTTGTGGTAGGAATAAATCCAATTGTTGCATTTATGCTCTGGGAAAGCTCCTCTTAAAGGATAAGCACAAGATCGTGTCCGAACCAGTGTGGGAATCAATCCTTCCTCATTGGGAACGACGCCAGATATTCACGTATTAAAAACCGTAAACCTCGGATTAACCATTGTCGAGGAGCCTGGGGTCACTTGTTGGTAAACCTCGGATTATGTCAAGGAGCCTTCAAGGGGATTGAGCTTGCTACTCTGCCCTTGCGTGCGTATCGGATCGTAGATTGTTCCCCCAGGTGTATTTTTCTCTGTTGGTAACCTTAGTGGCCATATTCTTTAGGATTCTTCCTAAGGTGACAGTGGTGGGAATATCCCACTATACCTAAAGCAGATGTCGGCTAGACTCACTTGGATTTTCTAGGGGGTTCACTTCACTCAAGATGGTTTAGTGGAGGAACTTAGTCCAGTCTATTCATTAAGCAGGTTGTCAGGGTAACTGTTCCAACCGCCATTTCTGTACTGAATTCTGCGACGTTGGATTTCATCACCAACTAGTGTTTTCGGTCCGGAAAGTTACTGTTTGTGTGTGTTTGATCTCTAGATTCTTTAGGCGTGTGATTCAAATTTGTTTGGTTCTTTAGAGGCTTTAGGTGTTTTTCATTGAGATTTTACTTTGTTTGTGTGTGAAGTAGTTAAAAGTTTTTAACTGTGGTTGAATTACTAAGACAGTCCCGTAGACTTCGGGGCCAGTCTCCTGAGTTTGTAACCGTGGCTGATTTATTGAGGAAGTCCCGTAGACTCCGAGGCCAACCTCCTGAAGAAGTCCTGAGCCAGCTTGAAGGCTTGAAAGTCCTCGTAACTCCTAGTGGTAGTAAGGTTGGGTCACCTGAAGAAGGAGAGTCTTCATTGGTTGTACATCCTGATTACCAAACTCTAGTAACAGGTTACGATCCACAATCGATTTCAGTTTCCGAACTTGCTGGTAGCTTTTCATCTACTAGTGATATAGGTGAAGAACCTGAGATACCTGAACCTGTTACTCCAACATCGGGGTTTGTCTCTCCAACTTCTAGTGGTCCTGATTCACCTAGGGTAGAAAGAGTAATTACACAAGATCTTCCTTCTGGACTTATTGTTATTGAAGAACTTGCTCCGGAAGAAGAAGTAGGCATCCCTATCCTTGAAAATCAACCTGTTCTTGATCTAAGGGAGCGTGAATCATTTTTTTACAGTTCGCCTAGGAGTACTACTTGGTATCTTTCTTTGACTAATTATTTGGAAAACCTAGGGTTAAGTTTTTCACCACCTCGTGCTCCTTATCATCCTAGAGGTTTTTATACTCCCGTAAATATGTCAGGTCAGTCGTCCATGTTTACTCAATCGCCTGAATCTTTTTTGTATGGCAGTCCTTCTGTTCCCTCTGGGTATCAGTCACTTTCTGGTACTTTTTCGGGAGAATCTCCTCAACCCATTGAGCAAGGGTTATTAACTCGAAACAATAATACAAAGCCGTTGAGCCTAGAAGACATTCTTATGATGTCAGGTTCTATTCTCAATTCTCAACCTCAAGGTGGCCAGTTACCGCTTGGGGGGCAGCCTCAATTAACGCCTGGGGGGCAACCTCAAGGTACACAATTTGCATCTGGGGGGCAACCTCAAGGATAGTACGTACCTACGATATAGTACGTTCCTAAAGGTAAACCCCAGACTCAATATGTACCCCAAGGTCAACCCCAGTATCAATTTATACCTTAAGGTCAACCCCAGTATCAGTACGTGCCTCAAGGGTATCTACCCCAAGGTCAGTACTCGAACCAAGGTTTCCAACCACCCCAAGGTCAATCTTTTGTTCAAGGAATGGGAAATGTACCTTTCAATTATCAATCCTACCCTCAACCCGGTTATGGTCCTCAATATTCTCAACCTGTTATGGGTCAGTACCCCGGAATGAACATAGTGTGGGATCCATCGCAAACCCAATAGGTGTTGCAGCCAAGTGTACAGTTGTCATCTACAACTGGGCAAACGTTAGTTTCTGGTACACCCCAGCAACCAGTCCAGTCTAATATTCAAACTTTTGTACCTTCGGTAGTTTCTCAGTCTGGGCCTACTACGCCTCGTACTCCATCTCAAACGACTGCTGCAACTGCCGCAACATCTGTTCAATCTACCCCACCTACTTCTGGAGTATCGACAACTCCGGTTTCTACTGTTGCTGTATCTATTCCTCAGACATCTTTACCACCATCTGGATCTACGATTCAAACTACGGTTCCGATGCCTGTTGGACAACCTGGTTTAAGTACGGTTGTCACAAGTCAACCACAATTCACCTATCAATCGTACCAGGGACAGTACCAATTCGGTCCTACTGTCCAGCAGCCAGTTTATCAGTATCAACCGTATCTTGGGTACACTTATCAACAACCTCAACAACCCCAGTACGGTCTGGTTAATCCTGGTTTTCCGGGAGGATACAATATCCCGAACGCGATTCCTATTCCTAGTTATCCCGGATATCCTCCTCCTGGGGCTGGTCTCATGACCCAGAGTTTTAGGGATCCTAATCGGCAGTTACTATTTATCGCAACTTTGGACTTACCAGACTTGTCGCACCTAACGAACGATCCAATTAATTATCTTCCGTTTTGGCCGCCAATGTCGAATAAGTTTCCCAGTGACATTCCCAAGTTCGAAGGTAAATCAGGAGAGGACCCGTCGAACGATGTGATGACTTACCACCTCTGGTGTGCATCTAACTCCATCACAGATGATTTGATCAATCTTAGACTTTTCTAGCGCATTCTAATTGGTCTCACGGCCAAGTGGTACATTGAGTTACCGCGAGGCACTTTTTATAATTTTAGTCAGTTAGCTACCTCGTTTTTAACTCATTTCCAATTGCCAGTCCGATATGACAATGGCACGAAATTGTTAACTTCGCTAAAACAGTCAACATACACGTACATTTCAGATCATATTCATGAGTGGAGACGTTGACGTCATTTAGTGAAGGTATTTATTCCAGATCAAATCTTGGCGGAGTGGTTTGTAAAATCTTTGTTGCCAAAGATCATTGAAGATGTTGCTAAAGCCAGAGTGGTTACTGAGGAGCAAGTCATTGCTCAAGAACAGTACCTTGACTTGGTTTATACTCAGTCAGGTACGTTACATGAAAAGATCCCCGATCTTCCCAAGTCAAATCAAATCGCTGCAGCTCCTTCGGGATCTCATGCCGCTGACGGTATGATTGGCACGGTTAACACTAAAGGTAAGAAGACATCCTCCAAGAATTCTTCTCCTATTATAACCTTGCATGATTCCCCAACAGGATATTCTTCTGCAGAGATTTCCGCTGATATTCACGTTGTAGAGTCATCTACAGCTAAATCAAAATCCGGTGGGAAGAAGAAAGGAAAGAAGAAGAATAAAACAGACAAAAGTTCAAAGGAGAAATCTGAAAAAGCGGAATCCAATGATGAAAAGCACAAACCTCGTTATCCATGTCTCATTTGTGACGAAGAACATTTTACAAGAGACTGCCCTCATCGTGCAGAGGTTGCGAAGATCGTCAAAGGTTCCCAAACTCCTGTTGTTTTGAAGGATCCATTTCCAAGTCAAGACAGCAAGAGGATAGGTTCTTCCTCGAGTGCCAATGAAGAACCCATATTGATGATGTCCCATGTAAGGATTGTGACTCGATTGCAAGATTACAGTAGTAAAATTCCTGTTGATGGTAAAGAAGTAGAATCTTCTCATTCTAATCCATCAACCTCAGCTCCCGGTTCCGATCCACTACAGATCGAGAAACCTAATCCAGACTTGGTAATCAAACCGCCCGCTAAGGGTATACTTCGAAAGTCAACTTTCAATCCACATGCGAGAGCGGCTCAGAACTATAACATTGTTGAGGATTTGGCTGTTTCACCCTCAGCAATGTCGGCTTTGGAAGTGCTGCAATCATGTCCAGCACAACATAAATTACTTTTGTTGGCTATAGGAGCTGTTGACATTCAGGACCCGAACCTGATAATTTTTGATCTAGAAAATAGTACACCGCGTCTCCCTCATCAAATGGCTTTCCAGATCCCAGTGATAGTCAAAAACAGGCCTATTCATCGGACTGTAATTGATGAGGGAGCCTCAACGTGCATTATGTCGATACAGTGTTGGAGATCGCTTGGTTCTCCTTCACTAAATCAATCCCCGACAATTCTTAAGGCCTTTGATGGCCGTGGCTTTCATCCTTTTGGCATTCTACAGGATTTGCCTATAGGGGTTGAAGGAAAAACCATTAGTCTAGATGTGGAGGTGGTTGATGCCCCTCTAGACTACAACCTTCTCTTGGGTCGAAGTTGGTCTTACGCTATGACAGCGGTCATTTCATCGGTCTTTCGAGTAATAAAGTTTCCACATAATGGAAAGATCGTAACAATAGACCAGTTGGCTTACTTTTCATCCGACCTAGCCTCTTCGGAGAGTATTCAGCATGTTGGTAAAACAACTATCCCATATAAGGATGTTGGAGTAGGATTAGTTAAAGATGTCGGTTTACTGGGAACTTTTCCTTTTCCTCCAATCAACACATCATCTTCATTTGCAACTATTCATATGATTACATCAGACACCATTATTTATGATGATCCTTGGATCATCCCTTCTGAATCTGAGATAGACTCATTTGGTAATTCCATGCCTTTGAGTCCATATGAAATTGCCTATGAAGCCGTGCAGTCTTTTGCGACCTGTGTTCAACCGAAATTGACTTAATGAATGTGGTTCGTGAGGAATCACTTTTCACATCAGCCTAGGATTTAACTACGTTTTCTGAACTTGTTCACTCTGATGAGAAAATTCGTGAAATCCTATGTGTAGATGATTTACCATGGGAAGATCTCCATCACAGATCTTCGTTTTTACTCGAGAATGATCGTTTTGAAAATGATTTCTCATTAATTTTTACAACTGAATATGTAAAGGAACCTTAGAATCCAATGAAACATCCCGATTCAGAGTTAAATTTTTGAAACATCTCTCGAACTATTCCTATTGACATTTTGGTTAAGCCCGGAATTGTTGAAAACATTCATATAGGTGCCTCGTGTACAGATGACGAAATTCAATTATATAAGGCCCTATTTCAAGAATTCTGCGACGTGTTTGCCTGGTCCTATGAGGAAATGCCAGGAATTGATCCCACGATTGTTGTTCATGAGATCAAGACTTACCCGGACGCTAAACCCGTCCAGCAACGTTTGCGTCAGATTCACCAACGAAAAGCTGTTGCAATTAAAGCAGAAGTTGAGAAACTGTTGAAAGCAGGTTTCATTTATCCGATCCCGTTAACGGATTGGGTATCGAATATTGTTTTGGTTAACAAAAAGCAGGGAACAATAAGAATATGAATCGATTATAGGGACATTAATCGAGCTTTTCCAAACGACAATTACCCAACTCCCTATATCGATCAAATCATTGATGATTGTGCCGGCAGCGAAATATTTTCCTTTATGGACGGTTTTTCCGGATACAATCAAATCAACATTCTACTTGCCGATCAACCGAAAACGACTTTCATTTGTCCATGGGGGACATTTTCTTATTGCAAATTGCCTTTTGGGCTTAAGAATGCCGGAGCAACTTTTCAAAGGGCGATGTCTTATGCGTTTCATGACATCAAACACATTGTGCAACCGTATCTCCATGATTTGCCTGCTCATTCATTACATCGAGTTGATCACCTCGTCCATTTACGAGCAATCTTTATGAGGTGTAGGCATTATTGTATTTGGTTGAACCCACACAAATGTGTCTTCTGTATAGAAACAGGTCGATTGTTGGGATTTGTAGTTTCGAAAGCCGGCATTCGCGTTGATCCCTCAAAGGTCAAAGCTATCATCAAATTGCCTCCTCCTTCGAGTCTTCGCCAACTCCAAAGTTTGCAGGGGAAAGCAAACTTTTTACGACGATTTATTCCTAACTACGCCGAATTTACAAATGGTTTTACCCGGTTGTTGAAACAAAATACTCAATTCTCTTGGGATGAGATAGCTTAGAAATATTTTGATGCACTCAAACACGCGTTGACCCATGCACCGTTGTTGCATCCTCCCAACTACAACCATGATTACTTCTTGTATCTCGCCGCCTCCCATTCCACCATTGGAATGGTCTTAGTTCAGGAAGATGAATTCGGAACGGAACATGTGATATATTATCTTAGTCGAACGTTAAATCCAACTGAGCTAAAATACTCACATGTGGAGAAATTGGCATTGGCAGCCGTTCAAGCTGTCCAACATTTTCGTCACTACATTTTACTACGTAAAACTACGGTAATTTCGGATTGCAACCCTATGATCTACATTTTGACCAAACAATTGCTAGGGGGCAAGTACTCTAAATGGATCGTTATCCTGCAGGAGTTCGACTTGGAGTTTGAGAAATCTAAGTCTAAGAAATCTTTAGTTTTTGCGGAGTTAATATGTGACTTCTCGCGTGCTGACACGGAAACTATGGGAGAGGAGCCCATTGCGAACGAATCTTTGTTTCTAATTAGCACTTTAGATCTGTGGTATGGGGATATCATCATCTATCTCCAGACCCAATCCTTTCGGCCAGAAATTTCAAGGTCGGAACGTCGGAAAATTCGTTTCCAGTCCCAACAATTCAAAATGATTGGAGATACTCTTTATCGCCGTGGGGCAGACTCTATCTTTCGACGTTGCTTAACTCACGAAGAGGCTGAAAGGGTTCTAAATGACTGTCACTCTGGAGCATGTGGCGATCATATGTCTGGGTATGCCACAGCCCAAAAGATATTGCGCCCTGGCTATTTCTGGTCGTCCTTATTTAAAGATTGTATTACCGCGGTCCGAAAATGCCACAACTGCCAGATTTTTTATCGTAAGATGCGCGCTCCACCTGCTCCTCTCCACCCTATAATTGCCATTGGTCCTTTTGCCAAATGGGGTATCAATTTTATTACATGTAGCCCTCACGCGGCCAGGGGGCATGCCTATATCATCCTTGCGGTAGATTATTTTACTAAGTGGGCCGAGGCGATGCCTACATTCGAGGCAGACGGAAAAACAACTGCAATTTTTGTGTTCAATCATATAATTGCTAGGTTTGGTGTCCCACAAGTGATAATCACTGATCATGGACGTCATTTTCGAAATGTTATGATGATCGAACTTACAGGCCAGCTTGGTTTACGTCACGATAGTTCAACCCCTTATTATCCAGAAGCGAATGGTCTACTTGAATCCATCAACAAAGTTTTAGTTATCATGATCCGACGAATCATTGGGATTCATCGGTCAAATTGGCACAACATGCTATTTCCAGCGCTATGGGCGTACCGAACCTCAGTAAAAACATCAACAGGGTTCACTCCTTTCCAACTAGTCTATGGTTTTGAAGTCGTGTTACCCATTGAATGCGAAATCCTGTCACTGCAAATGGCCATCGAGTTACTTCCAGCCACTTCCGAAGAGGAAAAGCGTTTGTTATACTTGGCTCAATTAGATGAGAATCGACGTGATGCTGCATTGGCGATCGAGACTCACGCAAAACGAATGAAAGGTCAGTATGATCGAAATGTAACCCCTCGAAATTTTTCGGAAGGAGATCTAGTCTTAGTTTATGATCAAGCTAATGATAAATTAGGCGCTGGAAAATTTGTTCCTATGTGGAATGGTCCCTATGTTGTCAAGCGAAAGCTAGCCAAAGGGGCTTATGAATTGGTAGACTTTGATTTGGACTCTTTGGGTAAACCCAGAAATGGTCTTTACTTTAAGAGGTATTATGCTTAAAGGAATGGGTATGGAGATTTTTAGTTAGGATAGTTTTTCTTTCTAGCTGGTGTGTTTTAGTTTAAAAAAAGTGTGCTTAGCTTAGAGAGTGTTTTTCCGTCATTATTCCTGCTTATCTTGGTTTTACTCTTGATATTGCAGATGTCGATGCCTCTCCAAACATACATTGGATTTGCTGATGGTGCTTGTCGTAATACACGGAACATCTCTTCTGCATCTTGGGTTATCTATTCGCCCTCTGACGAGTTAGTTTCTATGCATGGGGTAAGCCTCGGTCAAACAACAAACAACATTGTAGAGTACAGTGCAGTGATTGAGTTATTGTCTGAATCTATTTCATTTGGGATTCGGAGTTTGATAGTGAGGTTAGATTCTGAACTCGTTGTATTACAGCTTAATAGAGTGTCTGCCATTAGAAATCCAGTGTTATTAAGATTATTTTTGAGAGTGCGTCTCTTGGAACGTGAGTTTGATTACATTGAATATCAGCATATTCCAAGGTCTTTAAATACATTAGCAGATGCAATTGCTTCTCGAATGTTAAATAGACATTTGCAATAATCATACATGTAAATTAAAAACCATTCCATAACATGGTTTACAAGATAAGCCGGTAATAGTGATATATATATAGGAGTGTGTCAAAAAATACATCGTCTTCGATCATAGGTTGAAAAACGCCTTATGATCGGCAAAAATGATAAGTACAAAAAGCAAAATGTCACATGTGCCCACAATAGGCGATCATCCTATCACTAGTGATGATCTCTATAAGAAACCACTGCATGGGCCACCTTGCAAAGGAACCTCCTAAAAGGTCCCGTCACTCCAATCACATAGCGCTGAAGTCGACGAGGAATGTCGTCTATAGTGGTCTCAGGAATATCTCCTGTCAAGCGCTCAAGATGACCTTCCAACTCGGCCAAAACCTCTGCTGATTCGTCCTGTGGGGCTAGCGCGGGTGCAACTGGTTGTCTCCTCTCGAAAGGCCGGAGAGCGGCTGGTCGCTGTGGACCCACATCTGCATTTGAAATCTTTACTATCAGTTTTGAGATGATGGAAAAATAAAAAAAAATTTAAAATAGGAAAAGTTGAAAAAGATTTTACCTGACTCATCCCATTGCTCTCTTGGTGGAAGAGCCATGTCTGGGTCACCACGGAAATCTATCCCAGCGTAAGGGAAGTCCTGAATGGAAAAGACCTGGTTTTCCAACCATTGGAAATACTCAGGTTTGAACCGAGCAACTTCTGTCCTCTCGTCCGGGTGACGGGCCATGACTGCGACCCATCGCATCAGTTTGGGCTCTCGAGGAAGCCCAGCTCCAACAGTAAGGTGTTGTGGGATCAGCATAGGAACCCTCTCCAAGCCAAAACTCACGACCAAAGCCCCATAACCAAAGGTCTTTAGTCGTCCGCTCTTGGCCCTGGTCAGTTGGCCTTTCACATTGACCAGCACAGCATTGCACCAGTTGAAGATGGTGCCTCGAAAGCAATCAACTGCCATACACATCTGGGATCCGGTGGCAATATGTAATGCAGTAGCTCCGCAAAGTCTGGTGATAGTAAACACAATCACCATGAGCTCAGGACGGGACATGGTCTTTATGTCTATCCCTTTGTCTCTAGCCTAGCTGTTGCAGTACTCTAGCCGGAGGCTATCGACAGACTGGCCACCTGGCCTAGTCCCATGCAGAGTCAAGTCTTCACCTCTCTTAGGCAAACCAGTCAAGAAATAAATGTCCGCCGGCTCGATTTCGAGCCGGTGGCCGCCAATGAAAAAACACTGGTCCTGTATGCTCCATCTGTCAACCAGCCACTGTAAGAAATCCACATGAGCCCTCATTCCAAGAATGGTCCAGAATTTGTACAGTCTGCACGCCCTCAAAGCATCAAGTGAAGGCTGATGATTCCATGCGGCAGCATCCATGTCCTCATGCTCTCGTTCGCGCCAATCTAGCATGATGTACTCTCTGCATCAAGTGTAAAGATTAATTAAATTGCTAGAAAATATTTTGATTGGTCCATTTTTGAGAATCTTTGGGTTCAAAACCCTTGCGGCGGGGTACACACCCTCTGAGTTAGACATAGTGTGGGGTTCCGCACTTTGTCTACACAGAAGGTGTGGACCCCGAGCTTTTTCCCAATGGGGAAAAAGTTGGGGTCCTTGGGTCGGCAATGGTAAACCTGCGGACCCCCGCGCGCGGGTTTTGCTCCTAAAAACGCTCCCAAAAATGAAATGAAGGACTAAATCAAAAAACTAAACGGTTGAAAATGAAGAGTAGGATGATGTGGATTACCTGGAGAAGACGGCGCTCGATTCCGACTGTTGGATTTTCCACAATCTTCACGGGAAGTTTTCTAAGCAAAAGCACTATTTTCTCACCCAAACTCAAACGGTAAAAATGACTTGACAAAGGCCCTTTTTATAAATTTTTTGAGTAAATAAATCGCAAATTTGTTTATGTTTCACTTTGAAAAGGTATTTTGCGATGCTTTTATCCATTTCAAATAGGTATGAGTAATGTTTGTGTTTTTGTGTAGAATAAATGATTATTCAGGTGAAATCTATCATTTTCGACAGAAAAACATGTAGAGTCATCTTTAAGCTCTCTTCTGACTCCTAAAATATGAAAAGATTGTTGAGTGTTTCTTTTAAACTCGTTAAAATGGAATTAAAAGACGGTCCACTTACAGCTCTTTTACGACCGTAAAAACATGAAAAGATTGCCGGATTTTTGTCGTTTCGAATTCGATATTGGTTATAAAACGACGTGCCATTGATCGTTTTTTTACTTTTTTGGGTCAAGGGCACTAATAACGAAAAGTACTCCTTGGTCGTAAAAGATCAAGCGGTTCTCTCAAGTATTATTTTATACTTTTTCGGGCTTGGGAGACACAAATTTACGAAAAAGGTCAACCCTGGAGTCTTCTTAAGTTTTTTTAGACTCTCTAAAATTGAAAAACGCCGAGTTTCTCCTATACTGGACTCGTTAAAATTTCACAGTAAAGGACCTGTTCAATTACAAACAGGAACGAACCACTCCTTCTTAGGGTTCGAATTTAAACTAAGTTGGAATCATCCGAAGGATGAGCTTATAATCAAGCAAATGTTATCCTCCTCAAGCTTGTCAAAAATAAAGAGGTACTTGCCAGAAATGGTGGGGGAAAAGAGAGAAAAATGAGTCTGTTTGTCATACTTTATAACCACTCTTGAACACCACACTTTTATTCACCTGGGTTGGGAAATCCTTTGCCTAACAGTTGATCAAACCACATTGAAAGTCTTCAGCCGGTTTCTGGGTATTAACTTTGGGTCAATTGTCACCAAGCCATCTGTTGTGCCATTATGTGTTCAAGAGGTCACTGCCAATAAGCCATTCATATGTAAAATATCTGTCATCCATCTTGACCATCCCTGAGTCAGTCCTTGCAACTAAATTTCTTCAGCTTGATCTATGATTTCGTGTTGTGGGCTTGCCTACGACGGATCGCTTTCTATCAACATCAGCTCATTATCTAGAAAGATGATCTAGGAATCGTCAGTACTTTGAGATCTGCATGCCTCAATGGCAGGTTTCTCGCCTTTGACGACAGTTTACATCATTGACTTTCGATCGAAGGATTCCGTGATATGTTCGACATCAACACATTTATTCACATCTCATGGATTGTACTGGGTACTTTGAGAGCCATTGACATCACTGGTGGTTTCTCTCACACTTGTTAACAGTTTACATCATTGATTGGTAATCAAGTGGTTTCTACCATGTTTGACATCAACACATTTATTCGCATGGATAGAATCGTACTATTTCAGGAAGTAGAAATGAAGACCCTGGATCTAGTTTCCAACATCCAGGCTGCGAGGAATTTTGTATTCATTATATTGTGGACTATTCATAAACAGATGGTTGTGTCCATACTGTGTTCACATGAGTCTATACTTGTGATGTTTTACAAGATCATTCCTATATCAGAGCAGTAGATAGTTTTCTAGTTAATTTTGATCTGAGTATGGGAATGCCTACCTCAGCAATGATATGATCTCATATATATATCTTGCATTGAATGTTTTTACAGGTTTCGACCAAGCTCTCCACAAGATGATCCTCGAAATGATAAAGTACTTCACTCTTCCTATATAAATGAAATCCTCATATACTACAGACTTCGCACTTTAGGGGGCAATCTGTTACACAAAAATGTCGTCACTATGATTATTTACAATCAGTATGGGTCTATCATCACTTGTACTATCCTCCTAAGCAAGTCTAAGACCTCAGCTCTTCAAATCAAGCTTTGGAAATGGGAGAAAGACATTAAAAATCAATGTAACTCTGGTTCCGCACTTTCTCTCATGGTCACCTGCGGTCCCGCACCTTCTGTGTACAAAAGCTGCGTACCTACCTGCTCTGTCCCTAACGGTGTAGGTGCGGACCCCTGTGAAAGTCAAAAGGCGTAAGTTTTATCTTAAAAAACTCACTTTGGGTTAATTCTAGAGTTTTCTAGAAGGAATTTTGACGTGGATTGTTCGCTCTGAGGTGGTTCATGCATCCCAAAAGAGAAGGAGCTAATCCCTTGACTAAAGGAGCTATCCCTTTGAAGGAGGGCTTTATCCCTTTGAAGGAGGACCTAGTAACTTCCCTCCATTGCACTATAAATACAGGCATTGGGGTGAGGACTAGGGAGGTTAGAAGCTGAACATTTTGAGGGTAAATGCTGATGAAATTAAGACTTCCTAGTTGAGCTTAAGAGGAGAGATCACATACCTTTTTGGCTTCATTGGGGAGTGAGTGAAACTTGTCAAAGTAGAGGAGACTTCTTGTTGGACCCTGGGAGGAGCTTGTACAGCGTCAAGGCAAAGGTTGTAAAGTTCTTCTTCTTTTGAATTAATACAATCAAACTCATTTTTCTCAACAAGTATCTTATGTTATTTGTTTCATGGACTCCTTGACTTTCATGTTAAATATGTTTTATGAAATTGGTTTTTCAGGTGCTATTTAATTTGTTTGCCTTGTTTGCGTTTGCAGATTCGCGAAAAGGAGCTCATTTGGATCGAAGGAGCGAGGGAATCCACAAGCTTGCATTGGACCAAAGGTAGGCCCTAAAAACACTTGTTTGCTATTGTTTATTGAATCATATTTAGAGAAAGATAATGTCTGGTTGGTTTTCTTGTCATTAGGTCTTCTTTAGATTCTAGGAAGGTCTATCTTGTCCGCAAGATCGACTCATTCCGTGCGACAAATATAAATAAGTGCAAGATGATTTTTGAGAAAAAGTCACTGTGTGTAGTGGTACCTCTAAACCCTGCGGAAGGATCACGCTACATAGAGCTGATGCGCAACCGTGACAGTGACGACGATCTAGACTGTATCTACAAGATAACTGTGCGAGAGTAGGATTGGGTGAATCCAATAGCAGATGACAGGATTTCATGGGAGCGTGAAAGCTCAACTATAACATGATGATAAGGTCACTATGCTGTGTAGAAATAGAGGCAAGAGATCTGCCTATGTATGATGGACTGACCGAGGTAGATGATTTCCTGAACAAATTTGAAAGAGAAGTACTAGAACAACAACATTTTGAAGCTTTGAAATGGGCATTGTGTGCTACTCTTGCAAAGTGGTGGGGTACGCACTAGCAGAATTTTGAGGACTAGCGAGAATGTAGAAGGATTATGCTCATTTGGTTGGGAAAGCCTCAGATGTAGATGAAAGCCGGGTATGATGGACGAAATAGCCTGCGCGCCCACCTCTCCATATAGGTACATGCATATGGTACACAACCTGCACGAATGCAAACCATCCTCGTGATAGAAAATAGGACCAACAAGCAGGAGTGTGCAAGACGAGGGCGCGAATGACGAAGTATGATAAGACCAAGCACACCAAGGATTATCCACGTGGAAGCCATTAACAGAGTATGCAAAGTGTTGAAAATGGTCCGTCATGTGAGATGCACTTTCTGGGACCTGCGCGTACCAATGGTTCTCTGGGCTTATAAGACCATGTGCAAAACCCTGAACAAGGGGGCACTTTCAACGTTGAAGTATGAAGAAGATGCTGTAATACCTATGGAGCGTGCAAAGCCTAGTCTGCGTGTAGCAGCACCCATAGACACGATGGTTCATGAAGCCCAGAAAGGAGAGATCACATAGCTGCAAGAAACAGAACGCATGGGACTTGAGGAAGAAATCCAATAGGGAAACCTTAGACTCCACAAACTTGAAAAGGAAAGGGTAAGGTAAAGGAAGAAAAGTGATTTGATGGATGCAGAGGTCAAAAAGCTGCAGGACGAGATAAAGGAAGAGTTTCTCGCCAAAAAAACTAGGATGATAAGACAAGGTGTGCACGATCATACTGACAAGGTTGAGAACTATTTCTATGAATTGGTTAGTTTGATGCCTTGGCTTGGACCGCATATTGCTAAGCCTAGTGACTAGGGTAGCGCGTTGCAAATGGTGAAGTGCACGATGCCGACCACAACAATAGAAGGTAGGGATTCTTCAAGAACAGTGATGGAGGATAGGGTGGAGCCCCACACAGGTGGTGCGACCACCTGATTAGCCACGGCAAGGACAGTATTAGCGCTCCAGGCAGTTGGAAGGGAGCGCGAGACTATAAACTATTCTACCCGAGATCTACGCGATATTGGGGATGCACGCAGAAGCAGAGAGTCACAAGGTCCGTGACTATGCATGGAGGGATACGCTAACACATGGGTTGGCCAGGAATTGAACATTGAAGTCACTATTCATGATGGGATGCTCGACTTAAGGACAAATGGAGCGGGTAATGGGAATTTAAGATGTGAGTTATGGGCAAGATTTGGGAAAATGTGCCGCAAAGGAAGCATTGATGAACCGAAATTGTGGGGAACGGTCGAATTCGAATTTAAGAAGCGCTGTAAAAAACAAAGGGCTGCCCAGCAAACAACACTTGGTCATTTGAGAATTGAGCGATTAAGCAGAGCCCTGAGCATTGTGAGCCGAGCATTGATTGAGCCCCTAAATTTTTGAGTGCCAGATTACATCCCATATAAAATGACAGCAACTAAGGATGATTTGGGAATAGAAGAGGTAACTGTTGGCGAGGCCACACAGGCCCCAACTATGGAAGATGTTCCAGAAGGAGCTTGGTTGTGGCAGAAATCCCCAAATCACCGCGTATGCCAAGGCCCAAGAAGGATCAACAAGCAATGGATCCTGTATGCGTGTCCGCGAGGAACCCACTGTGCATCAAACTATCGATGGAAGAAAAGGGGAAAGCTGTCATGATAGAAACAGATTAGGAAGAAGAAGATTTGCAGGCCCTTATCATCACAAAGGAAGAAGACGAAGGCATGGAGGGGGATACTCAACCTAGGCACTCGGCGACAAAACTACCCACCTATGTCCCTCCGTGGAAAGGGAAGGCCAAAGTACCCAAAGACCTGGATGAGACCAAGAGTTCGATTTAGACCCCGCTCCTCCCAGATGGAATTACGTTTGAAGGCACACACTTGGGCCACATGCCAACTATGAAATTTGAAGATTTGGACCTCACTGATCGCAAGACGTTCCCTCACCTGGAGATTGGGAACCTCATAAAGCATCATACCATAGGGATAGTAACAAAATTGGAGCCATGGAAGTGGTTGTGCGGTGTGGAAAACGCTAGGTTGCTGAACCTACTTTGGTTGCCGCATTTCTACCACATCCCAATCACCACTTTTGTCATCAGGTAGCTGCTCTGCTTGGTGCATGATGGGTATCTATGGCTGTAGGAGCCTATCCCCATCACGGTAGACCTAATTCATCACGTTCCTAGCTCCCCTACAAAGGAAAGGACCCCGCAACGATATCAAAAGGAAAAGGCAGTGATTTGGCCAATAAGTTGGAAAAGAAGAAGAGGGGCTATGCCATCTCTAGCATCAAGGACAAAGTAGTCCGCGTAGCTACCCAAATCTTCGTAGGCAAAATTATGTGGAAGTGTCGCACTGACGAGGTACTGGCACTGGTGGTCACATTGGCCGAGCAGTGCACGGAGGGGGTCCAGTTTAACTGGTCCAAATTCCTCTCCACAGAATTTTTGGAAAATTTTCGCGAAGCCCAGGAGTAGGGTAAAACCTTCCCCTATGCATGGATATTGCTATCCATAGTGCTCGTAGTGGGAGAATTTCTGGAGGATAGTCAATTCCCCATAATTGACAAATATTTACCAGAGGCTGCAAAGTATGCTTCGCTCTATGCCATGAAGGATGCGAAAAGGATATGCGACAACAAGATCTTTTGGGTGCTCATGGAGATGAACATCTGGATGTGGATCAACCAGAAGCCGCACTCATCACCCATGGTGTACAACAATCTGCAAAGTTTTACAAAATTTAAGGCTGATATGAACAACATCTTTATTAGTGTGAAAGGATCTGATGAAGCAGTGGACAAAGCTACCCTTTGTAGCCACTGAAGACTCGATTTTCACTGTCTTGGAGGCATGGCCTCCGAAATGGCATGCCCCAGATCTTTTAGAACTTGAGAGGGTAGCAGTACAGAAGAAGAAGGACGATGTCAAGCTACACATTGCACAATTGGTCGAGAAAAGGCAGAAGGAAACAACAATAACTGAGGTACGGGCAGCGTGGGAAGCGGCACATGAAGCCGCCGAGCAGAAAAAAGCTACAGAAGTAGCAACAGTAGCACAGGAAGCAACTGTGAAGGCGAGCAAAGGCCAAGAAACCTCCTCACAGGGGCAGGAGGTGGAGGAAGTAGAAACAATAGAAGGAAGCGTGGACCTAGGGACTGCATCCACACAATTGAAGCGTCCACACACGAAAAAACAGGCAGGGTCAAGGAAGAAGCTCAAGGCCTCGAAATTGGCCATTGAACCGATCACCCTAACCGAGGGTGATTTGCATGACATCAGCAAGAAGGTGCGCGATGTCAAAAATGAGGCCCTTCAGGATTTCATGAAGGAGCAATAGACTGTGTTGGGGGCCCTTAGAACGCAGTTGCAGGAGTTACATGTGCGCTCCCCTCAGGTGTGTACCATTTCAACCCACCTCGCAGCAGGATCCTTGGCAAAAGAGTAGATGTTGCATGTGTGGATGGAAAACACAATAGTGTTTCTAGAAGGGGCCCTAGTAGCATCAAATGAGGTCGATAGATTTTTGGTTAGCATGATGAAAGGCCTTGGCCTTAATCTGGCTTCCCTTTCGCATGAGACACTGTATTTATTATAGGATGGGATAACGGCTAGGGAGAGTCGCACGATCCAAGTTCTCAGTGAGCAAAAGATAAAAATGGAACAACTCATCTTGCAGCATGACAAATTGGTGACACAAAATAAACAGTTAGTGCAGGTGGTAGACGACACTTGCCAAAGCGTCCCAGAGCTGGCCATCCCATCAGATCTACCAATGGAGGTGCAGATCCATAGGTTAGCAACAGGAGTCTGCGAGGCCAGGGAAGAAATGACCAAGGCTCGGTTGGAGCTGAATCTATCGATCGCCAAGTTGCGGTAAAAGGCGTAGCCATCCAATCCACCAGAAGTCAGAGAAAATTGTGCTAGCCCTATCACAACGGGATTGGAGGAAATGGGAGGTGCATTGCGAGATTCCACTGACATGTTGGAAGAAGCACTTGAGGTTCTCACGACTTTGCAGGAGGACCCCAACATCCAGTGCTTGGAAACAGAAGTGCGAGAACTCCAGCAGCAATATGACAGTGTCTGAGGAACTGCGCAGATAGTGGTCCTCACCCAGCAACTTGCAAGGATGCAGCAGGCTAAGGCACTAAAGGAGCAGGTGGACGCAACGCGACACAAGGAGGCATTTATCAAAGTGCGCATTTAGCCTTGGATTGATGAGGCCTTCACTATCATGACAAACGTCGAAGGAAAGCTTGCGCACATATAGGGGATGCATGCACAGATGCAGAGAAGCACGCTGGACATAGAGGTCTCAGAACAACAGATGTAGTAGATCTAGCAAGCAACAACTCATTACGCTGCTGAACTCAGCATAGTTCGAGAATAGTTGGAGGGACTCTGTGCAAAGATCACCGCACTGACAGAGTGACTCAAGGGTGAGTCATGATGTTTGTGTTGGGGGCTTGTTGGGCATGGAATCCCCCCAAGGCATGTTTTTGGGCTCAAATCCCAAGTTTTGACCGAATATTGTTTGAAAGAATTCTCGAATTGCAGGTGTGAAGCGCAAAATGTATGATAGAGTCACAGGGTTGTCTACCCTAGTCTTGTAATGTAATGTCGGCCTTCCCATGGTCCGCGAACCATGGGATTGTATAAATAGAGTGAGGCTCTAAGTGTACAAGATAAAAAATAGGCATAGCAGAGAAGTAGAGATACGAAAGATTTTAAGTGACTAAGGGTGTCTTTGAGTTGTAGAGTAGGAGAAGGCTTTGCAGCTGAGTGCGTAGAGGCCTAGTAGCCCATAGCTGAGTGCGCAGAGGCCTAGTAGTCTGCAGCTGAGTGCGGGGACCCCTGCAGCTGAGTGCACAGGGCAGAGTCAAGTCTATTACTGAGAAAGAAATTAATAAAGAGAAGTTTTGTTACTAATTTGTGTATCTGTTCTTTGGTTAATGCATGTTTGATATAGATTGAAAATGTACTGTCTATTTACTGCGTGCACCTGAATGAATGGTTTATGTTGTTAAGTATAACTTAAAGCACACAAGTAGGCTAAAAAAATCAATAACTTGGGTAATAACAGCATTTGGGCCCTAAGTAGGGCTACGTGAAGGCAACATCTAAAGCTGCGAGGTACCTGAAAGTGCGCGTAACAACGTGCATGTAGGGTCAAACCGTGGACCACTTGAACTCATTAGACATCTCCAGGGTGCAAGAACCTAGTTCTAGCTCCCTCCCATACTACTTCGAGTGAGACCTCAATCCGTGCTCCGCAGACTGTTGCCGAAAGGGCCAGTAGTACTAGGATTTGTTTTGCTAAATCAACTTTGAACCTGGGTCAGGCCCCAATAAGCCAACACTTGTATTTTTAGGGTTAGGTTCGCTAGCTGATTCTAAATCTATTGAATGCCTGCATTAGTATCTTCCACAGGTGAAGCTTCCAATTTCATCACAATTTGTAGAGCTTCGACTTGACTTTCTATATTTTGTTGCGTGAATGGAAATATGATATACAGTAGTAGCGTAGATATAAACCATTCTTGATGTTTTTATGGATCTATGTCAAATATTACTTGATCCAATAACACCTTATATCTCTAATCAAAATCCAAAGTAGAATCAGTAGGTTTATGTTTGATCTCTTTCAACTCGGTGATGCACTGCTACTCAGACTTTGGTTTCTTAAACTCTCTTGTTAGTGTTGTAAACGTTGTGTTTTGATTATTTGAATACTTCATATACCATGTCAATACTCTATTTCAGAACGTCATAAAAAGCTGCGCTTTCCTTTTATTCTCATCATTGATTTGCTTCGCTGTCCATAGAGCCTCACATAAAACCAAAACTGTTTGGATCCTCCAATCTGGTTCCTTTGAAAATGAGTAACTTAATATTGTTAGACATACTTCTTCTTGGAGGGGGAGGAGTAAGGGGAGGGGGATGGTGGGTAGGACTGGTAGGGTAAGTAGAGGGGGACGGGGAGGAACAAAGCCAAAAATACCTTGGCTATCACTAGATTCTGGGTTTTGCAAACTCTTAGGTTGGAATAGTGAACACTATGAAGTTACCTGGGAGTTATCAGGGTGGCTTTATTCTCCTTTGCTTTATGATCCACTCAAAATAGGACTATAATGAGTATCTATAAATATCTTCGGATCTTTTCCATGAGATATCTTTCTGGTATCTACTCTATATCTCTTTCCACTTCATGCTACCCCAGTCTCTTGCTTAGATTTATTATCTCTTCTTGCAAACACAAGTAAACTAGAAATTTGATTGCATCTGTAAAACTCCCTTTTAACATAGAAACATATTAATCCAAAGTTTAAGATATTTTAAATACTTATCTCATGGTCCTTTAAATAATTGTCATTCCGCTTCACTGTAGGACACAGTTGAGTCTACAACAAACTTAGTAATAAATCCTCCCAAGATGTTATCAATCCAAAAATCGACAACCCTTGAAATCCTATTGCTAGTGCTCTTGAGTTGTTGTATCAATTCAGTAGTCCACACACCCTTAAAACAGTTCTTCCTTTTGGGAAACCTCGATATCCACTCGTACAACTTGATAGGAAATGAAGGGAATAAAATCTCGTATTGATTTGTAAAAATATACTTCTATAACTGAGCTTCAGATGTTAGACAAGGGTTTTTGTTTTCTTGATCCACAAATTATCGCTCTTTCATGTCTATCTAGTCTTGAATCTCCTTCTTTGATGGGTACCACATCCACATATCCTTCAAATAGATCCCAATCTTGACAACGAAACCATTTTTTGGCTTGGTTTGGGCTGACCTAGGTTCAATCTATACTGTGCACCAATAAAACCCTCAATCACTAGCCCTTTCGGAAAAGACCTACAAGCATTTTTCAATCTCACCCAAAGTGACTATGGGAGGATGCAGAACCATGTTTCTGCAGCCTTGAAGGATTAAGAAATTTGGTATTATTATGTTATCTTATTCTTATCATTTATAAATCAATTTTCCACATTAGTTTAATCACTTAAACATGCCATATACAATCATAAACTATCACTGTGTTGAAGTAAAATGCAACTGTAATAAATGTTACTCTACAACATATAATAAGAAAATACACACATCAAACACAAAATTACTGTGGTTCACCCTAGTGTAGGGATATTTCCACAAGAAATGTTGCTTAATATAATAAATCTTTGGAAAACAAATAGTTCTTAAATTTTACACTAAGCTGCAGGTTGTCTACGCACTCAATTGCAGACTCAGGCCTCTGCGCACTCAACTGCAGAGCCTCGCCTTCTCTACCTAATTACATATCACAATAATTTACCCATAATTCTCTTCTTATTATTTTACCCTATATAAACTATTACATCGAAGGGTTACATCACCAAGATACCATGGACTCTCTAAACAAGCAACTACGGTCCCAAAACCCATTGATCGTTTAAAAAATCATGCACTTTTACAAAAAGGAGGGCGTTCGACCCACACTGAAGCCCTTACGAAACCACACTCTATATTCAAAATGCTCCACTATGCGCTCCACCCCACAAAATGCAAAATAAAGAATTAGTGGTTAAGGCAGCTAACTTTTCATTAATAACATGGCATTTTTATAAGATGGGATCAGATGAGATAGTGTTTAGATATGTTCCTGAACATGAATGATAGATGATTCTAGAAGAGACTCATGGGGGTGCAATTGGTGGAAACTATGTAGGAAAAGATAGTGTGCATAATATTTTGAAAGCAAGATTGTGGTGGACTACACTACATAAAGATATGCAGGAGTACTATCGAGCATGTGATATGTGTCAAAAAACAAGGAAGCCTTCCAGAAGAGATGAGATACCATTGGTACCACAAGTTACATTACAGGCCTTTGATAAGTGGGCCATTGATTTTGTTGGACCCATCAACCCACCTAGAAAGAGGACTGGTGCAAGGTACATAATTACATCGACCGATTACTTGACAAGATGGGCCGAAACACAACCAGTAAGGGAATTCAGCACAAAGACTGTTGTGAAGTTAATTTTTGAGTGAATATTGTCTAGATTTGGATGTCAAAAGATTTTGATAAGTGACCAAGGTTCACATTTCCTAAATAATACTATTGAAGAATTTTCTGAGGAGTTCCAAGTTTATCATCAGAAGAGTACCCATTATCATCCTCAGGCCAATGGAACAATAGAAGAATTTAATAAGACTATGCAGAATGTACGTACTAAGGTATGCAATGTGAATAAATATGATTGGAACCTTATAATTGCAGCAATTTTATGGTCTTATAGGACCACATGTAAAAAGTTGACAGGTCAAGCACCCTTCAAGTTAGTTTATGGGAAAGAAGTTGTGATTCCATGGAGTACATCATGCCTAGCTTGAGGATTGACGCTTTTAGAGATATGGTAGACCCTGATATAATGGAGGAAAGAATGATGCAGTTGCTTGCTTTCGAGGAAGATATATTTATAGTAGGATCCCATCAACAAGTACATAAAGAAAGAGAAAAGGCCTGGCATGATAGACATATTAAGCAGAAGAATTTCCAGGTAGGAGACCTTGTTCTCCTTTATGACAATAATTTTGTAAAATTTCCAAGAAAATTCAAGATGCATTGGTTGGGTCCTGTTGATGGTGCTGGACCCGCCAACATGTCAAGGGGATCTCCCCGATAAGAAGTCCCAATTAGACCTCAGACGGTTTGGTGTAGGAGTCCCAATAGTGGGTCGTAAGGTAATGCCTTGAATGCGATGTCACACAAAGATAAGTAAGATAACTCTGTCAATAGCAAGGGTGTGACTACTGCTGTGAGTCAAGGAAGGTGTATGATAGGTTCTAACACATAAAGGGGTAGATAAGGGTGAAGGTGAGTTCTAGGTTGAAAGGGATCATTCCCAAATCGACTAGGAACACAAAACACAAAAGGACATACATAGCATACGGCGGAGCAGTCCACTCAAATGTGGTAGTCACAACATACAAGGTAAGATAACACGTACAACACTCACAAATTAGTTCGAACGAGTGTAATGGTTGTTATAACAAGGTTCATGTGAAAGGTCTGTCTAGTGTTCGACAGAGTAGTCCACACGGACAGGACAACACTAACAACATATAAAACACATTTACAATGAGATTCATATAATTTCATACAAATCAGTTCATACCCAGATACGTAATTTAAACAACATATATCATTAAGGCAATCGAAAAAGTCCAACTATAATAACAACATGCTATAGGATAATGTGCACGGTGTATGGAGAATGAAGATACCCTCAAAAGTCTTCCCGGCAGACTATAAGATTATCTGCAACCGTCACAAAGTTACATGCATGTTCATAAACAATAACTAACTATCAAAGTAGGAGAAGGAGATTACCTCAAGCCTCCATGCAGATTTGCTGGAGAGCACAATGCAGCTAGGTGGAAGTCCCCTGAGCCGGCTCCATATCAAGTCCCGCACATAGAAGAGACAAGCATAATCACATCATACAACTCTGATAACTAATACATGAATACATAAAAGAACATCTAGTTACATATAAATAAGCTACTCATGCTAAAAGGTATTAGACAAACAACTGAATGAATGATAGTACCAACACCATGGAGTAGACAGTACAACTGCAGTTCTATATTAATATTGGAAGAGTGATGACAACCATCTGTTGCATCAACCTTCCTTTACTCCTCCAGCTTCTCTTTCTCTCTCCCTTCTTGCCAACTTCTTATGATTTGAGATAATGCTCAATAGTCAAGTATGCTATCCTTTCAAATGCTCTGACCCCTATCACCATAGCCCTAACTTTGCTTATGTAGCAATTGAGTTAGGGTTGCCAAGCTCCTCCTTGAGTTCCCTAGGGAAAAAGCAATGAACTTGAAATTCTTTTCAGCTCATTACCATTTGCCTCCTTTCGGATTAGAAATCCTCCAAATAGGTCGATTTTAGATGTTTCCTTGATTTTCTTGACTAATTTTAGGAACAAATATCTAGATATTTATGAGTCAATTCATTCCTTTGACCCTTAGAACTTCACCAAGTTTCACTAACGTTGTCTCCTTACTATAAACTTGAGTTAGTAGGGTCACTAACGCACCCTTAGGCTTGTGAACAAGCTTTATAAAGAAAGTTGTTAGTGCACAGCCAACGTTAGTGTGGAATAAAGGCCTGTGATTGTGGTTTTTTCTTCAACTATCATGTCTTTCCCCTTTGAGTTGATGAGGAGGTCAATTTGTTGTATAACAGATGCCCCCTAAAGTATGAGATCAAAGGCTACGACAATGGCTGAAATACTTTACTTTAACTGTAATTTTCCTTCAAAAAGAGAGAGAGGATCAAAGCTTCGGGTGGCAAGGGAAACCTGATACAACACATATATATAAAACTACTAAAATCATGTCTTGAGTCGGGCATTCCCATGCTTAGTAGCTATGTCAAAGTGATTTTTCTCCAAAGAGATATGATGATACTAGCCGTTGATAAGCACAATGCAGATCCGGTGTCATAATAGAATCATCCTCATAAGTTGTCTCCAAAAAACAATATCCGCAACTTGGGAGAGGAAACAAGGCTGAATGATGCAAGCCTCTACCCAAGGTCTTGATTTCCGCTTCACTGAACAACATAGAACAATACATGTGAATATATGCGTTGACGTCGAACATGCATGAAATCATCTAATTACTAGTCAATAATGGAGACCATTAACAAACGTGAGGAAGGCCACCAATAATGGTGATGGTATCCAAGATGCACAGTACAATCTAACGAGTGTGAAAAATGTCTTTGTTGTTGAACACCTATTGTCACACGGAATAAGTCGATCTTGCAGACAAGATAGACCTTCCTAGAATCTAAAGAAGACCTAATGACAAGCAAACCAACTAGACACTATCTTTCTCTAAATATGATTTTATAAAAATGGCAAACAAGTGTTTTTAGGGCCTACCTTAGGTCCAATGCAAGTTTGTGGATGCCCTCGCTCCTTCGATCCAAATGAGCTCCTTTGTCGCGAATCTGCAAACACAAACAAGGCAAACAAATTAAATAGCACCTGAAAAGCCAATATCATAAAACATATTTAACATGAAAGTCAAGGAGTCCATGAAACAAATAACTTGAGATACTTGTTGAGAAAAATGAGTTTGATTGTATTAATTTAAAAGAAGAATAACTTTACAACCTTTGCCTTGATGCTGTACAAGCTCCTCCCAGGGTCCAGCAAGAAGTATCCTCTACTTTGACAAGTTTCACTCACTCCCAAATGAAGCCAAAAAGGTATGTGATCTCTCCTCTTAAGCTCAACTAGGAAGTCTTGATTTCACCAGCATTTACCCTTAAAAATGTTCAGCTTCTAACCTCTCTAGCAACCAGCCCAATGCCTGTATTTATAGTGCAATGGAGGGAGGTTACTAAGTCCTCCTTCAAAGGGATAAAGCCCTCCTTCAAAGGGATAGCTCCTCTCATCAAGGGATTAGCTCCTTCTCTTTTGGGATGCATGAACCACCTCAGAGCGAACAATCCACGTCAAAATTCCTTCTAGAAACCTCTAGAATTAACCCAAAGTGAGTTTTTTAAGATAAAACTTGCGCCTTTTGACTTTCACAGGGGTCCGCACCCACACCGTTAGGGACAGAGCGGGCAGGTCCACAGTTTTTGTAAACAGAAGGTGCGGGACCGCAGGTGACAGTGAGAGAAAGTGCAGAACCAGAGTTTCATTGATTTTCAATGTCTTTCTCCCATTTTCAAAGCTTGAATTGAAGAGCTAAGGTCTGAGACTTACTTAGGAGGACAGTACAAGTGATGATAGACCCATACTGACTGCAAATAATCATGGTGACGATATTTTTGTGTAACAGAGTGCCCCCTAAAGTGCGAAGTCTGTAGTAGATGAGGATTTCATTGATCATTTAGGAAGAGTGAAGTAATTTATCATTTCGAGGATCATCTTGTGGAGAGACCGGTTGGAACCTGTAAAAACATTCAATGCAAGATATATATATGAGATCATATCATCGCTGAGGTAGGCATTCCCATACTTAGATCAAAACTGACTATAAAAACTAACTACTGCTCTGATATAGGAATGATCTTGTAAAACATCACAAGTATAGACTCATGTGGACATAGTATGGATGCAACCATCTGTTTATGAATAGTCCATTATATAATGAATACAAAATTCCTCGCAGCCTGGATTGTGGAAACTAGATCCAGGGTCTTCATTTCTACTTCCCGAAACAGTATGATTCTATCCATGCGAATGAATGTGTTGATGTTGAACATGGTAGAAACCACTTGATTACCAGTCAATGATGTAAACTGTTAACAAGTGTGAGAGAAACCACCAGTGATTTCAATGGCTCTCAAAGCACCCAATACAATCCATGAGATGCGAATAAATGTATTGATGTCAAACATGTCACGGAATCCTTTGATCGAAGGTCAATGACGCAACATGTCGTTGAAGGTGAGAAACCTGCCATTGGGGCATGCAGATCTCAAGGTACTGACGATTTCTAGATCATCTTTCTAGATAATGAGCTGATGTCGATAGAAAGCGATCCGTCGTAGGCAAGCCCACAACACGAAATCATAGATCAAGTTGGAGAAATTTAGTTGCAAGAACTGACCCAGCGATGGTCAAGATGGATGACAGATATTTGCAGATGAATGGCTTATTGGCAGTGACCTCTTGAACACATAACGACAAGACAGATGGTTTGGTGACAATTGACCCAAAGTTAATACCCAGAAACCAGCTGAAGACTTTCAATGTGGTTTGATCAACTGTTAGGCAAAGGATTTCCCAACCCAGGTGAATAAAAGTGTCGTGTTCAAGAGTGGTTACAAAGTATGACAAACAGGCTCATTTTTCTCTCTTTTCCCCCACCATTTCTGGCAAGTACCTCTTTATTTTTGACATGCTTGAGGAGGATAACATTTGCTTGATTATAATCTCATCCTTCGGATGAGTCCAACTTAGTTTAAATTCGAACCCTAAGAATGAGTGGTTCGTTCCTGTTTGTAATTGAACAGGTCCTTTACTGTGAAATTTTAACGAGTCCAGTATAGGAGAAACTCGACGTTTTTCAATTTTAGAGAGTCTGAAAAAACTTAAGAAGACTCCAGGGTTGACCTTTTTCGTAAGTTTGTGTCTCCCAAGCCCAAAAAAGTATAAAATAATACTTGAGAGAACCGCTTGATCTTTTACGACCAAGGAGTACTTTTCGTCATTAGTGCCTTTGACCCAAAAAAGTAAAAAAGTGATCAATGACACGTCGTTTTATAACCAATATCGAATTTGAAACGACAAAAATCCGACGATCTTTTCATGTTTTTTCGGTCGGAAAAGAGTTGTAAGTGGACCGTCTTTTAATTCCGTTTTAACAAGTTTAAAAGAAACACTCGGTAATCTTTTCATGTTTCAGAAGTCAGAAAAGAGCTTAAAGGTGACTCTAAATGTTTCTTTTCTGTTGAAAATGATAGATTTTGCCTGAATAATCTGTTATCCTGCACAAAAACACAAACATTACTTATACCTGTTTGAAATGGATAAAAATGTCGCAAAAATACCTTTCCAAAGTGAAACATAAACAAATTTGCAATTTATTTACTCAAAAAACTTATAAAAAGGGCCTTTGTCAATTCATTATTACCGTTTGAGTTTGGGTGAGAAAACAGTGCTTTTGCTCAGAAAAATTCCCGTGAAGATTACGGAAAATTCAACCGTCGGAATCGAACGTCGTCTTCTCCAGGTAATCCACATTATCCTACTCTTCATTTTTAACCATTTCATTTTTTTTTAGTCATTTATTTCATTTTTGGGAGGGTTTTTAGGCATAAAACCCGCGCGCGGGGGCCCGCATGTTTACCACTGCTAGCCTGCGGACCCTGACTTTTTCTCCATTGGGAAAAAGCTCGGGGTCCGCACCTTCCATGTAGACAAAGTGCAGTCCCACGCATTGTGTCTAACCCGGAGGGTGCGGTCCCCGTCGCAAGGGTTTTTAACCCAAAAATTCTAAAAAATGGACCAATCAAAATAATTTCTAGCAATTTAATTTATCCTTATGCTTGATGCAGAGAGTACATCATGCTAGATTGGCGTGAACGAGAGCATGAGGACGTGGATGTTGCCGCATGGAATCATCAGCCTTCACTTGATGCTTTGAGGGCGTGCGGCTTGTACAAATTCTGGGCCATTCCTGGCATGAGGGCTCAGGTGGATTTCTTACAGTGGATGGTTGACAGATGGAGCATACAGGACCAGTGCTTCTTTATTGGCGGCCACCAGCTCGAAATCGAGTTGGCGGACATATATTTCTTGACTGGTTTGCCTAAGAGAGGTGAAGACTTGGCTCTGTTTGGGGCTAGGGCAGGTGGCCAGTCTATCGATAGCCTTCGGCTAGAGTACTGCAACAGCCAGGCTAGAGACAAAGGGATAGACATAAAGACCATATCCCGTCCTGAACTCATGGTGATTGCGTTTACTGTCACCAGACTTTGCAGAGCTGCCGCATTACATATTGCCACCGGATCCCAGATGCGTATGGCAGTTGATTGCTTTCGAGGCACCATCTTCAACTGGTGCGATGCTGTGTTGGCCAATGTGAAAGGCCAACTGACCAGGGCCAAGAACGGACGACTAAAGACCTTTGGTTATGGGGCTTTGGTTGTGAGTTTTGGCCTGGAGAGGGTTCCTATGTTGATCCCACAACACCTTATTGTTGGAGCTGGGCTTCCTCGAGAGCCCAAACTGATGCGATGGGTCGCAGTTATGGCCCGTCACTCGGAGGAGAGGACAGAGGTTGCTCGATTCAAACATGAGTATTTCCAATGGCTGGAAAACCAGGTCTTTTCTATTCAGGACTTCCCTTACGCTGGGATAGATTTTCATGGTGACTCAGACATGACTCTTCCACCAGGAGAGCAGTGGGATGATTCAGGTAAAATCCTTTTCAACATTTTTCCTATTTTAATTTTTTTTTATTTTTCCATTGTCTCAACACTGATAGAAAAAGTTTCAAATGCAGATGTGGGTCCACAGCGACCAGCCGCTCTACGGCCTTACGAGAGGAAGCAACCAGTTGCACCCGCGCCAACCCCACAGGACGAATCAGCAGAGGTTTTGGCCGAGTTGGAGGGTCATCTGGAGCGCTTGACATGAGATATTCCAGAGACCACCATAGATGACATTCCTCGTCGACTTCAGCGCTATGTGATTGGGGTGCCAAGACCTTTTAGGAGGTTCCTTTGCAAGGTGGCCCGTGCAGTGGTTTCTTATAGAGATCATCACCAGTGATAGGATGATCGCCTATTGTGGGCACATGTGACATTTTTGTTTTTTTTACTTATCATTTTTGCCGATCATAAGGTGTTTTTCAACCTATGATTGAGGACGATGTATTTTTTGACACACTCCTATATATATATATCACTATTACCGGCTTATCTTGTAAATCATGTTATGGAATGGTTTTAAATTTACATGTATGATTATTGCAAATGTCTATTTAACATTCGAGAAGCAATTGCATCTGCTAATGTATTTAAAGATCTTGGAATATGATGATATTCAATATAATGAAATTCACGTTCCAAGAGATGCACTCTCAAAAATAATCTTAATAACACTGGATTTCTAATGGCGTACACTCTATTAAGCTGTAATACAATGAGTTCAGAATCTAACCTCACTATCAAACTCCGAATCCCAAATGAAATAGATTCAGATAATAACTCAATCACTGCACTATATTCGGTAATGTTGTTCGTTGTTTGACCGAGACTTACCCCATGCACAGATACTAACTCATCAGAGGGCGAATAGATAACCCAAGCTGCAGAAGAGATGTTCCGTGTATTACGACAAGCACCATCAGCGAAACCAATGTATGTTTGGAGAGGCATCGACATCTGCAATTTCAAGAGTAAAACCAAGATAAGCAGGAATAACAATGAAAAAAAACACTCTCTAAGCTAAGCACACCATTTAAAATAAACACACCAGCTAGAAAGAAAAACTATCTTAACTAAAAATATCCATACCTATCCATTAAGTATAATACATCTTCAAGTAAAGACCATTTCTGGGTTTACCCAAAGAGTCCCTATCAAAGTCTACCAATTCATAAGCCCATTTGGCTAGCTTTCGCTTGACAACATAGGGACCATGCCACATAGGAACGAATTTTCCAGCGCCTAATTTATCATTAGCTTGATCATAAACTAAGCCTAGATCTCCTTTCGAAAAATTTCGAGGGGTCACATTTCGATCATACTGAGCTTTCATGCGTTTTGCGTGAGTCTCGATCGCCAATGCAGCATCGCGTCGATTCTCATCTAATTGAGCCAAGTATAACAAATGCTTTCCCTCTTTGGAAGTGGCTGGAAGTAACTCGATGGCCATTTGCAGTGATGGGATTTCGCATTCAATCGGTAACACAGCTTCCAGACCATAAACTAGTTGGAAAGGAGTGAACCCTGTTGATGTTTTTACTGAAGTTCGGTATGCCCAAAGTGCTGAAAATAGCATGTTGTGCCAATTCAACCAATGAATCCAAATGATTCGTTGGATCATGATAACTAAAACTTTGTTGGTGGATTCAACCAGACCATTCGCTTGTGGATAATAAGGGGTTGAACTATCGTGATGTAAACCAAGCTGGCCTGTAAGTTCGGTCATCATAACGTTTCTAAAATGGCGCCCATGATCAGTGATTATCACTTGTGGGACACCAAACCTAGCAATTATATGATTGAACATGAAAATTGCAGCTGTCTTGCCGTCTGCCTCAAATGTAGGCATCGCCTCGGCCCACTTGGTAAAATAATCTACCGCAAGGATGATATACGCATGCCCCTCGGCCGAGTGAGGGTTACATGTAATAAAATCGATACCCCATTTGGCAAAAGGACCAACAACAATTATAGGTTGGAGAGGAGTAGGTGGAGCGCGCATCTTTCGATCAAAAATTTGGCAGTTGTGGCATTTTTGGACCGCCGTAATACAATCTTTAAATAAAGACGGCCAGAAGTAGCCAGCGCGCAATATCTTTTGGGTTGTGGCAAACCCAGACATATGACCGCCACACGCTCTAGAGTGACAGTCATTTAGAACCCTTTCAGGTTCCTCGTGAGTTAAGCAACATCGAAAAACAGAGTCCGCCCCACGGCGATAAAGAGTATCTCCAATAATCCTGAATTGTTGGGACTGGAATCAAAATTTTCGACATTCTGAGCTTGAAATTTCTGGCCGAAAGGATTGGGTCTGGAGATAAATGATGATATATCCATACCACAGATCTAAAGTGCTGATTAGAAACAAGGATTCGTCCGCAATGGGCTCCTCCGTCACAGTTTCCGTGTCAGCACGCAGGAAGTCACACATTAACTCCGCAAAAACTAAAGATTTCTTAGACTTGGATTTCTGAAATTCCAAGTCGAACTCCTGCAGGATAACGATCCATTTAGAGTACTTGCCCCCTAGCAATTTCTTGGTCAAAATGTATATCATAGGGTTGCAATCCTAAATTACTGTAGTTTTACGTAGTAAAATGTAGTGACGAAAACGTTGGACAACTTGAACAACTGCCAATGCCAATTTCTCCACATGTGAGTATTTTAGCTCAGTTGGATTTAAAGTTCGACTAAGGTAATATATCACATGTTCAGTTCTGAATTCATCTTCCTGAACTAAGACCATTCCAATGGTGGAATGAGAGGCGGCGAGATACAAGAAGTAATCCTGGTTGTAGTTGGGAGGATGCAACAACGGTGCATGGGTCTTGAGTGCATCAAAGATTTCTGAGCTATCTCATCCCAATAGAATGGAGTATTTTTTTTCAACAACCAGGTAAAACCCTTTGTAACCTCGGCGTAGTTAGGAATGAATCGTCGTAAAATGTTTGCTTTCCCTTGCAAACTTTGGAGTTGGTGAAGACTCGAAGGAGGAGGAAATTTGATGATAGCTTCGACCTTCGAGGGATCGATGCGAATGCCGGCTTTTGAAACTACAAACCCCAACAATCGACCCGTTTCTATACAGAAGACACATTTGTGTGGGTTCAAACGAATCCAATAATGCCTACACCTCATAAAGATTGCTCGTAAATGGACGAGGTGATAAGCTCGATGTAATGAATGAGCAGGCAAATCATCGAGATACGGTTGTACAATGTGCTTGATGTCATGAAACGCATAAGACATCGCCCTTTGAAAAGTTGCTCCGGCATTCTTGAGCCCAAAAGGTAATTTGCAATAAGCAAATGTCCCCCATGGACAAATGAAAGCCGTTTCTAGTTGATTGGCAGGTAGAATATTGATTTGATTGTATCAGGAAAAACCGTCCATAAAGGAGAATATTTCACTGTCGGCACAATCATCAATGATTTGATTGATATAGGGAGTTGGGTAATTGTCCTTTGGATAGGCTCGATTAATGTCCCTATAGTCGATGCATATTGTTATTGTTCCCTGTTTTTTGTTAACCAGAACAATATTCGATACCCAATCCGTTAACGGGATCGGATAAATGAAACCTGCTTTTAATAATTTTTCAACTTCTGCTTTAATTGCAGCAGCTTTTCGTGGGTGAATCTGACGCAAACGTTGCCGGACGAGTTTAGCGTTCGGGTAAGTCTTGATCTCATGAACAACAATCGCAGGATCAATTCCTGGCATTTACTCATAGGACAAGGCAAACACGTCACAAAATTCTTGAAATAGGGCCTTATATAGTTGAATTTCATCATCTGTACATGAGGCACCTATATGAATGTTCTCAACAATTCTGGGCTTAACCGAAATGTCAATAGTAATAGTTCGAGATATGTTTCCCAAATTTAACTCTGAATCGGGATGTTTCATTGGATTATGAGGTTCCTTGACATATTCAGTCATAAAAATTGATGAGAAATCATTTTCAAAATGATCATCCTCGGTAAAAACGAAGATCTGTGATGGAGATCTTCCCATGGTAAATCATCTACACATAGGATTTCACGAATTTTCTCATTAGAGTGAACAAGTTCAGAAAACGTGATTAAATCCGAGCTTGATGTGAAAAGTGATTCCTCACGGACCACATTCATGAAGTCACTTTCGGTTGAACATGGGTCGGAAAATGACTGCATGGCTTCATAAGCAATTTCATATGGACTCAAAGGCATGGCATTACCAAATGATTCTATCTCAGATTCAGAAGGAATGATCCAAGGATCATCATAAACAATGGTGTCTGATGTAATCATATGAATGGTTGCAAATGAAGATGATGCGTTGATCGGAGGAAAAGGAAAAGTTCCCAGTAAACCGACATCTTTAACTAGTCCTACTCCAACATCCTTATATGGGATAGTCGTTTTACCGACATGCTGAATACTCTCAGAAGAGGCTGGGTCAGATGAAAAGTAAGCCAGCTGGTCTATTGTTACAATCTTTCCATTATGTGGGAACTTTATTACTCGAAAGACCGATGAAACAACCGCTGTCATAGCGTAAGACCAACTTTGACCCAAGAGAAGGTTGTAATCTAGAGGGGCATCAACCACCTCCACATCTAGACTAACAGTTTTTCCTTCAACCCCTATAGGCAAATCCTGTAGAATGCCAAAAGGATGAAACCCATGGCCATCAAAGGCCTTTAGAATTGTCGGGGATTGATTTAGCAAAGGAGAACCAAGTGATCTCCAACACTGTATCGACATAATACACGTTGAGGCTCCCTCGTCAATTACAGTCCAATGAATAGGCCTGTTTTTTACTATCACTGGAATCTGGAAAGCCATTTGATGAGGCAAATGCGGTGTAATATTTTCTAGATCGAAAATTATTAGGTTCAAGTCCTGAACATCAACAACTCCTATAGCCGACAAAAGTAATTTACGTTGTGCTGGACATGATTGCAGCACTTCCAAAGCCGACATTGCTGAGGGTGAAACAGCTAAATCCTCAACAATGTTATAATTCTGAGCTGCTCTTGCATGTGGATTGAAAGCGGACTTTCGAAGTATACCCTTGGCGGGTGGTTTGATTACCAAGTTTGGATTAGGTTTCTCGATCTGTAGTGGATCGGAACCAGGAGCTGAGGTTGATGGATTAGAATGAGAAGATTCTGCTTCTTTACCATCAACAGGACTTTTACTACCATAATCTTGCGATCGAGTCGCAATCCTAACATGGGACATCATCAGTATGGGTTCTTCATTGGCACTCGAGGACGAACCTATCATCTTACTGTCTTGAGCCGGAAAAGGATCCTTCAAAACAGCAGGAGTTTGGGAACCTTTGACAATTTTCGCAACCTCTGCATGATGAGGGCAGTCTCTTGTAAAATGTTCATCGTCACAAATGAGACAAGGATAACGAGGTTTGCGCTTTTCATCATTGGATTCCGCCTTTTTAGGTTTCTCCTTTGAACTTTTGTTCGTTTTATTCTTCTTCTTTCCTTTCTTTTTCCCACCGGATTTTGATTTGGCTGTAGATGACTCTACAACGTGAATATCGGTGGAAATCTCTGTAGAAGAATCTCCTGTTGGGGAATCAGGCAAGGTTATGATAGGAGAATAATTCTTGGAAGACTTTTGCTTACTTTTATTGTTAACCGTACCAATCATACCATCGGCGGCATGAGAGCTCGAAGGAGCTGCAGCAATTTGATTTTTCTTAGGAAGATCGGGGATTTTCTCGTGTAACATACCTGACTGAGTATAGACCAAGTCAAGTTACTGTGCTTGAGCAATCACTTGCTCCTCAGTAACAACTCTGGCTTTAGCTACATCTTCAGTGATCTTTGGCAACAAAGATTTTACAAACTACTCGGCCAAGATCTGATCCAGGACAAATACCTTCACTAAACGCCGTCGACGTCTCCACTCATGAATATGATCTGAAATGTAAGTGGATGTCGATTGTTTTAGCGAAGTTAGCAATTCCGTGCCATTGTCGTATCGGACTGGCAACTGAAAATGAGTTAAAAACGAGGTAGCTAACTGACTAAAATTATAAAAAGTGCCTCGCGGTAACTCAATGTACCACTTGGCCGCGAGACCAATTAGAGTGCGCTGGAAAAGTCTAAGACGGATTGAATCATCTGAAATGGAGTTAGACGCACACCAGAGGTGGTAAGTCATCACATGGTTCGATGGGTCCTCTCCTGATTTACCTTCGAACTTGGGAATGTCACTGGGCAACTTATTCGGCATTGGCGGCCAAAACAGAAGATAATTAATGGGATCGTTCGTTAGGCGCGACAAGTCAGGTAAGTCCAAAGTTGCGATAAACGGTAACTGCCGATTAGGATCCCTAAAACTCTGGGTCATGAGACCAGCCCCAGGAGGAGGATATCCAGGATAACTAGGAATAGGAATTGCGTTTGGGATATTGTATCCTCCCGGGAAACCAGGATTAACCGGACCGTACTGGGGTTGTTGAGGTTGTTGATAAGTGTACCCAGGGTACGGTTGATACTGATAGACTGGCTGCTGCACAACAGGACCGAATTGGTACTGTCCCTGGTATGGCTGATAAGTAAATTGTGGTTGACTTGTGACAACCGTACTTGAACCAGGTTGTCCTACAGGCATCTGAACCGAATTTTGAATCGTGGATCCAGACGGTGGTAAACATGTCTGAGGAGTAGATACAGGAACAATAGAAACTGGAGCTGTCGATACTCCAGAAGTAGGTGGGGTAGATTGAACAGATGTTGTGGCAGTTGTAGCAGTCGTTTGAGGTAGAGTACGAGGTGTACTAGGCCCAGGCTAAGAAACTACAGAAGGTACAGAAGTTTGAATGTTAGACTGGACTGGTTGCTGGGGTGTACCAGAAACTAAGGGTTGTCCAGTTTGAGATGACAACTGTACATTTGGCTGCAACACCTGTTGAGTTTGCGATGGATCCCACACTATATTCATTCTGAGGTACTGACCCATAACTGGTTGAGAATATTGAGGACCATAACCGGGTTGAGGGTAGGATTGATAATTGAAAGGTACATTTCCCGTTCCTTGAACATATGTTTGACCGGAGGGTGGTTGGAAACCTTGGTTTGAGTACTGACCTTGGGGTTGATACCCTTGAGGCATGTATTGATACTGGGGTTGACCTTGGGGTACATATTGAGTCTGGGGTTGACCTTGAGGAACGTACTTCCCATAGGTATGTACTGTCCTTGAGGTTGCCCCCCAAATGCAAATTGTGTACCTTGAGGTTGCCCCCCAGGCGGTAACTGACCACCTTGAGGTTGAGGATTGGGAATAGAACCTGACATCATAAGAATTTCTTCTACGCTCAACGGTTTAGTACCATTGCTTCCAGTTAATAACCCTTGCTCAATGGGTTGAGGAGATGCTCCCGAAAAAGTACCAGAAAGTGA
Source organism: Pinus tabuliformis (assembly GCA_031772625.1). Lineage (NCBI taxonomy): Eukaryota > Viridiplantae > Streptophyta > Pinopsida > Pinales > Pinaceae > Pinus > Pinus tabuliformis. The sequence goes on along the minus strand of CM062808.1, from coordinate 496,201,283 downwards.
CTGATACCCGGAGGGAACATAAGGACCGTCGTACAAAAAAGATTTAGGCGATTGACTAAACATGGATGACTGTCCTGACATATTTACGGGAGTATAAAAACCTCTAGGTGTTGGGTGATAAGGAGCACGAGGTGGTGAAAAACTTAACCCTGAGTTTTCTAAGAAATTAGTCAAAGAAAGATACCAAGAACTGCTCCTAGGTGGACTGTAAAAAATTGATTCACGCTCCCTTAGCTCAATAACAGGTTGATTTTCAGGGATAGAGATGCCTACTTCTTCTCCCGAAGCAATTTTTTCAATAGCAATAAGTCCAGAAGGAAGATCTTGGGTGATTACTCTTTCTACCCTAGGTGAACCAAGACGACTAGAGGTTGGAGAAACAAACCCCGATGTCGGAGTAGCAGCAAATTCACTTTCAGGCTCGGATATTTCAGGTTCCTCACCTATATCACTAGTAGATGAAAAGCTACCAGCAATTTCGGAAACATACACTGACTGTGGATTATAATCTGCCACTAACGGTTGAAAATCAGGATGTACTATCAAAGAAGATTCTCCTTCTTCAGGTGACCCAATTCTATTGTCTCTAGGAGTTACGAGAAATTTCAAGCCTTCAAGCTGGCTCAGTACTTCCTCAGGAGGTTGGCCCCAAAGTCTACGGGACTTCCTCAGTAACTCAGCCACATTTACAAACTCAGGAGACTAGCCCCGAAGTCTACGGGACTGCCTTGGTAATTCAGCCACAGTTAAAAACTTTTAACTACTTCACACGCAAACAAAGTAAAATCTCAATGAAAAGCACCTAAAGTCTCTAAAGAACCAAACAAATTTGAATCACATGCCTAAAGAATCTAGGAGATCAAACACACACAAACAGTAACTTTCTGTATTGAAAACACTAGTTGGTGATGAAATCCAACATCGCAGAGTTCAATACAGAAATGGCGGTTGGAACAGTTACCCCAGCAACCTGTTTAATGAATAGACTGGCACAAGTTCCTTCACTTAACCATCTCGAGTGAAGAGAACCCCCCAGAAAATCCAAGTGAGTCTATCTGACGTCTGCTCCAGGTACAGTGGGTTCTTTCCAACACTGTCACCTCAGGAAGAGTCCTAAAGAATATGGCCACTAAGGTTACCAACTGAAACAAATATACATGGGGGAACAGTCTACAATCCGATACGCACGCAAGGGCAGAGTAGCAAGCTCAATCCCCTTGAAGGCTCCTTGACATAATCCAAGGTTTACCAACAAGTGACCCCAGGTTCCTCGACAATGGTTAATCCGAGGTTTACCGTTTTTAATACATGAATATCTGGCGTCGTTCCCAATGAGGAAGGATTGATTCCCACACTGGTTCGGACATGATCTCGTGCTTCTCCTTTAAGAGGAGCTTTCCCAGAGCATAAATGCAACAATTGGATTTCTTCCCTACCACAAGATACAGCTACTTGTTTGTTTTTACTGTCTTGGAGAGTTAATTACTCTCCTACTCCAAGACACTAGCCTAAGCTAAGTTGGTGTATCAGAGCCCTAGAAATAAAAATGTTACTAGATGAATTTTACTTTAAGCGTTATTTTTTATTGGTTTTTGTTTAAGTCAAAAGGTGTGGAGATGAAACTCGTGGTATGAAGACTTGACTCAAAATCACTAAAAATGCACCTAAGATGATTTAAACAATCTTTTTCTCTTCGATGAACTTCTAACTAAGAAAGAATTTGAGAATGCAAATATTTTGTAAACACAAATATTTCTCAATCAAACAAATTAAAATAAGAGCTTTTGCCTTTTCCAATGCACTCAAAACAAGACAACTAGTTATTTCACAAAATTTTCCCTTTTTCGTTTCAAAGCACTCAATCACTACAAAAACAAACTTTTTTCCAAAAGAGATTTTTTATATTTTTTATAAAACACTCAAAACTAATGAAAATGACTAACTTTGAGATCTATAAATTATAAAAACCTATTTGAAGTCAAAGCCTACTAAATGTCCTTTTTAAGGATGTTTTACTTAGCTAGATGTAAGCTAAGGACTAATTTATGCAGAATCACAAATCAGTCAAGAACAACCAATTTTGTTTTCTTTTTGAAAATGAAAATCCAAACTTTTAAACACAAGCTTTTCGAAGTTTTATAAAGAGAAAAATCAAAGCGGATTCCTCAACAAGGGGAGATTTCATAAATGGTTAGACTCATAAGAAGGCTGGTAGACACTAAGGTGATCTGAAGTCCCTACAACTTCTAATCTCAGAGCCACTACACAACCAAAATGAAAAACAAACCAAACAAGCAAAACTCCTAGGAATTTCACCTAAAACCCTAACACTAATGAAATAAACCTAAGGAAAGCTTCTGACAAGTTATATGCAGGTCTGGGCAGTGGATAACAATTTCTAAACAAAAACTAAGCTGACTAACAAAGGAAATCTTAGGTTTTTCAAAATTTTGACAGGGTCCGCAGGCCCACAGTTGACACAGGTGCGGTCCCGCTCTGTGCTAAAAGCCAAGCAGCAGGTAGGTACGCACTGTGTTAAACGGCTAGGGTTCCTCTCCCAAAGCTATGAAAAACAAAAAATAACCTTGGATCTACAAATTATACCCAATTTTACACACAACAAGCCAAAAATAGAAACAATAACACAGTTTCGCAGGTCAAAGTAAAGACAAGGAAAACAATCAAGTCCCCAGTATGGTCGCCATTTTGTCACACGGAATAAGTCGATCTTTCGGACAAGATAGACCTTCCTAGAATCTAAAGAAGACCTAATGACAAGAAAAACAACCAGACACTATCTTTCTCTAAATATGCTTTTATAAACAATGGAAAACAAGTGTTTTTAGGGCCTACCTTAGGTCCAACGCATGTTTGTGGATGCCCTCGCTCCTTCGATCCAAATGAGCTCCTTTGTCACGAATCTACAAACACAAACAAGGAAAACAAATTAAATAGCACCTGAAAAGCCAATATCATAAAACATATTTAACATGAAAGTCAAGGAGTCCATGAAACAAATAACATGAGATACTTGTTGAGAAAAATGAGTTTGATTGTATTAATTCAAAAGAAGAAGAACTTTACAACCTTTGCCTTGATGTTGTACAAGCTCCTCCCAGGGTCCAGCAAGAAGTCTCCTCTACTTTGACAAGTTTCACTCACTCCCTAATGAAGCCAAAAAGGTATGTGATCTCTCCTCTTAAGCTCAACTAAGAAGTCTTGATTTCACCAGCATTTACCCTTAAAAATTTTCAGCTTCTAACTCTCTAGCAACCAGCCCAATGTTTGTATTTATAGTGCAATGGAGGGAGGTTACTAAGTCCTCCTTCAAAGGGATAGCTCTTCTCATCAAGGGATTAGCTCCTTCTCTTTTGGGATGCATGAACCACCTCAGAGCGAACAATCCACGTCAAAATTCCTTCTAGAAACATCTAGAATTAACCCAAAGTGAGTTTTTTAAGATAAAACTTGCACCTTTTGACTTTCACAGGGGTCCGCACCCACACCGTTAGGGACAGAGCGGGCAGGTCCGCAGTTTTTGTAAACAGAAGGTGCGGGACCGCAGGTGACAGTGAGAGAAAGTGTGGAACCAGAGTTTCATTGATTTTCAATGTCTTTCTCCCATTTTCAAAGCTTGACTTGAAGAGCTGAGGTCTGAGACTTACTTAGGAGGACAGTACAAGTGATGATAGACCCATATTGACTGCAAATAATCATGGTGATGATATTTTTGTGTAACACCTATAGAATCACTTAACCAGGAGCCAATAATGAGAACCCCTGATCAAACACAAGGCAACCTGCCACTAATGACTGCAAGTACCAAGGCACTTAATGTGTTTCTGGGTTGTCTTCCTATATAGAGTGTTGAGGTTGGTAGGAAGAAACCTATCAAAAGGTAGGAAATAATGTGTCCTACATCAATCAACAAGAAACGAGACAAGAATGTTTTGTTTTTTGATGAATATTTTGAGAATTTGGGTCTAAACAACAAAGGGCATGATGAAAGGATATGCTTGATGGGTTGATGGAGGAAACAAAAGGTTAACCCTTGAACAATCGAAGGCACAAGAATGGTTTTAACTAGACAACACTAGACGCATGAACACCAAAGAGTGTTAGGATACAAAGATGCAAGAACATTAGGGTATATATGCTAAACTCATAGGATGGTAGGATTCATATTGAGAGGCTATCACAAGGAAGGTTTATCTGAGGGAGTGCCATGTTCAAGGGAATGATTGCTGCCAAACTACGCTTTCTAATATGGAATACAGTTTTATTGTCCACTTTCCCTGTCTGATTAGTTTAATGAGTCAAAATGGGTAAACTCATCAACATTTTCATATTTAAAGAGTCTAAAAAGGACCGCAAAAAGAGCGAATCTCTACCCTATCTGAATAGTTTAATGAGTCCAGACAGGAAAAATCGTCGATCTTTTCATGTTTAAAGAGTCTGAAAAGATCGTAAAGAATGACTCCATGGTGGTCCCTTTGTCATAGTTGTTATCTGGGTGCGAGAAAAGGTTAATAGTATACTTGGATCAATTACTTTTCCATTATTTAATCTATTGAATTCGGATAAAGAGAAACCTATGTTCAATAGATGTCGACCTCATTTTGTTACGAGTACGAGAGGATGGACTAAACTCGTTTTTCGTTGTGATTTTTTAATGAGTCACATGACAACAAAATCAATGCCTTCATCAAATTTTAACGAGTCCAATGAAGAAAACTTAAGGTATATTTTTTAGTTTAGTGAGTGAGGAAAAAGAGGTAAAAGAACTGCTCATTCCTCCTTCGTAGATTTAACAAGCCCAAAGGAGGGGAAAAACTCGGGGATTTTTCGATTTTAAGAGCAAGAAATGGTCCCAAAAAAGAAAGTGCTCTTGTTACTGGGGTATATGTTTAATGAGCCCGGTAACAAAAACTGAGGATTTTTTAGTTTAACGAGCGAGAAAAGTACCTAAAAGAATGCTCAGGTCATCTTTATAAATGTTTAACGAGCCTAAAGACAAAACTCAGGATTTTTGCAGTTTAACGAGCGAGAAAAAAAGTGCCTAAAAAGAACGCTCCAGTGATCTTTTTCAATTTAATGAGCTAGAAAAGGAGCGAAAAAGAGTTGCTCAGACCATCGTCGTATATGTTTAACGAGCCCAATGATGAAAAACTCAGATCATCTTTATAAATGTTTAACGAGACTAAAGACAAAACCCAGGGTTTTTCAGATTAACAAGCAAGAAAAGTACCATAAAAAGAATGGTTGATCTTCTTCGCAGTCGTTTAACAATCCTGAAGAAGGAGACTTGAGGATTTTTCGGATTAACGAGTAAGAAAAATACCAAAAAAAGAATGCTCGATCTTCCTTGATCTCATGCTTGACAATAGAAAGGTCTATGCCATGCATTTTCTCATAAGACCAAGGGAAAAACATCGTGGAAGTCCTTAAAATGGTAGGTGAAGCTCACAATTTCCTAAGAATTGTGATTGGCTCCAATCTGTATGTTTTCCACGATGCCTGTCATGACATAAATATCGATGAGCAATGTTTTTGAACTATTACCCCTGGTTCCTTCCGAGTCCAAAGTGTGGATAGTTGTATATGGTGAGGAAATGATTTTGTGTGCATCTGGTGACAGGATTTGAATAGGCATCATGTTCGAATCAGATATCGAAACACGATGGTGCGAGTCCTCCCAAGGTCACTCTTCTAAACTCATGACATCTAATAGCTGCGTCCATAGGTATGACTTGATTGAGTGGATCGAAAGAAGGAGCGGTTATGGGAGGGACAATGGGACCATTGGCCGTAACCAAAGTGACAGGAGGTTCAGATGCAGATTGAATGGCTTGGTAGGCCAATTCAGCTAGTGACAGAAGCATTTGTTCTTCGTATATGTCAATGTCTAAAGGAGCCACTAGGATCCATGGATTGGTCTGTTCATGAGGAATAGATGAAAGCATATTGATTGTCTGTGAAACCTTGGGCGGAAGAATAGGGAAACAACCCATCAAGGAAGAAGTCTTCAGTAGACCAATACCGATACTGACATAAGAGTCAGGTACACCACCCACTAAGGGTATAGAGCCGCTAGGTAACAGAGAGTAATATGGGGTGCAAAAGGACAGTTGGTCCATTGTGACTATCTTTCCATCCAAGGGAAAGAGGATGATATGGAAGACCGAAGACACAACGACCTTCATGGTATAAGTCCAAGTGCAGTCCTAAAGCAGATTATAGTCGAGTTTATGATCCACGACTTCTATGTCGACCATCACCATTTTCCCATACAAAGTGATGGGGTATCTAGCCACATAACCTTTTGGGATGAAAGTGCGGCCGTCAAAAGCTTTAAGGGAATTTGATGGTGAGGATAGGGTTGGAGAACCCAAGGTGAGCCAGCATGAAGGCGACATGATGCAGGTAGAAGCACCTTCGTCAATGACAGTTCTGTGTATACTTTTACCTTTCGAAGTAATTTGCACTTAAAATGCAAGCTGGTGAGAAGGGGGAGATTTACACTTTTCCATGTTGAAAATTACAAGCATGGTATCCTATGGGTCGATACCACCAATAGTCGAAAGTAAAGCTTTCCATTGTGTTGGTCATGTTTGTAATACTTCGAGTGCCAACATAGCCCACGACACTTGCGCCAAGTTTTCTACAATGCTATAGTTTTGGGTGGCACGTGTAGATGTATTGTGCGTTGTGCATCGAAGTGCCCCTTTGGGGGCATAATTACAAGGTCTGCAACTGGCCTTTTGATATGCAAATCATTGGGTGGCGATGGGTTTGGACTTGAGGAAGGTTCCTCTGCATGAGCGATAGGAGCTCCATAAGATTTGGCTCGTGTTTGTAGATCTACCATTTCAAATGTGTAAATGGTAGAAGATCCTTCACCAGCTGAAGGATGTTGCGAACCATTGTTGCCTCCTTGTGAGGGTTGCAGTTGGCTTGCAATAAGTTTTTGTTGCTGCCGAGCAGGGAAAGGATTATTTAGGACAATGGGGGTCTTACCAATATCCTTTTGGCAATGTATTTTGTGCATTCCTGAAGACGCGGACAACGATAGGTCATGTGGTCTTCAGCACAGATTTTGCAAGGAAATATGGCGAGTTTATCCTTTCCATCGTCAGGAGGTGAAACACCCTTCTATTTTGGGTTTCGCTTGTTGACTGCTCTTCAGAAGGAGCGGTCTTTTTCTTACCACCGGGATTTTGTGTAGACTACACAGAGTTTATCGTAGTGGTAGGAAGAGCAGTCGATTTGGTAGTAGTGGAAGCATTGGAGTTGCAAGGGGCATTGGGGATTATGTCGTAAAGAGTGCCAAACTATGAATATATCAAATCTAAGTGTTGGGCATGACGTATAGAATGGTATTCTATGACCGTACCACCTAAGGCAACATCCTTAGCGATTGGGGGGAGTAGGGACTTGCAGAACCAGTTCGCTAAGAGATAGTTTGGGAGGGGAGCTTTAACTAACCTCCGCCTACATCTCCATTCATGTATATGATCAGAGATGTGGGTGGCGGTATCCTGACGTAATGAAGTGAGGAGTTTTGTCCCAGCCTCATAGCGGATGGGTAGCTAGAAGTGCTTTAAGAATTCCATCGCTAGAGCGTCAAAGGTATTTACTTATGCGCGTGGTAACTCAATGTACCACTTAGCTGCGTTGCGAGTGAGGGTGCAGGGAAAAAGACGTAACCAGACACTATCATCCACCATGGAGTTAGAAACACTCCAAATATGATAGATGGTGATATGATTGCCCGGATCCTCCCCTTGTTTTGCATCGAACTTGGGGATGTCTGTTCGTATTTTATGCAAGATTGGTGGCCATTGTAAGTTATGATAGATGGGGTCATTTCTAAGTTTGTACAAGTTGGGGATATCCAACATTGCCAAGAAAGGCAGATTGTGTGGTGCCCTCGACTTGGACCAAGGCGATGACAATTGACTTGAGGAGGCTTGCACTCCTCCCATCGTTTGAGTCCCAATATTATACATGGATTGTGTGGTATAGTAGTTTCTTAAAAACTACTTGAAACCAAAATAGAGTAGCTTTTAACTAGCTGAAAAGAAGGATGAATAAAAAATGTGGGTCTTTCTTTCGTAAAAAATGCTTTTAAGAAAGAAAAAAAAAACTTATTTCCCAAAAAAAAACTTTTTAAGACACTTATTTTTCTAGCAAGATGCAGTAATAGATCTTCTTTCAATCCATGAGAAGGCTTCCTATCCCTTTTGGCTTACAAACACAGTTGGAAATCAAGGTTTTGGGAGACTAATGCTCTATAGCAGTGGCCACTGAGAGTGAATAGGTCCACTAACGCTCCCTGTGAGTAGACACAATGCTTTATAAAGCTCTGTGTAGTCTGCTAACCTACATTAGTGTGGGAAATCAGTCAAAAATAGGGCTTTCTAGATCAAATTCATAGATGGATACATGTAGGCAAGATGTAGCAAGATATTTGGTGGGTCAGAAAGGGAATGCAAAATTTTAGGAAGCTATTAGAAGGAGGAGAAAACCAAGAACTGTCCGGGCAAACCAGGAACTAGATGTATAGTCCCCAGCGGAGTCGCCAATTCTGCTATAGGATAAAATGCACGGTGTATGGAGAATGAAGATACCCTAAAAGGTATTCCCAAGACCTTCAACAGACTATAAGATTATCTACAACTATCACAAAGTTACATGCATGTTCATAAACAATAACTAACTATCAAAGTAGGAGAAGGAGATTACCTCAAGCCTCCGTGTAGATTTGCTGGAGAGCACAATGTGGCTAGGTTGAAGTCCCCTGAGCCGGTTCCAGATCAAGTCCTACACATAGAAGACACAAGCATAATCAAAGCATACAACTCTGATAACTAATACATGAATACATAAAAGAACATCTAGTTACATATAACTAAGCTACTCATGCTAAAAGGTGTTCAACAAACAACTAAATGAATGACAGTACCAACACCACGGAGTAGACAGTACAACTATAGTTCTATATTAATATTGGAAGAGTGATTACAACCATCTGTTGCATCAACCTTCCTTTACCCCTCCACCTTCTCTCTCTCTCCCTTCTTGCCAACATCTTATGATTTGAGACAATGCTCAATAGTCAAGTATACTATCCTTTCAAATGCTTTGACCCCTATCACCATAGCCCTAACTTTGCTTATGTAGCAATTGAGTTAGGGTTGCCAAGCTCCTCCTTGAGTTCCCTAGGGAAAAAGCAATGAACTTGCCATGCTTTTTAGCTCCTTCCCATTTGCCTCCTTTCAGATTAGAAATCCTCCAAACAGGTTGATTTTGGATGTTTCCTTGCTTTTCTTGAGTAATTTTAGGAACAAATATCTAGATATTTATGAGTCAATTCATTCCTTTAACCCTTAGAACTTCACCAAGTTTCACTAACGTTGTCTCCTTACTAGAAACTTGAGTTAGTAGGGTCACAAATGCACCCTTAGGCTCATGAACAAGCTTTATAAAGAATATTGTTAGTGCATAGCTAGCGTTAGTGTGGAATCAAGGCCTGTGATTGTGGTCTTTGCTTCAGCTATCATGTCTTTCCCCTCTGAGTTGACGAGGAGGTCAACTTGTTGTATAACATAACAGATGCATGAAAATGTGATGGCCCTTATTATATAAAACTATAAGTTCCAATCGTACAATACATCCATGTAAACCTACTCGCCCCATCAGTGAAACATTACAACCACATCTGCTTGCTCCTCCAAACAGATGTACTAGCTCCATCTAGTGGAGAAGCCAAGGCACGTTACAATACTATCCAAGATTTCTTCAAGATAGTGTTAGTAGAAGCTTGGTTGACCAAAATCCTTTACAATGAGTTATGAGGGACTATTTATAGCAAAGGGTGGGGTGACCCTTAACATTCCCCATTGTGACCATTCAACTACCCTCATGTCCCTTCACCTACTCTATGACTATTACATCCACTATTGAGACTTGACTTACACTTGACATGACTCAACATTACAATGCACATGTACCCATGTAAACAATGGCTTGAACAAGACAAACTAGACATAATTCTGACTTAGACAACCACAAAAGTCCAACTAATTGACATCCTCATGCTGATCAATAGTAACATATCGATGCCAAGATTGGTAGTCCTTGATAGTGTCTATGTGTTCCATTATGACATCTGTATGAAACATAAACCATGCCTCCATAACAATTAGGTACACTGCTCAGGCTCGTCTTTCCAACTCGTTTGGGAGCATGCGCATCATTGTCTTCAATGTGGCTAGACCAGCTATGTACTTGCGCATGATGTTTCCACTGATAGGAAAGTCTAGGTTGGTGGCGGTGCGCATCAAATCATAGAAGTATGAGTCAAGCTCCTATTGGACCTACTTCTTTGTCTTTGCCTGGGTGAGAATCCCAAGTGATGGGATTGCATGAGTGTGCACTATAACATCCATGCTCTTTAATACTCGTGCATGGGAAGCCTATATGCTAGTGATGAGTTGTGGTAGGTCTTCATAGTTCCGGATTTCACTCCAAATACGTGTTTGTAGCTCAACCCCATTGGCCCTCTTCATCTTTGGCAAGTGAAGTAGGGCTCCCTTGCACTTCATCTTCCATTCTTGCATGTTGTCAACAAAAACATGTATGTTCTTCAAGATGCATGCTCTTCTCGCACATTACTACTGCCATCCATGGAGATGGACGACTGCTTGGTGCACGATACCAAACTTGGAGTACAATGCTTGAATAACGATATCGAGGGACACTACGTCATCTAGTATTGCCTTATTCATTTCAGCTTAGGCAGACATTGTCACTGAGTTTCCTCCTTGCTTGGCCATCTATAGTTCCTGCACCATTCACTCATTCTCAGCTATGAGGAAATGAACACTTGAGCTAGTGGCTTTGGCATATACTCTGGTTGCATCATCCAAAGCAGCTAGATGCTTGTGCACATCAATTACGATCACTTTTTCTTCAACTTGTGTAGATGAAGTTTGGTCTTCCAAAGTTGGTACTCTGTGAGACTGCACAACTATGTGATGAGATTTGTTAAAGGAGATGTTGTGCATCTCTGCTTCCGGCTAACCACCAAGGATATCCATGCCTCCTTGGTCATTTGAGACTTTCTCATCATCTAGATGCATTGAAGCAGGTGAGTCGACCTCTTTGTGGTGGGGCATGAGATCAGTGTCCTGTTCCAACTCCTGCTACTCCATGTCTGCATCCAACTGTTCAAGTGCTTGTTTTATCTCATGAGAAAAGTCTTTCCCCTATGATGGTTTGCCCCGTTTGCCTGTTTCCAGCTATTCAGATGAATCAACTAATTGTATGGGCATTGCTTCATTTGTCTTCACGTGGTGTACCCCTACTATATTTGTTGTTGCTGTGCTTCCTTCTCCAGTTGGCACAACTCTTGTTATTTTTGGATTTGCTCCCTCATCTCATGCAACTCCTTCTCTTCTTCTTCCATTCTCTTCTTATCCCTCTCCCTCCACCCAATGCGCTTGTCGTGCTACTGCCTCTTTAACTGAATATCCATAGCTGCTTGTTCTACAAGTGGATATACTTGAAACTTGCATCTTTTCTCCTCCTCCATGCGGTCAACAATCTTCCTCTTCCCTTTGTTGTGCACATGTATGCTTGGATCTAGTACATCTGTTGCTACTACTGTTGCTATTGCTGGTGCTCTCCATGATGCTGCTTCATGCTGCTTTGTTAACCACTCTATGACGAAGCCAACCTGCTCATTGGGTCCAGAAGAATGGTAGAAATACCTCCATGAGTCTTCCTTGGCCCAATGAAATGCCCCATGCATCTAGTTGAATTGAACTCTCATACAGTGATCCTTCACAATGAAATGTAGGTCATATAGGTTGAAGCTTTGGAGGTCGAAAAGGTACTTCTTCTTCTGTTCTGCTTCAAAATTTTCTTGCTTGATAATCTGGACCTCATATAACCCAATCCGCGATGGAAGAGTGCGCCAAGGTGCCTTCTTCTTCCACTGCAGTCTAGTTGTCAATCCTGTTGAGATGTGATACACTACTTCCTGCATGACAATTACGTCCAAGGAAAACTTTAACAGAACATGTGGAGGCTTCTCCACATTGAAAATGCGGATGAAAGTGTCGGACAGTGAGGCATACCAATCTGCAATGCCTAACAACGTCTCCATTGCTTCCTTTGACATGCAGGGTGGATCTTGTTCGAATATCAACCTGTACACTAGGGTGACAAAATGGTCGAACAACCGTATGATTACGGACCCCTGAAGTTTCTTTCGAATGATAACTTGAAATATGTGTTCACAACAATCTCTGCCGGTGACCATGCCCACTCCAAACCCGTGAACTCATGTCGAGAAAAAACTACATCTAGGATGTAGGCAGACATGTAAATGTCTACATGCATACCCTCGGGTGACTATTGAACCTTCGTGACTTGTTCCTTCAGCTAGGGAGCCAGTATGCTAGGCCAGTTGCATGGTCTTCCTTCTCTAGCCAGTTGGTCCAATGTGATCACCCAAATCTTAGGAAAGTTTTCAGTGCTCGTTTGGCCAGTCAGTCGACGTGCGAATATGACCAAGTATTGGTATTCCTTCCTCAATATCTTTGTCTTGTCGATCTGGTTGGGGGTCATCCTCAAGCGAGTTGGCTCCTTTACCCAATCCTTCATAATGTCTTTGGAGTTACCTCTCCTCCTGGGCAAGATGAATGGAGGACTCATGATAGTTGCGGGCTCTAACATTTGATACATCTCATAATAATCTTGTGTGTCGAAGGTTGCAAGATTTGTCCCACTGACACTGCTCAAGGTCATCGTCTCGGGGTCAGTGTGAGAGACGATCTAGTGAATCATGTCCGTGCATGGGAATGCAGGGTATTTTCATGCAATCTGGTACAAGCCAGACTTGTGAATGTTACATGTACACCTGACAGTCTTCAATGTCTTCCCTAAAAGTGCTTGTGAATGCTTCCTTAACCTCTTGCCACTTCAGTTTGATGTCCTTGTCTAGATACAACTTCATATCTTCATAGTTCGGCAGACTAGAGGACACTTTCTCAACTGTTGCTCCAGTTGCAACTCCATCGGTGTCATGTGATCCTGTTCTCTTGGAAGCCATTGAGACATATGAACACCTAAAAGATATGGAAACAAGCAACATGGATGGCAAGAAATATGTTAGTGGAAACAAAGCAAGTCCGGGGAAGGACACAACACATACATGGGAAACTAATGAGAAAGATTGCACAAATTTTACTAGGAGGTTGGGTGACTGGCAGCCAGAACTGCGTGAAAGGTAGTCTGGGCTGTCTCGGAGGTAGGATTGGCTGTTGGATCTACGAAATCCAAAATTTGTTTAGGAGGCTAGGGGCTGGGATTGCACAATGCGCAACTCTAGCTGGGAAGGACTATTGACCCAGGGAGAAATTTATGCAATTTCTTGGGCCAAGAAGCCACTATCCTCTAGGAATACGCAAAACATTCCTGGAGGCCAGTGATGGGCAAGAATCCCCATTTCTGGGGAGGAAGGTGAGCCTTCCTTCCCCAAATTACGCAATGCAGCCTTGGTGAAGCCAAAGCTCGAGCCAAGGTTGGCCTGACTCACCAACAGGCAACTAAAACCAACTAAGACAGTAAATGCATGGTGACACTAAGTGATAACATAAGTGATTGATAGTGCATGAAAAACATGAATGCAATATTCAACAAACAAATCAACATGCATGTGGGTGAGGCAGTTCACCAGTTGGGTGAACATCCGTGCAAAACAATTTCATGCATGCGACATCAGTGAGATAGAAACGAAAACTGAAACAAAGCTAGGACAAGCTAGTATACATGAAAATTATAGAAAGCGTCTAAAGAAATCAAGCAACAACACTCACACAGGCGAATACAAAAAAAGTGACAGAAATGCTGAAAAAGACAAGTTGAGGCCACTTACTCGTGAATAGCTGAGCCAGATGTGTTGAAGAGTCTTGGATGTAATGTGGGATGTTAGAGCTCCAATCTCGATGTGAATGAATGAGCTCTGATGTGTCAAATAAATAAGTTGGGTCTCATGACGCACATGTCACAAATCTAGGAAAAAGTGACACTTGGAGGGAAACTTCTAAAACAACTTTGCATGTAACCCTTGGTTGCTAAAAATATCTCCCTAAATCACGGGATTCCTTTTGTATGTTGTCTCTTTCTATTTTGAGAAGAGTAAGTCATGCATGCATGCAAGTCAAGTTTCCTCGGTCCTGGGTGGAACTGGTCAACCTGACTATTCATGCATGTAGTTTCTCAACTGCTTGGGAAAAATGCACATTCTCGGCTGGGATTTGGGCTGACTGTTTTGGAGAATTTAGCATCTACAGATAAACACTAATTCACTAGACAAGTAGTTGTGCCTAGAACAACAATTTAAAGTGTTTTAGACTTTCCCTATAAGAAATAGATAAGAGGAGAGGATAAAAGGCCTACCTGTAGTTCCACTTTCTTGTCATCTCCCTTGTATCGACTTCGTCGCTTATTCCCATACTTAAACCGCTTGAAAAGTACCCTATCAACACAATAGAAGATGAAAAATGATCAAAGCATACGATCCATTGAATATAAATGAAAAGATTCAGAAGTAATTCATACATATAAGCATTATGAAAGAACACATCATATGGAAAAAGGTTCAAACACTTTATTAGATAGAAGAAGGAATTACAACCATCAGTGTCTGATCCCATCCACATCACATTAAAAGCAAGACAAGCTTGTGGCATCACATCATTTTCTCCAAAGTCAAGTCTCATAGCAGCATTATCTCCTTACAATTCAACATAATCCAGCCCTTGATCTCTTAGGTGAGTGGTCAATTTATAGAAAGATGAAGGAGGTTTTGTCATTAATGGTGACATTGAATGCCCTTCCATACTTAGAATTAGTTCCATGGAGAAAGGGATGAGAGGATAGGATTATCCTTAATTCATTCCTCGTCCATTTTCAAGCTCATAGGAGTTGATAAGACAGGGAAACTTCTAGATGACTCCACAAGATAAGAATATTACCAAACCTTATGTGAATTTCACTCATTCACGCCCAGCGCAGGTGAAACGAATCCTAAGTGCTCTGCAGAGCACCCTGGCAGTGGACTTAACTGCTCTGCAGTGCGCATTCATAAGGGCTTACCTGCGCTGGTCCCTCTAGAGGCAATTTTTGGATGTCTTCAAGTCATGAAACAGTCTGGGAAGGAGGCATTCAAAGGGTTGACTTGTTTAGGGCATGAAACAATTGATTTTAGGGTTTGATGAGTCCTAAATCACTGATTTACTGTTGGGATTTGATGTGCCCAAATGGATCTATAACAATTTCTCCCTAAAGCATGAAGTCATAAAATTTCCAATGTCGAATGAAATGCTTTACGATGTGATGAGGAGGTATCAAAGTGGAAGGTGACTTGCATCAATTACAGTACATATATCATGATATTTGATTTTACATGAATCACTGAGGGAAGGCATACCCATGCTTAGCTTATAAACTTTGATTACATGTACAAAAATAGTCGTCTATAGATATAGACCCATGATCGGAATGACTATCAATGTAAAGCCATTGTACCTATGATTTAGTACTCCTGAAATCGCAGCTCGGATGAATGAAACTGGATTTAGGGTCTTCAATCTCGTTCAACCGTTCACTCAAGTACGAGTCTAACCATGTGAATATGTGATCTGAAGTCGAACATGGGAAGACACCATCTGATTACCAGCCGATGATGTAAGCTGTTAACAGATGCGAGAGAAATCACTGATAATGATAATGATCCTCAAGGTATTGTAGTACATTTTGCATGGTGTGAATGGATGTTTTGATGTCAAACACCATACAAAGTCTTTTGGTCGAAGGCCATTGATGTATGCAAGCCTCAAGGTACTAAATGGGTGTTTCTAAGTCAACTTCTTGGATAATGAGTTGATGTCGACAAGAAGTGACTCGTTGCAGGAGGGCCCTTGATGTATCCCACATCAATGACATGAAATGAGTGGAGAGATTTAGAGATTGAATTTGACTGACGACACAAAGTTCAAGAATGGCAGTCATGAAAATGAAGGTTTACAATATTGCAAAAGATGGATTTTGATTGGATGAATTCTTTTGAATGTGTCAATGACACTAAAGTGAACTGGTAGCATTGACCCAAAACAAAGTGATGGATGGTATGATAGACCAATGGTGTGATAACCATCAAGCTAATAACCCAATCTAGATAGTCACGGTGATGGAGTGAAAATTTCATGTTCAAGAGTGACCTGCTACCATAAAGTAGTTTTCCCCTTTCTCCATTTTCCCCAGTCATTGTTGACTAGTACCTCTTTATTTTTATCAAGATTGAGGAGGATAACATATTCTTGTTGTATAATTTCACCCTTTGGGTGAATCCATCGCTATTTGATGTTTTAACAAGTCTAGCAAAGGTAAAACTCGGTCTTGTCTAGATGGACAAGTTTGTCGCTATTTGATGTCTTAACGAGTTTAACGACAAAGATAACTCGGTCATTTTCATGTTTAGAGAGTTTGAAAAGTGAAAAAAAGAAAACTCTAGGAGTTCCTTTTCATAAATTAATCTCTCAAGCCCGAAAAAGCATAAAACAATACAAGAGATATATTGTTTCCAATCCGTTAACGAGCTGGAAAGGACAAGCGCTCGACAATATTTTCATATCTAGAGAGTCTGAAAAGAGCTTAAATATGACTCCACTTTGAGGAATGAGTGGTGTCTAGGGTAGCAACTGGTTCCAGTGATGTTGGAACTTCTCAAAACATGTTTATTTATGTGGAGAGGCTGGCTAATAAGACCACTCATTACAACTGTTCCTCAAAAAGGGTAAAAAAACCAAGTGAAAGTGTATGATCGGCCAAAGGGATGGTGGCGATGGGATGAAAACAACCAAGGCTCATATGATGAAAGAGGCTGATAGAATGGCAATCACGAGGGTTAAAAATGGAAATGGGTTCATTTTTAGACAAGCTTGAACCATAGGGAACTATGTTTAGATTTAGTTTCATGTTTACACTAGCTTGAAATGAAAAACTATGCATGGATTCAGTTTCATTTTTACGCAAGCTTGAAATGAAGAACTATGCTTGAGATTGGTTTACATGCTCCCAACATGATGAAATAGAGAGTCTCCTGTAACCAGATGGACGAAGCCAGACAGGGACAAAGGTGAATGGGGTGATTCCCTTCACATAACCTATAGGGAAACTTAACTTTACCACTAGGTGCATGCCCGCCAAGCTTCATAACATTCACCTAAGTAGACTACTCGTGGCTATCAAGTGGATGGAATGAAGATTCATTTACTAGATCAAGTGAAAGACTCGACTGGGATTACAAGATCTACTCAAAGACTCGAATTGGAACTTTGCTCCAGGGGACCTTGTTTCATTTTTTAATGAGCTTTACAGAAGACAAGGAACTATGCTCATAACCTTTGTTTCATTTTTTAACGAGTTTAAGACAAGACCAAGAAGTATCCTCATATTCCTTGGTTTCATTTTTTAACGAGGTTGACACAAGACAAGGAACTATCCTCATGTGAGCTGTTTCATTTTTTAATGAGGCTGACACAGTAAAAGAACTATCCTCTTATTCCTTGTTTCATTTTTTAATGAGGTTGACACAAGACAAGGAACTATCCTCATATTCCTTGTTTCATTTTTTAACGAGGTTGACAGGAGAAAAGGAACTATCCTCATGACCTTGTTTCATGTTTAAATTCCCTAGTGGAGTCACTAATTTGTTTTGGAGAATTTTGCATCTACAGATAAATACTAATTCAGTAGACAAGTAGTTGTGTCTAGAACAAAAGTTTAAAGTGTTTTAGACTTTTCCTATAAGCAATAGATAAGCAGAGAGGATAGAAGGTTTACCTGTAGTTCCACTTTCCTCTCTTCTCCCTTGTATCGATTTCGTCACTCCTTCCTGTACTTAAACCGCTTGAAAAGTACCCTGTCAACACAACAGAAGACAAAAACTGATCAAAACATATGATCCATTGAATATAAATGAAAGGAATCAAAAGCAATTCATACATATAAGCATTATGAAAGAACACATCATATGGAAAAAGGTTCAAACACTTTATTAGATAGAAGAAGGAATTATAGCAATCAGTGTCTGATTCAAAGTCATTCCTCCAGCTTGGATCCCATCCACATCACATCAAAAGCAATACAAGATTGTGGCATCACATCATTTGCTCCAAAGTCAAGTCTCATAGTAGCATTATCTCCTTACAATTCAACATAATCCAACCCTTGATCACTTAGATGAGTGGTCAATTTATAGGAAGATGAAGGAGGTTTTGTCATTAATAGTGAAATTGAATGGCCTTCCATACTCTGAATTAGTTCCATGGAGAAAGGGATGAGAGGATAGGACAATCCTTAACTCATTCCTCATCCATTTTCGAGCTCATAGGAGTTGATAAGACAGGGAAACTTCTTGATGACTCTACAAGATAAGAATATTCCCAAACCCTATGTGAATTTCGCTCATTCTCGCCTAGCGTAGGTGAAAGGAAGCCTCAGTGCTTTGCAAATCACCCTGACAGTGGACTTAACTCCTCTGCAACGCACCTTCATAAGGGCTTACCTATGCTAGTCCCTCTAGAGGCAATTTTTGGATGTCTTTAAGTCATGAAATAGTCTGGGAAGGAGGCATTCAAAGGGTTGACTTGTTTAGGGCATGAAACAACTGATTTTAGGGTTTGATGAGTCCTAAATCATTGATATGAATGTTGGGATTTGATGTGCCCAAATGGATCTGTACCAGTTGTGGCCCCTATTGTTTGCGCTACCGCTACTACTTCGACAACCTTTGCCTGCTCTGCGGCTACTTGTGTTGCCTCGCGAACTAATCTTACCTCTGCTGTCGCTTTTGCATTGCGCCTCTTCTCGGCCAGTTGCATGACACGCATCTTGGCCTCATCCTTTATTTTCTGTGCTACTGTCCTAGCCAACTCCACCAAATTCAAGGCATGCCTATCGGGAGGCCATGATTCTAACACTGTAAAAATTGCATCATCAGTGGTGATGAAGGGGAGCTTGGTCCACTGCTACACTAGATCCTTTCGCACCTTGATGTGAATATTGTGCATGTCTACCTTGAAGTCTGCAAAGCTCCGCCGACTGTTGTGAACTATGGGGGATAGGTGCGGCCTCCTATTATTACACATCTGGATGCTGACCTCCATGAGCACCCAAAAGATCTTTCTCTTGTGAATCCACTTCGCATCCTTGGTAGCTTAGAGCAACGCATACTTCGTGGCCTCTGGTAAGTCACGCTCAATGCTCGAGAACTGACTATCCTCTGGCAGTTCTCCCATTACCAGCAAAATGGACAAGAAAAACCATGCCTAGTGGAAGGTCTTACCTTGCTCATGGGCTTCCTTGCAGTTGATCAAGAATTCCTCATAGAGGAACTCAACCTAGTTGAATTAGACTGCCTCTGCGCATTGTTTGGCCAACACAACTACGGGCACTGGTACTTCATTGCCGTAGAATTTTCTCATTACCTACCCTGGTAGGAGTTGGGTGGCTACGTGCACCCCTTTATCCTTGATACTGCTGATGGTGTAACCCCTATTTTTCTTCTCGATCTTATATTTTTTCTTCATGGCTTCCGTGAGAGCCAAATCACTGCTTTTTCCTGCTATCGTTGCGGGGTCCTTTCCCTTACAGGGAAGCCGAGAAATTCTATGGATGAGAGCCGCTGTGATGGGGATAGGCTCCTCTAGCCATAAGTATCCATCATGCACCAGACAAAGCAGCTGCTTAATGATGAAAAAGATGATGGGTACGTGGTGAAAGTGTGGTATCCACAATAGATGAAGCAATTCGGCCTTCTCCACACTGCGCAACCATTTTCGTGACTCTAATGTTATTACTGGTCCCTTCGTGCTCTGCATCATGAGGCTCTTCATCTCTAAGTGTGGGAACTTCTCACTGTTTACGAGGTCCCAATATTCAAACTTCATTGTGGGCACGCGGCCTAGGTGTGATCCCTCAAACATAATCCCATCAGGGAGGAGCGGGGTCTGGAGTGCGCTCTTTTTGGCATCCAGATCCTTTGGTATCTTAGTTTTCCCTTTTCGTAGAGGGACGTACTCAGGTAATTTCGCTGCAGAGTGCACTAGCTGGATATCCTCTTCCACATCCCCTGCTTCCTCTACCTCAGCAATGAGAGCTACAGGTCCTCCTCCTTGACATATGTCTCAATGGTGACAGCCTTACCCTTTTATTCCATTGAGAGCTTACCAAACTGCAGATTTCTCGGGGACATGCGGAATGGTCCCGCTGACTACTTATCTTTTTTCAATCTCGGTGTCCGAGGTGATTTCGGTATTTCTGGCATGACCCCAGTATCTTCAAGAACATCATGTACTTTGGGGTTTTACGCGGCGCCATCAATGGTTCCTTCTGCAAATCCCAAACCTCTCCTAGTAGTCGCCATCTTGTTTGAACTGTATGTGGTCTTTCATGAAATTAGGGGCTCGAATATCACTCGGCGCTCAACACTTTGTGCTCTAATCGATTGCTCAAATCTCAAGTGAAAAAGTGTTGTCTCATGGCTAACCCCTAGAGTTTTATAACACCTTTGGAATTCAAATTCGACCATTCCCCCCAATTCTGAGCCATCAATGCTTTCTTGGTGACAGATTGTCCCAAATCTTTCCCTTAATTCGTATCTTAAATGCCCACTGCCCGCTCCATTTGGCCTCAAATCGGACATCCCGTCATGAATAGTGACACCAACGGTCACTTCCCAGCCTACCAGCGTAGCAGGACAACCCCTCGTGCATGGACGCGAACCTTGTGACACACTGATTCTGTGCACACCTCCCTCATCGTGTAGCTCTCAAACAAAATCTTTTATAGTCCCGCGCTCTCTTTCAATTGCCTGGAGTGTTGATACTGTCCTTCCTATGGCTAGTCAGGTGGTCACACCACCTGTGCGAGGCTTCAACTCGCCTTCTAGTATAGTGCACTGAAAATCCCCAATTGCCCTTACGACAGTCGGCGTTGCATGTTCTATCGTATGTAGTGCGCTCCCTTGGTTACTGTGTTTGGTGAGATGTGGTCATAGCCATGGCAGTAGAGTCATAAATTCTCTGTGACACTCTTCCAATTCAATGGTATGATCATCCGCACCTTGCCTTGTCATCCTTGGTTTATCAATGAGACATGCTTGCTTGATCTCATTTTCTAGCCTCTTGACCTTGACGTCCATCAAAATGCTTTTCTTCCTCAATCGTACTCGATCCTTTTCAAGTTCACAAAGTCTAAGGTTCCCTCACCGAATGGCTTCCTGAATCCTTATATGTTTGATTTCACACAGCTATGTGATTTCCTCGTCCTATTCTTCACGCACTGTCACATCTGTGAGAGCTATTACGTGTGTATTCCTCATAGCATTCTGTTCAGAAATTACAGTCTCTACTATGTTCTGCACCTTTGGAATCGTTTCCGTAGTCAAGGTTTTGCACATGGTCCTATAGGCCCATTGAACTGCTGGTACGCACAGGTCCCAATCAGTGCGTCTTGCCTGGTGAACCCCGTTCAGTACATTCCACACCATATCGAATGCTTCTCCGTGGATAATTGGTAGTGCACGTCGCCTTTCCTGTTGTTGCGGTTTTTTCTGATTCTCTATTATGGGAGTGGTGTGCGCTTGTGCAGGCTATCTAGCATATCTCAGTACCCATCGAGAAAGGTGGGCACACAAGTTGTTCCACCCCTGCTGACTGGCTCTCATTCTGAGCTGAGTTTTCCAAAGTGTAGGCACATCATCCTTCTACATCCACGCCAATCCTCAAAACTTCCTTGACGCATACCCCACCATCGTGCGGGCATTGTACGCAACGCTCATTTCAGAGCATCGAACCGCTACTGGTCTAGTACTACGCTTTCACATTTGTTCAGGAAGTCATCCACCACAGTCAACCCATAATATGTAGGCATATCCCTTGCTTTTGTTGTCACACAACGCAATGATCTAACCATCATTTTTCAATTAAGTGTTGTTACTTCGTGCAACCAATTTTTCCATCGCTCTATCTCTTCATCTGAATCCAAAGTGTAGGAGCTTTCGCGCTCCCACGAAATCCTTCCATTTGCAGTCAGATTCACCCAATCCTCTTCTCGTGTGGTTATCTTGTCAATACAATCAAGATCGTCATTACTATCATCTTTGTGCACCGGTTTAGTGTATCGCGCTCCTTCGGCTGGATCTAGCGGTACTACGCGTAGTGACTTTTTTCAAAGATCATTTTGCGCTTCTTCAGATTTATGACTCCGTTCATATCGGTGGCCCAGTCTATTCCTAATAGCACGAGATAGGGATTACTATCATCAACAATCTCTATCACTTCAAAATCCACTTGTGTGCTCGCACCCTCAATGTCTACTATTACCCCTCGCAGTCTTCCCATGGGTAAGATCTTCTGTTGGTTCACCATTCATAAGTGAATAGGAGACCACTGTAGCGTGGGTCTGTCCATGCATTTCCATGTTTGTTTTGGTAGTACATTCACATTCGATCCGAGTTCCAGGATTACCTGATCCATTTTACACTCACCGATTTGCGCAGTCGACCTCATGTACCTTCCTATGTAAAATTCATGCTTTCCAAGTTTCTAGACCACGTGCGGTTCTCCTGACCTTGCGCACCTAGTGATAAGTTCCTGTAGTCCTTTTACTACCTTGTTGCCACGTAGCAGTTTCATGCATGTCTCCAGAAAGGTAGTGAGCATTGAAGGATCCATCCCTGGTTCTAGTTGATCCTTACTACCTGAAGTGGAGGCCTCCATGAAGCTCTTCCTAGCTTCCATGAATGTCTCCTTTACGCATTCTAAATCAAATTCAGGTTACTTTGTAGAAGCCTTGTGAACCCACGCAATTTATTTTGACTACTTCCCTTTATCATCGTAGTGGTCATACCGCTCCTGAGCATCATGTTTACATTTGGGTCTTCTTTGCGCGGCTCAAACCTCATCATCTGCAAATTATGAATCAGAGGGGGCTGAAGTACCCCTTTTTCGCGTATTCTCGCTATCAATGTAAGGCAGTCTTCTGCATCATGATCAAACTAAGTACAATACAAACATGATGTCCTTGTCGGGTTTGTACAATCGCAGGCATAGTGCCCTAGTCCTCCGCAATTGTAACAAATTAGCTGTCCATGACCCCTTCCTAGTCCCATTCGACCTCAACCTCGACCGTGCCCCTGAAATCTAGTATGCGCAATTCCTGCATTTGGGTCGAGGGCTCACATTTCGGTTTGCACCCTGTAGGCAAGAGTCTAATCCATCATTAATTCGTAGCTTTTGCACATGCGTTCATCATGGCCTACCGACCTGCAGAAATTACAAAACAATTGATGGGACGTCTGCGTATACTTCTGCAATAGATGAAAATTATCCATAGTGTGTTTTCCTCCTATCTGACAGATCACACACCATAATGTAGGTGTCGTGCTTGGTCTTGCTTGTGCCTCAGGTATTAACAGCATTGGACCTCCTCCTACTAAGTACTTTACAAACACTGGACAATGGTCCTTGTCATGCCCCTGGTCTTTGCATTTTATGCACCATACCTCCTCGCACGCCTCTAGCCAAGGTGTCTTGCCCTATTTCAAACTTTGCATCTCCAAATAGAGATTTTGTATTTTCACGTGGATTTGTTGGATTCCCAACCCAGTGTCTTGTAGAGTGGATTGGGTGGAAAGTTTTTTCTTTGAGAGTGTTGTCCTTAAGTGCGGTGTTAGTGACACTACAAACCATGCGTGGTGTTATCCATCCATCAACGTCATGTTGGCTTCATGAATCATACCCTTCAATCTTTGGTCCAGATCCCAGGGGGTCTCACTCGGGAGCATCGCGATCTCCTTAAATCCGATGATTGATTATGTTTTCGACTTTGGCCTACTAAATTCCATGTTCTGTGTGGTCTAGATTTCTACGATTCCTGCATTTGGATGGTCATTAGAATGCTTAATGTACCATTTTAATGCGCGATCCTGTAGCGTGCTTACAAGCATAGCCTTTTTGATATTGTCATCCACGACTCCTTGTGCTTCCCATACTGATCTTACTACAAATCAGAATTGGTCCGGATATTCATTCCCTACCCCTCTGAATACCGATAGTTTGATCGCACTCACCATAATGAACTGTGGTGGTGGCAAAGGTGGGGTGGGTGGAGATGGAGGTGAGGAGGGTGAGACGGGTGGCAGTGTAGGTGGAGGTGGTAAACGCAGAATTCACTACCTTATTAGACTAACCGTACTTCTCGAAGAAACTTTCGCGAGCTCTTCCTCTCTTTCCTACAATGGGGAAATTAAAGGACTGGTTTCCAATTATTCACTACTTCCACTTTTGTAGACCTTCCCACTTCGCATAGTCCCAAACATTAATTTATTCGCATAACCCGCTTTTCACACAATAGCATCTTAATCCAAGTGTTCAAAGATTTGATATAATTACCTTGTAGTGCCTTGAGGAAACGTTGCTCCAACTCACTATAGCCAATGATCGTATCTACTGCAAAATTAGTGATAAATCCTCCTATAATTCGATCGAGCCAATGGTCCATAGCTCGCAGGACCTTATCTCCTGACACTTCTAGTCTACGCACTAATTCCAGAGTCCATACGATTGGTTTGTCGAGCCTACACCTTCCCTAACTATCTGCTAGCTTCACGATCCACTCATATAGCTCAGAAGGAAAGGATGCAAAGAAAATTTCATGGATTTCCATATACAAGTAGCGCTCCAACCAGTGTTCCTTAGATAGTCACAGATTTCTATTTTCATGTGTTGTGAACTCGTGAATCTTCGTATCCAACCACCCTTCAATTTATTTCTTTTCTGAATTCTAATGGAACGACATCAGACATCCCTTATACAGATCCCGCTCCCGACAACGGAACAATTTGTTGGCTTGTATGGGCCTGACCCAAGTTCAGAGGTTATTTAGCCAAACAAATCTTGGCACTGCTGGCCCTTTCAACAACAGTCCATAGAGCGCGGACTGAGGTCTCACTCGAAGTAGTATGGGAGGGTGCTAGAACTAGGTTTCCGCACCCTGGGAATGTCTAATAAGCTTCTGGCGTTCCGTAGTTTGATTCTGCGAGCACATCGCTACGCACATCTATTAGCCCCTTGCAACTTGTGATGCTGCCTTTGCACAACCCTGCTCAGGCACGATTCGTATTATTACCCAAGTTCCTTATTATTAACCTATTATTATCTGATTACTTAACTTATCTATGTAATTCTAGTGTTAATTAATAATATATCTAGCATTCATATAAGTGCGCGTGATAAACAAAACAACATAAATTTATAGAATGAAATATACAAGAAGATGCATAAAAATTGGAATCAACTTCTTTTTATTATTCTTCATTCAAGGTTACAGACTCGACACTGCCTTGCGCACTCAGCTGTAGGGGTCCTCACACCCACCTGCAGACTCTACTAGACCTTTGCACACTCAGATCCAGAGCCTCTTCCTACTACTACGACCCAATACACCTAGACTCTTCCTCTATGCTCTATCTCTATTTTGCTCATTAGCTATCCTTACCACTTAGAGCCTCACTCTATTTATACAATCCCATGGTTTGTGGACCATGGGTAGGCTAACATGACATTACATTACATTACAAAATTTAGGGTGGACAACCCTATGACTCAACCTACATTTCGCACTTTGCGCCCGCAATTTGCGTAGTCTTACAATACATTTGACCAAAACTTGGGCTTTGAGCCCAAAACATGCTATGGGGGGATTCCATGCCCAACAGTTGTTCCTCTTTCATAATAAGTGAAGATTCCAGAATAGATGAACACAAGACAACATCATTTGGAGGAACACCCGAGTGCGAAGACGAAGGTCGTAGATAAGAATGCATATGAGAACTCAAAGGACTCACAACCAAATCAACGCAAAAATTGAGTGAAGTGATTTTGGGAGAGTGTGAAGGATTAATAGGTGTGTGAGTATGCTCTTCAGCATCACTTGGCAGTGGTGGAGTTGTTGAATGAGAGGAAGGCGTACAGCCACTTGAGACGATGTCCGCATCCACATGAGATTGCGCAGCTCCGTCAATGAAGAATGTTGAGTGAGGCTTGATTTCAAGATTTCTCTTGGGACAGTTAGATTTCTTAATGCAATACTCGAACCGGTCCCAAAGATAAGAAAACTTCATCTAGCTCCTCGGAGCTTGATACTACAAGTCACGGAAGCGTTGCCAAAAATTAATAATTGATTCATGCAGAGCCCTCCCTTGTTGTAACAGTTTCCGGTCAAGATGGTTTGGATCAAAGTGATAGAATGTGTCTTCAATGAGATCAAAAAAGTGCTCAAATGAGTGCATGGTATTAGCCGTTAGGCTGAGCACCCAATGAAATGGGGAATCACGAAGTGTATATGCAAGCAGCAAACCGACCTGTTTGTTAGAAAACTCATCTTCCTCATGAAGCATGGAAAGAAAGTTGTGTAAGCGCTGAGGCTAGGCCACTTCGCCTTCACCATCATACGTGTGAGTGGACAAGAGATTTAAAAGCTTCCCCGTGATGGAGACATCTTCAAAATTTGAAAAGCATCGTGGGGGAAGAAGAGTACAAGACTCCATGAAAGATGTGCAAAGGTTCAAAATTGGATGAGAGGACACATCTTATCATCAAGCCCTCCTTCTAGAGCCAAAAATGTTGATGGTGCTGGAACCACCAACATGTCAAGGGGATCTCCCCGGTAAGAAGTCCCAATTAGACATTAGATCGTTTGGTGTAGGAGTTCTAGTAGTGGGTTGTAAGGTAATTCCTTGACCGCAATGTCACACAGAGGGAAGTAAGATAACTCTATCAGTAGAAAGGGTGTGACTGCTACAGTGATTCAAGGAAGGTGTATGAGAGGTTTTGATACATAAAGGAGGAGATAAGGGTGAAGATGAGTTCCAGGTTGAAAGGGATTAGTCCCAACTTGTCTAGGAACAAAAAAAAAAGGACATACACATCTTTTGGCAGAGAAGTCCACTCAGATGAGGTAGTCACAACATACAAGGTAAGATAACACATACAACACTCATGGATCAGTTCGAATGAGTGCAATGATTGTTACAACAAGGTTCATGTGAAAGGTCTGTGACTGTCTGGTGTCCGACAGAGTAGTCGAAACAGACAAGTCAACATTAACAACATATGCAACACATTTACAACAAGATTCATATAATTGCATACAAATCAGTTCATACACAAATACGTAAGTTAAACAACATATATCATTAAGGCAACTAGAATAGTCCAACTACAATAACAACATATGCATGAAAATGTGCTAGCTCTTATTATATAAAAGTGTAAGTTCCAATCATACAATACATCCATGTAAACCTTCTAGCCCCATCAGTGAAACATTACAGCCACATCTGCCTGCTCCTCCAAAGTGATGTACTAGCTCTGTGCAGTGGAGAAGCTAAGGTGTGTTACAATACTGTCCAAGCTTTCTTCAAGATAGTCTTAGTAGAAGCTTGGTTGACCAAAAGCTTTTACAATGAGTTATGAGGGACTATTTATATCAAAGGGTGGGGTGACCCTTGACATTCCCCTTTGTGACCATTCAACTACCCTCATGACTCTTCACCTATTCTATGATTGTTACATCCACTATTGAGACTTGCCTTACACTTGACATGACTCAACATTACAACGCACATGTACCCATGTGAATAATGGCTTGAACAAGATAAACTAGACATCATTCTAACTTAGAATACCATAGAATTCCAACTACTTGACATCCTCATGTTGATCAACAATAACATATTGATGCCAAGATTGGTAGTCCTTGATAATGTCTGTGTGTTCCGCCGTGACATCTGTATGAAATCTATACCTTGCCTCCTGATCTAAAAATGAGACCTTAGACTAAGATTAAGGTATTACAGACTCATGTTCATGAATTTGCCTATATTACTTAGTGCAACGGATCAATAAGATTACGAATAATATAGACAATGAGTAGTTAGAGAAACATAATGTACAAACAAACATAACTCAGCAAGTTTAATATGGAGTTCACCCAAAACTCTTGGGCTACGTCTCCTGGTCCAACCTTCAGTGGTGACCTCTCTATTGTGTCTTCAAGAGGAGATTTTTTACAAAATGTGAGCTCAAATTAAGCCTCAACACAACATATACAAAACAGTAGGATTTTTGCTTGAATTGCTCAAGCCTCTTTGAGTACACAGACACATTCTCTCACTCTCTATCTTCGTCTTCTCTCTGTCTTAGAACTGCTTGCCTTTGTCTCTGTCATTCTATGGCTTTTAAGCCAATCGACGCTGTTTGTTCATTTTCTCTTCTGGGCTCTCTAGCTCTCGGCCTCTGTCCGCTCAAATCCCCCTCTGAGCATTAAGTAATCATTGCTAATATCTTCAGGGATGGTGCCCTCCTATTCTGCAACGGAAGGGACCATCAGCGCCTTTGAAATCCAAAAAATGGTCGTTCTCTGTTTACAAAGAGAAATACTCTAAAACACAGGAAAATCCGTCAATTTGCTGTTTATCGGACTTCAAAAATCATAATTCCACCCTATATTCCATCGGGTCCACCTTTAAATCGCTATCACAAATGGCATAGGCATGGGTTCCTTTGTATTTGGGTTTATTGTTAAAAATCCCAAATACAAAGAAAATCCTGACAAAATGGCTTATATCAGACTTGAAATGTTATATATTCACATCTATAAGTTCCATCGGGTCTGGATATATATCGCATCGGGCGCATTTTGTTTATTTAACGAAAGTGTGAAATACATAGAAAAACCATGTTTCTGGATCTCAAAATATATCGAATATCACCCATAACCCCATCGAGTCCGGCTATCGCAAGTCACCTTTGTATCAGCCCCACTCCTTTGTATTACTCCGATGCGATTATATTGCAGTCACATATCGCATAGTCCCCGGGCTGTTGATAAGTGCTCCCTTGTGTTTTGCTGACCCAATATTGCGAGTTAACCTGGGCCATCAATCTGCGCACTTGATTGATGATATATGTTGACCCGTGCTCATCTTTGTCGCAACATTTATGTGGTAGCCTCCGATAGCCTCCGCCAGCCTTCACCAACTACGATATGTTGATCGGATCTGGACCATTGATCGGCCAGATCCAATGGCTCCTGTGCATCATTGTCCAAGCCTTCTATAACTTTGTTTTTGGCCATTTCTTCATGTTTTTCAGGCTCGATAGTGGAATTCACCTTTTGTAAGGTTTTTCCTTATGTGATAGTTTTTGATTTTGAAGACTTAGAGGGTGTTTTGGATCCATTTTGGATCACACCTTCCCACTAAAAAAGCTTTTGGACCACCAAAAGTTGGTTTTTAAGCATCAATCAAGTGAGGATACAACTTCCTTACTTTTCCAATCTCTATCCATCATGCACTGCTTAGTTTTGATCCTTTGAGTCTGATTCTTAGGAACTCAACATCCCCTCTGTGTGTAGTTCTCACCTTCCTGTCCAAAACTATATCTTCATGCAACTCATTGAGATATTCAGGAAACATATCATCAATATAAGGCAACTAACTTTTCTCTTCGGGATCTTCAATCAATGAAGGTTCAAACAGTCTCAAGTTCTCTGCATTAAATACTGAATCGATGTGCATGTAAGTTGGAAAATCAAGGCAAAAAGCGTTCTCACCAATTTTCTCAAGTATCTTGAAAGGCCCATACCTTATTGGCTTCAGCTTCTTACCTTCACCTTGCATTCTGTCTTTGCTGATGTATAGTGAGACTTGATCACCAACTTGGAAGTTATGCTCAATTCGATGCCTATCATGCCTTGCCTTGTACTTGGCCTGGCTTCTTTCCAATTGTTCCTGTACTGCTTGGTGAATTTCTTGGATCAGTTTAATGAACTTGGTTGTTTTGTCCACGTCACTTTGTCCATCAACTGCTATGTATTTACTAAAGACAAAATCCAAGGGAGACTTTGGTGTAAAACAAAAACAGGTCTCAAAAGGAGATCTCTGTGTAGAAGAGTGCTTGGCACGTTTGTAAGAATGTTTCACACAACACAAATGTTCATCCCAAAGCTTGGGATGCTTGCTGCAACAGCCCCTGAGTAATTGGATCACTATCCTGTTGACCACCTCTGTTTGGCTATATGTTTGTGGATGAAATGTTGTGTTTTTCTTTAATATGGTGTCCATCAATTCCCATAGATTTGACCAAAAATTTGCAACAAGTCAAGAATCTCGATTAGATAAAATGGAAGTGGGTAACCCAAAATGAACCCAGACATGATGAAAGGACAACTTCATTGTTTGTTCAGTTGTAATCTGCTTGTTTGAACCTGTCCACAATAACATATAAATAATCATGACCCTTTCTAGATTTTGGCAATCCCCCAACAAAG
The DNA here is from genome assembly GCA_031772625.1 of Pinus tabuliformis. Lineage (NCBI taxonomy): Eukaryota > Viridiplantae > Streptophyta > Pinopsida > Pinales > Pinaceae > Pinus > Pinus tabuliformis. The sequence goes on along the minus strand of CM062808.1, from coordinate 496,170,812 downwards.
TCCATGGAAACACTTTCCCAAGGATGAGAAGGAACTGGAAGTGGACTATACAAGCCTAATTTTCTATTACTGGGCTTGCTTTTAGCACACATAGTACACCCTTTAATATATCTAGAAATTGTTTCATGCATTCTTAGCCAATAACAGAATCTTTGCAACTGTGCAACTATTTTACTTACACAAAAATGACTTGATATCAGAGAAGTATCTGCTTCCCGGATTATGTTAACTCTTTCAGCTTGAGGAATGCATAAATTTACCAAATGATATAAGAGTTGGTCCTTAACATGATAATCCAATTCTTCTACTCATTTGCCCCGACTTAAAGTTGCATATACATCTTTAAAATCTACATCTTGAGCATATTGTTCAATGTAGCTTTCATGCAATAATGAGTTATGCTTAAGTATAGTAGATGGATTTATGATTGGTCTTGACAACATATATGCAACCTTATTGTGTATGCCTTTTTTATATCTGATGACAAGATGAAACTGTTGTAGAAAACCCATCCACCTATAGTGTCTTGATTGCTGCAACTTAGTTTGTGAGTGCAAATATTGATGTGGTTGATGATCTGTATGTATAATTGTTTCTTTTCCCATTGAGTAATGTTTCCACTTTTTCACACTTTATACTAATGCAAACAATTATTTATCATATGTGGGATAAGTAACTACTGCATAAGTAAATGTCTTAGAATGATAACATATGGGTTTAGCGTGTTGCGTCAACACTGCTCCCATGGAATAGTCACTGGCATCTGTTTCAATCTAAAATGGTCGTTGAAGATCTGGGAGTGCTAGTATTGGTGTTGTACTAATTTTTTCTCTCAAGGTGTCGAAGGCTTTATGCTGTTTTCCTCCCCACTGAAACACCTTGTTCAATCCTGTTAAAGCATGTAATGGAGTTGCAATCAAGGAAAAGTTAGCAATAAACTTTCTCCAATATTGTGCTGCTCCTAGTAAAGTCCTATCTTCTGTAATAGATTTGGGTTGAGGCCAGTTCAAAATGACTTCAACCTTAGAGGGATCTATCTTCAATTCACCACACCCTACAATATGACCCAAATAATTTAAATATGTTTTGCGAGATTCACATTTTGATAATTTCACATAGATATTTTCTCTTTTCAAAACATCTAGAGTATGCTTTACATGCTTCAAATGTTCTTCCCATGTTTTACTGAGAACAAGAATTTCATCTAAATATACAATTACAAAATCATCAATAAAAGGTCTGAGTACATCATTCATAACTCTCATGAAGGTGGAAAGATCATTAGTTAAGCCAAAAGGCATAACCAGCCATTCACACAGCCCTTGTTTTGTTTTGAAAGCAGTCTTCCATGCATCTTGTTCTACTACTTTGACCTGATGATAGCCACTACGCAAGTCCAACTTGGAAAAGTAATCTGCTTCTTTCAACTGATCTAATAGATCATCAATGCGAGGAAGAGCATAAATATTCTTGATCATTATTTTATTCAGTGTTCTGTAATCAATGCACATCCTCCACGAACCATCTTTCTTTCTCACCAGTACAATTGGAGATCCACATGGTGATGTGCTTGGCCTTATGAACCCTTTATCGACTAGCTCTTGTACCTGCTTCTTGATTTCTGAAGTCTCTAAAGAGGATAACCTATACATTCCGATGTTAGGCAATGGAGCATCTTGCTGCAAATAAATATCATGTACTATTACCCTTTTGGATGGTAGACCTTTAGGTTCTTGAAATAGGATATCATATTCCGAAACAACTTTATCTAAATCAGTGTTTTGTTTAGCATCACAACCTTCAAATACATTGGTTTTATCAGGGGTCTTTTCCTTTACAACCATTAGTAAAAATTGCTTGCATGAATTTACAATTCTTTTCATCTGCCTTGAGTTTATGAGAGAATAGTTATTTTTGAGTTTATGAGCTCTTACAATATATTCTATTCCATCTTTAGTGAGTTGATACTTATTTTCACCTCTATAGAAAATGGATTTTCTATCATACAAGTAACTTAGGACTTCCTAAAACAATACCACATATATCCGAGGGAACTATATCTAACTCAACCTCATCTACAAAAGTTGACCCAATAACAAATCTAAGTTTACATTGTCTAGTCACTTATAGCTTTTCTTTATCACATACCCAACCTAATGGATATGGCTTCTTGTGAGGTGTTGTTAGTAAGCCAAACTTCTTTACAATTGTTTCAGAAATCAAGTTTACTTGTGATCCACTATCAAATAAAGTATCAATCTTTTGGTGCTGGGAAATAACTCTAATATGAAAAAGCTCATGTATTTTCCTCTCATTATCTTCATTATCAATAGATTGTGCAGAATTACTTGTAGATGCTTCAGAATTTTTACCTTTTATACTTGTGGTTGTGACTGTTGTTTCGTCACCTGAGTTTGACCCCAAGTCTTTTTGAATAGTAGCAGCAATCTTCTTCTTCTTACCACCTAACTTTTAGGGTTTCAGCTCTGGATGCAAAGACCAGCAATTTTCATCATCGTTTCCATCCTTCTTGCAGTGAGTGCATGAAGGTTTGTCTTTCTTTATAGTGTTTTCCTTCCTCTCCTTCTATTTGTGCTTCTTCTTTTCCTTTTTCTTGTGTACAGAGGGTTTTAATGATACCCTAATCTCCGGGTTCACATTCTTGCCTCTAGCCTCTAGATGTGTAGCCTGAACTGATACATCATCTAGGCTAGTGGGATTAAACATGAGAATGGTGTGCCTCAAATAGCTATGCAGACCACCTATATATTTCAACAAAGTTTCAGGTGAGTCTAGGGATATGCTTAGAGTTAAAGCTCTTTTTCTGAATTCCTGGGTATAGCTTTGTACACTTTGTCCCTTTAATTGGCGAAGAGCTTGCCAACTCATCATTGCTTGCTGCATATAAGCTAGTGGATAGAACTGTTTTTTAATGGCGGAAACAAATTCATTCCAGGTAGAAAGAATTTTACCCTGTCTCTTCAGATCAGCTTGTGTCTTGCCTTCCCACCACACTAGGGCTATTCCTCCAAGGCGAAGGCTAGCTAGCTGAATCTTTCTCCTCTCTGAATCAATGTTCTACACCCTGCAATATACCTCAATCTGTCTAATCTAGTTGTCTAGCTTTTTTGCATTTAATTCTCCATCATAGATTGGCAAATCAAATTTCACATCTAATTTAATCACAAATGTTTTCTTCTTTTTCTTTTCAGGGCTAGGAGATGAGGATGATGGAGGTGATGGTGGAGGAGATGATGGAGGAAGATTTTTCCCTTTCCCTTTGCCCTCTAGGGCATCTAGAGAAGGTTCCTCTGCTCCTTTGTCTTGTTTGGAGGTTGAAGTACTTTCACCTTGACCTTTCTTAAATTTTTGATACATCTCTTCCACCATGGCTCTCATGGTCATGAAACCGTCCATGAACTGAGATTCTGATTCCAATGGGTTTTGTTCTACCATTCTACTCCTAGGATAGACTCTTCCAATTTTTGGATTAGCCTCAACAAGTTCTCCTTCTCCTAGTTTGAACTTTGACCTAGTTAGCATTGAACAATCCATCACAAGCTTGTCTAACCTTGGCAAACCTAAAGCTCTCATGCCACTTGATCTAAAAATGAGATCTTAGACTAAGATTAAGGTATTACAAACTCATGTGCATGGATTTTCCTATATTACTTAGTGCAACAGATTGATAATATTGGGAATAATATAGACAATGAGTAGTTAGAGAAACATAATGGACAAACACACATAACTCAACAAGTTTAATATGGAGTTCACCCAAAACTCTTGGGCTACACCTCCTGGTCCAGCCTTCAGTGGCGACCTCTCTATTATGTCTTCAAGAGCAGAGTTTTTACAAAATGTGAGCTCAAATTGAGTCTCAACACAACAGATACAAAACAATGGGATTTTTGCTTGAATCCCTCAAGCCTCTCTGTGTACATAGACTCGTTCTCTCACTCTTTGTCTCTATCTTCACTCTGTCTCAGCACTGCTTGACTATGTCTCTATCATTCTGTGGCTTTTAAGCCAATTGGCATTGTCTGTTTGTTTCCTCTTCTAGGCTCTCTGGCTCCCAACATTTTTCCGCTCAAATCCCTCTATGAGCATTAAGCAACCATTGCTAATGTCTTTGGGGATGGTGGCCACCTGTTCTGCAATGGAAGGGACCATCGGCGCCTTTGAAATCCCAAAAATGGTCGTTCTCTATTTACACAGAGAAATAATCTAAAACATGGGAAAATATGCCAATCATTCGTTTATCAGACTTCAAAAATCATTAATTCCGCCCTATATTTGATCTGGTCCACCTTTAAATTTCTATTGCAAATCGCATATGCGTGGGTTCCTTTGTATTTGGGTTTATTGTTAAAAATCATAAATACAAAGAAAATCCTAACAAAATGGCTTATATTGGACTTGAAATGTTATATATTCACATCTATAAGTTCCATCAGGTCCGGATATATATTGCATTGGGTGAATTTCGTTTATTTAACCAAAGTGAGAAATACATAGAAAAACCTTATTTCTGGATCTCAAAATATATCAAATATCACCTGTAATCCCATTGGGTCTGGCTATCGCAAGTCACCTTTGTATTGGCCCCGCTCCTTTGTATTACTCTGATGCGATATCGCGATGTGATTATATCGCAGTCGCATATCGCATAGTCCCCGGGCCATTGATAAGCGCTCCCTTGTGTTTTGCCGACGCGATATTGTGAGTTAACCTGGGCCGCCGATCTGCGCACTTGATCAACAGTCCTCATTGACCCGCACTGATCATTGTCACAACATTTATGTGTTAGCCTCCGATAGCCTCTGCCTATCTTGGCTGATTGCAATATGCTAATCGGATATGGACCGTTGATCAGCCAGATCCGGCGGCTACTGTGCATCGCTGTCCAAGCCTCCGATAACTCTGTTTTTGGCCATTTCTTCATGTTTTTCAGGCCTGATAGTGGAATCCGCCTTTTGTAAGGTTTTTCCTTATGTGATAGTTTTTTATTTTGAAGACTTATAGGGTGTTTTGGATCCATTTTGGATCACCTCCATAGCATCTAGGTACACTACTCGAGCTCCTCTATCTAGCTCATTTAAGAGCATGCACATCATTGCTTTTAATGTGGCCAGACCAGCTACGTACTTGCGCATGATGTTTGCATTGATATGCAAGTCTGGTCTGGTGACGGTGTGCATCAACTCGTCGAAGTACGAGTCAAGCTCCTGTTGGACCTACTTCTTCATCTTCTCCTGGTTGAGATTCCCAGGTGATGGGATCTCATGAGTGTGCACTATAACATCCATGCTCTTCAACACTCATGCATGGGAAGATTGTATGCTAGTGATGAGTTGCAGTAGGTCTTCATAGTTCTCGATTTGACTCTAAATACATGCTTGCAGCTCGACCGCATTGGCCCTCATCATCTTTGGCAAGTGAAGTGGGGCTCCCTTTTACTTCATCGTCCATGCTTATATGTTGTCAATAGCAGCATGTATGTTCTTCAAGATGTGTTCTCTTCTCACACATCGTTGCTAGCATCCATGGAGATGGAAAACTACTTGGTGCATGCTACCAAAGTTGGAGTGGAATGCTTGCATAATTGTATCGAGGGACAATACTTCATCTAGTATTTCATTCTTCAGTTCAGCTTGGGTGGACACTGTCACCAAGTCTCCTCCTTGCTTGGCCACTTGTAGTTCCTTCGCCATTCACTCATTCTTAGCTATGAGGAAATGAACACTTGAGCTAGTGGCTTCAGTATATACTCTAGTTTCATCGACCAAATCAGGTGGATGCTTGCGCACATCAATCACGATCACTTGTTCTTCAACTTGCGTAGGAGAAGTTTGGTCCTACAGAGTCGGTACTCTATGAGACTACACAAATCTATGATGAGATTTGTTAAAGGAGATGTTGTGCATCTTTTCTTCCAGCTGACCACCAAGGATCTCGGTGCCTCCTTGGTCATTTGAGACTTTCTCATTATCCGAATGAATTGAAGCGAGTGAGTTGACCTCTTTGTGGTGAGGCATGAGGTCGGTGTCCTGTTCCAACTCTTGCTGCTCCATGTCTACATCCAAGTGTTCAAGTGCCCGTTCTATCTCATGAGAAAAGTCTTTCCCCTGAGATGGTTTGCCCTATTCACCTGATGCCATTTGTTTAGATGAATCAACTACTTGTACGAGTGTTGCTTCATCTTTATACACATGGTGTGCCCCTTGCTGTATTTGCTGCTGCTGTGCTTCCATCTCCTGTTGGTGCATCTCTTATTACTTCTGGATTTTCTCCCTCAGCTCATGTAACTCCTTCTCTACTTCTTCCATTCTCTTCTTGTCCCTCTGCCTCCACACAATGCACTTGTTGCATTGTTGCCTCTTTGCCTGAATAGCTGTAGTTGCTTGTTCTAGAAGTGGATCTGCTCAAAACTTGCAACTTTTCTCCTCCTCCATGTGGTCGACAATATTCCTCTTCGCTTTGTTGCACACATGTATGCTTGGCTCTACTGCCTCTGCTGCTATTACTGCTACTACTATTGGTGCTCTCCATGATGTTGCTTCATGCTGCTTTTTTAATCACTCAAGGGAAAAGTTGACCTATTCATTGGGTCCCGAAGAATTGTATAAATACCTCCATGAGTCTTCCTAAGCCAATGAAATGCCCCATGGATCAAGTTGAACTGAACTCTCATGCAGTGGTCCTTCACAATGCAATGTGGGTCATATGGGTTGAAGCTTCAGAGGTCGAACATTTACTTCTTCATCTATTATGATTCAACATCCGCTTGCTTGATACTCTGGATCTCATATAACCCAATTTGCAAAGGAAGAGTGGGCCAAGGTGCCTTCTTCTTTCACTGCAATCTAGCTGTCAATCCTATTGAGATGTGATACACTAGTTCCTACATGAAAATTACGTCCAAGGAAAACTTTGGTAGAACATGCGGAGGCTTCTCCGCATTGAACATTCAGATGAAAGTGTCGGACGGTGAGGCATACCAATCTACAATGCCTAACAATGCCTCCATTGCTTCCTTTGACATGCAGGGTGGATCCTATTTGAATATCAACCTGTACACTGGGGTGACAAAATGGTCGGACAACCATATGATTACTCCCCTGAAGCTGCATTCGGACAACAACTTGAAATATGTGTTCACAACAGTCTCTGCTAGTGACCATGCCCACTCCAAGCCCAGGAACTCATGTCGGGCACAAACTGCATCTAGGATGTAGGCGGACATGTAAATATCTACATGCATACCCTCGGGTGACTGTCGAGCCTTCATGACTTGTTCCTTTAGTTGGTGAGACAGTATAATGGACCAGTTGCATGGTTTTTCTTCTCTAGCCAGTTGGTCGAATGCGATCACCCAACTCTAAGGAAAGGTTTCAGTGCTCGCTTGGCCACTTTGTCAACTTGTGAATATGACCAAGTATTGGTATGCCTTCCTCAATATATTTTTCTTGTAGATCTAGTTGGGGGTCATCCTAAAACAAGCTGGCTCCTTTACCCAATCCTTTAGAATGTCTCTGGAGTTACCTCTGCTGCTGGGCAAGTTGAATGGAGGACTCATGACAGTCGCAGGCTCTAACATCTGATACATATCATCATAATATCGTGCCTAGATGGTTGCAAGCTTCATCCCATTGACAATGCTCAAGGTCATCATCTCGGGGTCAGTGTGAGAGACGATCCAGTGAATCATGTCCATGAATGGGAACGCAGGGTATCTATATGCAATTCAGTACAAGTCAGAATTTTGAATGTTCTCGTACACCTAATGGCCTTCGAGGTATTCCCAAAAAGTGCATGTGAATGCTTCATTAACCTCGTATCATTTTAGTTTGATGTCCTTGTATAGATACAACTTCGTATCTTCATAGATCAGCAGACTAGAGGACACCTGCACAACTTCTGCTCGAGCTACAACTCCATCAATGTCTTGTGATCCTATTCTCTTGGAATCCATTGAGATAGATGAACACCTGAAAGATATGGAAACAAGAAGCATGCATGGAAAGAAATATGTCAGTGGAAATAAAGAAAATCTGGGGAAAGACACGGCACATACCTGGGAAACTGATGTGCAAGATTGTGCAAATTTTAACAGGAGGTTGGGTGATTGGCAACTAGAACTACTCAAAAGGAAATCTGGGATGTTTGGGAGGAAAAAATTGGTGTTGGATCTAGAAAATACACAATCTAGTGAGGCCGTTGGTTTCTGGGATTGCGAAATGTGCAATTCCAGCTGGGAATGACTGTTAGCCCAGGAACAGATTTGCACAATTTTTGGGGCCAAGTAGCCACTATCCTCCAGAAATGCACAAAACAGTCCTAGAGGCTAGTGCTAGGTAAGAATGCACATTTATAGGGAGAAAGGTGAGCCTTCCTTTCCCAGATTACGCAATGAAACCTTGGGGAAGGCAGAGCTCGGGCCAAGGTTGGCCTGACTCACTGACGGGCAACTTAATGCAACTAACATAGTAAATTCATGGTGACACTAGGTGATAGCAGAAGTGATTGACAGTGCATGAAAAACATGAATGAATGATTCAACAAATAGATCAACATGCATGTGGGTGAGGCAGTTCGACGGTTGGATGAATGCTCGTGCAAAACAATTTCATGTATGTGACAAAAGTGAGATAGCAACGAAAACTAAAACAAAGCTAGGACAAGCTAGTATACATGTAAAAGACAACAAGCATTTAAAGAAATAAAGAAAACAACACTTACAGAAGAGAATACACAAAAAGCGATAGAAATGCTAAAAAAGACAAGTTGAGGCCACTTACCCGTGAATAGCTGAGTCGGATGTGTTGAAGAGTCCTAGATGTGCTGTGGGATGTCAGAGCTCCAAGCTCAATGTGAATGAATGAGCTCTGATGCGTCGAATAAGTAAGTTGGGTCTCATGATGTGCATGCCACAAATCTAGGAAAAGCGACATTTGGAGGGAAAATTCTAAAACAACTTTGCATGTAACCTCTGGCTGCTAAAATATCTCCCTGAATCATGGAATGCATTTTACATGTTGTCTCTTTCTATTTCGGGAAGAGTAAGTCATGCATGCATGCAAGTCAAGTTTCTTTGGTCTCGGGTGGAACTGGTTAACTAGTCTGTTCATTCATGTATTTGCTCAACTACTTGGGAAAAATGTGCATTCTTGGCTGGGAGCTGGGCTGACAGCCCAGGAGGTTTGCTCAATTTCGAGGTAAAGTAGCTGACTACTGCCTAGATTTGTGCAAATCCTGGGCTGAACAACGTTGCTGGGGAAATTTGCACAAATCCAGCTGGGAGTGTTGGCTAGCAGGATTGCGCAATCCTGGAGCCTAGTAGGCTGCCAGTGAGGATTACATAATTTCTAGAGGGAAGGCTAACCCCCCTCTAGAAATGTGCAATTTTCAAGGTGAAGCTGCTCATCTTACAACTCGACCAAGTCTGGGTGAACAGCCTGTGAGGGGAATGGATCGACTGTGATCGACAGGTTGCCTTTGTGTGAGGAAAACACTGAAGCTTGAGTACTTGATGAAGCAAGACAAAGTGATGTGAAAGGTTGGTAGGGAGGCTCTATAATAGGCTAAGGAAAAATTTTGGAGGGTGGTTGTAACTACTACAACATGCCCATACATTATCAAGCATATTATTGATGGAGGCACAGTTCAATTAGCAAAGTTAAATGGAGAATTCATTCAAGGAAGAGTAAATGACAATAGGTTGAAGCTGTATAGGGACAACCCTACCTCTACAACTTCACTCTGAAGAAAGAAGAAGAGTCTTAGTGCCACCTATAGTAGAAAGTGGGCACTAGACTATAAACTATGCTGCAGAGAGAGATTTGATGTAGGAAGTTACTTCGCTACACTCTGGATTATGTCAAAGTTCAGAGGAGTCTTGATGTAAGAGGGGCTTGTCTCTACAATATGGGATGCATCAAAGTTCACCAGGAAAATATGACTATTAAAAAGGAAAGTCGTCGTTAATACATGTATAAAGATGTATTTATGAGGACAAATTTTCTGGATTTAGTGATAGATATGCAATTAATGAACACAATCTGAGCTAGTGATGAGGTTAAAAACTTAGATCTAATATAAAAAGCTGCATCTCACCCAGATTTGGCACTTTGTTGTCCTGAGAATTTGAGTATTGTTATTGCAAAGAAGTTGCAGAAATAATTGCTTCCATATGAGTCTGAAAGATTTTCTTCGTATATTTAAAGCGAAGGGTTTAGCCGAAATCATTGAATAAGTATTTGATACACCCACAACATCAAGATCACCACCCACAACAACATCATCACACATGAAATAGAAATCTCCGCGAAAAATGACTAAAGAATAGAGAATGAAGAACAAAAAATAAAAGGGACTTGTTGAGCCTTAGAAGGAGCCCAAACATGTGAGAGATAGTGAGGAAGAAGCAGAGAAAGTGAAAATGGAAATTAATGGCACAACGTTTCCATCACCCTCCCACTATATATTCCACCAAGAAAACCAGATCTAAAACTAGAGAAAGAATTGACAGATGCGAATTATGGCACCTTTACACTTTTATTGCCAGAGTTAGTGTGATTCATGGGAGAAATCCTTGGGAAGATTCCATAGCTGAAGTTCACAGACTATGATTTCAATGAAAGAAAGAAATATCAGCAGTTCAAACCAAACAGGTACACTACTCTGAGAGTGAAGTGACAAGGTTAGAACCGCAATAGTGGGTGGCTGGATTGGCGATGACGGGCTTAATGAATATGTTGAATGTGGTGCACTTCAGTAGAAGTCTAGGAAGAAAGAATTGTGTGAGACAAATTCTTGTGCTAGTGCACGATGGATGCCTATGGATGGGGAAGAGGATTCCTATAGACCTAATGCTAATATGGAGAATCACAAGACTTCCTTATCAAGAGATAAATCCTGTAGAAGAGTTTGTTGGGAAATATCAGCAGAGAGCCATAGTAGAAAACATGAATAATGAGTTTGGACTAACAAAAGGGAAGTGAGGTTATGATATCAAATCGATCAATGACTAGGGAGTTCACTTCGCAACACAAAATATTGGCTGGAAAAATCATGAGGAAGTGTCAGGACAATGAAGTCCCTGCAATGGTATTTTCATTAACTGTGCAGTGTGCTAATGGATTTCTGTTGGTTTAAGGGGGCTTAACCCAGGTTCAGAGTGTACTGCGCACCAAAAAAACCCTCAACTACTGGCCCTTTCGGCAACGACCTGTAAGAAAATCGCAGTCCACCTGAAGCAGTTATGGGAGGTTGCAGAATCAGGTTTCTCCAGTTGGAGGGATGTACTTTGGTGCCCATGTGTTTACTTATGTCTTATACATATCTATAACTTCGAATACATAAAAGACTTTGTGTGGATGATTTACTTCACAGGTTTTCACTTATCACATACCCATATCAGAGAATAATATAACATGTATTATTTCGCATAATTAAGTGAAAATCATGCATAACAGTATGTATAAACACAGATAATGAACATAGATACACAAGACTTTGCCAAAACTTATTATTCTTTAATAATATGGATATTTCAATACATACAAATTCTTTACTTGTGCACCCAGTTGTAGGTGGTCTACGCACTCAACTGCAAACTCTTCCAAGGCCTCCATGCACTCAACTGCAGAGCCTTCCCTTAAGGCCCAAAATGAAGACTAAAGACGGAAGATATCAATGATTCATCTATGACTTCTCTACTCTTACTACTATCCTCAATGACACATCACATCTTCTTATATACATTTAATTACTACAAGACCATGGTCCACATACCATGGATCCGACAAAGCAATGAACTAACACCCAATACCCATTACAAAATAAAGGGTTTTGACCCAACCAAAGCCCCTAAACATCGCGTGGTAAATATAACTTCACATATTCTGCACACTTCTCTCCTCAAAATGCCGAGTCTTTGACCAAAACTGGACAAATTTTGGTTGCGCCCAATAGGCCCCCAACACTCACATGTGACTCATCCCAAGTCACTCAACTACGATGCCCTTGATTTTTGTTGTAATACCATTGTAGACTGCATTGTACTGCTGGAGTATTTTTGCTACTTGTTTCTCCTCTTGGTGCACCTCCTCCAACAATGCCTCTGTAGTTGGACCAAAAACCATCTGTAATACTTCTTTCTCCCTTTCCTTTGGCTTCTTGATCCTTCCATCCACTACCTACGAAAGTTGGAGGGCCTCATCCTACCATGGTTGAGTCTGCTATAGGGATTAATGCACGGGTGGTTGTGGCTAGAATACCCTTAAGGATCTTCCCAGGGTCCTTGGTAGACAGATTAGATTAGCTGAAGCTCACACAAAGAAGCATATACATATCCATATTAAAGCATGATATTCAAAGCAAGAGGGAAGACATTACCTTAGACCTTGATGCAGTTTTGCTGGAGAACCCACTGTAGTGGAGCGGAAGGCCTCTCCGCTAGCTCCTAGATCAACACCTACATATAAACAAGACAATAAGTAATACTACAACATATAAACTTTGGTAATAAAAAAAATAATACATAAGGATATCAAATAACATGCATCTAAGATACTCATAAACTATGACATTGCATCAATACATAACTGAAACACAACATAAACACCATAGAGTAGACAACACAACTTGAGGTCTATATTATTAATAAGAAAGGATGATTACAACCATATGGTGAATCAAGCTTCCCTTAATCCTCCATCTCCTTTCTATTTCTCTCTTCTTAACCTCTTGGTAAACCACTATGTCCCAAACAAAGTTTTGACAATAAGTTGGCAATCCTTCAACCTTTCAACATGTAGGAATTTACAGGGTAAGTTCCACAGAAAGAATACCAAAAGGACACCGCTCACAACCAGATCTCAAATCAATACACCAGTATTTTTGACGTGGTTAAAACCCTCAGAGTGCAAGGAGGGAAACAGTCCACGGCCTGTCCCAACGTGGGTACTATAGGCAATTTATTAATCAAAGAATGAAAATTTACATAAGCTTCTCTCATGCACGGATTACCCGAACAATGACCCTCCATGCGCTTTAAATAGAACTCATGGACCAATCGGGTGTCAAGCCACGGATAAAGTGTCGGTAATACCGAGGTGAGAGTGAACCGTCGGATCACTACATATCATGACCATCGGATTGTAAGTTACAAAATGTACAACGGTAAAGAAACACACTTTACCTAACTCTAACCTAACTCTATACTAGACCAAGTTGAACTTAACTATATCCTATGTGTCGGAATATCCTAACATCCCCCCTTAAGAACAACTTGGGATAGGATTGAAGGATTTACAAATATGACACAATAGGAGAAGGAAGGAGGCACTAGAGCCTATCCCCCCTTAGTGACAACTTCCTGAACTCCAAGCATATATCGAAGTTTAGTGAACTTCGCCTCTGTGAGAGCCTTTGTGAAGATGTTTGCAACCTGATCATCTGTTGGACAATATTGCACTTCAAGAACATGGTCATGAATGAGCTTTCTGATGAAGTGCATGTGTAGTTCAATGTGTTTGCTGCGCTGATGCTGGACTGGATCTTTGCATAGCTGAATGGCACTTCGATTATCACACCAAAGTGTGGTTGGATGCTGCTGCTCAAAGCCAAACTCTGATAGGATCTGACGAAGCCACAAGGCTTCCTTACTAGCTTCCACGGCACCATGATACTCTGCTTCTGCTGACGAAAGAGAAATGGCAGCCTGTTTCTTACAAGCCCATGTAATAGGTCCTGAACCAAGAGTGAAGACATAACCGGCAGTAGACTTCCGATCATCATGGTCACCAGCCCAATCAGAATCAGTGAAACCAACTAACAGAGGAGATGCTTTGGCACTATAATGAATCCCAAACTGTACTGTACCTCGAACATAATGAAGTATTCTTTTAGCTGCTTTCCAATGAATTTCACGGGGGTTTTGCATAAAACGAGCAACAAGGCCAACATCAAAGGAAAGATCAGGACGAGTATGGGTTAAATACAAGAGTTTTCCGACAAGTTAACGGTATAAGGTAGCATCAACTTCAGGAGAAGTACAAGAGACTGAAAGTTTGACTCCAGACTGAAAGGGAGAAGGGGCTGGCTTACAGTCTTCCATGTGAAAATGACGAAGAATATCACAAGCATACTTGGACTGGGAAAGGAAAATACCCTCTTGGGATTGCAAGACTTGAAGACCAAGAAAATAGTGTAAGTGTCCTAAGTCTGTCATTTCAAATTTCTTTTTAAGGCTGGACTTCACATGGTTTATAAGGTTGGGATCACTACCAGTAAGAATAAGATCATCAACATAAAGAACAAGGATGATAAGAGAGTTGCCCACTTTCTTGGTGTAGACAGTATTGTCAGAATGACACCTAGAAAAGCCAGATTCTAAAAGAAAGGTATCCATTTTGGCATACCAAGCCCGAGGAGCTTGCTTGAGGCCATAAATGGATTTCTTAAGTCGACAAACAAGGCTGGAGTCTGTTTGTATGAAGCCAATGGGTTGTTCCATATAGATTTCTTCCTGCAAGTCCCCATGCAAGAAGGCAGATTTAACATCCATCTGATGGACTTCCCATTTTAAAGAGGCAGCAAGGGAAAGAACAAGGCGGATAGAGTTCATTTTGGCAACAGGGGAGAAGGTTTCAGTGTAGTCAATGCCTTCAACCTGTGAAAAGCCCTTAGCAACGAGACGAGCTTTATGTTTATCAACTTTCCCATCTGGTCCATACTTGGTTCTGTAAACCCATTTACATCTAACAAGTTTGCGTCCCTTTGGTAGAGGAACAAGATCCCATGTATCATTTATCATCAAGGAATGATATTCTTCATTCATAGCTGCTTCCCAATGTGGATGGCCTGAAGCTTCTGCAAAAGTGTCAGGATCATGATTTACTGGAGCTTGAGCCAGTAAAGAAGAGGCTCTTTCAAACTGAGAACGTGTACGTCGCTGATCTGTAGGATCACTGGCAAGATCACCTGCTGCATCCCGAGTAGCACAGACCCATCTTGGAAGTTGAGGATCCTAAGAAGGTGGGGGAGGATTATCATCCTCGCTTTCATCATCTGAAGAAGAAATGTTTTCAAAAGTAGAAGAGATAGGAAGAGGTGGCACATCCGCCGGACTAGGCTCGCAGGCCGATTTAGTTTCATCAAATTTTACATCTCTTCTAATGATAACATTTTTGGACTTAAATGGAATAAGTCTATAACCTTTTACATCTTCAGAATATCCAACAAAAGTACATTTCTCACTCTTAGGTTCTAAAGCTTTATGCTTTTCATCTGGAATATGGGCCCATGCTTCACTTCCAAACACACGAAAGTGACTTACATCTGGTTTAATGGAACTCCAAGCTTCTTCTGGAGTGATATTCTCTAGAACCTTAGTAGGAGTGCGATTGATTATATAATTTGCACAATTAATTGCTTCAGCCCAAAAACTAAGACTGAGTCCTTTAGATTGCAGCATACAATTAGCCATTTCCTTTAAGGTGCGATTTTTCCTTTCAGCTACACCATTTTGTTGTGGAGTGTATGGAACAGCATGTTGCATTTGAATTCCATTTTCGGTGCAAAAGTTGATGAATGTGTTTTTAACATATTCTCCACCATTATCAGTTCTTAGCTTAAGAATTTGATGTCCAGATTGTTTTTCAACAAATGCTTTGAAGGCCAAAAAAGTGGTAAATACTTCGCTCTTGAGTTTTAAGAAGTATACCCAAGTGCGTCTGGAGAAATCATCAATGAAAGTTAAGAAGTACTTGTAGCCAGAGAATGAAGCAACGGGAAGAGGACCACATAAATCACTGTGCACAAGCTGTAAAGGGGCTGAGGCGTGCCAAGAGGCACGTTTGTCAAAACTGTCCCGATGATGTTTTCCGAGTACACATCCGGCACAAACACCATCTCTGCAAGATACCATAGGAAGACCTATCACCATATTTTCTTTACATAGATGCTGAAGGGAGCGATAGTTTAAGTGACCAAATCGCTCATGCCAAAGTTTGCTCACTTCATCATTATGAGCAACAAATACTGAGGGAAGATTGGATGACCCAAAGTTGTGAAACTTATACAACCTTTTGGAATCATCAGCAAGACCAGTAGCTAGAATCTGTTTAGGATCTTTTAGATCCTTGATTACAACATCATGAGGTGAAAATTCAACAATTTTACCTTCACCTGAATGAGTTATCTGATAGACAGATAGAAGGTTGCAGGATAAGGTTGGAACACATAATACATCATTAAACTGACCATTGTCTAGATGAACAGTTCCAGTCCCTACAACATTAAGAGATCTATCATCACCAATATATATATTTTTGGTGTTACAATCATTTAAAGAAGAAAACATGGCTTGGTTTTTGGCCATGTGACAAGAGGCTCCAGAGTCAATGAGCCACTCATGAGAATGAGAAGAAGAAGAAGATACATTTAATGCATAACCAGACTAAGATGATTGACAATGAGATGCAGAAAGTGCCATTCCGGAAGTTGAAGTTGAAGTAGGCTCCACATGGATGTTATGTTTCTTCATTGCGGCTTCCAAGGCTTCCATCTTCTTAAAGCATTTAGATTCTAAGTGGCCATCTCGATTACAAAAGTTACAATGTCTATCAGTCTTCTTCCATTTGTTTTTATTGGTCTTATCATTTTGCTGAAATGATCTTTCATTTTGAGGCGGAAATGGTTTAGGACCATTCTTTTGAGGATATGACTTCTTAGGATTCTTTGAATTTGGTTGCTGCTGGGCGGCTAACGCTTTCGTGGAAGAGTTTCCAAGATTAAGAAGACCAAGGTGTAAGAGTTTTTCTTGTTCTCTTATTAAGGAATCACAAAAGGAGTCAAAGGAAGGGGGCTTGTAGTCTTGTCCTTGACAAATGAAAGCTTCTCTTGTAGAATGGAAAGTGGAAACAAATACAGAGTAGGCTAGTCCCAACTTAGTAAGGATGGAATAAATAAGGTTACCATCGTCTTTCTTAACTTTAACACCTTCCAGGAGATATCTAAGGTTCTTGAATTTGGACAAGAAATCTTCAATGCAAGAAAAAATTATTAGGATCCAAAGTAAGCAGCTCATTTTCAAGTTGATGGGCTCTAATTTCATTTTTAATCCCAAAAACTTTAGCAAGTTTTTCTAATGCTTCATGAGGAGTCTCAAGTTCTGCAATGTGGAATCTAAGATCAGGAGAAATAGACATCCCTATCAAACCACGTGCTTGATCTTGTCTATTTTCCCATTTTTCCGCCTTGTCTTCATCTTTTGGTTTCTTCTCTTGGTCTGTGGCTATTCTGAAGAGACCTTTACTTCTAAGTAAATCTTCGATGTAGGCTACCCATTGGAAGTAGTTAGTGCTGTCAAGAATGACTTGGCATGGGCTTTCCATTTTTTTAAAAAAACTGAAGCTAAAGATGCTGAAAGTAGGTGTTCCAATGAATAGATCTCGAAAAAATAGGCGGTTTTAAAAAAAACGGCTCTGAAAAAGGCTTCCGGATGAAGAAGTTATGGCTTTTTGAAAAATAATTGTTGAAGTTGCCGGCAAAGTGCGCGAATGTGCGGGAATGAAAAAATCCGCCCCCACAAAATGGAGACTTGAACCCAAGACCTCTACTCTCTTAAAATAGCTTTGAACCAATTGATCTATACAAAGAATTTGAGAGAGAGAGAGAGAGAGGGGGGGGGGCCTCGGTTTGCGTGCTTGCCTTGAGAAAGCTCTTTTTCCCTACAAAACACAAAACACAAAACCCAACACGAATATGCAAAGAAAAACGAACCTTGCGGCTCGAAGTTAGCTTTAGCCAAAAAACTAGAAATTTTAAAAAAAATCTCAAAGTTAGCTTTAGCCGAAAAACTAAATATTTTTCTCAATGTTTCTGATTTTCCGAGATCACACTAAGGTGCAGGGAAAAGAGCATACGCATGAGAAAAATCCTTCCTTTCTGTTTCTGATTTGCTCAGATCGCACAGAGTCGCAGGGCAAAGAGCATACGCAAAAATGAAAGGTATAGATCCGGTTTTAAAAAAAAAGGCTAAATAAACTGAGACCGAAATAAGCAGAGAGAAAATAACAGTAAACTGCAAAAAAAAACACTGTATACCTCCCGATCTGAAAAATGACGCAGCTAGGGCTACCGGAAACCTTTTCGCATGAAACGAAAGGGGTTCCTCACTGGAACAGATGCTCCGAACGCAACAGAGCAGTCCTCTCGGCCCGAAAGTAGTCAGAAACAGCAGATCTAGGAAACGACAGCCGCATGCAGTTCTACCGGCTTCAGATTTGGATCACCAACGGACGCGACCCTCAAATAGCTCTGATACCATGTAGGAATTTACAGGGTAAGTTCCACAGAAAGAATACCAAAAGGACACCGCTCACAACCAGATCTCAAATCAATACACCAATATTTTTGACGTGGTTAAAGCCCTCAGAGTGCAAGGAGGGAAACAGTCCACGGCCTGTCCCAACGTGGGTACTACAGGAAATTTATTAATCAAATAATGAAAATTTACATAAGCTTCTCTCATGCACGGATTACCCGAACAATGACCCTCCATGCGCTTTAAATAGAACTCATGGACCAATCCAGTGTCAAGCCACGGATCACGTGTCGGTAATACCGAGGTGAGAGTGAACCGTCGGATCACTACATATTGTGACCGTCGGATTGTAAGTTACAAAATGTACAACGGTAAAGAAACACACTTTACCTAACTCTATACTAGACCAAGTTGAACTTAACTATATCCTATGTGTCGGAATATCCTAACACGACCCCTTTCACAATGCCCCAAGCCTCCAATATATAGAATGAGAGGCTAATAATTGCCAACTCTCACATGAGTTCCCTTTGGCAAAAGCTAGGATTTTTCCTTACTTTATTACTCTTTCCCTTTCTATTATACTTCGTTAGAAATAACAATATCCTCAAATAGGTCGGACATGGATGTTTCCTACTTTTCGGGCTGACATATGGGTAAAACGTGGGATATTATTCAGTTAACCCACTCCTTTGACCTCAAAACCTCATAAAATTTAACTAACGTTGCCACTAGGGCAACACAGAGAGTAACTCTAGGGACTAACACCCTTGTTTCATGCATGGGGAGTGTTATAACTCATCTTTCTAATTTCTAGGGAGTGTTACCCTAGCAAATAGGACTTTGAAATTGGTCAAACCTTCAGTCCAATTGTCTTTCTCCTTTGAGATGATGAGGAGGTCATTTTCCTATATAACAGATGCCCCTTAAAGTGTGAGATTTGAGATGAAGACGATGGATGAAATACTTTAGAATTACTGTGTTGGAAAAAAAAAAGAGAGGATCAGAGCATTGGGACTACGAGAAACCTAATACAACAGCATATGTCAAAATCTAAAATCAAGTCATGAGTCGGGTATTCCCACACTTAATAGCTATGTCAGATTGATTTCTAAAGAAAGAGGTATTACAATCATGTCCACTGATAAGCACACTGTGGAACTGTGTCATAATAGGATAATCTTGACAAGCTATCTACAAAAAAAATATATGCAGCTTGGGAGAGGAAACAAAGTTGAGTGATGTATGCCTCTACCCAAGGTCTTGATCGTCACTTCCTCGCAACAACATATTTCGACACATGTCAATAAATGCATTTAGGTCGAACACGTATGAAATCGTCTTATTACAAGTCAATAATGAAAATTGTTAACAGATGTAAGGATCGGCACCGATAATGATGATAGTCTCCAAGATTCATAGTATAATCTAGCAAGTGTGAATAATGATGTTATTGTGGAACACTCGTAGAAGCATTCGACCGGGAGTGAATAATGAAAACCCTTGATCAAACACAAGGTAGCCTGCCACTAATGACTGCAAGTTCCAAGGCACTGATATGTCTCTAGATTTGCTCCCTAGATAGAGTGTTGAAGTCGATAGGAAGAGACCTGTTGAAAGGTAGGAAATAATTTGTCCTGCAACAGGCAACACGAAACTAGACAAGAATGATTGTTTTTGAAGATAAATTTTGAGCAATGAGTCAAATCGACGGAGGGCATGATGGAAGTATATGAGTGACGATTGATACAGGAAGCAGATGATAAAGGAATCCCTTGAATAATATAAGGCATGACACAAAGGTTTAACCATGTACCTTTAGACTCATGAACAACAAAGAGTGTTAGGATACAGGGATGCAGGAACATCAGAGTATATAGGCTAAACTCATAGGATGGTAAGATTCATCTGAGAGGCTGACGAAAATGAGGTTTGGCTAAGGGAGTGCCATGTTCAAGGGAACGACTACTGCCAAAAAATATCTCCAAATACATACATGAAACAATTGTGCTTTCCAATTTTTCCCCATTTGATTAAGTTTAACGAGTCCATATGGGTAAACTCGATGGTATTTTCATATTTAGAGAGTCTAAAAATATTGCAAAGAGCAACTCCAAGGGGGTCCCTTTGTCATAGTTGATAACTGGGTGCAGAAAAGGTTTAATAGTATATCAGGCATAGTTCCTTTTCTATAAGTTAGTCTATTGAGTCAATATAAAGTGATAAAACTATGCTCAACAGAGGTTTGCCTCATTTTGTTACAAGTACGAGGGTATAGAGTAAACTCAATATTCTTTATGAACTTTTAATGAGTCATGCGAAGACAAACTCAATAGATCTTCATCAAATTTTAACAATTCAAATGAAGAAAACTCAATATATATTTTTCAGTTTAATGAGTGAGGAAAAAGAGATAAAAGAACTGTGCATCCCTTCTTCATAGTTTTAATGAGCCTGAAGAAGGGAAAATATTGGGGATTTTTCAATTTAAGAGTGAGAAAATGTCTAAAAAAAGAAAGCGCTCATATCTTCATTGTAGAAGTTTTACGAGCCCGATGACGATAAATCAAGGATTTTTTAGTTCAAAAGAGAAAAGATCCCATAGAATAAAGTGCTCATATTGAGTCAAACATGGTCATTTCTAAAATTCAACACTAAAAATTATTCATCAGAGCATAAGTAATATTGACAGAATATCAAAATGTCATATGATAAACAACATAGGAATGAAAAAATTTGATTTCAGTGACTAACTAAGGTGAGTCATACCTCCAGAATGACTATAATAAGGTTTGGAAGCCTTCATATTCACCATTTGAGTTATGTGTGAGTGTTCTAGAGTGAAAAAAGAGTAGATCTTCCCTGAGTGATTGCAAAAAATCCAGGTGACCATTCAACATGCCGTCTGTTCCAGGTATATGGTCTAACCCTCATCTTGCATTATATTACTTTTTTCAGCTACATTTGGGGTGAAATTTTGGATTTTGGGGAAGCCCTAGACAATTTATTGCACCTAACTCTGCCTCATAGGGTTGGAGGAGAGTTAAACACCATTCATAACCTACAGGGGTGTGCTATCATGCCTTGTGGGCATTAGGGGGTAGCGTTAGGCTACATGGGCGCATTTTAAAACTGAAATGCATGATTTTTTTATTGATATTACCATCATTTTGACTTATTTTTGGATGATTTTATGCAGGTTTTGAGCCATCATCATGAGTCTTTCAAGGGAAAGAGTTCACGATAGTGAAGAATTACAAATGCATAATGATATAGAATGCTTAATTTCTTTGCGTAGATGCGGTTTGATGAAGTATGCTAGACTTGACCTAATGAAGGGTCAGGAAGAACTTCTCAACTAGATTATCCAATGATGGGATGGACACCAAGGTGTGTTCCGAATAAGGGATCATGAGATTGCAATCGAAAGAGATGACATTTACTTTCTTACAGGTTTATCATGTAGAGGTGCATGAGTAAACTTGACTGGTGGCAGAGTAGATCCACGAACCACCCTTGAGTTGGTCCAGACTCACTGTAGGCCAGGAAGTGGATTAGTTAGTAACAGGGTCCCCATTGAGTGGATCAGGACTAGGCCTATGAGGGACATTATTTGGATGATCGTGTGCTTGGTGGGGTCCAAGAGCCTACATGTAGCTACAAAAGCTCAGTTATTACTAGCCATTGACTGTTTGTAGCCTTAGATATTCAACTGGTGTGAGAGAGTTCTTTGCCAGGTGAAAGTAGAACTAAAGACTTCTAAGATCATACCCAAAGGGGATTTGGGTATGGTACTCTTATTGTATCCTTTTTTCTTGAGAGAGTGCCCATGGTGAGGCCACATATGAGTTTGCATCAGGTTGATCCTAGGGAACCAAGGCAGGGGTGATGGGCTTCCCTAGTTCCTCGGATTGGAGGGGTACTAATTCGACACTTCTTCGAAGATTATTTCTTCGAGTGGCTTAACGTCCAGATTATCATGATCAATGATTATGCCTATGTAGGCATGGATTTCATGGGAGATCTAGAGCTGATGCGACCACCTAGCACTCAATGGGATCCACAAGGTAAGCACATTTTATTAGATTACAAAAAGTATTTTTTGTTATGAAACCAACTCACAAAAACATAGAAAAGATAGATGAATGCCTTAGAAATAAGCCTCTTCAAGGGGGAAAGCTCCTTTATATTAAAAAAATGAACAATTCTTCGATGATACAAATGACAAGACCTCCTTTCTATATAGGAGTCTAAGGGGTCATAATATAATCAGAGCCGACATAACAATAATAATGTAAGGGCACAATAACAATAGTGGGCTTCTATGGGGACTACATGGGTACAAAAATATAATAAGGGGGTTGTACTAATAACAATAAGGGGTTACACTAGTAGTATAGGGTCCTAGCATGCCCCTCTCCTTCAAAAGTGTTGTCCTTAATGCTTGAGTAGTTCTTGATGCTTTTGTGTTGGGTCCCTATAATACTAGTGATTACCCCATTACTATTGTAGTCGTACCCCTTATTAATATTTTTGTGCCCCTATTATCCCCATATTGTTATTAGTGTGCCCCATAGAATCCCTCTATTGTTATTTTTGTGGCTTTATATTATTATTGTTAGGTCGGCTGGGTTATATTGTGACTCCTTATACTCCTATATATAGAAAGGAGGTTTTGTCATTTGAATCATCCAAGAATTGTTCATTTATGTAATGTAAAGGAGGTTGCCTCCTCAAAGAGGCTGAATTCTAAGGTGTTGATCTATCTTTCCTATCTTTTTCTTGAGCTGGTTTCATAACATTTGGTATCAGATCTTTGGATTCTAGGGTTTCGCTACTCCAAACAAGTCATCATGGCATTTTCTCTAAACATTTTTTCTACGACGTTTCAGAAGCTAAAAAAAAAACCTTTTGATAATACGTCGCGCTGAATCTCTGGTCCGAATTTCAGAGATTTTCGCACTATATTTGCAGAGATATGATCTGAGGAAGTTGGTCTTTTTGCAGACTCCTGAATTACATTCCAAACAGGTGACTTGGGGAAAATCGTCATAAATTTCTCTCTGAGCATCGGATTGAAATTTTGTAAAAAGATACAAAAAGAGGACAAACTATAGTTCTTTTATATCTTTTTAAGAGCCAAAGGTCGAAATAGGGACACGTGGCATGTCGTACAATTTCGCTCTACTGAACTAGTCTATTATCAAGTCACTGTGGGAGATTTGACATAACTCTTCCTTGGAGAATCTAATTGGGATCAGACTAGTGGCATTGGAAAGAGGACATAGAGGGCTACTACAGATCACAATTTCAAAACTAGATGATAAGAAATTACAAAGATACATCAGAGGCAATATCGAGCTCCTACAAAGTTAAAAAAGGTGTGTAGATTTTTTTAAATTTTTTCTTAAGCTTGGTTTGAAAAATTGTTTTGAAGGAATTCAAAGGTCATAGTAGAGCATTGTTATCAGTAATTGATGCCCAGAGGAAAGAAAATGCAAACATCTAGTAAGCAACCTGAAAGCAGTAGCATGACTCATGAAGAAGAGGAAGAAATGCTACATGATATATCAAAATTACAAGACCAAGTGCAACAAATGTTAGTCTCACAAAAGCTAATATAAGCTAAGATAAATGGCATGGATTCTAAGATAAAGCGTGTGGAACCTAAGATGAATGGCATGGAAGCTAATATGGATGATTGGAATACAGATTTGAAGACAGACATGGAAGAATTGAAGATAAATATGAGTAAGTTGCTACAAGAAATGGTCACTAATGGTGAAAGGGTAGTCAAGGAAACTCATGATGAGAACAAAAGAAATGTTAATCATGATTCCATAGACCTTAATGTTGGATCGAAGACCCACCATATTCCAAAAATCGATATGAGGAATTTTGATGGCAATGATCCCGCAATATGGATATTACAGATGGAGCAATTTTTTGATCTCAATAATGTGCAAAACACACAAAAGGTACATATTGCAACTTTATATTTGGAACCAAATCAGTTTGTATGGTATCAATGGCTTTGCTCTCGTAAACAAATTATCACTTGGGAAATTTTTACGGAAGAATTGACAGCACATTATGAGGATACAAAAAGAAACACTTTTTTTAGCCAATTGATAAGTCTCAAACAAAAGGGTTCAATAATGGAGCACATTGAGGAGTTCCAAAAATTGAACATAAGGGTTAAAAATATTCCAGAGGAGCATATGATTGATGTGTTCATAGGGACTTTAAAGGATAATATCCAACATGATGTTCGCCTTTGGGAACCTGATTCATTAGAGAAGGCATTCAGGTTAACAAGAAAAATGGAAAGCAAAAGAATGGCAACCAGGAAGCACACCACTCAACAGTATAAAGATGGAAATGTTGTTGCCCCTAGTCTTCCACAACCTATAAGGTTGACACCACAAAAATTGGAAGAAAAAAGAGCAAAAGGGCTTTGTTACAGTTGTGATAGCAAATACACTAAAGGTCATAAGTGTGCTGAGAAGAAATTATTCTACATAGATTGTGAAGAGGAAGAAAAAAAGGAGCAAGAAAGGTCAAAAGAAGAGGATATACTCCGGGAACAAAGCCTAGATAAAGAAGAAATGAATCTGACCATATCTTGTAATGCATTGGCGGGAATTACCACTCCTCAAACCATCAAGATAGAAGGACAAATCAAGAAGAAAAAGGTAATAGTGTTGATTGATTCAGGAAGTAACCATAATTTTATTCATTGTAAGGTAGCGAAAGAATTGAATTGCTTCTTATATCCAGCACCAGAGTGTCAAGTGATGGTTGCAAATGGAGGAATAATAAATTGCTCGGGAAAGTGCCATAATATCAAGCTATCCATGGGATAATATGTATTGACTAGCCCAATGCTTTCCATTCCAATGGGAGGTGCTGATGTTGTACTAGGAGTCCAATGGCTACAATCCTTGGGTACAATAGCTTTTAATTTTCAATAAATTTTCATGAAATTTTCTGTAGAAGGAAAGGAAGTTGAATTAAGGGGTATTTCAGGGAAACCGGGAAAGATAATCAGATCTAACAGTATGACAAAGCTTCTAAAAAAGGAACAAAGAGGTGTAATTGCACAATTATGTTTGCTAGATGTTTCCACATTGGAATCATCTATTTTTCCAGATCTCCAAAAAGTCTTGGAAAATCATTCTAAGGTATTTGAGACTCCCAAAGGTCTCCCACCTATTCGTGATCATGATCATGCTATTCATCTGATTCGAGGAAGTGTTCCTCCAAACATCAGGCCGTACAGATATCCCTATGCCCAAAAGAGTGAAATTGAACGTATGGTTGCATAAATGCTAGAGGCTGGTATAATTCAACTGAGTCAAAGTTCTTTCTCTACTCCAGTAGTATTGGAGCACATGAAGGATGGATCATGGCGCATGTGTCGAGATTATAGGGAGCTCAACAAGCTCACTATTAAAGATAAGTATCCCATTCCTGTCATTGATGAATTACTGGATGAATTTCATGGATCAATTTACTTCACCAAGTTGGATCTTTGTTCAGGATATCATCAAATCAGAATGAAGACTGAAGACATTCCAAAAAAAACATTTAGAACTCATGAGGGTCATTATGAATTTTTGGTCATGCCTTTTGGCCTTACCAATGCACCTTCAACATTTCAAGGTTTGATGAATTCAATTTTCAAACCATTCCTTAGAAGATTTTTGTTAGTATTTTTGATGATATACTAATCTATAGCAAGTCTTGGAAGGATCATGTTGAACATGTTGACAGGGTGCTACAACTATTGGAGGAGAAGGAATTATATGCAAAAAGATCCAAATGTTTCTTTGGAGTACAAGAGATGGAATAACTGGGTCATATTGTATCTCATGAAGGAGTTAAGGTAGACCCTAACAAAATTAAAGCCATTAAGGAATGGAAAATTCCCACATCCATAAATCATCTACAAGGATTTCTCGGGCTGACAGGGTATTATCGCAAGTTTGTTAAGAATTATGGGAGAATAGCAGCACCTCTAACAACATTATTGAAGACAGATGCATTTTCATGGACTCCAGAAGCAACAAAGGCATTCGAACATCTTAAAGAGGCAATGTGCCAAGCACCGGTCTTAGCTACACCGGACTTCACAAAAACCTTTATTGTGGAATGTGATGCTTCAGGAAATGGAGTTGGTGTTATTTTAATGCAAGATGAAAGACCCATTGCTTTTGAAAGTCGTCCAATCAAGGTAAAGTTTTTACACAAACCTATTTATGAGAAGGAAATGTTGGCAATACTCTAGCACTTAAGAAATGGCGACCCTACCTAATAGGAAGACACTTCAAGGTAAAAATGGATCATGATAGCCTTAAATACTTTTTAGAACGTAGATTATCCTTTGAAGAGCAACAAAAGTGGGTCACAAAGATGTTGGTTTATGACTTTGAAATCATCTACAAAAAAGGGAAGCAAAATGTGGTGGCAGATGCACTCTCAAGAAAGGATGATGATGTGGAAGCATTGTTGTGCGCCATTTCTATTATCCAACCAGATTGGATAAATGAAGCAAGGGAGGAATGGAAGAATGTAGAAGAATTGTGGGCACTTATTCGAAAGTTACAACAAGATTCCAGTATGTCTGATACATTTAGCTGGCAAAATGATTCGTTATGGTAAAAAGATTGCTTATACCTCTGTAATAATTCCCAGCTAAAACAAAAGATTCTTATGGAATTGCACACTTCTCCCTTAGGAGGGCACTCAGGATTTTTAAAAACTTATCACAGGGTTAAGAAGGAATTTTTTTGGGATGGCCTTAAATCAGATATTCAAAAGTTTGTGGCGGAATGTTTGGTTTACCAACAAAATAAAGTTGAAACAATTAAGACACCAGGTCTATTACAACCTTTATCCATTCCAAGCCAACGCTGGGAGGAGGTTTCAATGGATTTTATCACAGGTTTACCCAAGTCTGAGGGAAAGAGTGTCATAATGGTGGTAGTTGACAGTGTTATAAAACCAGCTCAAGAAAAGATAGAAAAGATAGATCAACGCCTTAGAATTCAGCCTCTTCGAGGAGGCAACCTCCTTTACATTACATAAATGAAAAATTCTTGGATGATACAAATGACAAAACCTCCTTTCTATATATAGGAGTCTAAGGAGTCACAATATAATCTATCCGACCTAACAATAATAATATAAAGCCACAAAAATAACAATAGAGGGATTCTATGGGGCACAGAAATAACAATATGGGGGTAATAGGGGCACAACAATATAAATAAGGGGTATAACTACAATAGTAATGGGGTAATCACTAGTACTATAGGGACCCAACATGCTCCTCTCCTTCAAAAAAGTGTTGTCCTCAACGCTTGAGTAGTTCTGGATACTTCTGCATAAAATTCTCATCCTCCCATGTGGAATCTTCAGCGTATAAGTTCTTCCACTTGATAAGATACTCTGAAATTGATCGATTTCGTAGCTGTCGAGTTCTTTTTTCTGTGACTGCTTCCAGTTCCAATATAATTTTTCCTTCCTCGTCAAGTTCTGGAAATATTGTTTGAATTGGGAGCTTGTCGCCTATAACCTTCTTTAAACATGAAACATGGAAAACTGGGTGCAATCGAGAAGCTGCAGGAAGCTCCAATTTGTATGCCATAGTACCAATCTTTTGCAACACCTTGTACGGACCATAATACTTTGGTGATAATTTATTATCCTTCTTAGCTTGCTTTAGGGACATTTGCTTATGTGGTTGTAGCCGTAGGAATAACCAATCACCTACATCAAAACTTCTTTCACTGCGATGTTGATTTGCCTGTTGTTTCATTCTATTTTGTGCCAACACGAGGTTATCCTTTAAGAGTTGGAGGATTTGTTGTTGATGTTCGATGTGATGTTCCACTGCCTGAACCTTAGAATTTTCTCTTAAATATGATGTGATGGATGGTGGTTGATACCCATAAAGTGCCATAAATGGGGTCATTTTTGTTGCTGTATGGAAGGAAGTGTTATACCACCATTCAGCCAGAGGCAACCATTTGACCCATTGTGTCTGTTTATCAGATACAAAGCAACAAAGATATCCTTCCAAACGTTTGTTTACTATCTCTGTTTGCCCATCAGATTGAGGATGATAAGATGAGCTATGAGCTAACTGAGTACCAAGACAAGAAAATAATTTTGTCCAAAAATTTCTAGTGAAAATGGGATCTCTGTCACTTACAATAATCTTTGGGCTTCCATGTAGCTTTTGAACTGTTTCCATAAATGCAGTAGAAACTATACTAGCTTTTGCACAAAAGTGTGCATACTTGGTAAGTCTGTCAACTACCACCATGATGACACTCTTTCCCTTAGACTTGGGTAAACCTGTGATAAAATCCATTGAAACGTCCTCCCAATTGTTGTGGGGAAAAGTATCCGACTCGGAATGACCCTATCCCTACTCTAAGGGCGATAGTTCCTTAGCAACAACTGAAAGTAAAGCTTTAATATTTTCCTTTATGAAAGTACAGAGAAGGAAGAAAATATTGACCAACCGATATCCTTCGCTTTTGTCGATCTTGTCTTCTCCCTTCGTCCCTTGCTCCCAGCTCCTTGTTCCCTTGCCGGCCCAGCTACACAAAGATCCTGCACAAACAAGAGAGGGAAACTACAAGAAACATGTACTCATAACTGATGCATGGATTAGAGTGAATCAGATAT
The DNA here is from genome assembly GCA_031772625.1 of Pinus tabuliformis. NCBI lineage: Eukaryota > Viridiplantae > Streptophyta > Pinopsida > Pinales > Pinaceae > Pinus > Pinus tabuliformis. The sequence goes on along the minus strand of CM062808.1, from coordinate 496,141,777 downwards.
ACAAGTAAATACAATACATCAATGCAATACAAGTATATAGGAGAACATTCAAAGCTTTATTGATAGAAGTAAAAGGTTCTGAGAAGGTTACAACCATCAATGGCTCCAATCCAGTAGCACCTCCCCAGCAGCAAGAAATCTCATCTTCACCTCTATAAAAGCAATCACCCAATAGCTCTAACTGTAAACCAACAGCACTTCCTTGCTTTGCACAAAATTCCAGCCTCACTAGACCTCATAGAAGAGCTCTATATATAGGAGAGAAGAAGAGAGGATGAGTCAGCTTGAGACTGACATAAAGCTGCCTTGTGTCCTCTCCTTCTTCAGTTAAACTTCAGTTCTTGAGTCCACTTGGAGATCCTTGCTTACACATGGAGATCAAGTACCTCTTACTCATCACAGGGCGAATCCCTTGAACCAAGTGTCAGTTTGGAAGCTTCCTGGGCAGTTGACACCTTGCAGAATGACTGTGCCACTTGGCCAATCTCGCCCAGCACAGGTAGCCTTCATTGGAGTTGACTTTCAGCACAGGTACAAGGAGGAGCAGTTGACATTCAGCGCGGTTGCTCAGTGGAGCAGCTGACATGATCCAAAAATAGCTTGTTTTTGAGTGTTTTCAGGTGGAGAATTGATGGGAAGTGCTGTGGTTTGCTGACCTTGTTCTTCTAGGGGTAAGAACAACATGTTTAGGGACTGAGGATCCCTGTAATTATTGACATTTCATGCTCCATGCTACGAGGCACAAAAATGTCTATAACAGTTGCCCCCTAAAGTATGAGGCCGTTTATCGGGTGAAATGCTTTATCTAGAGGGTCCGAAGTTCATTCCAGTGCTGAGGAGGCGCCCTGTAATACAATACAATACAATACATTATTTTTCATTCTGTTTTCATGATCTAGCTGAGGCGGGCATTCCCATGCTCAGCTTTATAAATACATTTTGGTACATAGAACAGACGATCATCTGATAGTAGACTGATAATTCTCTGCTGAAATTATCATCCTTTGAATAGGATGATCATCTGCTGCAATGATGTACATGATAAATGCTTTTATATTTCCTGAATATATATCGCAGCCCGGACGGATGAAACTAGATCCGGGGTCTTCAAACTCGTTCGATCTTCACTCTAAGTACAAGTCGATCCATGTGAGAATTGCGCTGAAGTCAAACATGGAAAGACATCGCTTGATTACCGGTCAATGATGGAAACCGTTAACAAGCGCGAGAGGAATCACCGATAATGATAATGACCCTCAAGGTACTGCAGTACAATTCACGTGGCGTGAATAAAGGACTTGGCGTCGAACGCCACGCAAAATATTCTGGTTGAAGGTCATTGATGTATACCTGTCGCCGGAAGTGAGAAACTTGCCATTGAGGCATGCAAGCTTCAAAGTACTGATGGGGTTGTTCCTAGATCAACTTCTTGGATAATGAGCTGAAGTCGACAAGAAGTGATCCGTCAAAGGAGGGCCTTAATGAATCCCACATCAATGACACGGAACAGAGCTAATGATTTTAGTGGAGGTGAAAACAAATTGTGACATATGATTCAGGGTGGCGATCATGAATGGATGAAGGATAATGTATGGCAGTGGATGGGACACGGTTGACACTTTCAGAATGACCTCTCTTGAACATATAACGACACTGATGCGATGGATCGGTAGCATTACCCCAAATGTGGATGGTTTGGCGAGGACCATGGTGATGAGACCGGTGAATGAAACAACCCAACCCGATGTGGTATGGAGGAAAAGTGTCATGTTCAAGAGCGACTTGCTACCATTAAACTTTGATGTTCTCCCAATTTTTCCCCAGTCATTTCTGACCAGTACCTCTTTATTTTTGTCAAGCTTGAGGAGGATAACATATGCTTGTTCTATAACCTGCCCTTCGGGCAAGCCCATCGCTATGATTTAACGAGCTTAGCGACAGGGAAACTCGTTCTCGTCTAAAGACAAGTTTGTCGCTATTTAATGAATTTAACGAGTCTAACGACAAGGATAACTCGGTCCTTTTCATTTTTAGAGAGTCTAAAAAGGTACATAAAGTCAACTCCAGAATTCCTTTTTCGTCATCTAATCCCTTAAGTCCGAAAAAGTATAAAACAATACAGAAGGGATGGGTGTTCGGTACTTTTAACGAGCCGAACAAGACAAGCGCTCGATCTTTTTGTGCGATAATCCCTCAGGTCCAAAAAGATTAAAATTTAGAGGAGGGATAGCTCTTCCGGTCGTTTAACGAGCTGGAAGGCCAAAACTCGGCAAACTTTTCATATTTTACGAGTCAGTGAAAAGAGCTCAAAGAAGACTCGTCTTTTGAGGAACGAGTGATAAACAGGGATAGCAGCAGATTCCAGGTACAGGTTGGAATTTTCCAATCACGGCAGTGTCACAAGGATGGCTAGGTGAAATCACTCTTCGCAGCTGTTTCTCAAAAGAGGTAAACACACAAATGGAGGTGAATGATCGGCCAAATGAAAAGTGGAGGTGACGGTGCACAAACACGACCAAGGCTTTTATGGCTGATGAATTTACGATCTCAAAAGGTTATTTACCGGTTCATTTTTTCTGAATGAGCTTGAACTCTAAAGGAAAGCCTGCTCATAAACTTATGTTTATTTTTTAACGAGCATGAACTATGCGCTAAAACTGCTCGGATCTTGCGTTTATTTTTTAATGAGCATGAACTATGTGCTAAAACTGCTCGATATACCAGTCATCGAATAAGAACGCCTCCTATGAGATAGCTATTTTTTAAGGAGCTTTACCTCACGAAGCTATGCTCCAATTTTGGCAAGTTTTTACGTTTGCCCCACAGACTTTCTTCATGCAAGGTCGGAAACGACTAATCCTACGAGTTTAAAGGGTTAGACCTACAGGTTTAAAGGGAGGACCTAAAAATGTAAAAAATAAATAGTCGTCCCTCGCTCACATTCCAAAAGTTTGCATGCCCCCAGGTATAAAGTATAATTTCGAGATACCGCCATCTCTTACTTATTATCCGAAGAGGGTTCTATTTGCTGCCGCAAATCAATCTCTTTCTTCGGCGATGTCTATCATTGGGACTTACTCAAAGATGGTTACCCTCTGTCACAACAATATAATCTCCTTCTTTGGAGGCTGCCCCTACTTATCCTTCAAAACATTTGTTTTAATGGGTGAGGCTTGCTTTTCCCCAAAGATGGTTACTACTTGTTGCAATAAGGGAATTCCTACTTGGGCAGTGCCCACTTATTTAGACAAAGGTGAATGACTCTTTTGCCAAACACATAACTTTAACAAAAGAATATTATTCCAGAACAACCCCTCTTCCACCGCCGGACGGGGTACGGACTAGTCATATTCTTCTGCGGAGATTCTACCTTATACCCAGGGTTTCTTCTGCCCGAAGCAGACCAGGGTGCATGCCCCCCGGGTTCCAGTCTTTCTTTCCGAATCACTCGCACTCATCGGGAAGGAGGACTGGGGGTGGAGGCGAATCTTGAGTGAACAGACCATTTAGGAATGGTATTTGACTATTTGCGATGCGAGATCCCGGAAACGAAAGTTGGTCTACGAGCTTGACCACCCTTCCTTCGTGTGGAAAACACATTACTCTAAAGAGTGAGGAGACTATCGCTCCCATGCAATAAATATAGTCACGTCCAAGGAGTAGGTTATAATCCAAGGGTCCCTGGACAACCATCACGTTCAAATTGACGGTCTTCCCTTTCAATGTAACAGGCACATTGGGGAGGATTCCTAATGGTCGACTGGTTCCTTTATCAAAACCTGAGAGATTTCTTAACTCAGGTAAAAGCGCCGGAGAACCCAGTGCTTTCCAAGCAACAGAGGAAAGGATACTCACAGATGCCCCCTCATCAATGATAGTACCAGCCATAACCATTCTATAGATCTGGACAATGATTCTGAATGGTATACTGGCTGGTAACCGGGTCTGCCTAGTTGATTCCAATCAAAGGATACAACCAGGTTGCTTGGTGGTGGGACCGAATATACGGCCGGGTATCACCCTGATGATGTTCCTTCCTGCGATAAAGGAATGGGCGCATTGCCTTGACGCTCATCAGAGTCGGTGCTAATGAAAAGAACCTGGATGGTGTCATCCTTATTCTCTTCAGTGAGGGTGTCGCATGAAGATGACTCTTCGGCGACGGTGTCATTTGAAGATGGGTCTTCAATGACAGAGTCATTGGACGATGAAACCTCTGAAGGAAGCACCGGGTCAACTGCCGTTTCGACCTTTAGACTCTCGTCTGGTCTGGATTCAGTAGGTTCATTCTCAATGACCGACACTTCAGCTGACCACTTGGGTGGGTCAACTGGATTTTCAACTATCAAGGGATTAGGCGCGAGTTTTTGGTATCCAGGAGGAAGTCGTAACGGTGAAACCGGACGGTCTTCCAAAACTCTCTTGGCCTCATCTAAGAATGGACATTTGTGGATGGCATGCTTGCCTTCACACAATACACAGGGTGATCTTGGTCTCCCTCTTCGTCCTTCACTCTCGCTAGTTGACGGACTGCAATCAACATGACTATCAGAGGTTGATGCTACCGGATTGTGCAACCTCGGGGACCAGTCCCTTAGTATCCGGGGAATACAAGGACAATCACGATGGAAGTGGGCCCCTTTGCAAATGACACATGGCGATTTAGGCCCGGTCGGTGCAGTGTGTGGGTTTTTGTCAGCTGTCTTTTGCTTGCCCCCAGCTGCCTTCGCCATAGGCTCCTTCTGCTTCTTTTCTTTCTTCTTCTTTTCCTTCTTCTCCTTGGGAGGTTGACTTTTGCCAGCTCTACCTTGCGAAGATGAAGGATCAGAGGAAGTATTGTAAGAAGTGGAAGGCTGGTGGGTAGTTCTAGACTGTTCTGACTGTTGATTCGACTGCTCAGGATTAGTGGCGATCTGGACTACATTAGTTGAAAAGAGCCATACAGGTAGGCCAATTGTCAATCCTGGAAGTGACAATGTCGCCATATGAGGTGCACCAACATCTCCCCAAGAGGAGAAGGGATTTGGACTTCCGCCAAGGTTGCCTCCTTGGTTGGTGGGCTCCATACTTTTCAACTGAAAGATCAACGTGGGAATAACAGGTGATTTTGTTCCGCTTAAAATAAATTTTATTAACGACGCTTTTAGACACAAACTTGCTTTTTCATGTTTTAAGAGTCGAGAAAAAGCTAAATATGACTCTAGTCGCCTTCGATGTTTTAACGAGCCCGAAGTGACAAATGCTCGGTTGGACCTTTTCAGTTATAGAGTTTGAAAAGGGCCAAAAGAAACTGCTCTGGAGATCTAGGCAGAGGGTGTGCCAAACCTTTCGCGAAACCACAGAATACGTTTTACGGTACGGGTGGTCGATCTTCGTGAATGCTGTGTTCACTGCATCGCGATCAGTAGGGCGGTCGACACGGCTTCCTATGGATAAAGGATAATTGCCTATAGGGGTCTCCCAATATATACTCGACAGTACGTGGGAGCACAAGTCCGTATTAGTGCCACCGACTCTCAGGAGGAATCACCCACCTTCGTAGAGATCGACAGTCACTATGTTTAACGACGCCGGAACACGTCTCTACCTAGACCTCTAGATGTTTGCGTTATGTTACAAAGCGTTGTTATGTAAATTGGATTTATTTTAATGTTGATCTTGCTTAGCAGTTTGCCTTTAAGGATCACCACGAGATGTATATATACAACTTCCTAAATGCAATCTAAGATGAGAAGCAAAACTTTTCAATCTTTCAACTTTGAAAACCTTAATCTACTGAGGGAAAAGAAAGAGATCAACTTTTCTCACAGATCATAGAACACACACTAAATGCACTTTTTTCCTAAATCAACAAACTGTCAATAATGCACATGCACAATGCAGATATTTCTTTTCTTTATCCTTAATGTTGATGTAAGACAAAAAGGAAACTGTTGTATAACTTTGAATCTAATTTCAAGCGAGAATAAACAAGCTTGTCCAAAATCAAAAGAAACCTTAAGATCGACTTGTTTAGACACTGGAAATGTATAGATTCAAACCATAAAATGAAAAACAAACAAACTCAAACAGCCATGAATAGTAATAAAACTAGCTCTTAAGATCTCAAAGACACTTTTACAGTTCAGGATCTAAGAGGCCACAGCTATACTGGTTTGCTTTTCACAATGGGAAACTGTAACTGAAGTAAGAAATACTGAAAGAACAATCACAGTTTCATTACACAACTGAGGCGGAATAATGTCAAGGAAAGTTGGTTTACAGCAAGTACAATGACAAGCAATCAGCAGCAAAACAACAGTGAAAACAGGGCTAAGACACAGTGGGAAACCTCAGGAGGACATAGCCTAACTGGATCAGCGCAGGCTCTGGTCGGTCAATTTGACTCTCAGCGCAGTTCCCGAAGGGAGTACCTGCGCTGGAATGCAGACTGCCTGTGGACAGCCTGCACTGAGACACGAGAGTTGCGTTTACAAGGATTTCCGGGTCATAAAAAGCTCAAAAATTCACTGAAATAAAAAGCTATAGGTCAAGTACAAGCTAAGGGATGATCAAGAGGATGAAAAGCTATCACAAAGAGCACAAGAGTCTTTTGTAGATCAGCTCTTCAAATCATGAATCTGCTCAGAAAATGAGCAAGAGTAGCAGCCCCTCTACTTCGCTTTTGATATAGTCAAAAGCTTTTCGATTTGGTACTCTTTTCTTCAGGAAATGAATAGAAAAGATACTACAAACACAAATCAAACGGATACGCTCCCCAGTGGAGTCGCCAGTTTGTTGTGGGGAAAAGTATCCGACTCGGAATGACCCTATCCCTACTCTAAGGGCGATAGTTCCTTAGCAACAACTGAAAGTAAAGCTTTAATATTTTCCTTTATGAAAGTACAGAGAAGGAAGAAAAGATTGACCAACCGATATCCTTCGCTTTTGTCGATCTTGTCTTCTCCCTTCATCCCTTGCTCCCAGCTCCTTGTTCCCTTGCCGGCCCAGCTACACAAAGATCCTGCACAAACAAGAGAGGGAAACTACAAGAAACATGTACTCATAACTGATGCATGGATTAGAGTGAATCAGATATACAAGTAAATACAATACATCAATGCAATACAAGTATATAGGAGAACATTCAAAGCTTTATTGATAGAAGTAAAAGGTTCTGAGAAGGTTACAACCATCAATGGCTCCAATCCAGCAGCACCTCCCCAGCAGTAAGAAATCTCCTCTTCACCTCTATAAAAGCAATCACCCAATAGCTCTAACTGTAAACCAACAACACTTCCTTGCTTTGCACAAAATTCCAGCCTCACTAGACCTCATAGAAGAGCTCTATATATAGGAGAGAAGAAGAGAGGATGAGTCAGCTTGAGACTGACATAAAGCTGCCTTGTGTCCTCTCCTTCTTCAGTTAAACTTCAGTTCTTGAGTCCACTTGGAGATCCTTGCTTACACATGGAGATCAAGTACCTCTTACTCATCACAGGGCGAATCCCTTGAACCAAGTGTCAGTTTGGAAGCTTCCTGGGCAGTTGACACCTTGCAGAATGACTGTGCCACTTGGCCAATCTCGCCCAGCGCAGGTAGCCTTCATTGGAGTTGACTTTCAGCGCAGGTACAAGGAGGAGCAGTTGACATTCAGCGCAGTTACTCAGTGGAGCAGCTGACATGATCCAAAAATAGCTTGTTTTTGAGTGTTTTCAGGTGGAGAACTGATGGGAAGTGCTGTGGTTTGCTGACCTTGTTCTTCTAGGGGTAAGAACAACATGTTTAGGGACTGAGGATCCCTGTAATTATTGACATTTCATGCTCCATGCTGCGAGGCACAAAAATGTCTATAACACCAATGCTGGCTTGGAATGGATAAAGGTTGTAATAGACCCGGTGTCTTAATTGTTTCAACTTTATTTTGTTGGCAAACCAAACATTCCACCACAAACTTTTGAATATCTGATTTAAGGTCCTCCCAAAAAAATTCCTTCTTAACCCTGTGGTAAGTTTTTAAAAATCCTGAGTGCCCTCCTAAGGGAGAAGTGTGCAATTCCATAAGAATCTTTTGTTTTAGCTGGGAATTCTTACAGAGGTATAAGTGATCTTTGTACCATAACGAATCATTTTTCCAGCTAAATGTATCAGAAGCACTAGAATCTTGTTGTAGCTTTTGAATAAGTGCCCACACTTCTTCATCATTCTTCCATTCCTCCCTTGCTTCATTTATCCAATTTGGTTGGATAATAGAAATGGCACACAACAATGCTTCCACATCCTCATCCTTTCTTGAGAGTGCATCTGCCACCACATTTTGCTTCCCTTTTTTGTAGATGATTTCAAAGTCATAACCCAACATCTTTGTGACCCACTTTTGTTGCTCTTCAAAGGATAATCTTTGTTCTAAAAAGTATTTAAGGCTATCATGATCTGTTTTTACCTTGAAGTGTCTTCCCATTAGGTAGGGTCACCATTTCTTAAGTGCATGGAGTATTGCCAACATTTCCTTCTCATAAATAGCTTTTCTTAAAAACTTTCCCTTGATTGGACGACTTTCAAAAACAATGGGTCTTTCATCTTGCATTAGAACAACACCAACTCCATTTCCTGAAGCATCACATTCCACAATAAAGGTTTTTGTGAAGTCCGGTGTAGCTAAGACCGGTGCTTGGCACATTGCCTCTTTAAGATGTTCAAAGGCCTTTGTTGCTTCTGGAGTCCATGAAAATGAATCTTTCTTCAATAATGTTGTTAGAGGTGCTGCTATTCTCCCATAATTCTTAACAAACTTGCGATAATACCCTGTCAACCCAAGAAATCCCCGCAGATGCTTTATGGATGTGGGGATTTTCCATTCCTTAATGGCTTTTTTGCTAGGGTCTACCTTAACTCCTTCATGAGATACAATATGACCCAAATATTCCACCTCCTGGACTCCAAAGAAACATTTGGATATTTTTTCATATAATTCTTTCTCCTCCAATAGTTGTAGCACCCTGTCAACATGTTCAACATGATCCTTCCAAGACTTGCTGTAGATTAGTATATCATCAAAAAATACTAACACAAATTTTCTAAGGAATGGTTTGAAAATTGAATTCATCAAACCTTGAATGTTGAAGGTGCATTGGTAAGGCCAAAAGGCATGACCAAAAATTCATAATGACCCTCATGAGTTCTAAATGTCATTTTCGGAATGTCTTCAATCTTCATTATGATTTGATGATATCCTGAACGAAGACCCAACTTTGTGAAGTAAATTGATCCATGCAATTCATCCAGTAATTCATCAATGACAGGAATGGGGAACTTATCTTTAATAGTGAGCTCGTTGAGCTCCCTATAATCCGAACACATGCGCCATGATCCATCCTTCTTGTGCACCAATACTACTAGAGCTGAGAAAGAAATTTGACTTGGTTGAATTATACCAGCCTCTAACATTTCTGCAACCATACGTTCAATTTCATTTTTTTGGACATAGGGATATCTGTATGGCCTGATGTTTGGAGGAACACTTCCTGGAATCAGATGAATAGCATGATCATGATCACGTATAGGTGGGAGACCTTTGGGAGTCTTAAATACCTTGGAATGATTGTCCAGGACTTTTTGGAGATCTGGAGAAATGGATGATTCCAATGTGGAAACATCTAGCGAACATAATTGTGCAATTACACCTCTTTGCTCCTTTTTTAGAAGCTTAGTCATGCCATTAGAGCTGATTATATTTCCTGGTTTCCCTGCAATACCCCTTAATTCAACTTCCTTTCCTTCCATAGAAAATTTGATGAAAAGTTCTTGAAAATTAAAAGCTATTGTACCCAAGGATTGTAGCCATTGGACTCCTAGTACAACATCAGCACCTCCCATTGGAATGGAAAGCATTGGGCTAGTCAATACATATTCTCCCATGGATAGCTTGATATTATGGCACTTTCGGGAGCAATTTATTGTTCCTCCATTTGCAATCATCACTTGACACTCTAGTGCTAGATATAGGAAGCAATTCAATTCTTTTGCTACCCTACAATGAATGAAATTGTGGGTGCTTCCTGAATCAATCAACACTATTACCTTTTTCTTCTTGATTTGTCCTTCTATCTTGATGGTTTGAGGAGTGGTAATTCCTGCCAATGCATTACAAGATATGGTCGGATTTATTTGTTCTTCATCTAGGCTTTGTTCCTGGAGTATATCCTCTTCTTTTGACCTTTCTTGCTCCTTTTCTTCTTCCTCTTCACAATCTATGTAGAATAATTTCTTCTCAGCACACTTATGACCTTTTGTGTATTTGCTATCACAACTGTAACAAAGCCCTTTTGCTCTTTTTTCTTCCAATTGTTGTGGTGTCAACCTTGTAGTTTGTGGAAGACTAGGGGCAACAACACTTCCGTCTTTATAGTTGTGAGTGGTATGCTTCCTAGTTGCCATAATTTTGCTTTCCATTTTTCTTGCGAACTTGAATGCCTTCTCTAATGAATCAGGTTCCCAAAGGCGAACATCATGTTGGATATTATCGTTTAAAGACCCTATGAAGACATCAATCCTATGCTCCTCTGGAATATCTTTTACCCTTATGTTCAATTTTTGGAACTCCTCAATGTGCTCCATTATTGAACCCTTTTGTTTGAGACTTATCAATTGGCTAAAAAAGTGTTGCTTTTTGTATCCTCATAATGTGTTATCAATTCTTTCGTAAAAATTTCCCAAGTGATAAATTGTTTACGAGAACAAAGCCATTGATACCATACAAACTGATTTGGTTCCAAATATACAGTTCCCATACGTACCTTTTGTGCGTTTTGCACATTATTGAGATCAAAGAATTGCTCCATCTGTAATATCCATGTGGCAGGATCCTTGCCATCAAACTTCCTCATATCGATTTTTGGAATATGGTTATTCTTAGATCCAACATTAGCGTCTATGGAATCATGATTAACATTTCTTTTGTTCTCATCATGAGTTTCCTTTACAACCTTTTCACCATTAGTAAGTATTTCTTGTAGAAAATTTGTCAAATCTGTCTTCAAATCTGCCATGCCTGTCTTCAAATTTGTGTTCAAATCTATCTTCAAATTGTCCATCTTAGCTTCCATGCCATTCATCTTAGCTTCCACGCCATTTATCTTAGTATCTGTTAACTTTTGTGAGCGTGACATTTGTTGCGCTTGTTCTTGTAATTTTGATATATCACATAGCATTTCTTCCTCTTCTTCATGAGTCATGCTAGAGCTTTCAGGTTCCTTACTAGGTGTTTGCATTTTCTTTCCTCGGGGCATCCGTTACCGATAATAATGCTCTACTATGCCCTTTGAAGTCCTTCAAAATAAATTTTCAAACCAAGCTTAAGCAAAAATTTAAAAAAATCTACACACATTTTTTGACTTTGTAGGAGCTTGCTATTGCCTCTGATGTATCTCTGTACTTTCCAATCATCTAGTTCTGAATTTGTGATCTGTAGTAGCTCTCTGTGTCCTCTTTCGAATGCCACCAGTCTGATCCAAATTGGATTCTCCAAGAAAGCGTTATGCACAATTTCCCAAGATGACCTGATTATAGACCTTTCCATAAGAGCGAAGTTGTATGAAGTGCCACGTGTACAATTTTCAATATTTGGTTCTAAAAAAGATATACAAGAAGTTACAGTTCATCCTCTTTCTGCAACTTCTTACGAAATTTCAATCTGATTCCCAGAGAGAAAGTTATGACGATTTTCCCCAGGTCACCTATTTTGAATGTAATTCAGGAGTCTGCAAAACACCAACTTCCTCAGATCATATCTCTGCAAATATCGTGCGAAAAGCACTGAAATTCAGACCCAAGGTTCAACGCAATTTCTTCTCAAATGGGTTTTTTTTGTGACTTCTGAAACGTCACAGAAAAATGTTATAGCGAAAATTCCACGATGACCTGTTTGGAGCAGCGAAACCCTAGAATCCAAAGCTCTGATACCAAATTTTATGAAACCAGCTCAAGAAAAGATAGAAAAGATAGATCAACGCCTTAGAATTCAGCCTCTTCAAGGGGGCAACCTCCTTTACATTACATAAATGAACAATTCTTGGATGATACAAATGACAAAACCTCCTTTCTATATATAGGAGTCTAAGGAGTCACAATATAATCCAGTCGACCTAACAATAATAATATAAAGCCACAAAAATAACAATAGAGGGATTCTATGGGGCACAGAAATAACAATATGGGGGTAATAGGGGCACAACAATATAAATAAGGGGTATAACTACAATAGTAATGGGGTAATCACTAGTATTATAGGGACCCATCATACTTACCAAGTATGCACACTTTTGTGCATTATCACATCGATTTAAAGCTAGTACAGTTTCTACTGCATTTATGGAAACAATTCAAAAGCTACATGGAAACCCAAAGATTATTGTAAGTGACAGAGATCCCATTTTCACTGGAAATTTTTGGACAGAATTATTTTCTTGTCTTGGTACTCAGTTAGCTCATAGCTCATCTTATGATCCTCAATCTGATGGTCTAACTGAGCTAGTAAACAAATGTTTGGAAGGATATCTTCGTTGCTTTGTATCTGATAAACAGACACAATGGGTCAAATGGTTGCCTTTGGCTGGATGGTGGTATAACACTTCCTTCCATACAACAACAAAAATGACCCCATTTATGGCACTTTATGGGTATCAACCACCATCCATCACATCATATTTAAGAGAAAATTCTAAGGTTCAAGCAGTGGAACATCACATCGAACATCAACAACAAGTCCTCCAACTCTTAAAGGATAACCTCGTGTTGACACATAATAGAATGAAACAACAGGCAAATCAACATCGTAGCGAAAGAAGTTTTGATGTAGGTGATTGGGTATTCCTATGGCTACAACCATATAAGCAAATGTCCCTCAAACAAGCTAAGAAGGATAATAAATTATCACCAAAGTATTATGGTCCATACAAGGTGTTGCAAAAGATTGGTACTATGGCATACAAATTGGAGCTTCCTGCAGCTTCTCGATTGCACCTAGTTTTCCATGTTTCATGTTTAAAGAAGGTTATAGGCGACAAGCTCCCAGTTCAAACAATATTGCTAGAACTTGATGAGGAAGGAAAAATTATATTGGAACCAGAAGCAGTCACAGAAACAAGAACTCGACGGCTACAAAATCGATCAATTTTGGAGTATCTTATCAAGTGGAAGAACTTATCCGCTGAAGATTCCACATGGGAGGATAAGAATTTTATACAGAAGCATCCAGAACTTCTCAAGCATTGAGGACAACACTTTTTTGAAGGAGAGGGGCATGTTGGATCCCTATAATATTAGTGATTACCCCATTATTATTGTAGTTATACCCATTATTAATATTGATGTGTCCCTATTATCCCCATATTGTTATTACTGTGCCCCATAGAATCCCTCTATTGTTATTTTTGTGGCTTTATATTATTATTGTTAGGTCAGTTGGGTTATATTGTGACTCCTTATACTCCTATATATAGAAAGGAGGTTTTGTCATTTGAATCATCCAAGAATTGTTCATTTATGTAATGTAAAGGAGGTTGCCCCCTCGAAGAGGCTGAATTCTAAGGCATTGATCTATCTTTTCTATATTTTTCTTGAGCTGGTTTCATAACATTCTGCATAAAATTCTTGTCCTTCCATGTGAAATATTCAACAGGTAAGTTCTTCCGCTTGATGAGATGCCTTGAAATTGATCGATTTCATAGCTGTCAACTTCTCGGTTATGTAAATGCTTCAGGTTCCAATATTCTTTTTCCTTCCTTGTCAAGTTCTAGCAATATTGTTGGAACTGGGATATTCATCAAATTTTGAATGAGTTCCCACCCTGCTTCACCATTCTTCCATTCATACCTTCCTTTTTTTATCAAATTTGGTTGGATAATTGTACCAACCTCTACCATTTCTGCAACCATATGTTCAATTTCACTCCTTTGGGCATATGGATATCTATAAGGCTTGATGTTTGGAGGAACACATCTTGGAATAAAATGAATAGCTTGATCATGATAATGAATACGTGGGAGACCTTTGGGAGTCTCAAATACCTTGGAATGATTGTCCAAGACGTTTTGGAGATCTGGAGAAATACATGATTTCGATGTGTGAACAGTTAGCGAACATAATTGTGCAATTAAGCCTCATTGTTCTTTCTTTAGAAGCTTTGTCATTTCGTCAGAGTTGATTATCTTTCTTGGTTTCCCTGTGATACCCCTTAATCCAAATTCCTTTCCTTTCGAATAAAATTTCATAATTTTTTTTTGAAAATTAAAAGCTATTGTACCCAAGGATTGTAGCCATTAGACTCCTAGTACAACATTAGCACCACCCATTGGAACGAGAAACATTGGGCTATTCAATACATAGTCTCCCATGAATAGCTTGACATTTTGGCACTTTCCAGAGAAATTTATGGTTCCTCCACTTACAACTGTCACTTGACACTCTTGTGTTGGATCTAGGAAGCAATTCAAGTCCTTGGTTATCTTACAATTAATAAAATTATGGGTACTCCCTGAATCAATCAACACTATTACCTTTTTCCTCTTGATATGTCCTTCTATCTTTATAGTTTGAGGAGTGGTAATTCCGATGAATGCATTACAAGATATGGTCGATTCATGTCTTCTTTCTCTGGGGTTGGTTCCTGGTGAGTATCCTCTTCATTTGATGTTTCTTGATACTTTTCTTCCTGATATTTCACTGTTTGAACCTTCTTCTTCTTGATATGTCCTTCTATCTTGAGATTTTTTGGAGTGGTAATTTCTTCCAATGCTTTACAAGATATGGTCGGCTTCATTTCTTGATGCTCGATGTGATATTTCACTTCTTGAACATTTTTCTTCTTGATATGTCCTTCTATCCTGATAGTTTGAGGAGTGGTAATTCTAGCCAATGCATTACAAGATATGGTTGGATTCATTTCTTCTTTCTTGATGTGATCTTTCACTTCTTGAACCTTATTGTTCTTGATATGTCCTTCTATCTTGAGAGTTTGAGGAGTGGTAATTCTTGCCAATGCTTTACAAGATATGGTCAGATTCATTTCTTCTTTCTCTGGGGTTGGGTCCTAGCACATATCCTATTCTTTTGATGTTTCTTGATCCTTTTATTCCTCCTCTTCATACTCTATGTAAAATAATTTCTTCTCAGCACACTTATGCCCTTTAGTGCATTTTCTATCACAATTGTAACAAAGCCCTTTTTTTCTTTTTTCTTCCAATTGTTCTGGTGTAACCCATGTAGGTTGTGGAAGGCTAGGAGAAACAACACTTCCATTATTATAGTTGTGACAGGTAGACTTCCTTGTTGCCATAATTTTACTTTCCACTTTGTAACAAAGCCCTTTTTCTCTTTCCAATTGTTGTGGTGTTGCTCTAAAGAAGGTGTTGCTCTTTGTATCCTCATAATGTGCTATCATTTCCTACATGAAAATTGACCATGTAGCAAGTTATTTATGAGAACAAAGCCCTTTATACCATAAAAATTGATTCGGTTCTAAATATGAAGATGCAATACATACCTTTTGTAACTGTGGTATACCATGTAGATCAAAATATTTCTCCATTTGAAGTATCCAATTTACCAGATCCTTTCCATCAAAGTTTCTGATATCGCCTTTTCTTGATTTTAGGAGCTCGATCTTGAAACGACTATAACTCTATAATTTCGGTTCTTCCAGTTCTGAAATTGCGACTTCGGTAGCCCTCTGTGTCCTCTTTCCAATGCCACCAGTCTGATCGAATTTAGATTCTCCAAGGCAGAGTTATACACAATCTCCCAAGATGAATTGATTATACACCTTTCCAGCAGAGCGAAATTGTATGAAGTGCCACATGTCACTGTTTTGACCTTCACATCTGAAAAATATATACAGTAAACTACAGTTTGTCCTTTTTCTGTAACTTCTTACAAAATTTCAATTTGATGCTCAAAAAAAAATTTATGACGATTTTCCCCAGGTCACCTGTTTGGAATGAAATTAGGGAGTCTGCAAAAATGCCAACTTCCTCAGATCATGTCTCTGCAAATATAGCATGAAAAGCTCTGAAATTTGGACCCAAGGTTCATCACGATTTCAGCCCAAATGGGTGTCTGAAATGTCACAGGAAAAAAGTTATAGCGCAAATGCCACAATGACCTGTTTGGAGCAACGAAACCCTAGAATCCAAAGCTCTGATACCAAATGTTATGAAACCAGCTCACAAAAACATAGAAAAGATAGATGAACGCCTTAGAAATAAGCATCTTCGAGGGGGCAACCTCCTTTACATTACACAAATGGACAATTCTTCGATGATACAAATGACAAGACCTCCTTTCTATATATAGGAGTCTAAGGGGTCATACTATAATTAGAGCCGACATAACAATAATAATATAAGGGCACAATAATAACAATAGTGGGCTTCTATGGGGACTAAATGGGTACAACAATATAATAAGGGGGTTGTACTAATAACAATAAGGGGTTTACACTAGTAGTATAGGGGCCTAACATTTTCTAACTTTTTAAAGCTATGTAATGCTTTTTATTTTATGGATGAAAAAGTACTGACATGAAGCATTTTCTTGACACAGATGTGGCACAAGTGCATCATGCAGGCATGCTCCACCAGGCAAGGTGGGGGGACCATCTACCTGGGGCTAGAGTAGGTGTGGCAGCCGCCAAAGAGGGAGATGACAAGAAGAGTCTCCATGAAGCTCTTAGGAACCTCGAAGGTCTGAGCATGGGTGTGTCACCTCTTCCCATGAGGGAGATCCTTGCTCATATGTAGCGACACACAGTGGGCGTGCCTGAGAGATTTCTAGTTCCTCTTAGTATTGTAGATAGAGTTGTTCTGAGTTTTCATGAGCAGTAGTCTCTTAGCATTAGCATGGTATATCTAGTGGGTGTGATAGCAAGCCTTAGTAAAGCCATTTTTGTACTTAAAACACTCAAGGTTTGGGAATTTTTGATGTAAAAACTGGATTCGATATATATATATATATATATATATATATATATATATATATATATATATATATATATATATATATATATATATATATAGATATATATATATATATATATATATGTATGTATGTATGTATATATATTGGTATTTTATGATGTAAATGTTTTTTAATTTTTTGTAAATTTTTAACTGTGTAAAATTTTACTTTCATGCATGTATCTATAATAAATGAGACAGATGCCAATCTAATACATAATTTTCTAATGAGTCAGTGACTGTATTAAATTCTCGAGGAATGTGTTCATATGTAATAAACTCAAATTGATGTTCCAAGAGTCGTACCCTTAAATAATGACGTAACAATATTGGATTTTGAATGTGATATTGATTTCTCAATTGCATAATGACTAGCTGAGAGTTTAACCTGACCACCATATTGGAGATGTCCCAAAATGACGGTTCAGTGAGAAGTTTAATTACATAAATATACTCAGCAATATTGTTGGTGCCAGTGCCAAGAAAAAGACCCCTGGAACACATTAATTCTTACTCAGGTGTGTAAATGGCCCAAGTAACTGATGCAATGTGCCATGTGCAATGACTAGCACCATCCACGTATCCTATGTATGGTTAGACATTTGTGCAACAAGAGACATGCATGAGAAAAATACTCATAAAATGCCAAAAAATCTAGTCACAACAAAAGAATAAAAACTTATACATACATAAAATTACAAAGCACATGCCTAGTGCAATACTAGGCACAATACTTTTTTAGATAGATTCCATTTCAGGGCTCTGCGAGTGGGATTCCTTCATAGTCCTGAAGTTCATAGGAACCTTTTGAGAGGACTTTGGTGATGACATATGGATCGATACACAATGGTTGAAGCATTGCTGCTCCCAAGAGGTTGTGTTTTTTTATCATAGAGTAGAACAAGATCACCCTCCTGGTAAGAATGAGGCTTGATATTTTTGTCATATTGGGCTTTGACTCGATGCTTGTGGGATTCAAGGGCCAGTGCGGCATCTGGACGAGTCTCGTCCAGTTGATTGAGGTATAGTAAGTGCTTTTCTTCAGTAGTGGTGTCGGGAAAGAGTTCAACAATGTTTTTTAGTGAAGGAATTTGGCACTCGATAGGTAGTACTTCTTCTAGGCCATAAGTGAGTTGGAATGGTGTAAATCTTGTAGTAGTCTTGACTAAAGTTCGGTATGCACACAATGCAGGGTATAACTTGTAGTGCTAGTGTGTTTTTTGGTTTCCTAGTAACCGAAAAATCATGGTTTTTAGGATGCCGTTAATAGCTTACTCTTGGCCATTAGCCTAGGGGTAGTAGGAGAAAGACCGCTCTTGCCTAAAACTGAGCAACGATGTTAAGTCAGACATCATGTGATTCTAAAAGTGACGACCATGGTCTGTAATGATTGTGTAGGGTACACCGAAATGAAAAATCACCTGATTGAATAGGAATAATGCCACGGTTTCTCCATTGGCCCAAAAAGTGGGAATGGCTTCGACCCATTTCATAAAGTACTCCACAACGACAATAATGTAGTTGTGTCCATCAGAGGAAGTGAGGTTGCATGTGACGAAGTCGATGCCCCATTTCGGAATGCAGCCGACAGAGATGACTATGTGTAGGGGGCTGGCGGTGTGTGCATTTTCTTTGTAACTATTTGACAAGGGTGACACTATTATATTTCCTTGATACAATCTTTAAACAAGGTCAACCAATATTATCCTGTGCGTAGCTTTTTTTGGTTGGTAGCCATGCGAGAAAGATGACCGCCACATGCCCCAACATGGTATTCCTTTAAAACATGTTCTACCTCTTCATGAGTGAGGCAACCTCAAAGAACTGTGTCAGCATCGTGACGATATAAAGTATCATTAAACACTAAATAGTGTTGAGATTAGTGGAGGATGCGACGACGATCATCTGATGATAGTTCAAGGTGGAATCGTTGCGCTTGGAGGTAGACAATAATTTCACCATACCAAGGGATAGCTAAGTCGATCAGATAGATAGATTCATCCAGAAGAGGATCATGGGCTATCTCATTTGGATTGACTATGGGAAGATCTGATAATAGATCTGTGAAGACTAAGGATTTTTTTGCCTTGGAAATGGCGAAAAGCAAACCAAATTGTTGGAGGATAACAATCCATTTGGAATATTTTCCTTTGATGACTTGACGAGACAAAATGTGTCTCATGGTATTCTCCAAAGCAATGACGGTAGTATACCTAGTAGTATATAGTTTCAGAAGCGATTGACAGCAAAGACAACTACCAAGGACAACTTTTCCACATGTGAATATCGAAATTTGGGCCCAGCCAAGCCTTTCAAGATATAATAGATCACATTCTCACTAAGATCATCACGGTTTTGAACCAACACCATACCAATAGAGGATGGCGAGGCTGCTAGGTATAGGAGAAAGTCATGTGAATAGTTGGGAGCACTAAGCAGTAGGGCATATATAAGTGCCTCTTTCAAATCATCAAATGATCATTGAGCTTGATCATCCCACAAGTATGGTACTCCCTTCATTAGTAGGTGCATAAAACATTTTGCCAGCTTGACATAGTTCATGGTGAATCATTGTAAGAAGTTTTCTTTCCCCTGCAAATGTTGGAGCTGTAAAATGGTTTGTGGCTTGGACAATTGAGTAATTTCCTTTACCTTATCGGGATCAACCCTAAATCCATGTTTGGAAACAATGAAACGAAGTAGGTGTCTAGACTTGACAAAGAAAACACATTTGTACAGATTCAGATGTATGTTATAGAACCTACACCTAAGAAAAATTGCTTGAAGATGAACTAGGTGTTGGGATTACTTCTTGGAATGGGTTGGAAAGTCATCCAAGTAAGCTTGAAAAATATGTTTGATATCATGGAATTCATAGTATATGACCTGTTGAAAGGTTTCTCTAGCATTATTTAGACCGAATGGGAGTTTTCTATATGCAAATACTCCCCAAGGGAAAATGAAGGTGGTTTATTGTTGGTCTATAGGCTTTATGGTGATCTAGTTATAGCCTGAGAAACCATCCATAAATGAGAAGGATTCACAACTAGCACAATCATCGATTATCTGGTTGATGAATGGTGTCAGATAATTATCTTTTGGACACGCAATGTTCAAATCCTGGTAGTCAACATAGACCTGGATGGTACCCTGTTTTTTATCTATAGGAACAAGATTGGAAACCCATTCTGTTAAGGGAACAGGTTAAACAAAACCAACACATAATAATTTTTCCACCTTAGTCTTGATGGTTGTAGTTTTGCAGGGGTGGACTTGTTAGAGTCTTTGATAAACAGGCCTGAAATTGTCATAAACCTTGATTTCATGCTTGACGATAGATGGATCTATTCCAGGAATTTCGTCATAAGACCAAGAAAATACAACACGAAATTCCTTGAAAAGGCAAGTGAAGCTTTCAATTTCCTCAGTATTGCAATTTGCTCCAATCTATATATTTTCCACGATGCTTGTCTTAACTGAGATATTAATGAGCATTGTTTTTGAAATATTTCCTATGTTCCCTTTTGAATCCAAATTTTGGATAGTTTTATAACTCGAGGGGACGACCTCAGGTGGTTCAAAGGATGATATTTGTATAGGGGTCGCATTTGAATCAAATATCAAATGTGATGGTGAGAGTTTTCCCAAGGTCGCTCCTCTAAACACATGATCTCTCAAATAGTTTCATTCAAAGGTAGGACATGATTGAGAAGATTACTATATGGAGAAACTGTGGGAGAGGAAGTGGTACCATTGGCCATGAACAAAGTGATAGGAAAATAGGATGCAGAGTGAATGGCTGGATAGGTCAATTCGATTGGTGACAATGGAATTTGATCTCCATGAGAGTCAATTTTTGAAGGGGCTAGGAGGATCCAGGGATCAGTTGGGTCATGAGGAATAGTGGAGATCATAGAAACTATCTATCGAACTGCAGACGACGGGAGAGAAAAACAAACCATCAGGGAAGAACCCTTCAAAAGACTGGTACTGATACTAACATAAGAGTCAGGTATGCCACCCACTAAAGATACAATGTCACTAGGCAACAGGGAGTAATCTAGGGTGCGGAAGGACAACTAGTCTAGGATGGCTATTCTACCATCCAATGGAAATAGGATGATGTGGAAAATCGTAGACATGATGGAAGTCATGGCATAAGTCCAACTGTGGACTAAAAGCATATTATAGTAGAGTTTTCGATCCATAAGTTCAATGTCCACCATTACTGTTTTCCCATTCAAAGTGATGGGGTAATTGGCAATGTAACCTTTTGAATGAATGTATGGCCATCGAAAGATTTAAGTGAATTCAACAGTGGAGAGAGGGTTGGAGAACCCAAGGTGAGCCAACATGAAGTAGAGATGACGCAACTCGAAGCACCTTCGTCGATGACAATTTTATGTACCCCTCGTCCTTTCAGAAAAAATGCACCTGAAATGCATATTGGTGGGAAAGGGGAAGTTTAAATATCTCCATGTTGAATATTGTAAGCATGGAATCCTGAGGGTCAAAAGCACCAGTAGACGAAAGAAAAGATTTCCTTTGTGCTAGACAATTTTGCAATACTTCAAGCGCAGATATAGCTAGCGTGCTTGAACCAAATATTCTACAATACTTTAGCTCTAGTTAGCACGTACAGATGCATTATGTGTTGTGCGATGAAGTGCTTCTTTTGGAGGGTGAATTATAAGATCAACAATCGGCCTTTCGATGTGAATATCATTAGGTGACAGTGGTTTTGAACCAGAGGCATTTTCTTGAGCGTTAGCGAATGGAGCTCCATAAGTTTTGGCTCACGTTTGAAGATCAACCATTTCAAAGGTGTAAACAATCGACGATCCATCACTAGTTGAAGGTTGATGTGAACCAACATTGCCCCCTTGCGGGGGTTGAGGCGGGTTTACGATAAGATGTTGCTACTTTTGAGCGGGGAAAGGGTTATGTAGGATGACAGGGGTTCGGCCAGTGTCCTTTTGAGAAAGAATATCTATGCATTCTTGGAGACACAGAAACTGATGTGTCATATGCTCTTCCGCATAGATTTTTCAAGTGAACTTGATAGCTTTGTCCTGCATTAGATTTCTGCTTTGGATTGGATTACTTGGCTAGCTGCTCTTCAGAAGAGCGATATTTTTCTTATTCTTACCGCTGGGTTTTTGTGTAGACTTCACAAAGTTTATCGCAATGGTAGGAAGGGCAGTCGATTGGGTAGCAGGATCAGAAGATAACTAGGCAATGTACCCACTAATTTGTTTTACAACAGACCTAGGTATAGCATCGATAATACCATCAGCATGCGTATCAGGTTGCTAAGTAGCGGGAGAATTGGAAGTTCTGGGGTCATTGGGGATTATGTCATATAATGTGCCATACTACAAATAAATTAAATCTAAGTGTTAGGCACAACGAATGGATTGGTTTTCAGTGACTACACCACCTAAGGCAATGTCCTTTGCAATTTGGGGAAGAAGATATTTACAGAACCAATCTGGCAATAGATAATCGAGAATGGGAGCTTTGACTAACCTTTGCCTACATCTCCATTCATGAATGTGATTGGAGACGTGGATGGAGGTGTCTTGGCATAAAGTAGTAGGGCGTTTCGTCCCATTTTCGTAGTGGATGGATAACTGAAAGTGCTTTAAAAATTCCATCACCAAGGAGCCAAAGGTATTAACTAACACACGCGGTAAATCAATGTACCACTTGGCAACATTTCCAGTAAGGGTGTGGAGGAAGAGCCAGAGCTAGATACTGTCATCCACCATGTATTTTGATATGCACCATAGATGATAGGTGGTCACATGTGTACCCAGATGATCCCCTTGTTTTCCTTCAAACTTTAGGATGTCAGTAGGTATTTTCTACGGGATTGGGGGCCAATGTAAGTTATGGTAGATGGGGTCATTGGTTAGTTTGTATAGATTGAGGATATCGAGTGTTTCCAAAAAAGAAAAAGTATTTGGGGCCCCTGAATCTGACTTGGGTGATGACAAATGACTTGAGGTTCCTTGCGGTCTGCCCATCATATTATTCCCAACATTATACATAAGATTTGTTGAATAATAGTTTCCTTGAGGAAAAATTATATAGTGTGGCTATCCATATGGGTTGTTAGGTTGGGGGATATAAGATTGATTTCCCCTAGGATAAAAATTGCCCCCTTGACTCACTTGAGGTTTAGAAGGGGGTGCCCAAATGGATTTAGCGAGACTGGGATGAGGGATCCCACCAACCACCTAGTTGGCTATTGTAATTTGACTGACATATGGAGCATTGATGTCAATCAATGACTGTCTAGCTTGTCTTATAAACGGAGGGGGAATTGTAATGCCCCCTGTCGGTATGTGCATGTTGGGACAATGCTCCCAAGCATTTGAACTTGAGGGTTTGAACTAAACAAAGGATTCAAACCAAAGGGATTACTGAAGGGACCCATGCTAACAAATCTATTTGAAGCGCTAGACAAAGGTCCAGGAGTAGGCATAAAAGAGGCAGAAACTGGTATGTACTAGGTTCCACTCATGTTAGGTGTAACCAAGTTTCTCGAACTTGGAAGAGCTTGGATAGTATGGTTTTTGATCAGTGGTGTATTACTGACTATCGGTAGGGGAAGTGAGGATGGAATGAAATTGTCCACAAAATCCCACAACCCGTTAGTCACTGAAGGAATGGTGGATGTAGGTATAGTGGAAGACATGGTAGGTACAGGTGCAACTTGAATATATATTGGTCCCAAAGGATTAGTGATAGGAGGATTATAAGGAGGTACAAAACCTTCATTCAAAAAATCTTCCAGAGGTATTGAATCTTGGGATGTATTGATTGATTTGGTGTTAGATATTGGAGACTGATTACCTAAATATGGGTAATCCAGTTCATCGAGGTTCGACGGATCCTCCACAATCAATGAAGGAAGACCTTGTTCTCGCCAATATTGACGATGAGGGTCATATGTAGCCACGGTGACTGATATATTTTATCATTTTTTTTATATTGATATTGCTTATAGTCTTAGTGATAACAAACTGACACCTAAAAAATAAAAAATACTCTAAAAATTTAATCATCAAGCAAGGGATATGACTCTATCTAATAACCACCATTTGATGGAGATGAAACCTAGTATCATAATGGATAAAAGAGATAGTTGGCCAAATTTACAGTTACAATTACTCTTGAGCTTCGCCCAAACCTCAGATTAAGGGGCTAAGTACTCTCGTGAAGATGAGAACCCTCCCAAAAACCGAAGATAAATTAGGTTCATTTGTTTAGGTACTAGGGAAGCCTGCCCCAATCACCTTGCATTTTTCACAGACACTATGGTTACCTCAAATCACAGACACTACTGGGGGGGACATGGTCACAAACAGTACATTGTCTAGGAAGGATACTTGAGTCCTCGACTCAGCTCCGATACCCCCGAAAGGATCCCCGATACACATAATACCCAAAGGAGATGTAATCGAAGGCATGCTTATACCTTCTTTCACATTCAAATTTTGTCTTGCATTTAGCTCCGCTTTGACTGGAGTGGTCCCGGATAGTATGAGTGTAGCAGGATTTTCCCTCTTTAATGACGCTAGTCTCAATTTTACAATCTTGGGTAGTTAACGCACAACTTCCTAACCCAAGATCCTAGCCTAGACTAATATGTGTGTATACTAAAAAAATAGTTGTTGATTGATTTTATTACGAGATATATTTTAAATGTACTTTGGTAATGTCTTCGGAAGGGGTGTTGACATAGAGATTTTTGTGGGACTCTGACCCAAACCATGCAGATTTTTTTTTTCAATTTTAGTTCGATGAATGAATTATTTCTACAAGGAGAGAATCATTTATACATTAATCAGTACCATGCACCCAGTGCAGTAAAACACAAGCACAAATTGTAGATATGCAATGCTCTCTAACAATTAACTAAAATAAATGCATAATCCAACCAACTAAACAAAAAAAACTTTAACCAATTTTTTATTTTATTCTATTTTATTTTTTATTTTTATTTTATTTTATTTTTTATTTTTTATTGTTTTATTTTATTTTATTTATTAATTAATTAATTTTATTTATTTTTTCTGAAAAAACATAAGCAGTTAAGTTATTTTCTAAAAAGAAAAAATTCTCAAGAAACGGGAAACCAAACAAAAATGCACAACTGCAGATCCTTGATCAGACTATAGATAGCTTCCCTAACCCAGGAGTTCACAGAACTGGCTATTGATCAAGATTTGGTTGGCTAATGCACTTTAGAAGAGGGCATAAAGAGTTAGTGACTACACTAATGCTCTATCTGCAAGCCAACAATGTTATAACTCTCTGGATGCACTGTTGGGGTGCATTAGGGGGTTAGAAGCTCAAAAAGAAGTATTTTAGGGTTAAAAAAAAGTTGAGCATAGTGAGGAGGGTGCTGAAGAGTCCTAAATGGTCAGAAAGGGAACCAAGAAGTACAGGAGGGCCTGGAAGAAAGATAAATCTAGGAACTTGGTAGGTGAATATCAGGAACTAAGTGTAGTCCCCAACAGAGTCGCCAATTCTACTATAGGGATTAATGCACAGGTGGTTATGGCTAGAATACCCTCAAGGATCTTCCCGGGGTACTTGGTAGATAGATCATATTAACTGCAGCTAGCATAAAGAATCATATACATATCCATATTAAAGTATGATATTTAAAGCAGGAGGGAAGATAATACCTCAGATATTGATGCAGTTTTACTGGAGAACCGAATTAAGCAAAGCAAAAGACCTCTCTGCTAGCTTCTAGGTCAACACCTTCATATAGACAAGACAAGAAGTAATACTACAACATATAAACTTTGATAATCAAAACAATAATACATAATGATATCAAATAACATGCATCTAAGTTACTCATAAACTATGGACTTGCATCAATACATAATTGAAACAAAACATAAACACCATAGAGTAAAAAACGCAACTACAGGTCTATACTGTTAATAGGAAAGGATGATTACAACCATCTCGTGAATCAAGCTTCCCTTCATCCTCCAACTCCTTTCTCTCTCTCTCTTCTTAAATGTTTGTTAAACCACTATGTGTCATACAAATTTTCGACAATAAGTTGGTAATCCTTCAACCTTTCGACCCTTTCACAATGCTCCAAGACTCCAATATATAAAATGAGAGGCTAATCCTTTCCAACTCTCCCACGAGTTCCCTTTAGAAAAAGCTAGGATCCTTCCTTGCTTTATTGCTCTTTCCCTTTCTATTAGACTCTGTGAAATATAAATATCATCAAATAGGTCGAAGATGGATATTTCCTACTTTTCGGGTTGACATATAAGTAAAAAGTGGGATATTATTTAGTCAACCCACTCCTTTGACCTTTGGAACCTCAAAAAATTTTACTAATGAAGCCCCTATGGAAACACAGAGAGCTACCCTAGGGACTAACGCCCATGGTTCATGCATGGGGAGTGTTATAACTCATCTTGCTAGTTCCTGGGGAGCATTACCCTAGAAAATAGGAATGTGAACTTGGTCAAACCTTTAGTCAGACTATATTTCTCCTTTGAGCTGATGAGGAGGTCATTTTCCTGTATAACAAAGTCCTCGCTTGCAATATCTTCTCCTTCCTTGAATATCTTCTATCTATTTCTGGAGGTTCTTTCCTTCAGTAATGCTAGAAAGCCTTTGCGAGACTAGTAAGGTCTTCAATTGCCAAGATCCCTTCCCACTACTTATGCTTCACCTATATCTCCTCCTCGATATTTTGAATGTTTGGATTCTCTTGCAATGAGGTTCAAATTTGCATAGTTTTGTCCAACAACTTTCCACATTCTGCCACTGTGTCAGAGATGCCTTTTATTGTAGACTTTAAATCCTTCTCCCTCTACTCCTGTGCTTCTGGGCGGATGGCTGGATGCAGTCCTATTTGCAACTCAAAAAATTTCACCTCATAATCAAATTTGATCTTTGCGGGCATATTCTTTTATTCCTTTATCGCGAGGGGAGCTTCACTACCTTCTCTACTAGTGGCTCCTCTTTGCGGACCTTCACATCTAGAGTTGTGCTACAAGCATCTGCAATGGATTTTTCCAGTTGTTGTTGTTACTGCCAGTCCTCATCTCTTTACTTAGCCAACTACTCCATCTCCTTTTTCAGCGAATCTTTCTCCTTTTCCACTTGACTCGTCAACAAAAAAGTGTGTTCTTTGTGCTCTCGTAGCTCAATTGCTATACTATAGTGGAATTCATGTAGTACTTGAATTGGCAGTGCGATAACATTCATGTTGATGTTGCTCCAGGCTTTAGCTCATTCCTTGTACCTTGGTGCTTCAAACTGTAGTGCTCTAGTTGGCACCCTCAAAAGCCTAACGCCGAATGTTGTCTCTATTCGTCGCTCTATCTGTAGTGGTTGAGTTTTCTTCTCTGGCTGTCTCGCTATCTGTGGTAGTGCCTTCAACTCTATGATGCCTTGCTAAAACTTGGCCAAGATTTCTCTATAGTGATCATCAATTATGTCCCAAGTTTTTGGTGTTACCTCCTAGACCTTCTCCCCGATCTAGACGATGTCCCCATCAGTGACGATAATTGGTATAACACCCATAGATTTGTTTGCATTCTACTTTTTACTCATGCCCGACATGGTTGTTGTAGGTACCTTATTTTTAAGGATGAATGGTGACTCCTTTGATACTCCTTCATCACTGAGGTGTTCATAAGTACCATGTTCCTGTTCTAGCTCTATTTCTTCCATGCCTTGTTCTTTCTCTGTATCCTTTCCACTCAGACCTGCATCCATCGGAGTACTCTTCTCCGTTCCAATTTCTTCGTTGGGTGGATTCATCCACTATGTTGACCAATTTTGTACTACTATGAGTAAGTCATCCTCAGTCGCTAAATATGGAAATGGGTGCCATGTCCTTGTCGGTTCCTTCCTTTCCTTTACATAGACTCGATGGAAGTTTTCTTTAAAGTCTACGACATTGTAGTATTTCCTATACATAATGGGTGACAGCCTCGGGTGCTGATTCACCACCATGTATAAATCCATCGATACTATTACAAAGAAAATCCTATTTTCCATCGCATGTGATGGCTCCTTAGTATACCAAAGGGAGGCATACTTCGCTGCTTCATAAACATCTGGTTCAATAGGAGGAAACTACGAGTCCTCCGTCTCCTTCCATGCAATTAGTGTGATGATGATGATTAACCACGCATAATGAAATGTCTTCCCCTCCTCCTACGCTTCCCTATAGTATTCCAAAAATCATTTACATAAATAGGTGGCCTAGTTAAACTGGACCCTGACGCTGCACTACACCACCAAAGAAACCATGGCTGCAGGGACCTCATTTCCCCTACACTTCTACATGATCATTCTTGCCAAGATGTGCACGATGAAGTGCACCCCTTGGTCATTGATAGAGATGATATCATATCCATTCGATTTCTTGAAAATTTTGAACTTATCCTTCATCATCTGTGCCATCACCTTGTCTTGATTCTTTCCCACAAACTCTTCTTTGGGGTCTTTTCTTTAGTGAGGCAGTCCTATAATCCTTGTAATCAACATTTCGTCGATCGAGATCCTTGTCTCGAACCAGAGGCATCCATCATGTATCAATGCGAGAATTTGTTGCACACAGGCTATATTGGATGTACTTCTATCAAAGTGTGGCACAAGTAGAATATTTAACAGGCCTACTCTCTACAATCTTGTAGCCCACCAGTGCGGCTCCAACCTTGTAACTCCACTTTCTGGGTAATATACCTGTTGCAGGTATCTTCTCAGCTCAAACTGTGAGCATTTTCTCTGATCATTGAAATCCCAGTCTTCCATCTTCAGTTGTGAGATATTCCCCAACACTTCACCATCTAATTACACTTCCTCTAGTAGAAATGGAGTGAATGTGCCAAACTTCATATCTTTTGGTCCTTGACCAGCTTGGTAGTCAGTTTTCTCGTTGGCATATAAGGTTGGAGCATAGAGGGAATCTTTATGCCCTTTGTTTCCATTTGTTGCACCTCGACCTCTTCCTCACTGTCACGAATCTTCTGTGGTTCCTTCTGCTAGATTGGTCTATTTCCCTTCTGCACAGATTTATTCCCCTTGTCCTCCTTGTTCTTCATTCGCACTTCCTTCTATGTCTTCTTCCTTGGAGATGTCCTCAGTTCTATTCCACATACCTCAACTGGCCTCTCTTCTTGTTTCTTCTGCAGCTATGCTTCTGTGGATACCTTATTTCATGGTGAACTTGCATGCTTTTGGGACATGGGTACACTCGTTGCTACGGTTTGACTACCCTAGGCTTCCATGACTCCTACTAACCCTTTCTTTGCAAATGCTCTAGCAATTTCCTCACTTCTTTCACACTTAGTTACAAGTTGTCAAACTGAATTATCTAGACAATGAAGTGTAAAATGTGGTGTGGGATATGGTTTTTATAACGATTTTGAATTTTAGACTCCATGATTGGATAAGATCTTGCTCTTTTAATGTCAGTATGGTGCTAGGTTTAGCCAGCTGTGCTTCATAAGTGCATTTCTCTCGTGCCCTTTAATGACAACTTCCTTTTACTGGTATCTTTTTCCTTCCAATGGTCATATTTCTGGCCAACTTCGATGAACCTTCCCTTATAGTGTAGTCATCATTTCTTCACCGTAGTTCCTTCAGACTTCATCATACTCCTGAGTATCGTGCAGTAATCTCCCTTCGACGAAGTCCCTTTCTACAGAGTAGTTTACAGTCCCATGCCCAATTTCAACTGCAAGTGGCACTACGACTTACTTCCCTTCATTTTTTAGTGTGAAGCAACAAGGACAAAATCATCCCTGTATACTTTTAATCTGCTACCATCATAGATGTCCTTGATGAAATATGGCCCTAATTACTGTTTTTTGAATTTTCCTAAGAACTTTGCTAATTTGTTGTCATATAATAGTACAAGATATTGTTCCTGGAATGACTTCTTTTTTATGTGCCTTTCATGCTAGGCTTTCTCCCTTTCTTTCTGCACTTGTTGATGGAACCCTCCTATGAACCTATCTTCTTCTAGAACCAGTAATTGCGACATACTTTCCTTCACAATGTCAGGGTTTTCCATATCTATGAATGCTGCAATCCTCAAACTTGGCACAATGTACTCTATAGGCATAATTTCCTCTTATCCATATACCAACCTAAAAGGTGTCTACCCTGTCCATTTATTACATGATGTCCTATATGCCCACAACACTGCTGGAATCCTCAGATCCCACTCATCTCTATTCACATTGCATATATTGGTCAATGCATTCTCTAGAATCTTATTAAAATATTCCACTATTCCATTTGCCTAAGTATGATAAGGAGTGCTCTTCTAGTGGTAAATATGAAATTCCTTAGTTAATGCTTCAATGGTCTTATGCATGAAGTGTTTCCCTTGTTCACTCTTTAGAATCCTTAGGCATCCAAATCTGGACAATATATATTCAAGGATGAACTTTGCAACAATTTTTGTGCTACAATCCTTCACTGGCTAGGCTTTGGCCCATCTTGTCAAATAATCAGTGGCAGTGATTATATAACTCCCACCAGTCCTTTTCCCTGGTGGACTGATATGTCCAACAAAGTCAATAGCCCATTTTTCAAAAGCCTACAAAGTTACATGTGGTACTAGTGGCATCTCATCTCTCTTAGATGGCTTCCTTGTTCTTTAACATACATCACATGCTTGGCAAAATTATTTTTCATCCTTATGTACTATTGGCCACCATAACCCAAATTTCAAGATTTTCTGTATGGTAGCCTTTCCTGCATAATTTCCACCTGCGACTCCTCCATTAGATTCTATTAGAATACTTTGTCTTTCATGTTCAGGAACGTATCTGCATAGTATTTCATCTGGCCCCATTTTGTACAAGTGTCCAACAATCAACGAGAAATCAGCTGCTCTGACTACTAACTCATTCTTTTTCTTCATATTGTATTCTACGGGAACCATTCATGTAGAAATAAATTAAATAATATCTGCAAAGTGATAATATATGAATTTGATTGTGAATAAATACACATCAGGTAGGTTATCTTTAATACTGGTGGGTCCTTCTCCTATCTCTATCCTTAATAGATGATCAAGCATGACATTTAATATTCTTGGCTTCACTACAACCTCGAAGTGATACTCTTGGAACAATAATAACCATTGAAAAAATTTTCCTCCTAAAACATGCTTTTTCATCAAATATTTCAACGCAAAGTGATCGGTGAACATCTTGAAATGTGCTCCCAACAAATAGTGCATGAACTTTTGTAATGCATATACCATATCTAACCCCTCTCTTTCTGTTGTGTTATAGTTCTTCTCTACCTTGGATAATTTTCTACTTGCAAATGCTATGGGGTGATCAATTTCTCCTGCTCCTGGCTATGCTAGTACTATACCCAATGTTATGCAAGATGCATCGATATGTACATGAAACTCCTTATTCCAGTCTAGGAAAACCAAAATAGCTGTTGTCACCATATTTTCTTTCAGTGAATCCAATATTTTCAGGAACTCTTCGTTCCAATGAAAGGTCACATCTTTCTTTAGAAATTTCTCCATCATTGCAGTTATCTCTGTAATAGCCATTGTGTCCCAGTATTGTGTGCAATTGTCTCACTATTTTCAGTGTTTACAAGTTCAAAATAACTGCGATCTTCATGAGATCCACCATTAATCCTTTCTTTCAAAGTACATGTTCCAAAAATATACCAATTGGTGCACATAAGATACACTTTTTCAAGTTCAATCATATCTAGTATTGCCTACATTTATCCAACATCAACCTCAAGCTCGCCACATGCTCCTTCAACATCCCAACGACTGTCCAATCATCAAAGTAAACTTCCAAAAAATTGTGTATATATTCTTTGAAGGCTGCAACTTAGTGGGGAACAACTCTTGGTATTCATACAAAAGATCTGTTATCTTGTTGGCTATGCATTTGTCCCAGTCATCTCCTATTTTTGCAAACTTTGGCTCATCTTCTTACCCTATATTCACCTTCTTCATCTTTAATGGCTTTGTTATATTAGGCATCTCTATTTCAGGTCCATTCACATTATGCTGACCTTCAAATTTCGCGATGTCTATATTGAGAAGATCTACCTCCTCTTTTGAAGTGATATTGTAGCATTCCATTACATTGTGTAACTGTGTGGCCCAATCAGGTTGCCATGTACATGGAACTTTGTTTTCAAAAATATTATTCTTAACTATCTGAAGAGATGCATCTATATGAGGATAATCATCTTCAAAACTAAATTTCATTATAAATCCATCAACCATCTCTGCCCAACTTGTTGTACCATGTTGTCCAAATACCAATTCTGAGGAATTGTCTCTAAGGTATGGATGAAGCCATGCACCCACTCTTCTCGCAAAATTTACTTCCACGTTGTCATACATAGATGTATGTGTTCTCTAGGATTAGTTTGACCAACATACTTATCTTCCAGTTCTATTTCTACTTGACCAAACCTTACCCACATCAATCTTCCACATTTTTTCCAATCTCCTATGTTCTTCTCATGTGTACCCCACCATCTAGAAGGTGTAGCTCTTAGGGATAAATCCAGAGTTAACAATCTCTGACATTCTCACACCTATCTTTAATAATATCTAGAGAAAGTATTGACATTACCAAAACCATGATAAAAAGGTAAATCACATACCTATGTTTTCATACAATGTATTACTTTAGTGATCCTTGAACATCGTCTTGTAGATACTTCATGTAAACTGTTTTGCCAATTTTATAATTCCTCTTCTGAATCTGAAGTGTAGGAAGTGTCTTGCTCCCAACCCAATTTTCCATCTGCAATAGCTTTAATCCATTCTTCTCCTTTTTCTATTATCTGGTAAATGTTGTCGATGTCGTCTACATTGTACTCTTCTTTCACATGTTTAGTATACCTCAATCTTTCTTATGGATCTAATGGAACTATGAATCTCACATTGTTGCTTTAAAATATCATTTTCCTTTTCTTCAAGTTAATTATAGCCATGTTAGCAAATGCCCAATCTAATCCAAGCAATGCAGGATAGGGATTACTATCATCCACATTTTAGATCACGTGAAAGTTAGTATTAGTGCGCACTCCTTGAATGTCTACTGTGATACTTGACAATCTTCCTAGAGGAACAATCTTCTGTTGGTTCACCATCTACAGCTAGATCAGTGACCATTGTAACTTTAGCTTACCCATCAATTCCCAAGTCTTCTTCACCAAGACGTTGGCATCATATCCCAGATCCAAGATAACCTGATCCATGTCATATTCTCCAATCTATGTAGTAAGCCTCATTTCTTTTCCAATCCTCTTCTTGTGTCAATGTAAGTTGTTTACAACGTGCATATATCTCTATGTTACTTCCTTAGAAGCACACGAGTCTATCAATTCCTAAAATCCTTCCATAATTTGTTGGTTTCTTAGCAATTTCATGCAAGTCTGTAGAAAATACATCAAAATATTCAGATCAACATCTTGTGTCGCAGTTGGTACTATCTCGCAATTATTCTTCTATGTTGGCTACACAGTAGAGGTCGAAGCCCGATTGTCCATAAAGCTTCACCTAACCTTAATGAATACTTTCTTTTCCTTCTGAATCTCAAATGCAGGGGTTTTTTTCAGTAGTTTTTCTTATGCATGTAGCTTCGACTTCCTTTTTCTCATCAGATTTATCAATTTGAGTCGCAGCTCCACTTCTTGTTACAATTCCGATGCGCAGTTGATCCTCCCTTGGCTTAGTGGTCACCATTTGAAGACCTGTTGCGAGATGCTCGTTCCTTTTCTCCTGTATCTTCTTGATAAGGATGAGACATTATTTTATCATGTGATCAAAATACTTATAGTAGTTGTAGCTTGTCGTAGGGTTCTGACAGTCTCTTGTGAAATTCCCTGCTTTTCCACAGTTATAATAGATAATTTGGCCGCATCCTCGACTAGCTCCTCCTCCTCATCCTCATCTTCATCCTTGGAAGCCTCCTCGACCAACATGCTGGCATGGATATTCATGTGTATGTCCTTCATCTTGTATTCTATAAGCATCAGCAGTGCACTCCATCATCAAGTCATAGCTTCGACAATTTCTCTCATCATGGCCTACTGATTTACAAAAGTTGCAAAACAATTGCTTTGGGGTCTGTATGTACTTCTATAATAAATAGAAATCTTCAGAGCAATTTTGGCCTCTTGTTCAACAAATCATGCACAACAAACTTGATCTTGGCTTCACTAGATTAGGTACTCCACTTGCAAAGCAATCTCTAAACAGAGGGCATTGATCCTTATAATGGCCCTTTGCTTTGCATTTTGTACAACACACTTATGATCTAGCTTCTTTACCTTTCTTGCGATCTTGCAATTCCAAGGTCAAATTTGCTAGCTGACTCTGAATAGGATGTACTCCTATATCAGTATCTCTGATCGGTGAAGCTTCCAACTTCATCACAATCTCCAATGCTTCAACTTATGTTGCGATCTTCTATTGCGTCAAGGGTAACCTGATATGTGGCAATAATGTGGCTATAAACCGCTCTTTATGTTGTTTTTGGGGTATGTTAAAGATTACATGTCCCATTAACACCTTGAATCATTGTTCCAACTCCCACACAGGCTCAATAGCCGACTGTTTGATTTCCTTTAGCTCGATAGTGCATTGTGATTATGATTTCGACTTCTTGAATTCTGATACCAGTGCTTTCTTAATATCATCTAGTGAAGCAGCCATATTAGTCATATAATACTTCATGTCTCATGTCATCTCTCTTTCTTGTAGTGTCGTGATGAGATGTTCCTTCTTTACATCTTCGTCAATGATCTATCTTGCTTTCCATACTGCATCAGCTACAAACCAGAACTAGTAAGGATCCTTTGATCCAAGTCCTTTAAAGATAGGTAGCTTAATGTCATCGAAATTTTTTATTCTTGGGGGGTTAGGGGCAGGGGGAGGGGGAGGTGGTGTAGGGGAATTATGGGGAGGGAGATGGGGGGTAATGGTAGTAGATGGATGGGGAATCCCAAAGACACCCTGATTTTTTTCAACTCCTAACTTCAACGCACCTTCAAGATGGGAGGGGGAATAGCGGGGGGTTGCGAGGTTACTTCATTATTCTTCACTCTCAGACCCACCTAACAAGGGACTATATTTAGTCTTATAAAGTTCTTTGGCCCGTGCTCTACTCTATATCACTTTCCACTTTTTGTAGATCCTATTTTAGACTTATTCCCTCTTCGCCCAAACATCAATTTGACTGAATTCATAGTACGCCCTTTTCACATAAAAGCATTTTAATCCATAGCTTCAAATAGTTCATGTAATTACCTCATGGACCCTTGAAAAATATCCACTCAACTTTATTGTAATATACAATCATGTTTATTGCGAATTCAGTGATAAATCCCCCCAAAACGTTATCAATCCAAAAATCAACAGCTCCTGAGATCCTGTTATTGATGTACTTGATTCATATCAATGCAGGATTCCACTCCTTAGGTTCGTCTCCCTTAAAACAAGTCTTATGTTCAATTAACTTTGATACTCACTCATACAGTTCAATGTGAAACAAACCAAAGAATATTTCATACTCCTCTTTGAAGATATAGTTCTGCAACCAGTGTTCAATTGACAATCACAGTGTTTTGTTTTCCTGAACTGCAAATTCTCGCTCTTTTTGTTCAACCCACTCCTAGATTTCTTTCTTTGATGGATACCGCAACATATCCCTCAAAAAAATCTTGGTCCTAGAAATGGAACCATTTGTTGGTTTAAGGGGACTTAATTTTAAAACAAAAAAAAACATATAAATGAAGAATACATTAAAAATATATATAACCGTAAAAAGCTAAAAAAAAATGGTTGGATAAAAAATCCAACGAATTATTGAATGTCATATGGTGATTGAAAATATGGGTATTAATTGGTTATATGGTTAAAACCATGTATAAGACACAAAACCATAAAATGAATGGGTGCATTAATTTGGTTGTTAAAAGCCATATCAAACCTATGGTGGTTATTTCGTGAATCATATATGATAAATGGTTAGCCGTTATATGTTATATATAACATAGATTTGAAACAATTAAGAAGTATGATGGCGGTCTCAACAAGGGTGACCATTAACGTTTTCAATTTTTGGTTCAACAAAATTGCAATGGTTATAGCAAAATGGTGGTGGAGTCATAACATATGACTTGATTGATATAAAATTGGTTCGCCTTGGTTTGAATGCTAAGACACATGCCAACCCCATGGATTTCAACGTAAATCACCAATCGACATTCCATTGGGGCGAAATTTGTAATGTCTCTCGGTGACCACTCATTTAAACTCATTGTTTGTACATTCGACAGAGGGTGAAGCCGGGATCCATGAGCATACCATGGAAGCTTAATAGTGGAACAAAGAGAAGGTGGAACCCTGAATTTGATGGAACCTTGAGTGCTGGAACTAGGAGGGCATGGTTCTAGCAGAGAATATTTCGGAGAATGTTTTTTATGTTGAATCTTTTATATTCCATACAGGGCTAGAACTGTAAGTCGCAGAATGTGGCCAGATTTATACTCATTTTAAGTACAATTTCACAAGAATCACAATGGTGCAATTAGTTTTTACATATGAGTAGCGAATTTGAGGGCTCATGGAAGAAATTCGCCTTGATCATTAATTGTCGGGCATGAAATTCGACACAACAATGCACCTGTCAAAAGTATGTCATATTTACAGTCAAAAGTCTTAGGAGGATGAGATAGATCTACTGGTATTGTGATTACTATAATTTAAGTAGACGAATTTCAGGTCACTCCCATGATTGGAGGTATAATGATATATTTTGCTAGGAACTTGTTTTCCTTTTGATGGGATGAATGAAGTGGCCTCCTGATTGTTGAATTAAAGTGTGGAGATATAGTCCACACTAGACGAACTTCATTATCAAACACTGTGTGCATTATTTTTATGGTTTTCATTATGATTCTTATTCTTTATGTGTTTACGTACATGTTTTTAAAATTCTTTTTCGTCAACTCTAAAAACATCATAGAGGAAAATATCTTGGTTAATGCTAGTAAATATAAGAGATTCTAAATCAAGTTTGATATCAGAGTGGTCTTCTTGTTGATGTGTATTGCCAGTGTGAATGATAACTAGGAACAAACTAAAATAGGGTGAAAGAAAATTTAAGTCCTTTGATCCAAATATTGGACATACAACGCGAAGAAGGAAAATGACATATGATGATGTTTGCATTGACCATAACAAAGCTTTCGAAAAAGATTTCTACACCGCGGAGAATAAGGTCGATAAATTGTTTGCGGATTATGAGGAGAGATTGGCAAAGAAGGAAAAGAAAAAGGAAGAAAACCCCTCTTTCTCCCATTTCAAGAAAGAAGAACATGATGAGAAGCATTATTGGAAACTGCATCCAGAATTGAAGCCAAAGAGGAATGTTGGAAAAGAGAAGTAAAACATGGTTTCTACCATGCAACAAGACCATGAATCTAATTCAAACGATGAGGTGAAGGTCACAACTATTAGGATTGTAGGTTTCAGACCAATTGATTTCGGTTTTGATTCAGGCGATGAGATGAAGATTGCAGCAAGTGTTACACCAAAGGTGAGAAGAGAAATAAAGAATTCATGGCTCTAATAAATTGAGGAGATCAACCAAATAATTCAAGCATAGAATGTTGAACTAAGAATTCTTCTACGAGAAGAAAAAGAGAAGAAGAAATTCTTACAGATTCAGCTACAAGCCATGAAAGATGCCTTGGAAATGTTGAAGAATAGTGAAGGCTTAGCAAAGCCATCATTTCTCGCTTCAAAACTGACAATTGGGGTCAATAGTCTCAGTGATTCTTTCGTTTAACGTTCATTGTGATGATGATTTTGGTGCATTTGGAAAGAGCACTACAAGGGTTGGTTCAAACCTAATGAAGAAGATTGGATATGAAGTCAAGCACTTAGGAGTTAATGTCCAAGGCATTGTAAATCCCATCCAAGCGGTGGAATTACCCTAATATGTAGGATTGGGATTGTAAGAAAGGAAGAGACAAGATATTATTGAAGCGACAAGTCCAAGACAGTGAAAAGCACATCAACACCTTCTAGTAGAAGTGAGAATTCCAAAACAAGAGCTAAGGAAAGCTCTCCTCGCCGGACTTGCACTAGAGACAACCATTCAAGGAAGGTTATGTCGACTAAGAAGGAGATATGACATAAGAATCCCTCTCCATATTAGGGGAGAAATAAGGTCAAGAAATTTTGGAGGAAGAAGAATCATTAAAACCATCACAACAAGAAAGGACACCAGAGAGATACCTGTTGGGAGCTCCATATAAAGTTGCATCACAAGAAGCTCCATCTAGAATTGGAAGTCTTTTCAAGTAGTTTGGCATGGAAATCATTGTAAATCACATGTTGCAAAATTGTTTGTAAAAGTGATGAATGTATAACATCACTTTGTTGGAAATAATACTGAGAGGGGGGGTGAATCAGTATTATCTAGCAATTAAATAAATCTTCCTTATTTGATCTTTGAATTATTTTAGCATGTCAGTACCATAAAATAATGAGTATGAAAAACAGATAGTCACACCAAAGAACACAAGATGTAAGGTGGAAACCCAATGTGGGTGAAAACCACCTGCTGCAATATGTCTCTATCTTCTTTCAATTTAGAAACTTCTTTTACAATGATTTTGTACTGGTGCAGTCCTTTACCAGTACGCAGGCTGCAACCTGCAGAGAGCTGCAACTCTCTCTCTCTCTCTTGTTTTCCAGTCTACTCCTGGAAGGGAGCTACAACCCCCTACTTCTTTTCATAAAGCATCAGATGATCAACAAGTACATAACAGATATAGATCACTACAGATATCAGATCAGCAACAACAGAACTAACCCAGAACACCTTATCAATAGAGAAATTCAATCAACAGAACATCTTAAAACAGAGACGCAGTTTTCTTTTCTGTGGCCTGCGACCAGACGCTGTTAACCTTCTGCTACTCTGCGTCCACCCGCAGATATCCTTCTGCT
Organism: Pinus tabuliformis; assembly: GCA_031772625.1. Taxonomy (NCBI): domain Eukaryota; kingdom Viridiplantae; phylum Streptophyta; class Pinopsida; order Pinales; family Pinaceae; genus Pinus; species Pinus tabuliformis. Next base: position 496,102,741 of record CM062808.1, on the reverse strand, counting down.
TCGCTGCGTGCCCACGCACTGTTCCTTTGACTGCTCTGCGTTCTGTTGCTTCAGGGACGCACCCAAGGATGCTATCGCGCCGCGTCTTTCGCTACAGAGACGCACCTGAAAACACTATCGCGCCGCGTCCTTCTGCTTCAGAGACGCACCTGAACCTTGATCGGCCTGCGTCCCCACGCAGGTCTCTCTCTACTGTACTGCATCTCGGCGCACTTGCCCTTTACAGTACCTGCGTCCCGGCGCACTTTCCCCTTCACTGAACCTGCGACCCTTCAGATATAAATGATATGAAGACTTCAGAACAAACCCAAACAGTCAGATCTATTGATGCGCCATAGAGATCACAGTCCATTAGAAGATTCGCTTTTTAGATCTGGACTAGATCTCACCAAATAAGATATTCAACCCAAGACAATTGCTCAATCCAAATGAACTCCTTTGCTTTATATAGGCAAGCTTCTCCCCAAAACATGGAACAATACCACGAGCCGACACCATAGAAACACAAAACCGTCGGCTAGATACCACACAAGAAACCCCCACGTGCTTTTCTCTGCCTTGAAATGTGTGCACTGGGTGGACGCACCCCATGAACGGTCGGCCGGCATCCCTGGACGCGGTTTCTGCATGGTATACCTGCGGGGGCGCACTTTCTGAACCGATTGCCTGCGTCCTTCTTAATTTTCATCAAACTGAGAGCCTTACCACTGGAGTTGCCATCAAGTACAATATCTGTAACATACAGTCATACCAGAAAACGTAATGCCAACACACTTGTATATGAAACAAAGTGGTATTTTGGCCTTTTAGTTTAATAATATGGGCTATGGTTTCTATTGTAAACTTGACCATGAGTGTGTTATAAAATCTTTGAAAGTATGGGTTTCCTTTGAGTCTTGTAAGTAGGACATGTATTGATAGCTACATGTTATGCAAATCAAGACTACAATACTATTTATGGTTTTGGAGGAACAAAAGTCCTTTAGTGGGGAGGAATGAACCAAGTGACTATAGGAAACCTTAAAAATCAAAGTCTTTGAATCTCAGCAAAACCAAGACCAAATTGAAGAGCTCATCGCCCTGATTCTAATAGCGTAGATGAGTCACTTGACCTAGGTTTAGAGTGTACCATGCACCAACAAAACCCTCAATCACTAACCCTTTAAGTAATGACCTGCAAGCAGATCGCAGTCTCACCTGAAGCGGTTATGGGAGGTTGCAGAATCAGGTTTCTGCAGCTGGAGGGATATGCATTTTGTGGCACCCATGTGTTTACTTATGTTTTATACCTATCTATAACTTTGCATACATAAAAGACTTCTTGATGATGATTTAATTCACAAATTTGCACTTATCACGTACCCATATCAAAGAATAGTTGTATTCTTTTTCATAATTCAATAGCAAACATGCATAACAATATGTATAAACATAGATACGAAACACAAATACACAAGAATTTTCCAAAACTTCTTTTTCTTTATTAAGATGGATCTTTCAATACATACAACTTCTTGACCTGTGCACCCAGTTGCAGGTGGTCTGTGCACTCAATTGCAAACTCGTCCAAGGCCTCCAGGAACTTAGCTACAGATCCTTCTATTAAGGCCCAAAATACAAACTAAAGACAAAAGATATCAATGATTCATCTATGACTTCCCTACTTTTACTACTATCCTCGAAGACGTATTACATCCTTTTATATAGATTTCATTACTACAAGACCATGGTCCACATACCATGGATCAGACAAAACAATGAACTAACACCAAATACCCATTAGAAAATAAGGGTCTTTAACCCACCCTAAAGCCTCTAAACATCGCACAGTAAATATAATTTCACGGACTCCGCGCGCTTCTCTCCTAAAAATGAGAAGTCTTTGACCAAAACTGGACCAAGTTGGGTTGCACCCAACAAGTTCAGTTCAAATGGGTTACATATATTTTCCACGAGTTTCTAGATGACTAATATGAGGCTCAAGAGAAATGTACTCCATTTCATTATGCATGGTTAAATTTGATAATTGTGATGCTTGCATGGAGAGAGCTGAAATATCCGCAGTTCCCTCCGATAACCTCGGATGTTTGTGAATCTGTGCGGTATGCCTCGCTATGATATACCACTAAACCAATGCAAGCATAGGATAAACGAATATTTTTTGTATTATACCATACAAAATTACACATGTTGGTGAACCAACACCCTTTCCTTTCACCAAGCCTATACAATAAGTATAGCAATGTTGTGAAGTTTAAGGATGACTTCCACAGAATTTATATACAAGCTCGCAAGGACACAAGGAAGAAATGGCATCCCCTGCCATATTTAGTGATAGAAGATGATATCCTAAGATAGATATAGCAATGGCCCATGGAGTGGATGACTGTGCTAGAAACATAGACAGAGGATAGTCTAACAGAGGAGGACACGACGCAATTTGGGGAAGCGAGTGGGAAGGATAAGGATGAGCATGAGTCTAAACAAGAGGAGCAATACGATTAGGGTCACTAGGATCCTCCTGAAGACGACGAGTAGAAAAAAGAGTTTGAAAATACAAAGACAAACCAAGTTGTTGCGAAGAAGTGGAATGAATATAAGAAAAAGGACTTAACACCATTGATCTGCATTGATGGGGACTTGGATCAGATTTGGGATAGAATTCAGGAAGAAACAACAGAATCATGGAATAAACTAGAAGATCGCTACAATTCACTTCTAAAAAGTGTTGAGGAGAACAATACAAAACTAAATATATTGGAATAGGTGGCCAGACAACTAGTGCAGGAAGAGGAAAAAATTGGAGTGGAAAGACCAATAGATCCTACAATTGTAGTGCAGATAACACAAATACCTGCCGGAGCCCTGCATTTTGACTCTGATGAGGTATAACAACAGGCCAAAGTTTGGAGGCATGTGAACATGAACATTGCAGGAGTACCACTTCATAGATTGCAGAAGTTGCATCTCGAGATCATAGACAAGTTGAATTGCATGAACAAGACACTTCATAGTTAAAAATTTGGGTAGAGAGAGAGCGAGCTTCGTTGCAACAAAATATCATCCAAGTGATCCAAGAGAGGGATCAGGGAGTACAACAGTAGTAGAAGCTAAAGGAGGTGGTTAAAACAACGTGCTGTGAGGTTCTAGAAATTTATGTCCAAGAAGAGGAACCAGTGGAGGACAAGGTCGCAAAGCTTGGCCTTGTAGTAAAAAGATACAAGGATAAGATTACAGAAGTGAAATTCACATATGAAATGAAGAACAAGGAAGTGCGAGAGAAGATGGAGGATGACCTGAAGGATGAAATGGCTGTCATATCTGCAGTAGTGAAAAAATTTGGGAAGCTATTGGATGAAATTTTATAAATTTGGACTTCGTTGCAAGAAGATATAAATGCACCGAAACTTCAAGTGGATATTCAACAGAAGCAACAACTACTAGAAGATATTCAGGCAACTATGAGAACCTTGCCAATATCGTAGAATCTCACAAAGATCATAGAGGGAAATTCCCTCCAGAAAGAACTCAACCATGGTAGGATGAGGCTCTCCAATTGTCCCAAGAAGTGGATGAGAAGCTTCAAGAGATTCAATAGAGAGAGACAACAATGATTTAGAAGGCTACGTAACTGGTGACAAAAGCATTACTGGAGGAAGTGCGTAGTGAAGAGAAGAAGGTAACATACATTATGAAACAGTTCAACAACACCTACAACATTGAATATCAAAGGCAAACCAATTGAGTGACTCAGGATCTGTCACATGTGAGTGTTGGGGGCCTATTGGGTGCAACCAAACTGAGCCTAAAGTTTGGCAAAGCCTCTAAATTTTGTAGGGAGGAGAGCGCAATGGAGTGTGCAGCGGAACGTGAAGTGGATTGTGTACTGGAGCATTCTAAATATACCATGTGGTGTTGTAGGTTGGGTTGAAGCCCCTCCTTTTTATAACAATGTGTGATTTTTCAAAGGATCAATGGGTTTTGGGACCATAGTTTCTTGTTTTAGGGAGTCCATGGTATTTTGATGATGTAACCCTTCGATGTAATAATATATATAGGGTAAAATAATAATAAGAAAATCATCTATCGATCCTGATCAGTGTTATGGGTAAATTATTGTGATCAGTAATTTGGTAAAGAAGGTGAGGCTCTGCAGCTGAGTGTGTAGAGGCCTGCCTATGCAAGTGAGTGCGCAGACAATCTACTGCTTAGTGCTTAGGTCAAGAACTAGCTGTTGTGAAAATATTTATTATATTAAGCAATAGTTCTTGTGGATGTAGCCTTACACTGGGCTGAACCATGGTAATTTGGTGTTTGATGTGTATATTTTCTTATTATCTCTTCCAGAGTAGTAGTTATTAAGGTTGCATTTTACTTCATCATAGTGATAGTTTATGATTGTATATGGCATGTTTAAGTGATTAATATAATGTGGCAAAGTGATTTATAAATGCTAAGAATAAGATAACATAATAATACCACATCTCCTTATCCTCCAAGGCTGCAGAAACGTAGTTCTGCATCCTCTGATAGTCATTTTGGGTGAGACTGCGATATTCTTGTAGGTCATTGCCGAAAGGGCCAGTGATTGAGGGGTTTTTTGGTGCACAATATAGATTGAAATTAGGTCAAACCAAACCAAGCCAACACTATAACATTAGATGCTAACACTCTCTACCCTCTATTTTTGTTAACTTTTGAAATTTTTAATTACAATGTCTATAATTTTTTAGTCAATTCCAGTGTATTTGGGAATGTAACGTCGTTATTTGTTGCTAAGAAAATAAATGCTAAATGGGACAAAACTGATGCAAAAATAAATCATTTGGAAAATATCGTGTCTAAGCTATTGGTGAACTCAAGAATGTTCTTATTGAATTATAATTTGATCATCGAGTTCACCAATGTATAAATATTGTAATTATGGACATCCCCAAAGCCTATGGCGTATACCTAAGTAGAGACTAGTCTAGTAAATTACAAGGGTATTTTTCATATTGGTCACATTTATGGCTTCCATATAACGGCAGAAAAAAACCATATTCGAGCAGAAAGTGAATCATACATGAAATACACTGACACGCTACTTGAAGGCCATAATGAGCATGTTTCCTCTGCTAATTTAATATTTGGAAATTGTTTCTTAGAAATCGATCATGGGCGTTATCAAGCACAACCATCATCTATCCCACCTGATACACATTGGAACCTCCTTCCTTGTTCTCTAACTAGTGTAAATGAATCTTGTAATATAAATATACTAATAATAATAGTATAGGGAGTAGCTTAGTAGCTAATAATATTTGGAATTTATACTTTGATGGTTCAAATATGCGGGATGGCTCCAGAGCTGGTTGCGTACTTATAGAGCCACACAATAAGAAGTATATCCTTCCATGTTGGTTGGAGTTAGAGTGTATAAATAATACTGCCAAATGTGAAGCACTCATACTTGGACTACAGTTACTCAAGGTAATTGGTGACTCATAAGTGGTTACTCATTAGGTACATTATACTATCCACTTTGTTTCACCAAATATCAAAGTTAATAGTATGAGGTATGTCATTTGATTAATTATTTCAAAGATTTTAATATCATTTATATTCCTAGGCTTAGAAATGTCGTAGTAGAGGCATTAAAAAATGTAGTCGATAGAATGTCTCCATTGAGAAATGGTTTTTCTATTGAGATTATATATAACCATCTGTTCTTGATAATTTCACTAATTTTAATGTTTTCAATGATGACTAAGAGATACTACATTTTATGGCTAGTACGGATGTGTTCAAAGATGCTACCATTGTCGAATGTAATGTGTAGATTCAATATTGCTCATGAAATTTTCTAAATCACAATAATTGAAACTACTCTACTGATTTGGAAGTTAATTCACCATCTTCAACAAGAATCATATACATGTAAAAGGAAACATCACACATGCACAAATATTTATCTAAGGGAAATAAATTGCTCAAAATACCTTACTATCTATATTACATTAATCAGAGAATAGAGAAGAAATACATTTCTTTCTCAACCTTGAGCACACCTTGAAACTATATATTATACGCCTCTGCTTGATTGATTGAACCTGGACCAACACTTAGCCAATTTCAAGCCTTCCCAAGCTCATATTTCCTTGCATTATATCCTTGGGAAATTTCCCCTATTTTTTAGGAATTTCACACCAAATAATTGTGCAATAGCCTTAGGTTAATCTCTAATTACATGCACCGCCTGTACACATGGTAATATGATACAAGTGATACTACACTTGCGTTGGAATCTCCATCTGAACTGGGTAACTTGAATTATCTACATGCAACATTTATTTTGGGTTGAATGATTAGTTAACTAGCTGATCACTGAATGTGGCTAAAGTCCCACTTCCACAACTTGACCTCTAATAGTTCTTTTGACAGTTAGAAATAGTTAAAATGATAATAACTTAAATTAACTGAAACAGATTACTACAAATTAGAAATAAATCATGTAGAAATGAACTCAAGCTTCTTCAAATCAAATTTAATGAGTTAACTAATTGAAAATATCCATATCACCTCAGTTAACTACCTCCAAGTATTCTACTAAAATAGAAATTCTAATTTTAATCTAGTTTGACCAAAGTAAAGTCAAAACTACATTTTCTTACTTCATTTCAACACTCCCTCTTAGCAAGAAAGTGATTATGAACCACCCTTATCCTGCACCTATGGAACTCAAATTTGCCTCTTGACAAAGCCTTTGTCAAAATATCTGCAACTTGTTCCTGTATCATAATCTACTGCAACAACATAATCCGCCTCAACACACAATCCTGTAGATGGTGATACTAGATATCAAAATTCTTGGTTCAATCGTGAAAAACAAGATTCTCAAAGAGTTTGATACAAATCTAATTATCATAGTAAATCATAGTAGGATCCATCATTTGACCAAACAAGGAAACATGTATCTTCCTCATCCAGATTGCCTCACATGCTGCTTGACTTGCAACCATGTATTTTTCTTCTACTTAGCTGAGTGCCACTTCTCTATGCTTCCTGTTGTAACAAGAAACTGCTATAGAAACAAAATTGAAGATTCCTCCTAATGTACTCTTCTATTATGATGGAATTCCTACCCAATCTACATTAGTGAAGCGACACAACTTCACTCCCTCTGTTCATCTGTACCAATATCCAAATTGGGTGGGTAGACTGTAGTGCCTCTGAGGTACCATAGAACATTTTTAGCTTCCCTCCAAAATAGTTTGTTTAGTCTAACCATGACTTGACTAAGTTGGTTGACTACATAACACATGTTTGGTCATGTGTTCACAAGATACATGAGTGAACCCACCAATTGCTGGTAAATAGTCACGTCCACTTCCTCAGCTGAAGTGGCATCCTCTTTCCTCTAGTTGGTCACTAGAGGAGTCTCCATGGGTTTGCACCAGTCCATGAAAAACCTGTGAAGTATCTTGTTGGCATACTTACTGTGCGAGACAAACAATTACCCATCACCTTTCCATACTTCTAATCCAAGGAAGTATTACATGAGGCCCATGACCTTCATATCAAACTCTCTTGCAAGGTCTTCCTTGCAAGATCTAATCAACTATTCATCACCAGTAAGGATAAATTCATCAAAATATAAAACAATAATAAATAATTTACCTTCTACCAAAATATGATAGAATTTTGTATCTGTTTCACTATTGGTGAAGCTAAAAACGTGAGATAGGTATCAATCCCGGTGTACAAAATACGGGGTGCTTCCTTGAGACCATACAACGCTCTCTTGAGTCTGCATGCATGGGACTCTTGGTCATAAGTATTGAAGCCTCCAAGTTTCTTGATATACACCTCATCCTCAATAAATCCATTGACGAATGCTTTTTTCACATCCATCTGGTGGATCTTTGACCCCATTTGCGTAACCAAAGTAAGGATTGATATGATGGATGAGTACCTTGCTACAGGAGAAAAGGTATCCTCATAGTCAATCTCCTCCACCTAAGAGTATCCGTTGGCCACAAATATCAACTTGTACTGTTATATGCTCCCATTTGTTGCCTACTTCACTTTGAAGATCCATCTCGAACCCATAACTAATTATATATTGATCTTAGGACCACTTCCCACATACTATTCTTCACAATGTATTTGTACTCCTCCACCATTGCATCAATCCATACTAGTTGTTCTACTGCTTTCTCGAAAGAGGATGGCTCAATTTCTACTAGCTCAGTTATAATATCCATGTAGCATGTGTACCGATCTGGTGACCTTCTCTGCCTGTGTTGATTTGAAAGAGCACCTACATTCTCCCTTGCATCTTGCACATGTCTCTCAGCTTCTATGGTTCTCTTCCTACCTTCTCTGGATTACTCTTCTTGAATGGACGTCTCCACTCTCTTCTCCTCAACTTGTGGCTGCTCCACAAAATCCTGAGGCTCCTCCTTTGGAGCTAAAATATCTTCCTTTGGTGAGATCTGAAGCTCCCTCTCAAGAGAGAACCACATGGCTTTGTCTTCATAAAATTTGACATCCCATCACATAAATTTCTTCTGAGGGATGTCAAATACACACAGTAGCTGTGGGGAGTTTCTGTGTATTCCAAAAATACCCCTAGCTCTACCTTCAGCTCAAACTTCTTCCTTGACTCTTTGGAGACATGGCAATAAATAGAGGCTCCAAAGATCCTGAAGTGTGACACATTTGACTTCCTCCCTCAAAAAGCTTCCTCTAGTGTGATCATGCCAAGAATCTTATGAGTACTCTTGTTCTGCAAATATATTGTTTTGTTGCATGCTTTAGCTCACAAGTGCAGAGGTAGGATTTGGTCATGCAACATCGATTGTGCTGCTCCCACAATGTTTCAGTTCTTCCTCTCATCCACCCCATTCTGTTGTGGGTTGTGGGGTGCTTTCGACTCTCGTCGAATGCCTTCTTTTTCACATATTTTTTAAAACTCATTCGACATGTACTCACCTCCATTATCATTCCTGAGAGCCTTCACCTTCTTTCCCATTTCTTTATCCACCAATTCCTTGAACTCTAAGAACATGGATAAAGTCTCATCCTTTTTCTACATTAAGAAGATCTAGCACTTTTGTGAATAGTCATAAACAAACATAACAAAATACTTGTGCCTAGTAATGGAGGTTGCCAAGAAAGGTCCACAAACATCAGACTGGATCCTTCCAAGGACTGCATGTGCTCTGCTATCCTGATCATGGAAAGTGGATTTTGTGTGCTTCCCCAAGGTATGCACTTTGCATGTGTCTTGTTGCTCTAGTGCTCTATTAGGGAGACCTGTGGTGATCTGTTGCATGATCTTCAAAGCACTATGATGAAAATAGCCAAATATTTTATGCCAAAGTTATCCGACATTGCGACTCGGCAACATCTTTGATTTTATGCTCAATGCAACACAATCCTCCACTTCTAGCTTGTAGAGGTTCTACACCAAAACCTTGATATGCTTCACCTATCCCATGGCTATGTGTCTCAAGAATTCCTTTTCTTTGTTGAAGATCACATCATAGCCACGATCTTCCAAAAGTGCAATGGAGACAAGATTCTTCTTTAGTCGTAGTACAAACATCACATCCCTAAACCTAGGAGGGGAGCTCGAATCCATCTGGAAGGTGACAGTATCAATCTCGATCACATTGCACCTTCCATCATCTACCATATCATTGTGAATATGGAGATCCTTATTTTCCAAATCATTCAAAAAATATATGTTCCCTGTCATATGGAATGAGGCACCACTGTCAAGATACCACACACTTCCCATCATCGTGATCGCCTTGCATTCAATGAGAGTAAAATCAAGCTCAAACTGTGAAGCCAAGGCTTCACCTATTTCTCCACCTACGGTCTTCTTTCTTTCCTTCTTGTGTGGACAATTCTATACATAGTGCCTGGATTCATGATAGTGGAAACACTTGACTTTGGACAACTCCTTCTTCTTTCCCCCTTGACTAGATTTTGCTTTGGATTGGGATTTATTCCCTTTCCCTTTATTTTCCTTTCCATCCAAGGTACAATTCTCCTCATATTCACCCTTGGATGAAGTCTCGTCTCTCGTATTCCACCTTATTTCTTCCGGCACTAGGTCATACCATAGGCTCTCCCAACTTGGTATTTTATCTCTACCATTTACCAAATATTGATAGCTATGTCAGCTCTTTGGAAGGCCCTAAAGAGCTATAGCTACAAATTCTTCTTCAGGGAAATTACCACCGCCCCACCAAGTTCATCATGAAACTTTGTAAACATGCTTAGGTAATGCAAAATTGTGCCATTCTTCTGCATCTTGATACTTCAAAGCTTGTCCTTGAGTACTAGCTTCTTATGGTCACTATTGTTCTCGAACAACTCTGTCAATTTTTTTCACATTTTGAATGAAGTCTATTTTCAGTGGAGGTTCGAAACAATATAATCCCCTATTCCTGCCAATATGATTCTCCTCGCATTGGCCACACCTTTCTTCCACTAAGAAAGATTTTTGGCATCAGATGCTTGAGTTTTTGCTACATATTTCTTGATGCATTCTAGCATCCCATTATCATCCAATATTTCATCCATGCATTCTTTTCATGCAACAATTTTTTAGGTGCCTTCCAAGGCATACTCGAGCCTAAATCCATTGAAGTCCATCTTCTCAGTCACAAAGAAAACTTGCAACACTAATCTTCAAATTCGAACCTCCTGCAATGACAACTTCAAAATATCTTCTCTACAATGATTCCAACTCTGATTCCCTATAGAAATTAATGGGTAGATTCATTAATAATCATGAAATTTTTTAAATCACAAGACTTGAAGCTACTTTAATAATTTGTGAAAGTTAATTCACCATATATAACGATAATCATAGACATGCAAAAGGAAACATAATACATGCACATAAACTTATATATGGGAAAGAAACTACTTGAAACCCCTTATTATCTATATTGCATTAATAAGAGAATAGAGAAGAAATACAATGTTTTATCAACCCTGGGCATATCCTGTGAGTGTATATTCTATCCCTCTGCCTAATTGATTGAACTTGGACCAACACTTAGCTAATCCTTCACAAGATATTATTTCCTTGTGATATTCCCTTGGGAAATTGCCCCCATTTTTTTAGAATTTCACACCAAGGAATTGCACAATAGCCTTAGGTCAATATTTGACTACATGCACCACCTGTACACTTGGGAATATGCTGCTACTTATAGTACACTGCCTTGGAATATCCATATCAATTGGGTAACTCAAATTCTCTACATGCAACAATTATTTTAGGCTAATTGATCAGTTAACTAGTTGATCACTAAGTGTGGTTGAAGTTCCACTTCCACAACTTGACCTCCACTAGTTCTTCTAACAATTAGAACTAGTTAAATTGAGAATAACTCAAATTAACTTAAATAGATTACTACAAATTAGAAATCAATCATGTAGAATTGAACTCAAGCTTCTCCAACTTGAATTTAGTGAGTTCATTGAGTGACAAGATCCATGTCACTTTAGTTAACTATCCCTAAGTATTCTGATGAAATAGAAATTCAAATTTTAATCTAGTTTGACCAAGGTAAATTCAAAACTATATTTTCTTACTGCATTTTCAACAACTATAGAAGAGGATGAGAATGACAAGGCTTTCCAGGAGGATCTAGTGCAAATAAAGGTAACACTATGCCTAAAGGTGTGGTGCCCCAGGAAAAATTATATGACCTGCAAAACCGGTTCAGAGGACTAGTCAATACCAAGAATCAAAGCTCAAATTTATTATCTGAACAAATCAATCTAGGAACTTAGAAAGACCCAAACTATGTAAACCTTGGTAAATATTGTAATCCATAAAAACGACAATCATTCATCCACTTATTTAAACAGTACCATGATATGTTTTCATGGACATACGATGACTTATAAACATATGATACTTGTATTATCCAGTATGTCATTCCCATGAAAGAAGGGGTAAAACATTTCTAGAAAAAACTAAGGAAAGTTCATCCAATACTAGAGCCCCTCATCCAAAAATAATTGAGAAAAATATTGGAAGCTCGAATCATTTTGAAAGTTATACATTCCACTTAGGTTTCAAATTTGGTCCCAGTTAAGAAGATTTTTTTGTGAGATAAGGTTATGTGTAGATTTCCACAACCTAAAACGAGCATCTAATAAAGAAAATTTCAAGTTCCATCCATGGAACAGACCCTCCAAATAGTATCTCGGTCTAAAATTTCTCACTAATAGACATTTTTTTTCCAGTTACAATCAAGTTCTAGTTGCAGAACCAGATCATTTGAAAACTACCTTCAGGACCAAATGGAAAACATTCACTTTTAAAAGAATGTCATTCAAGCTTAGCAATGTCGGTGCTATGTTTCAAAGAGTGATGGAAATCACTTTTTGTGGCCTGATTAGTCAAATCATATTTTCTTATTTGGATGATGTTACTATGTTTTCCAAACAAATATCATATCATGTCTGTCATCAAAAATAAATATTTGAGTGGTGTCCCAAAATGGATTTATATCAATCCCAAGAAAAGCATATTTGGTATGTCAGAAGGGACTCATTTAAGTCACATCATTGCAAAGAGCAGCATTAAATTTGATCTTGAGAAGGTCAAATCTATTACTCAGATCTTGTTCCCGGTGAATAAGAAGGCTATGCAATCTTTCTTGGGGAAGATTAATTTCTTGTGAAAATTCATCTCTGATTATGCTTAGATAGGTAAGCATTTACAGGAGATAATTAAGAAGGATGTAACTTACAAATGGGACACATAGGAGAAGGATTATTTTTCTCAAATTAAATAGACTATCGCTAGTGCACCTACATTATTCAATCCTAATTATGGAAAATATTTCCTACTTTATACCTTTGCTTCATATTCATCTATTTCCACCGTATTGACAAAAAAGGATATTGAAGGAAATGAACTGCCTATCTCTTATGCATGCTAGATTATAGGGGTGATAAATAAATTATCTTGCCATTGAAGAACAAGAATATGTTATATATAAGGCAATTAAATACTTCAGGCCCTATCTTCTAAAATCTCACACAGCCTTTTTGGTGCCTCATCCAGCGGTAAGAACACTCTTTGTGTAACAAGAGTTGGGTGAGAAGAGGGAAAATTGGTTGACCTGCTAATAAGAATATGATCAAGAGTTTAAACTAGTTCATACCATTAAGGGTCATGGCCTCTATCAGCTAGCAACCAAAGTGAGAGATGCTCTTGAGTAAGATATTTAAGGTTGGGAGCAGGAAATAGAGATGAACAATGTTGAACATGTCCCTGACTCCACGTCTACAGTACCATGATATTCCAATATATTATAATTTATAGAGCATGAAACCTTTCCCATGCACCTATCAAACAAAGAAAAGAGTAAAATTTGCCTTAAATCTCTATCCTACTAGCTTGTTCGTGGAGTTCTTTTTAGAAAGCACCACAATGTTGTTTTGCTAAAATGACTTGAGCCATAGGACACAAAGAAGGTACTTAGAGACTTACACGGAAAACTAACAGGTGGCCATTATGTGGGTGATGCAATTGCGCAAAAAGTAATGAGGGCTAGTTATTATTGGCCCACTTTATTCAAATATGGTCACACATATGTTCGTAAGTGCCCAACTTGTCAGAGATGCATTGGTCATGATCAGAGGCCAGTCACCCTACTGCTACTAGTAGAAGTTGAGGAACCACTCCAATAGTGGGGCCTAGATTTTATCAGAGAAATATTTCCACACTCTTCAAAGAAACAATGATTTATTTTGACAGCGACAGATTATTTCACTTAGTGGTCAAACATAGTTCCCTTAAGACAAGTACATGACTAGGAAGTCATCCACTTCTTGAGACAAAATATTATAACTTGGTTTGGCATTCCAACATCACTTGTCTTTGATAATGCAACTTATTTTTCGTCATTGAAACTTTATGAATTCACATTAGAAAATGGGATTGTATTAAAACATGCATCTAATTATCAACCGCAGGGAAATTCTTTGGTTGAATCGACAAATAAAAATCTCATCCGCATAATCAAGAAAACCATCTTTTCTGAGCAAAGGAGCTGGAATAATACTTTGAAAAATGCATTATGGGATGACCATGTAACTCCTAAGCCTTCTCTTAAGACCTAGTTGTACTTTTTAGTTTATGGTAAAGAAGTTATCTTGCCCCTGAACCTATATCTCCCAACCCTGCAACTCTCCCAATAGTCCAAATGTATACCTTGCCTTCTAGTTCAAAGTAGGACACTTTTCTCAAACTTAAGGAGGAAAGGCTCAAAGCCAAAGAGATATTTTCCATTCATAAAAATTGTGTTAAGTGTTGGTTTGACAATAAGTCTATACGAGCTAAGAGTTTCATTGTGGGTGACTTAGTACTAAAGTGGGATAAATACCACAAAGAGAAATACAAACACATGAAGTTCCAACCCCTCTGGATTGGCCTGTTTACCATCGAAGAGAAACTCAGTCATAATACCTTCAAGTTGAAATCCTTAGACGGGTGGAATTACCCCCTTCCTACAAATGAATGAGATTTGAAACATTATTTTCAATAGCAGCTACAAGCTGCACTTCCTCTATACTTTTTGATTTTTATTTTCTTTTTCGTCTATGTCAGTCATATGTGTGTTATGTTAGTCATTTCCTGACTTATTTTTTATCTAATTCATTGTGCATAAATAAGACCTTTTGTGAAAAGTGCATGGCTCTAAGGACTTTAATCTAGAATAAAAGAGAGAATATGACAACCACAATGCTTGGCTTTTTGTTTGTTCTCCTTCTTTGAATGGGAAGATGCCATAGGTTGAACTAAGTCTGGATAGAAATACGATACATCCAAAAGGAAAACCTTGAGGGAACCTACTAGATATGTGCTTATACTAGCATCCAAACTACTCAACATGATTTATATCTACTTGTGCGTTAACTCTTGTCCAATCTAGTAGATAAAGAATAAGGGGAAAATATAAAGTGAGCAAACCAATATCACAGGTTCTAAAATAGTTATTTTAAGGGGAAACCTCCTTTATTCTCAATAAGTCGGGATCCATCTTCTTCTCGTTGAAAATAATAAGTGTCGAAGCACAATCCTATTAAATAAATAATAAAAGATGAAAGAAGAGAAAGGCTTATTGCGCAGGGAGGTGAAGCAAGTGACTTCTTCGGGGTATTTTCTAGGCCTCATAGCAAGGAAGCAACATTTGTTCTCCTGAAGTGACTTTGTTGGGGTGCTTTCCAAGCCTATTGGAAATGGATAAAAACCATATATCAAAACTCATACTTTGAATATCATACATTCACTGCGCACATTACCCTTCCATGGATTGAAACAATTGTGATATGGCATATGTTTTATGTGTTGAACCAAGTGAAAGAAAGTGAGGTACTATGTATACAACCGGGTTGAAAGGGGGAAATCACGAAAATATGATTAGTCAATCAATACTTCCTGAAGGGATGGCCCTTTAAATGAAAATCCATTCCTATGTAGGTTTTAACCCTGTACAGAAATTACCTGCATACGAATTCTCAAACATAGAAAATAAACAATGCGAGAGCATAACACATAGAACACATATACATAAAGATTTTCCCCTGGATCCCAAAATTGGGACTACTAGCTTGATTTTTCATTATGTTCCTTTCAATGTTACAATACGTATGTATACAAGCTGAAGCATCTAATACCATGGACCCAAAACCATCACGTCCGGGGGGGACCTTCGAAAATGTTGTAATTTCGTAGTCAATCTGGTTCATTCATTAGGCAAAGATCTGATGGTAGAAGTTAAGTTTAATTTAGGGTTTTTTTTCCCTAGAAGGTAACCCCTCGCTATATATGAGGGAATTGTATGCGTCTATGTAGATGTATTCTAAGTGAGGAAGAGAGAGGAGATTGAGAGTGAAGAGGGAATTATAGTGGATCTGTTGTAGGTTTTTTCTCTTCAGTTTGCTGGATAATATAAAAGGAAGGACTGGTTGTTTCTCCATGTACATAGCCCAAACTGGGTGAACCACATATATCTGTGTCTCTCTTGTTTTATGTGTTTATATTTCTAGAATATTTTATGTGTTCCATTGCTCTATAATATTTTATTTTCTGACAACTGGTATCATAGCGGAAGGTCTATTTGGCTGATAAACTCACATGAGAGATGGGTTCCTGCTTCGAGTGGGAGAAATGGCAGAAGATGGTAGGTTTAGGGTCAAAAAATTTAACGGCCAAAACTACAAGCTATGGAAGATCCAGATGGAAGATTATCTGTATCAGAGAGATCTATACCAACCATTGAGCGGAAAGGAAAAGAAGCCGACGAGTATGACAGACACAAAATGAGATATTCTCGATAGAAAGGCACTTTGAACAATATGATTGTGCCTAGCAGCATCGGTAGCATTTAATATTTCAAAGGAAACGAGAACAAAGGGTTTAATGTTGACATTGGCCAAGCTATATGAAAAACCCTCGACCTCAAATAAGGTATTTCTTATGAAGCATTTATTTAATATGAAAATGTCAGAAGGTGGATCTATTGCTGATCATTTAAATGGATTTAATATAGATACCAATCAGTTAAGTTCTATAGGGGTAACTTTTGATGATGAAGTTAGTGCTCTGTTATTTTTGTGCTCATTGCTAGAAAGTTGGAATGGTTTAGTTATGGCCATTAGTAAATCTGTCTCTAGATATATTACTTTAAATTTTGATGATGTTGTCAGTTCAATCCTTAGCGAGGAAATGCAATGGAAAAGCTCTGGTGAGACATCAGGTAATTCTTTGACTGCAGAGACTAGGGGAAGAAAAATGGAAAGAGGAAAGAGCCCTGGATATTGTAGTAAGTCAAGAAAAGGAAGATTCAACATCAGATCAGGAATAGTGTGCTGGAAATGTGGGAAGAAAGGACACCTAAAGAAAGAGTGCAAATCTCGGAAGGGAAAAGAAGGAGACACACAACTAGAAAATAATCATGAAGCAAATGTAACAGGTGATGTGTTGCAAGATGCTTTGATTCTTTCTTTAGAAAATATTATTGATGCCTGGGTGGTAGTTTCAGGGGCTCCATTCCATGCCACACCTGATAAGAAACATTTTCATGATTATGTTCAAGGAGATTTTGGATAGGTTCAATTGGGTGATGATAAACCTTGTAAAATCATTGGAATGGGTACAGTTTTCATAAAACAACATAATGGAAATCAATGGCTATTGAAGGAGGTAATGCATGTTCCAGATATGAAGAAAAATCTTATTTCAACAGGGCAGTTGGGAGGTGAAGGCTGTGTGACTACTTTTATAGATAAAACCTGGAAGGTCACTAAAGGATCCCTGGTAATAGCTAAAGGAGAAAAGGTTGGTACATTGTATTTATGCAATGGTATTTCTAATTTTGTTAATGCTTTAACCTCTACATGAGAAGATATGGCATTATGGCATCATAGGCTCAGGCACATGAGTGAGAAGGGGATGCAGATTATTCACTCAAGAGATCTGTTGCTAGGTTTGAAGCATGTTGATTTAAAATTCTATGAGAATTGTGTTTATGGAAAAGAGAAGAGAGTCAGATTCCTCTAAGTTGGGAAAGAAAAGAAGAGTGAAAAATTAGAGCTTATGCATATAGATGTATGGGGACCTTCTCAGGTATCATCTCTTGGTGGCTCTCATTATTATGTTAGTTTTATTGATGATGCAACCAGAAAAACCTGGATTTATTGTATTCAAAATAAATCTGATGTATTTGATACTTTCAAGAAATGGAAAGCTTTGGTTGAAAATGAAACAGGAAAAAGGTTGAAGTGTCTCATATTAGACAATGGAGGTGAATATTGTAGCAAAGAGTTTGTTAGGTACTGTTTGGTGAATGGAATTCACAGAGAGAAGACAGTTCTAGGAACACCACAAGAAAATGGCGTGTCAGAAAGGATGAACAGGACAATCACGGAGCATGCAAGGTGCATGAGATTGCATGCAGGATTGCCTTTACAATTTTGGGTAGATGTTGTAGATACTATTGTTTATCTACTAAACAGAGGGCCTTCAATTTCCTTGGATGGTGGTATTCCAGAGGAGGCATGGAAAGGTTAAAAGGTAAAGTACTCTTTTTTAAAGACTTTTGGTTGTGAAGCCTTTGTCCACATTAATAAAGAAAATAGAACAAATCTTGAGGCAAAATCAAAGAAATGTACCTTTATTGGATATGGTGTTAATGACTTTGGTTATCGCCTTTATGATTATGAAAAACACAAAATCATTAGGAGCAGAGATATCATATTCAATGAATTTTTTTTTTATAACGATCAGCTGCAGGAAAAGAAACAAGAAAAAGAAAATAGAGAATACACTACTTGACAAGATCACATAAAAAGTGGTGGTGCCTGAAATCATAATGATCAACATCTAGAACAACAATCACAACAGCAACAAGCACCTCAAACACCTGAAAGTGGTGTTATAAGATCTACCAGGATAAGTAAACCCCCTAAATGATACTCTCCTTCAATATATTATGTATTGGTGAACCAAAATGTTATGAAGAAGCAGTACAGGTAGAAACCAGGAAGAAGTGGGAGCAAGCCATGAGAGAAGAGATGGACTCCTTAGCACATAACCATACTTGGGACTTAGTCAAGTTTCCTACAGTAAAAGCAACATTGCAAAATAAATGGGTTTACATGTTGAAGGAAGAAGATGGAGGTAGAAAAAGGTATAAAGCTAGACTTGTCGTGAAATGGTTTGCACAGAAAAAGGGTATAGACTTTGATGAGATATTTTCTCCTGTTGTTAAAATGACTTCAATAAAAACTATTTTAAGTCTAGTAGCAACGAAAGATTTTCATCTTGAGTAGTTAGATGTATCCTTTCTCCATGGGGATTGGAGGAAGAGATATATATGCAATAGCCACAAGGATATGATGTAAAAGGGAAGGAGAAGCTAGTGTGTAGGTTGACAAAGAGCTTGCATGGCTTAATATAGGCTCCAAGGTAGTGGTATCTAAAATTTGATAGGTTTATGTTTGAACAAGGTTATACTAGATGTCACTTTGATCATTGTGTTTATCTCAAAAGGAAAAATGACGACAACTATATTATATTGTTATTATATGTAGATGACATGCTTGTTGTAGGTTCTAACATGTAGGAAATAAATGTTCTCAAAATAAAATTGGCGAAATCATTTGCAATGAAGGATTTGGGTGCTGCAAAACAAATCCTTGGTATGAGAATAACTAGAGACAAGAAGAAATGCAAATTAACATTGTCTCAAAGTGAGTACATAGAAATTGTGTTGAAAAGGTTTAATATGCAGAATGCAAAACCAGTTAGTATACCTTTAGCTAGCCATTTCAAATTAAGTAAGGAGGAGTATCCCAAGACTCAGGAAGAAATGGCTCATATGTCTAAAGTTCCATATGAATAAGCAGTTGGAAGCTTAATGTATGCAATCGTCTGCACACGGCTTGATATTACACATGCAGTGGGAGTTGTAAGCAGGTACATGAACAATCCAGGAAAAGAACATTGGATGGCAGTGAGGTGGATTCTCAGGTGTTTGAGAGGTACCACAAATCAAGAATTATGCTTTGGTGGTTCAAACAGCTCTACAGGGATATTTTGATGCAAATATGGCGGGTGATAGAGATAACAGGAGGAGCATAATAGGGTATGTGTTTACTGTAGGTGGAACAACTGTCAGTTTGGTCTCAAAATTGCAAAGTGTTGTTGCACTCTCAACAATAGAAGCAAAGTATGTTGTTTCTACAAAGGCTGGTAAAGAAATGATTTGGTTACAAAGGTTTCCGGATGAATTAGGTAAGAAGCAAGAGTTGGGCAAGTTATATAGTGATAGCCAGAGTGCCATACATCTTGCAAAGAACTCTGCATTTCATTCCAAGACTAAACATATACAGCTCAAGTACCATTTCATACAGTCAGCGTTGGAAGATGGACAGTTGAAGCTGGAAAAGATACACAGTAGCCAGAATCTAGCAGACATGTTAACAAAAGCTGTAACCAGGGAGAAACTGAGAATCTTATTAGTTTCAATTGGTCTTCAACTATGATGAAGAAGATGAGAAACGACCAGGTCCAAAGTGGAGTCATTTTCCAACAAATGAAGCAATGGTGGATTTTCTATAATCAGTCTCCAAGTGGGAGATTATTGGGTGTGGAACCTGATTATCTTCTGTATTCAAAGGTATTGCTGCATTAGACCCAAGTTCATAATGGGGCGGCAATGCCGCCTATAAAATATTTTCTAGGGGGCGGCCTTGTAAAATGTTGTAATTTCGTGGTCAATCTGGGCCATTCATTAGGCGGAGATCTGACGGTAGAAGTTATGTTTAATTTAGGGTTTTTTCCCTAGAAGGAAACCCCTCGCTATGTATGAGGGAATTGTATTGCATCTATGTAGATCTGTATTCTGAGTGAAGAAGAGAGAGGAGATTGAGATCGGAGATGGAATTACAGTGGATCTTCTGTAGGTTGTATCTCTTCAGTTTGCTGGATAATATAAAAGGAAGGACTGGCTGTTTCTCCGGTGACATAGCCCAAACTAGGTGAACCACATATATCTGTGTTTATCTTGTTTTATGCATTTTCTTTGTTTATATTTCTACAATATTTTATGTGTTCCATTGCTCTGTAATATTTATTTTTCTAACACCATGCACAAAACCATAGGTAGGTCTTCCCAACCTAATATAGGGTCCAAACAATTTTTTCCCGTGGCGTTGCGTCGAACCTCGTAGAGGGGGGATACCTGCCCCCCTCAACCCCCCTGGACAGGGGGGGCTGTCGCCCCCCCTTTGACTCCCTACTACACAATCAACACAACGAAGGGGGTGCTTCACCCCCCCTCTAACCCCCCGGTTAACTACGTTGGCTAGTCTTGGAAAGAATATAACACAACCCAACATTCTCCCACTTGTTGTTTTCTTTCCACAGCGGGCCACAAGAGCGCTTAGTCATTTATCCAGCCTGCAATGCCCATTGCTTCTCTACACCAAGAGAAATTCTCAGACCTCACAGATATTTTCAATGCATCTGCAATATTCTTCAAAGTGTCCACCTTTACTAGCAACACCTTTTTGTCTTTTATCATATCCCTCACAAAGTGATACTGAACATCAATGTGATTTGTCTTTGAATGGTAAGAAGGGTTATTTGCCAAGAAAATTTCACTTTGGCTGTCATAATCTATCCTTATATCTCCCTATACTAAACCCATACTTGAACACAATCTCTGCAACCAAACTGCTTCCTTGCGTGCATGAGTGGCTGCCATGTATTCTGACTTTGTAGTTGATAATGCCACTATAGATTGTTCCTTACTCATCCAGCTGACTGCACTTCCAAATAGGTTAAACACATACCCACTTGTAGATCTTCTTTGATCCAGATCTCCAGCTCGATCTGCATCAACAAAGCCATGGATATCCAAAACTTTGCCCAATCCTGGTATTCCTTGGTAGTACAAACCATAATCACTAGTGCTAGGCAAATACCTAAAAACCTGCTTCACTATTGTCCAATGCACCTTTCCTGGTTTTTACACAAACATGCTCAATACTCCCACTGTGTATGCAATGTCTAGTCTAGTACATAATATCACATACATCAGGTTACTGACTGCACTTGCATATGGAACATAGGACATGTCCTCTTCTTCTTCTTGTGTCTTGGGACACTGTTCAACAGATAACTTTACACCTACAGGAATAGGAGTCTTCACCAGTTTACTATCCTGCATATTAAAACTCCGCAATATTGTCTCGACATAATTTCTCTGGTTTAACCAGAGCTTCCTCTTTTCCCGGTCTCTTTTAATTTTGATGCCCAAAATATAGTTTGCAACACCAAGAACTTTCATGTCGAATTTGGAGCACAATTGGGTCTTCAAATCCTCGATAATTTCTTTATCATTTCCAACCAGCAAGATATCATCCACATACAAGACCAGATAAATAACATGGTCACAAATTAATTTAAAATAAACATAGTGATATGCTTTGCTTTTGTTGAAGCCAAGTCCCCATATAAATGTATCAAATTTCTGATAACACATCCTTAGTCACTGTTTTAACCCATACATAGACAAGTTCTTTCTTACCCTTCACCGCAAATCCTTCAGGTTGCTTCATGTAGATCTCCTCTCCTAGAAACCTGTGAAGAAATGTTGTCTTCACATCCATCTGTTCTACCTCAAAATCAAAAGTAGTAGCAATAGATAAAAGTAATATAATAGAAGCTACCTTGGCAACAAGAGAAAAAATATCACCAAAACCAATTCCTGGCACCTGGGAATAACATTTTTCTATCAACTGAGATTTGTATTTCTCCACCTTTCCTTCTGCATTTCTCTTCTTCTTGAACACCCATTTGCTACCAATGGGTTTCCTTCAAGCCGGCAACTCCACCAGATCCCATGTCTCATTTTTGTGCAAAGATGCCATTTCATCAACCATGGCCTCTTTCCAGAGTTTTCCATCCTCTGAATCTACTGCTTCCTTCACAGTTCTAGGATCATCATAAGTAATAGATAAAGCAAAATTTGAACAGAAAGCAGATGGGCTATACCTTTCTCACTGCTTCTTTCTCGAACTGATCTTCTCACACCTGGAGTTTGTGGCTCTTCATCTTCTGATTCCTCCTCTGCTGTAGAGTATGATTCTTCCTCCTTAAGCTCAAACTCTATCTTTTCAGATTCCTTTGGTTGGAATTCATGTTTAATAACATCTTTCACCTCTCTAAACACCACATCTCAATTGTACACAACCTTCCTTGTTATGGGGTTCCAAAGCTTATAACCCTTTAAACCATCCTTATACCCAATAATGATGCACTTTTCAGATTTACTATCAAACTTGGTTCTTTTCTCCTTTGGCACATGTACATATGCATCACATCCAAATACCCTTAGATGTGAAAGAGAGGGTTTCTTACCAGTCCATAAATCTTGTGGAGTCTTACCCTCCAACGCTGATGAAGGTGATCTGTTGACCAGGTAACATGCTTTCTCTACCACCTCTACCCAGAATTCCTATCCTAACACAACACCACTGAGCATGCTTCTTGCCCTTTCCATTAACGTCTTATTCATTCTTTCTACAATTCCATTTTTCTCAGGTGTATATGGAGTAGTCTTCTGCCATTCTATACCACACTTCTTACAGAATTCCTCAAATTCCTTACTGCAAAACTCTCCACCATTATCTTCCCTCAACACCTTTATCTTCTTCTCTGTCTGGTTTTCCACCAAAGCCTTAAATTCTTTAAATCTATCAAATACTTTAGATTTCTTCTTAAGGAAATATATCCATGTATTCCTTGAGAAGTCATCTATAAATGATACATAGTATATAGAATTACCTAGTGATGGAACCTTCACAGGTCCAAACACATCACTATGCACAAGCTCTAATATTTATTTCACCCTCTTACCACCAGAGGGGAAACTCATCCGATTCTGCTTCTCATATACACAATTTTCACAAAAATCAAAATCCAAAGAGCTATTACTCATACCTTCTACCATACCTTTACCATGAAGTATTCAAAGGCCCTTCTCTCCAATATGTCCAAGCCTTTTATTCCACAACATGGTCTTCTCTCTAGAGACCACTAGAGTTTCTACTCCACTTTCAAGAACCATAGAACTGTTGCACCCATCAACAAAAGTTCTACCTTGCAGCTCATACAGAGTTCCAATCCAAACTCCATGCATCAATACCAGTGCTCCCTAAACTATCTTGTAGGTATCCTTCTCAAACACTGTTTTTACACATGCATCATCCAACTTGCTTACAAAAATTTAGATTTCTGGCCAATGTAGGAATATGCAGAACATCGGCAAGTGTTCTAACCCTTCCACCTTGCAACTTCAACTTTACTTTTCCTTGACCAATGATTCTAGCCTTCCTATCATCCCCTAAGAAGACATCACCACCAATGTATTTCTCATATGCGCAGAACCACTCTCTATGGGGAGTGAAGTGAAAGGATGCACCTGAGTCAATCAACCATGCCTCATGATCTACATGTATACTTGAACAAGCAAAGTACACCTCCCCACCTTCATTTGAGGTGGTTTTCGCCTCTGCAGAAGGAGCATCATCAGATCCCTTTCCCTTGTCAGGAGCCTTAGATTTGCAGTCCCTTTTGTAGTGCCATTCCTTTCCACATTTCCAGTAAATCACCTTTACAGGTTTTCCTGGAGATTTAGATCTCCCACTCGATGACTTATTTTTGTTTATGTTCTGGGACCATCCTTGTACAGACAAGGCATCACCATTTTGGCTCTCCATATTTTTCCATCTCATCTCCTCCATCAGTAAGGATGAGACTATTTCATCAAACTACAAGGAAGTTGTATTGCTACCTATTGCAATAACCAGACTATCCCACGAATCTGGTAGAGAACACAACAAACTGATGCACTTATCTTCATCTGAAATTTTAATATCAACAGATAATAACTGACTTACCACAGTGTTAAATGCATTCAGATGTTCTGTCACTGAGTCTCCATCTTTCATCCGTAGGTTATACAACTTTTTCCGTAGGAATAGTTTATTCACCAGAGACTTAGATTGGTACAAAGTCCCTAACTTTTCCCCCAAAGACTTCTCCGTAGCTTCCCCTGATACATTCAGCAATACTAAATCTAAGACACATAATTGTATTGTGCTCTTAAGCTTCCAATCCAACTTATTCCATTCTTCATCAGATACTCCCGTTGGTTTAGCACTTGGATCTACCGCGATCCACTGAACTTTATCCACCAACAGATCCTCCATCTTGAGTTTCCATAACTCAAAACTATCACCATTAAATTTCTCGATCTCTATCTTTCCACTACTTGCCATCTTCTTTCACCACTAAAATCAATCCCAGAGATCTACCACTAAACAGGGTCTACCACAGGCTTGAGCGAAACCCCTCAGCAACAAAGTCATTCCCTTGAAGCAAAAACAACTCTGATACCAAATGTAGGTTTTAACCCCCTACAAAAATTACCTACATATGAATTCTAAAACACAAAAACTAAACAATGTGAGAGCATAACACATAAAACACATATACATAGAGATTTTTCCCTGGATCCCAAAACTGGGACTACTAGCTTGATTTTTCATTGTGTTCCTTTCAATGTTACAATATGTATTTATACATGTCGAAGCATCCAATACCATGGACTGAAAACCATCGCGTCCAAAACCATGCACTGAAAACCATCGCGTCCAAAACCATGTGTTAAAACCATGCACAAAACTATGGGTAGGTCTGCCCAACCTAATATAGGGTCCAATTTTTTTTTACCTAGGGTGCTGCTCTGGACCCCGTAGACGGGGGCTACCCTCTCCCTTCAAACCCCCTGGACGGGGGGGCTGCCGCCCCCCCTATGACCCCCCACTACGCAATCAACACAACGAAGGGGGGCTCCGGCCCCCCTCTAACCCCTTGGTTAACTATGTGGGCTAGTCGTGAAAACAATATAACACAACCCAACATCCTAGATAGAGAAGTAGAAGCTCGCTTAGTGTGTCGATTGTTATCACTCAGAAGTCTTTCCTAGAAGTTATAAAAAGAAGGAAGAATCCAAGGTAACCACAAACCAATCTTTTAGACTCGGGTTCTAGCCAACCTAAGTCCAGAGAGGGCTGTCTCTTTATAATTTAAGTTAGTTTTGAGTAGGATTTCAGGCTAGTTCTTAGTGCTCATAATGTTTGGTTTTGATTGAGTGGTGGACTTAAGAAAACAAATGGGTAGAACAAGTATTCAGGCAATTGGGCTATGGAGTCAGTCAAAGAGTGGCTAAACTGGATCAGATCAATTACTAAAGGAGGATTTCAGAGGGCAGGCTAGCACAACAAAAGTAAATCTAGAGGTTCAAATAGATGGGGTAGTCCTAACGAGGGTGAAAGGGCAATGAAGAATCCTTAAACCGGGATTAAGATGAAAAACAAAAGGAGATTAGTAGCAAAGGGCAGCTAAGAATCCTTTACTATGGACCTAAGGGAGGAAAATATAGAAGTAAGGGAGCAATTAAGGATTCCCAGACCAAGATAGTTTAGTAGAAAACAATGAGAAAGTAAACAGTCAAGACAAAGAGATTTAAAGCTAATTCTGAAATATTTTTCCTTGTTTACTATTCAGATTTCATAGAGACAACATGTGAATATTTATAACATGATGAGAAAACAATAATTAAACGTGAAGAGATAATACTTATTTGGTTCCAATTGTGCACAAGAATCCAGTGGAATGTCTTTAGCTTTATTTCATGACCCAGCAAAACCAGTCCAGTCTTGAATACAATAGCTCCTTAACTTGATATGAAATGTTTGCAGAAATGTATTTTAATCCACCTTAATTACTTCAAATATGAAGTATTTATATAAAAAATGTTACAAAATATCTCATATCAATATGAGAATTAATCTAGTAAATAAAAAATATCTTCAGGCACGAAGATAGAGACAGATGGAAAAAATCCTTCTTGTTGTCCCTTTTATTATGATTGTGATGGTTGCTGTAATTTGGATTTGGCTCTTTGAGTTGCTTAATATATATGTGATGGAATCACTGAGTGTCTTCAACCTACTAATACTCTTTACCTGCTATATTTTAACCATGTTCCATCTGTTTTACCTGGCTGTCATATGAGATTTATTGCAGTAACTTTTATAGTAAATCTGTCAAGTTTGTCCACCATTCACCTTCTGATAATTTCATCCTTATCACCTTTCTATATACCTCATCAGCATCGGTGTATTTGGAAAAATCTGGCCTGTCGACAAAAAGGTGTTTTACCTCATGCTCGAGGAAATACAGATTTTCTAGATTATCATATAATACATTTCCTTTGGGAATAGCTTTTACCCCTGAAGTACTAGCTTGGTTGCTAGCCCACTTGTTTAGTCTTTCAATGTAGTCATCTTGAGTCATAAGCTTGTCATTAATTACCATTGGACTGGGAAGACCTTTTTCCCTCAAAATATCAAACTTGGCCATGAATCTATCTATATCAGCTTGGATACTTTGGCATCTCTTCTCAAGATTGAGCATTAGGTTCCTTTTGGTAAGAACCTTCTTGATTTCTATGATGGTGTATTTCTTATCTTCTATGCCCAGTTCATCCAAATGATACATGTTTTTGCTGATCAAGAGTGTTATCAGTTGGTTGGCTTCTTCAGGTTTGTCTCCTAACTCTTCTCTTATCTTTTTAATGGCTTCAGTGGCCACTTTCACCAGTTCAGTTTGCTCAAAAATTATTTGAATTGATGGCGAAACATCATTGACAGAGTCAATGATGTTGGCTCAGAGAATTTCCTTTACATCTCCTAGTGGTTGTTGCAATGTCAAGTCCTTTTCAAGGACTTTAATCCTCTCACCCATTCTTTGACTCTTCTGGGTTTCTTCTTTCTGTTGGTGGCTCACTGTGTTCCTGTGTTTCCCTTTGGGATTGGGATTCTCTTGGCACCTGTAAAAAGGAACCTTCAACAAGTATTCTTTCTAAATCAATCAATACATTATCGACAACAACTTCTATGCTATGTCAGTCAACTAAAGTGTTCTCCACCCAATCTAGTTGATTTGTATATTGTTCTATTTTAGGAATTCTGTGGTGGATATAGGGAGATAATTTTTTCTTTTGTCTCCTTTTGCAGATGAAATCTAAAGGGTCATATCTCCATATGAAACTTTGTTTCAGTTTCAGTCTCTGAAGGATTTCTTCTGCTTCCTTTCCTGCTTCTCTACTATTGCATATAAAGGGGCCAAGCTGGTCTTTTATTCTGAGTTGAGCTTTCTTCATGGCCTTCACAAAATGTACCTCATCTGAATTAATCATTTGCCTATAGTACTCTAGAGCAAACAATCTCATGGGGAGGTATCTTGGCAGTTTGTAAGGTGCTAGTTCACAATAATCTCCCACTCTATATTGTTTGGACAATTATAGGACCCTCCTAATATCTGCAATAAATCTTGGGGGAGGACTTCCTAACAACACAGTTTCCACTAGGTGCACAAAGAGATCTATGAAATCTGTGTAGGTATATGGAGAGTCAAATTGATGGATTAATGAAGTCCAGAAGAGCACTGATCTAGGGTTGCCTCTAGTATCAAGATTTTGGAGTGTGAATGGGAATTTATCAGCTTGATAGTACAGGAAAAGATGATATAAAACTAATGAATATTTGAACACCCTTTCATTTTCCATTCTCATGAATTGATCATGCATCTTATCTGCAATGTACTTAGCATAGTCAAAAATGATGGCAGAGGACTGTCCAGGAGTGTAAATGGACATGAAAGCTATGATAATCTCATCAACAAATTCACTTGTAGTCTGGCCTAACACACTGGATATCATTTCTATAATGTCTTGGCCAAGATCGGAGAATATGGTCCACATGTATGGGGGAGGATCCTTTGGAATGTATTTCTCTTCCCTAATAAAGGTCTGGAATAACTGAGCAAGTTTGATGGAAGTGAGAGTAGGGAATCTATTAAGAAGGTCTCCAATAGAAAGGTGGGTCGGGTTTTTGCTTAGTTGCCACTGCAAAATTTCATTTATGGATTCAGCAGTGATGGTAAATAGTATAGTCAGGTCAGGAGTCATCACTACTCTTTGGATGAGATTATAGTTCATATGGAAATAGTGGACAATCTCAAGGAAGACATGAACTCTGGGGAATTGGTACTTGGGCAGACATGATTCCCAAAGACCTATTTGTCTGCATGGTTCAGGTACTGGTATTTATGCCTGTAGTATAATTTCAATGGGGATTCTTGGATAGAAGTATCTTTAATCTAAAAGTATTTATCTGCTAAGGGGAGGTGGTTTAAGTCCATGTGGGGAGTAGAAATTGGCAGGACATTCAATGCAACTGGAGTATCCATCCTTGGTTCTTGTGGATTCAACGATTGGGGTGAAGGTTTTCTGCAGTATTTAGGGGAAATTGTCTTAATTCAGAGTAGTCTTGATGCGGGTGAACAATTCTTCTACTTAATTACTTAATAATTTGAAGCAATTAAGTAAGAATTTTGGGAATGGGATAGGGTTTCTAGGTGAATTTGAGTAAATACCTGGTTTTGGCCTTGAATGGGTTTGATGGACAAATGTGCACAGTTGCAGGAGGTATAGATCACTGAAGAGTGAATTGGGAGTTCAACGGCTTCTACAGGTTGGTGGTTGAATGTGGGTTCGCAGTTGTACATTCTCTGCAATTTGCACAGAGGTCTGAGTGCGATAGAACCAAAAATAACGAGATTTTTAGTTTTATTTGCAAATTCAACTGCTTGGTGGGCTTTCGTGATAGGTACGTTTGGCTTTTAGCGAGAGATGGGACATTTTTTTGTTGTCTGGTAAGCGGTTGGATTGCACCACTTTTGGGCTAGACTGGTTTTGGAGGGAGGACACCTGATGCCACTCATCAAGCGCTACATAGCGGTGGGGTGAATAGTGAAACCACCCATATCGGGCGGGTAAAGGTCGGCCTTCGGAGGTTGCTCGATATGATTGTCGATCGTCGGATCAAATGGGACCTGATTGTACAGTGATCGGGGCAGGGATTTGACATGAAGTTTAATGGAGGGACCCGATAGAGGTTTAAGCGTGGCGAGATTAATTAATCAAGGTTTATGGTGGGTTAATGGCATCGGGGATGATTTCATTGGTGGGGATCGATTATTAATTAATTGCAGATCAGTAATTAATCTCTTTTATTCGGTGGAAGGTTTTGGTTTTTAATTAGCGGCTGATCAACTAATTAATCCATTATTCATGATATTCAATAAAGCTTATGTTTCAAACTTCGGGGCGGGGTATTAATATTAAGGGGTTTTTAATAAATACATAGGGAAAGGGTTATTTTTTTTGGATTTTAATATAAATAAAGTTAAAAGTTAATATGAAAATGGAGGATAATGTTTTAGCGCTAAGTGTAAAGTGAATTCCTTTGCAATTTGTTTTTCGCTTTTCACATAGAAAACATAAAAACTTAGGCTACGCATAATTTGAGGGTTTTTGATGTGGAAATGAGTTATGTGGGGGGGAACAAATACTTTTCCTAGGCAAAAGTAGTTTAACCTTAGGAAAAGGGTTTTATTAGGGAAAATGAATTTATTTGGGAATATGAGTGAATTATTTTCGGGGGGGGTGAATGCCTATGAGGGGGCCTTTAGTACTTAGGATCTATAAGTTATTGGGCTGAGGGTCCGGTCCCTCCAGAAGTCAAAAAAATGCTCTGAGCCCTTTTAACTTAAGATTTTAAGTACTTTAAGACTTTCCTTGGAAATTAGTTAAGTGAAAAATGAAATGAATGAGGGAATTTAATTAATTGGCTTTGTGTACTTGATACATGCTCAATTTTCATCCATACTTTAGAAATTTGATGATGAAGGTAAATGATATGATCTTATCTAATTGATCATCACAATTCCGCAACCATTCAACTACTTACCCACCTACTCATCCTACCATTTTTACTTCTCTTTATTAGGGTGCACTTAAGCTGGCAAACCCTTTATCAAAACTTTTCTTTTCTTTTACAAGAGAAATCTATCTAAGTCTAACCTTATTACATCCAAGTTCTCAGATTAAATTGTTGAGCTCCTTTTATTTACTCTACCTATCTACTCATCTGCCAAGATTAAACAGTTTGGTCAGATTTTATTCTCTATCTTTAAGCATAAAATTGAAAACATGAAATTGTGAAGTTTAAACATTTTGACCATCCATGGATTGTGGCAAAGGTAACAGGCTGCACAAAATCTTTTATCCTGCATCAAAAGTAAATAGTAGTGGCATTTTGACTTGCACACTTTCATGGTCTTTTTTTTTTCTTGGGGTTCATTTTTTCATCTTTTTTGACCTTTTTTATTTATTCTTTTTGTCCTTTGATTTTTCTTTTAGAACATACCCTCTTTACATTTTTTTATTTTTTTGAATATGGAAAACATTTTCAAAAAGCAAAGGTATGTACATATTACAGATTTGACCTCAACCATTCAAAAATTATGACACCTATTGGTATAGGAACATAACAGTGGCTCCACTTGGGGATGGCATTTCCTGGTGAAATGTCAAGAACTAACAGATCAATTGATCCGGATTTAAGCAGGAACGCAACAAAGTACAGAGATAACCATATACACAAAGATGCAGCGGAAATAATACTTCATTTCATTAATGGAAAATACTGAAATATGCTTACAACCAGAAATGGAAATAAACTAGCTAGGGCGATGGTAGCTTATCTCTGAGAAGAGATGTGATGGCTACATGCCTCTGAACTGTCTTACAATGAGGCTCGAAGGCCTATTTAGTGTTGAGAAACAATGAAAAACCCTTAACATTCCAAAACCTAACCCTAGGAGATGAAACGCCAAACTGTGGGCCCCGTTTGGGGGTAAATTGGTACATCAACTTCCCGGGGTCGTAACTTTGCATATGATCTCCGTTTGACGTACAATAGCTCATTAGAAAGATCTATCCGAGCACTATCATTGTTGGAAATGTTGCCCCTGGATTCCCCAAAAACGTCGTTTAGGGCCTCAAAACAACTTTGGAAGTTCAGGACCCGAAAAAATGCTAAAAATAGTAAGTTGTGCTACAATTAAGGAAACTGAAAAATGCTGAGAAAGACAATGGTGGGGGTCCAGGTGGCCACCAATATCCACCTGGATCATTCCTCCCCCCTTAGGAAGCAATGGTCCCCATTGCGTTGAGCTCCTCCATGAGATGATGAAACTTCTGCTGAACTTGCTCCCTGGTGAGCCACTTGCCCTGCTGAAGGAGTTGGCATGCTTTGACAACTCAATACAGTTGGATATTCTGTTGACGAGTGTGCTTGATCTGTGTGTCCATGATCCGATCAGTTGAGCCTTGTTCCATGCAATCTGGATTTAATTCTGTGGGTTTGAGCTGTTCTGCAATGTCGGATGTGTCTAGCAATGGTGGAAAGTATGGCCGAAGGTGGTGGGCTCCAATATTGTAGCAATAATGCTACAACTCCTGGAACTCCCTTCTTTAATTTTATCAACCCGGTTGTTCGTAACAAACTTGGAAGCGACGGTGTTATATGCACAAGTACTAGCTCTTGCCGCAGCTGTCACTTGGTCAGCTAGCACAAGTCCACTAGGAGCTTAAGCCAACTTCTATGAGCTCTTAGAAGAAGCTTTTTAATTGATGGATGAAAGCTAACTCGAAGGAAGCTACTCTAATTGCAAAAATAAACTGAAAGACAAAAAGAAACGCAAACCCTAGAAAGCCCTAATTCTACCAGCTAGTCCTACTGACGCAAAGGAGAGCATGCAAACTACTGAAAGAGATGCCATTACTTCTATGAAGGTAAAATTCAAATGTCTAAGCTATCACTATCTGAAGAAAACATCTTTTTGTATTTTTGATTAAGTTGTTGGAATTATCATGCATGTGCTTCTAACTATTTTTGATTGTGCAGAGGTGGATCAAGGAGGAGAAATGCTTGGGAAATGTTGGGAAGGTTCAGAGAGGGTCTAAGGGGTCCCTAACACTCTTCCAGAGAGTCTCACAAATTTTGGCTGCCAAGAAACCGTGTTTATGAGCTTCTACAGGAAGTCTGCAGGGGTTCTACAGGATGTTCAGGATTTCTACAAGATGTTCAGGATTTCTACAGGATGTTCTGTAATTCTTCTACAGGATGTTTCGAAATGGGATTTTGGAGCATGGATGGAGGGAAAAAGATGGAGGAATGAGTATGGAGGTGGAATAGGGGTGTAGGGGAGTTCAATACTTGGAGGATGGAGTTGAGGAGAAGGTGTAGATGGCTGGACTTGTTCCAAGAAGGCTGGAATAATGCTGCACAAAACGTAGGGTTATGAGGGCAATGTGGCAATGTGAGGCAAGAAACCAAGTTAGGAGATGGAGAAGATGGGTTTGAGGGAGTCAGGGAAGATAGAGAAGTGGCATAGGTGCTCTGCAATTGTGTTTCCAACTGAACCAACAAAGACATGCAAGAAAACAAAGATCTAGTTATGCTACCCTTAATATGATTTGGCTAACAGCAACGAGATTGGACAACAGCTTTATTTGCAAGGAAACCATGTATATCAACTATGAAATGAAGCATTCAAAGATCTGAACATGTAACCAACTTCTACAAATGAAAACCAAACACTAATGATTGCATGGCAAAGCAAAGTCAGTGTTTTTGTGGGCAGCAAAGTCATCCTAGTCACAGCTCCTGATCCCACTGAGGGAGAGGTGAAACCACAAATGTTTGTTGGCCCTTTTCTTGAAGCTTTTTCTGTTAACAACCTATCAACTAAATCTGAGCATGAAAAGCTATTTTACTCATAAAAAAAAACAAACTAAATAACAAAACAAGATTTAGATCTAAACAGCAAATTTTATTCTAAGAATGCAGCAAAAACACATTAAGATAATCAAAGGAGATATTGGGCGCTTGAGATGGGCCCAAACCCAAGAGCTACAGCCTCCTAAGAGAGATTTAGAGCTGGTGCAAAGCTGGATTCATCTTTATTGAGCAAGAAAAGAAGAGTTACATCAAAACTGTCCACAAGGAGAGCTTGAGAATGAGTTGAAAGCAAAGCTAATCTATTTCCTAAAAATCGAACTACAAAATGACTACAACAAGACTATGAAATGACTAACCACCAGCTACGAAATGACTAACCACTAGCTACGAAATGACTAACCACTAGCTAACCAAAATGAGGCCCTAAGCCTTCTTATTTATACAAATTGAGGACCCCAACAGTCCTCCTAAACTTTAGGGACTCGGCTGCCCAAGACTTGTAGTTAACAGCAGTCCTACTTGACTTGCTTGGCTGCCCTTGTGCTGATTGATTTGGTGGCCCTTGAACTCCGAGCTGATGGTGGAGAATTCGAGGTAAGGCCCATAAATGGAGGGGACACCTTCCTACAAATCCTCTCCCTTGTTCTCCCACGAATTTGGCTGCCAAGTGCTCATTAAGACCTTCAATTTTGTCTCCAAGTTGACCAAAAAGGCTACACAAAGCACCCATTAGACTTGTTGGCATAATGACTAACCAAATTCACTCTATTAGCATAAATATAATCAAAAACATGCAATAAACTAATGAGAATGGTGGATTAAGTCAAATTATGAGGTTGAATGAGCCCAAATAATTATCGATTTTTGGGGCTCATCATCACCCCCTACTGAAAGTGTTGCTCATCCTCTGAGCAACCAATCTCTCTCCTCATCTTTGATGGCCCTGGTGGCCTCCTTTTCATGCCAAGATTTTGAAGTGATGTCCTCTTTTCTGTCATGAAACCATGCTTCTTTGCTTCTTCCCACTGCCTGTTCCTTTTCCTAGTGAATTCTCAGCCTGAGTGTGCAAGTATATTCAATCTGATGGCAACAATGGTGGCGAAAGGAGATGAAACTAGTGGAGGATGGAAGAAAAGAGTGATTGCATGTCTCCTCAACAGTCTTCAAGCTTCAAATCCCTCTCCATAATTGATTCTAGCCTACCCAAGGGCTTCTACAGGATGTTTCTGGTAAAAATACAGAACTTCCTGTAGAAAGTTGAACCATGACTAAATTGTGTCCGAACCCTGAAAAGAATGAGTGTTCATGGAGGGGATGGATGTGAGGATGCCTGGGAACTTGGTAGTGACCTTTCTGCTTCTGTTGGGAGGTCCACTTTCCGCATGGTGTTCCTGTAACCTGCAAAAATTTCCAGGGATTAAACTTGTTTCTTCCAACACTTCTTTTTTGGATGGACAGTTCAGTATCCTAGTTCCCCAGATGATGAGCAGTTTAGTGGCAGCATTCTTCAAGTGCATGATTAGGTCCTGATACCCCTCAAAGTGCAGGTGCGTTTTGATCTTTGCAGAGGCATTCTTTCCAGCACACAATAACTTCATATACAGGGTGATATTGGAAAATGAAGTAGCAGTATTCCCGAGTAGCAGATGGACACAATAAGATAAATCCAATGTTTTTATAAGTCCATATGTCTGAGATGTTTTGTTCAGCATAGGAAGGCACCTTGAATATTCTGGGAGATATTTCAGATTTGAAAAAGTTCAAATCAGATTTTGAACAGGGTGCAGAATTATACCAGCTTACAGAGGAGCACTTCCATGAGACTTTTGACCTTTTTTTCTTTTTCCTTTTTTTTGTTGTTTTTGAATCAAAGTCAGAGTCTAAACCAACGCATATATTTCAATATGTAGGGTGCAAGCTCTGCAAACAAATCAACAGTCATGGTGGATTATAATACATGTAGAAAACACAAATATGAGCATTTTCTTTTATTGGTGTTGTTCTTGTATGATTGGGCAGATTTGAAGTTGAAGAGACACTGTTTTGAGAGAAGTGGATGCTGTTTTCCCATCAGTTCCAGATCAAAAAAATGAAAGGAATTTTTATGTTGGTCTATGTAGCCCCTGATTTCACATGTCTAGGTGTAGTTCTTTAACCAATTTATATGGTATTTGAGTGCTATTTGAAGAGGAGCATATGAGGCGCTTTTTGGAAGACCAAGCACAATATCTACACCAGGAGATGGGGCACATCTGATAGGAGTTATAACCAGCAGCCTGGGCACATTTTCCAGGGTTGTTATGTGCCTTAGTTATAGCATAAAAGGGATCATTCTTAACCATTGTTTCTGATGCCTGCTGACTGGGTAGAGGGAGCGCACTACTTCAGATCTGCTTTGCCCATTTGCTGTGATGCCTCTTATTTTAGGCATTAAAACAGATTCTATTAGCAAGTGTTTTTCAAGAAAATTCATGCATGGTCACCCTCCAATTCAAAACAGCTCAATTCACCACTCTTTTGGAGTATATCATACATGGAAGAGTGCTTTCGATCCTACCTTTCTCGGGACTCCAAATTCGATGAAGAAAAGTCTGGGCTTCTCTGGTCCAGAATGCTGTGCCATACTTCCTGTAGAAGACCCCACCCGTTTCCTGTAGAATGTTACTCTGCCTTTGAGTGAGCCCGATACACTAGAGAAATTCGAACCAGGCCGCAAAGCTCCATGGAGGTTGATAGGTTAACCGATTGTGGGAGCAGAGGATGCATACTTCAGCTAAGAATGTCACAAATGCAAATTAATCAGCGGATGGTGAGAGTCGGCCGAGCGTCGTTTAACTGCAGCGTGATTTACGTGAGAGAGTGAAGTGGCCAAGTGTACGTGGCCACATGCAGACTGCAGTTCTATTTATTAACTGTATGTTTTCTTCTTGATCCGCTGCACTGGAGTTCAAACAGCTGACACTAACTGTGTTTTTCAACTTCCACGTAAATGACTTATCCATGCATGCTGCGTGATTTTTGCCTTGATGAGTGCAATCGAATATGGCTAGCTTCCTGGCTGAATCCCCCCATCTCATTCGTTCATGCAATGCTTAGATTAGACTCATGCAATAGAGGAACAAGGTTTAGTCACGTACCTGAAGTGAAATGGCTGCTGTGAAGTGCTTTTTGCTGCTGCATGCTCATATTCTGCTGCTGCATGCTTGGATCCTTTGGTTGCATGAGGGCTTGGCTGATGATTGTTGATTGTTTTTCCTTGTGCAGGTGTCCTCTGACCAGATGCATGCTGCAGGAGTCCATTTCCACGCTCAGATCTGCACCTTGAAGCTGCTGCTGCTGAATTTTCACCAGACCAGAACTTATTTTTGCCATTGCTCCCAAACGGTAAACCGGATCGATCTGAAACTTGCTGAGCATGTTCCTATCATCATTATTCACCTCCCATAGCAAAATCGTGATCAATGGATGCACGGATTTTGAGAAAAATGGAAAATGGATGAAGATTTCAGAGATCAATTTCTCGGAAACCGTGCATCGGAATCGGCTGAAACTTCTTGGGTAGGTTACCATCACTCATATGCATATCCCCATGAAACAGGTTTTGAAACGGATGCACGGATATGGAGAAAATGCAAAAATGGTTGATGGTGATGGAGGCTGATTTCTTGGAAACCGTGCACCGGAATGGCCTGAAAATCCTCACGCATGTTGCCATCACCCTTGTACAATTGCCCATAAAATGGTTTTTCAAATGGATGCATGGTTTTCAAGTTATGGCAAAAACAAATTTTGTTCTAGGTATTTTTGCCTCAAGGCATTTTGCATTTTTGTTGCATGGTATGAAAAATGAATTTGGGTTGTGATGCAGGTATGGAGATGATGGAGGAGGAGTTGGATGATTGCATGAGGACTTTTGAACCCTTGAGGAAGCTACCATGTTCACCAAACCACTTTTTTCAATCCTTTTTTAACTTCTTGTAGCTCCTACAGGAACTTCCTGTAGAAAACATAGTTTTGAGGAAAGAAGCACAATGACATGAAAAAAAATGATGGAAAATGGGTGAGGGATGGAAAAATGGATGCTTGCAGGCATAACCAATAGATTCCAAGCTTTAGATTCCCTTCCAAAATCGAATCTGGCTCGCTTGAAGGTTCTACAGGATGTTTCCTGTAGAAATACAGAACTTCCTGTAGAAGGCACAAAACTCCCTCGGACTTGGTTGTGAGTGATCCTCCTGCCCTGCAATGTCATTGCTGCAACCTGAAATTATTCAATTGAAATTAGATTTCTTTTTCTTTTTCTTTTTCTCTTCTTTTTTTTTTTTTTTTGAAAGACAACTAGGGCGCCTCATGGAGGTTTTCACCCTAATTGCCTGCCCTGGGCGCCTCCAAGGGAGGTTTTCACCCAGAGATCTTATTCTCTTTTCTCTTTTTTCCCAACCCATTGATCGCCTCATGGAGGTTTTCAATCAATGAGCCAATCTAAGGCGCCTCTGCGGAGGTTTTCACCTTAGATTTTTTTTTTCTTCTACCCTACCCTACTTGAAAAACAAAATCATTTTCAAGTATAAGAATACTTCCAATGGAGCCATGTGCACATCGAGATTAGAGAAAAAATGATGTGAAGGCTCGAAATGCATGCTTGGACAACTATCCGGACTTTAGAGACCAAATGATCTGACTTTGAAGGGATCAAACATAGCTGAAGAAGAGAGTACTGCTGCAACTTAGTCAACTTCTGAAACCATATCTCAATATAGCTTTGATATCCTTGGTCCTTTTGCTGATCTGGATCATTCTTCATGTCACCTTCTATCATGACCTTCTCATCTTCCTCTTTTTTCTGATCTTTCTCTTGAGTACATGGAGGATTTGATGGTAACCATGAAGGAACTCTCTCGATCTCTGATTCTGATCTCTTCTCTTCATCAAGTGCAGCCCATGGTTCTTTGATCTCCTCTTTGGAATCTTCTTTTTCCTTTGGTCCTTCATTGTTTTCAATATAATCTCTGTTTTGCAACACTCTTCCTGAGCTTTGGTGAACATCATTGAGCTCAAAAGGAGTCATTTGCACATGTTGTGCCTCAACTTTGCAATTGGGTTGAGCTACTCCATTGTATGGCTTTGGAAATGGTACGGGTAGTTGAGTGGAGGTGTGAAATTGAGATGGATATGGATGGCATTGTGGTTGGGTAGGCATTTGGGGTTGTCTTGGTGGAGGAGGAGGCGATGGTTGTGGATGAGCAGGTGGTGGAGGAAAATGAGCGGGATGAGAGTTGTACTGGGGCCTCCAGTCCTAATAAGGTGCATTCCACTGAGGCTGTGGCTGAGCATAAGAGTGAAATGAATGAGCAACTGGTTGGGCATAATATGGATCTGTGAAGGAACAAGAAGGAGGTGTGAACCAGGAAGGATGAGCAGGGGGACCCCAAGAAGGCATGAAAGTAGCTTGGTAGGGGACATAATAGGTCTCAGGTGTC
Source organism: Pinus tabuliformis (assembly GCA_031772625.1). Classification (NCBI taxonomy): domain Eukaryota; kingdom Viridiplantae; phylum Streptophyta; class Pinopsida; order Pinales; family Pinaceae; genus Pinus; species Pinus tabuliformis. Next base: position 496,063,940 of record CM062808.1, on the reverse strand, counting down.
CCTTGCAGTTCCTGCTGGTAAGATTTAGGTCCAGGCAGCTTCCTTTGGTTCATATGATAGAGTGGTTCAGTGGCTTCTTTGGCTCTCTGATATGTAGCTCTGATTCTGGGTAAGGAAGGGCACTGATCTATAGGATGGTATTCTTCACAGATGAAACACACTTCTAGGGAGTGCATTGGAAATTCATTCCTAGGATGCTTTCTAGTGCACCTGGGACAGAATATGACCAAAGACCTCTTGGCTTCCTCTTGCTTCTTTTGGATCCACAAGGTATCCAATTATGGCAAGAAACTGCCTCATATCACTCTTGAAATCTTCTATCTGATCTTCAAATTCATCTTTGGACAAGGGACTGCTCCCAACATTTCTGCTTGTAGCCATTTGCTTCAGAGGAATGTTTTCTTCTTCTTTTCCCCTAGGGGTTCTTCAAATATGTCTTGTTGTCCACCTAAGGGTTCTTTAATCACAGCCATCGAAGAAGAGAGAGAAGGTTGGCTGTGTGAAGCAATGGGGGTGTTGTGCAATCATTTTTCTAACTTATCTCTACTCCTACAAGGCATGAAATGAAATCTTTTTGGTTGATTTTTGCTTTTTTCTACTTCTACCTGCAAAATTGAAATAGATTGAACTGCAACTAACTATCTTGCTAAAATGAAAATGTGGAATTGAAATGAAAGCAGGAAAGGACTAAGCTATTTTTCTCAAATGAAATTGCAGGAATGAAATGCTAGGCTATGCTTGCAGAATTGAAATGCTAATCTACGCTTGCAGAAATGAAATTTCCGAATTGAAATGCTAATCTATGAAAGTGAGAAATGCTAATCTACTTTTGCATAAATGAAATTGCATAATGGAAATGAAATAAACTACTTAGCAGAAGGTTGTAGTAGAAAATAGAAGAATAGCAGCAATCACCAATACTTTGACGCTTCCCCGGCAACAGCACCAAAAATATGGTGGGCTCCAATATTGTAGCAACAATGCTACAACTCCTGGAACTCCCTTCTTTAATTTTATCAACCCGGTTGTTCGTAACAAACTTGGAAGCGACGATGATGTATGTACAAGTACTAGCTCTTGCTGCAGCTGTCACTTGGTCAGCTGGCACAAGTCCACTAGGAGCTTAAGCCAACTTCTATGAGCTCTTAGAAGAAGCTTTTTAATTGATGGATGAAGGCTAACTCGAAGGAAGCTAATCTAATTGCAAAAAGAAACTGAAAGCCAAAAGGAAACGTAAACTCTAATTCTACCAGCTAGTCCTACTGACACAAAGGAGAGCATGCAAACTGCTGAAAGAGATGCCATTACTTCTATGAAGGTAAAATGAAAATGTCTAAGCTATCACTATCTGAAGAAAACATCTTTTTGTATTTTTGATTAAGTTGTTGGAATTATCATGCATGTGCTTCTAACTATTTTTTACTGTGCAGAGGTGGATCAAGGAGGAGAAATGCTTGGGAAAGGTTGGGAAGGTTCAGAGAGGGTCTAAGGGGTCCCTAACACCCTTCCAGAGAGTCTCACAAAGTTTGGCTGCCAAGAAACCGTGTTTATGAGCTTCTACAGGAAGTCTGCAGGGGTTCTACAAGATGTTTAGGATTTCTACAGGATGTTCTGTAATTCTTCTACAGGATGTTTCGAAATGGGATTTTGGAGCATGGATGGAGGGAAAAAGATGGAGGAATGAGTATGGAGGTGGAATAGGGGTGTAGGGGAGTTCAAGACTTGGAGGATGGAGTTGAGGAGAAGGTGTAGATGGCTGGACTTGTTCCAAGAAGGCTGGAATAATGCTGCACAAAAGGTAGGGTTATGAGGGAAATGTGGCAACGTGAGGCAAGAAACCAAGTTAGGAGATGGAGAAGATGGGTTTGAGGGAGTCAGGGAAGATAGAGAAGTGGCATAGGTGCTCTGCAATTTGTGTTTCCAACTGAACCAACAAAGACATGCAAGAAAACAAAGATCTAGTTATGCTACCCTTAATATGATTTGGCTAACAGAAACGAGATTGGAGAGCAGCTTTATTTGCAAGGAAACCATGTATATCAACTATGAAATGAAGCATTCAAATATCTGAACATGTAACCAACTTCTACAAATGAAAACCAAACACTAATGATTGCATGGCAAAGCAAAGTCAGTGTTTTTGTGGGCAGCAAAGTCATCCTAGTCACAACTCCTGATCCCACTGAGAGAGAGGTGAAACCACAGATGTTTGTTGGCCCTTTTCTTGAAGCTTTTTCTGTTAACAACCTATCAACTAAATCTGAGCATGAAAAGCTATTTTACTCATCAAAAAAAACAAACTAAATAACAAAACAAGATTTAGATCTAAACAACAGATTTTATTCTAAGAATGCAGCAAAAACACATTAAGATAATCAAAGGAGGTATTGGGCGCTTGAGATGGGCCCACCCCCAAGAGCTATAGCCTCCTAAGAGAGATTTAGAGATGGTGCAAAGCTGGATTCATCTTTATTGAGCAAGAAAAGAAGAGTTACATCAAAACTGTCCACAAGGAGAGCTTGAGAATGAGCTGAAAGCAAAGCTAATCTATTGCCTAAAAATCGAACTACAAAATGACTACAACAAGACTATGAAATGACTAACCACCAGCTACGAAATGACTAACCACTAGCTACGAAATGACTAAGCACTAGCTAACAAAAATGAGGCCCTAAGCCTTCTTATTTATACAAATTGAGGACCCCAACAGTCCTCCTAAACTTTAGGGACTCGGCTGCCCAAGACTTGTAGTTAACAGTAGTCCTACTTGACTTGCTTGGTTGCCCTTGTGCTAATTGATTTGGTGGCCCTTGAACTCCGAGCTGATGGTGGAGAATTCGAGGTAAGGCCCATAAATGAAGGGGACACCTTCCTACAAATCTTTTCCCTTGTTCTCCCACGAATTTGGCTACCAAGTGCTCATTAAGACCTTCAATTTTGTCTCCAAGTTGACCAAAAAGGCTACACAAAGCACCCATTAGACTTGTTGGCATAATGACTAACCAAATTCACTCTATTAGCATAAATATAATAAAAAACATGCAATAAACTAATGAGAATGGTGGATTAAGTCAAATTAGGAGGTTGAATGAGCCCAAATAATTATCCATTTTTGGGGCTCATCAGAAGGCGGTCCACATTGAACACTGGGTGCAGGCCAAGGAATGGGGGAATGCTGAGCTCAAATGCATTGTCTCCCATAGCCTTAGTAATGGTGTAAGGACCATATCGGAGTGGTCTCAATTTCCGATAGGCTCCAGTAAGGCGTTCCTTTTGCAAATGCAACCAGACTTTGTTGCCCACCTAAAACTTGTGTGGCACCCGGTGTTGATCATGTCGCTGCTTGTACTTGGCATTTGATTTCTCAAGAAGGTCATGGACCTACTGGCGAATATGTTGGATGTGCTCAATGAAGCTGGTGGCCTTATCTGTTTCGGACTGGACATGAGCTGAATTCATGTGAGTAGCTGCAAGGGGCATGGCCACATCAATGGGGCATAGTGGCTGGAATCCAAAACCCACCTGAAAAGGGCTATGGCCAGTGGAGCTGTGAAGAGCTCGGTTGTAGCTGTGCTGAACATAGGGGAGGCTCTCGTCCCATGTGTGTGGATGCTTTGAGTTATACATGCGAAGAATATGCACAATCATCCTGTTGACAACCTCTGTCTGGCTATCAGTTTGAGGATGGAAGGCTGTGGACTTCGTGAGTTTGGTGTCGAGCATTGACCAAAGACTGGACCAAAATGTGCTGAGAAACCGACTGTCCCGATCTGAGATGATAGACTGTGGGATCCCAAAGTGCACCCACACTCGTTCAAAGAAGAGTTTAGCAGTGGCTTCTGCTGTGATTTTCTTCTTGTAGGCCATCATAATGGCCATCTTCGAGAACCTGTCGACGACCACAAAAACACAGTCATTTCCCTGCTTAGTGGAAGGAAGGCCTGACATGTAATCCATGGATATGGATTCCCAAGGTCGACTAGGGGTAGGCAACGGGGTATAGAGGTCGTGCTTCTTAATGGTCGGTTTGGCAATGGCACAGGCAGTACATGATCGGATGTACTTCCCAACATCCTGTCGAAGATTCGGCCAATAGAAATAATTTTGCAGTACTGCCACTGTTTTCTCGACCCCGAAATGCCCAGCAGCCCGACTGTAGTGTGCTTCCCAAATCATCTTGGCACGCTCGCTTGGAACACAAAGGTGACCGAGGTGGCATAATAGGGCGTCTTGGAGGTGAAAATCTGCAACATGCCGACCCTCCAAGAGTGTCTGGTATGTGTGGCAAAATTCTGGGTCGCTTTTGTAGAGAAGTGGCCAATCAGCAGTCTCGTGCCCACAAGAGTTGAGCATGGTGGTTAGCGCCATGATCGGTGGCCGACTAAGGCAATCTGCAACATTATTGGTGCTGCCCTTTTTATACTTGATAGTCAAGTGAAACTGTTGCAGGTATGTAGACCACTTCTGATGGCGATCATTCTGCAATTTCCCTTGGGTCTGTATGAACTGCAGAGGTCGGTGGTCTGTGTGGATGACCGTTTCCTTCCCCAAAATGTAATGCTTCCATTGTCGGCAGGCCTGTACAATGGAATACATCTCTTTATCATAAGTGGGGTACTTCCAGACTGTGTCTGAAGGTGTTTCACTGTGATATGCCACTGGATGTCCATGTTGAGTAAGGACTACTCCAATAGCATAGTCAGAGGCATCTGTCTCGACCTCAAATGGTTGTTGTAAATCTGGTAACGCGAGCACTGGTGTCGTGCAGAGGCGATCCTTCAATTCGTTGAATGCCTTCTGTTGAGATTCAGACCAAAATAATTTTGCTTTCGCCCCGCCCTTGGTGACTTGACTCAAGGGCCAAGAAATATGAGAAAACCCCAACACAAACCTGCGGTAGAAGTTGGCAAGACCTAGAAAGCTGCGGAGCTCTGTTAGAGTGGTTGGAGAGGGCCAATCCCGAATGACTTGGATCTTGGCTGGATCGACATGCACCCCCTATTCATCAATGATGTATCCCAGATACTGAACCTGGGTCATGCCAAAAGTGCATTTCTCCAAATTGGCACATAGCTTGTGTTGCCGCAGTGTCTGGAGAACCTGTCGGATGTGGTGGAGGTGCTCTTCCCAACTCTGGCTGAAGATCAGAATGTCATCCAATTATACTACTACAAAGGAGTTGGTGAATGGCCGCAAGATGCCATCCATTAGCCTCATAAAGGTTGCAGGAGCATTCGTCAATCCGAAAGGCATGACCAACCATTCGAAGAGGCCCTTCTTGGATTTGAAGGCAGTCTTCCACACATCGGAGGGTTCGATTGGTACCTGGTGATATCCCGAATTCAGATCGATCTTGTTGAAATATTTCGCCCCCTTTAGTTGGTCTAGGAGGTCATCAATCCGCGGGATCGGGTACCTATTACGGACAGTGATCTTGTTCAGCGCCCGATAGTCAATACAGAGTCTCCACGTCCCATCCTTCTTCTATACCAACACGATCGGGCTCCCACAGGGCGATGAACTCGGACGGATGTGACCTTTCTGCAGGAGCTCCTGAATCTACCTCTTGATTTCATTGTTCTCCAGAACAGAGCGCCGATTAATTGGTCCATTGGGTAGCGGCGCACCTGGGATCAGATCAATGGAGTGCTTGACTTGACAGTGCAAAGGAACCCCTGCTGGGGAGGTGAAGATGTCCTCGTACTCCTCCACAACCTTGTCCATCTATAGTTGTCGTGCAGAGGGACCCCGTTTGGAGGCCGCGGCCACTGTCTTCTTCTCTCCTTGAGGGCGTATCATCAGGAAAACAAATTTCCTGGTTTTGGAAATGATCTTACTACATTGTTTTGCAGTAATCAAAGAGATGGCGGCAGGTGGTGCTACCTCTGGTATCCTGAACAACTTATTTCCCAACGTAATAATAACAGCACGGGGCCTTGATTCATACACAGCATGTCGCTTCCACAAGTATGGTTGTCCTAGTAATACATCACAAACTTCAAGGGGAGCAATGTCACACAATACCTCATCCGTGAAGGGCTTGATGTTGTATGGAAGGAGACACTGCTGGCTCACGCGAAGATCTCGTCCTTGGTGAAGCCACCCAATGGTGTATGGTTGTGGATGTGCTGTGGTCGGTAAGCCCAACCGCTTCACGACCTCTACCGAAATGAGGTTCTTTTGACTCCCGCTATCAAAAATGAACTGTATCAGGGAGCCCTTTACCCACATCTGGGAGTGGAAGAGACGCTCCTCCTCCTGTGGATCTTCAGGTTCATTTTTCTGGATCTTTGCGGTAGCGACAGTGGTGCTGGGATCCGCATCAATGATCTGCTTCCCTTTTTCATACCCCTTATCGGGTTCTGACTCAGAGTCGGAACATGCATCTGATTCTGAAACCTTTAGCTTAGCACCAGTGACTGCTTGGCCCGACACTCACTTGTGTTGTGAGTGGAGCTCTTATGGAACTCGCACCATTTTCTAGTGTCCTTTCTCGGCTTCGCGGCGCTGTTCTTTGCTTGTGGCTTCGGCTGGTTGTCTTGGGCTGTCCCGCCTTGGCTTTGTCCTTTGTTCTGTGGTTTAGGGGCACCTTTCCCCTGCTTTGGATTCGCAGATCCAAAGTCTCGCTTCTTTTGTTTAAACTTCTGCTCGACCTTGACGGCATATCGGTATGCTGCGCCGAGCGAGGGGATGTTTAGGAATTGTATTTCTTCCTGGGTGTACTTGTGCAGGCAGCCACGATATTTGAGTACCAAATGTTGCTTCGAATCCTTGATACCCAACTTTGTGCGAAGGGTATGGAAAAGATTGGTGAACTCCGGCACGTCTTGGTCGCTTCCCTGCCGCAACGTGGTCCACTTTATGTATTCATCCTCATAGCTTCCGATAGGGTAGTACTGCTCCTTGATGGCATCCCGGAACGAATCCCAGGTGGGTGCGGCTGAAAATAGTGAGCCAGTACTTTCATCCTTCTGCTCGCAGTAGGTTTCCCACCAGTCCTTGACGTGGGGGGTTGCTTTGAGAAGAGCAAAAACAATCTTTTCCCGACTCTAAAATTCATGAACATAAAAATAACCCTCTAGCAGATTTAACCATTTATCTACGGCATTTGCGTCTATCTAACCCTCGAATATGGGGATTTCAAAATTAACTTGTACCTTAAAGGGTGTGGCGTTTCCAGAGTAGCTGCTGGAAGCCGATGCGTTGCTTCTGGGTAGCCGCTAAAGGATCTGGGCAAAGTTGTCCATCATCGCGTTCCGTTGTCGCTCGAGGGCTTCTTCGAGCAAGATTTTGATGGGATCTCCTACCCCCTTGTCTTTCTTCTCGTCCGCCATGGGAGGCCGTCGGGATTTGCGAGGTTGGTCTTGCAAAGGTTCAACCAGTTCAAGCCCTAACTCCTTATATCCCGACCTTGTTGGGGACATGCAAAGAAAAATAGAGAAAAAGCAGACCGCTCTGATACCACTGATCCGGATTTAAGCAGGAACGCAACAAAGTACAGAGATAACCATATACACAAAGATGCAGCGGAAATAATACTTCATTTCATTAATGGAAAATACTGAAATATGCTTACAACCAGAAATGGAAATAAACCAGCTAGGGCGATGGTAGCTTATCTCTGAGAAGAGATGTGATGGCTACATGCCTCTGAACTGTCTTACAATGAGGCTCGAAGGCCTATTTATTGTTGAGAAATAATGAAAAACCCTTAACATTCCAAAACCTAACCCTAGGAGATGAAATGCCAAACTGTGGGCCCCGTTTGGGGGTAAATTGGTACATCAACTTCCGGGGTCGTAACTTTGGCATATGATCTCCGTTTGACGCATACAATAGCTCATTAGAAAGATCTATCCGAGCACTATCATTGTTGGAATGGGAAACATCAGTCCATTCTATGGACCCATGTTGCCCTTGGATTCCCCAAAAACGTCGTTTAGGGCCTCAAAACGGCTCCGGAAGTTCAGGACCCGAAAAACTGCTAAAAATAGTAAGTTGTGCTACAATTAAGGAAACTGAAAATGCTGAGAAAGAAAATGGTGGGGGTCCAGGTGGACTTGGCAGGTGGCCACCAATATCCACCTGGATCATCAATGGCCTTTTGAGTTGCTATGATCTTATTATGCAACCTTTTCCCTTTAACTTTGCTACATTATTGATATTTATGACAGTGAAACTTTTGAAGCTTACGGCCTTCTCTTCAGGATTCAACTCCAAAATTACCATCCAATCAACACTAAACGTTTTGAAGAATAAAATATGTACAAGTAATAAATGAAATCAGTGACTGGGATCTAGGTAGTGCTTAAGCATTTGACCATTAACGAGTCCTCCTTCTACTTCTGTACCATCCAATTCTTTGAGGAAAAAAGCATTGTTACCCCTGAAAGCATAAATGATGTAAGGGCCTTTCCATAAGAAGTCAAACTTCCCATTTTTACCTTTATCCTCCCTTCTTGAGTCCCATTTCAAAACTTTATCTCCTAGATAGAAATCTTCTGCTTTAGTTCTCTTGTCAAAAGCGTTTTTGATTTTTTCCTGCACAACTTGGGATCTGATATACACTTCTTCCTTGGTCTGTTGTAAGTGAATTGTCTATTTGACCCTCCTTTGAATATCATTAGGTTCAACCTGTACTTCTTGGAGAAATTTCATCATTGGTGTTCCCAAGGAAGCTGGGAAAACATCCTCCATTCCATAGACTAGCTGATAAGGACTGGTGCCAATGGATTTCTTGGTGGTCAGCCTATTTACCCACAAGGCATTTACTAGCTTCTTGTTCCAGGTTTTCTTGTTATCTTCCAACAGTTATTTGATGACGTTCACTAAGCTCTTGTTGGAAGATTTTGCTATTCCATTTCCTTGCGGATAGTAGGCTGTGAAGTGACCTAGGGTTATATGATATTTGTTGCAGAAATCAATCATCCTCTTTGATTTGAAAGCTACTTTATTGTCTATGATGATTTTGGTTGGGAAACCAAATCTGGACAGAATGTTGGCCTCGAGGAAATCTATTATGACAATATCAGTAGCTTGTTTCGAGGGTATGGCTTCTATCCAATTTGTAAAATAATCTGTGGTAGTCAAGATCCATTTATGTTGGGAAGAGGAAGGGGGATGAATTTCACCAATGAAGTCAAGATCTCATTGTTGAAATGGTGCTTCTATAGATATTGGTTTCAAAGGTAATGGTACTAGTTTTCTTTTTCCTTCAAAAATCTGACATTTGTGACATGAGGTTACAAATTTATTTACATTAGGAAATAGAGTAGGCTAGTAAAAACCAACTCTTAAGATATTATCAGTTGTGGTCTTCCAGTAAATATGTCCCACACAATCACCTGCATGAAATTCTTGTAATATTTTGTGAGATTCTTCTTTTAACAAGCAATTAAGAAGGATGCCTTCATGATTTTTCCAAAATAAAGCATTGTCAATTATGCAAAACATTAAAGATTTCAATTTTAAGAACCGACTTTTAGTCCTGGATAACTGAGGAGGAGCTTGAATATTTTGTAAAACATATATAATGTCTGCATACCATGGTGAGTCAATAAAGGCTTGGCTAATCTGTGGAGTCGCCATCTCCTCTTCGTTATCCAATTCTACAATGAAATTTATGTTTAGAGCCTGACAGTTCGATTCAACCATGAGATTGGCTAAACCTTGGCCTTTGATCAATTTTGTAGGTTTAATTTCTAGATCATATTCTAATATGGTAGCTATCCACTTACCTCTCTTTCCATCTGGTCCATCTTTCGTTAGAATGTCCTTGACTACAGCATTGGGAACATAAGCTACTATATGAAAATATAGGATATAAACTCTGAAATCTTTAATAGCTTTGACTAGAGCAAAAGCTTTCTTTTCCATTATAGTATACTTTAAAGGTGAATCTATCAAGGCTTTGCTAAAGAAGGCTATTGGTTGTTCAAAACCCTGATCATTTTTCTGCAATAGGACTGCAGCAATGGTATGTTCTGAGGCGAAAGAAAATATGATGAAATCCCTATCAAACATTGGACTGATGAGAACTGGTGTTTGTGTTAAGGCTAGATTTATATCTTCAAAAGAACTTTTAGCCTCAAGTGTCCATTTAATAGTCGAATCTTTCTTTAACATGTTGTTTAATAATCTAATTAGTTCGGCTAAGTTAGAGATAAATCTTCTCAAAAAAATTATTTTACCTAAAAATGCTTGTAGTTCTTTGATGTTCCTGGGATGTGGTATCTGCAAAATGGCTTCAATTCTTGCTGGGTCGATCCAGATACCATCTTTGGAGATTATGTGGCCTATTAATTTTCCCTCCTCCAACCCAAATAAAGAATTTTTAGGATTCAGAGAAATTCCATACTTCCTACACTTGGTGAAGATCTGCCTGAGGTGATCTAGGTGTTGCTGATCTGATTTAGAGAATACCGTGATATCATCTAGGTATATTACCAGAAAGTCATGGATTTCCTTAGCAAAGGTTATGTCCATTTCTCTTTGAAAGGTGGTCCCTGCGTTTTTTAACCCAAAAGGCATTTTCACATACATGAAAGTGCCCCATAGAGTAGTGAATGCAGTTTTTGTCTGATCATATGGGTGGACTAAAATCTGGTTATAACCAGAAAACCCATCTAGCAGTGAGATTCTAGTTGAACCTACCACCCTCTATAATATGTGATCCATTTTAGGAAGAGGTTAGTTATCCTTGATTGAAACTTTATTTAGATTCCTAAGGTCAACACACAGTCTGATTTCACCAGTTTTCTTTCTTGTAGGTACCAAATTAGACACTCAATCTGAGAATCTAATTGGTGCAATGATCTTGGCTTCGTACATTCTTTTGATTTCCTTTTCAATAGAAGGAAATAGAAGGGGATTAATCCTTCTAAGATTCTGTCTAAAATTCTTTTGCTTTTCTTTTAAGGGAATGATGTGTTGTATTATGTTGGTATCATAGGACTTAAGGTCCTCATAATGCCAAGCAAAAACATCTTGGAATTCCTTTAACAGTTCTATGTATTTCACTTTTTCATTAGGAGGTAAAGACTTTGAAAGCTTTATCAGTTTTGGATCTTCTTCAGAGCCTATGTTACACTCCTCTATGTCTGATTTCAAGGGTTCCATTTATGGCTTTCTAGGGACATCGTTTGTATCAAACAAGTCCTCTAAAGGAGTTAATCCTTTTGGCAAAAAATTGTCTTTAAGATTGATGACTTCAGATTCTTCATCGATTGCTTCATCAATTTCAATTCGTTTTAGGTTTTGAATATTTGATTTTGTAAACTTTGTGGGATGGAATCTATCTATCCTTTCATCTTCTACTTTATTAATTTTACTTTATCAGTGTAATAAAAATCTAATGTAAACTTTGTAAACTTTGTGGGATGGAATCTATCTATCCTTTCATCTTCTACTTTATTAATTTTACTTTATCAGTGTAATAAAAATCTAATGTTATGTCTTTATCTATTTTGCTATTTACAAATTCATCATCTAACGTTAGAAAATTGTTAATTTGTTGATCGTTATTGAATACTTGCCAGTTCTTTCAGTTGTCATGAATAGAAGGTTTGTGCCTAACCTTAGCAGTGTATAGATGATTAGGCTAAAATGGCAACTTGCAAGTACTAGCAAACATAGCTAAGCTGTGAGCTTGCATATTGTATTTTCTTGGAATAACAATAAGCTTGGTTTCTAAAAATGTATTTAGTATTTCTAAAATTGTTCTTCTATAAAATCCTAGCCTAGGATCCCTAGTCATATAGACAACGTTATTTTTTTTTATTACCGACTCAGAATCTCCCAAAATAGAGACTCTTATGGCTCCTAACCTTTTGACCAATTTGAGACCTAACAGAAGTGCTTCATACTCAGCCATGTTGTTTGTACATTTAAAGTTCAGTCTGTAGGCATGACCCTCTAAATGATCATTTTCTAAGTTATAAATCCATACACTTGCTCCTGCACCTAGTTTGTTTACTAACCCATCGAATTCAAGATGCCATAGAATTTCATGTTCATAATTCTTATTGTCTGGGGGAACAAAATCTTCTTTGACTAATGTATCTTGGTCATATTTGTTATTTGAAATTTCTTGAATTTGGACACTTTTATCTTCTTTTAATACTGCAATTTCTTTTGGTTCTGATATTATGTTGTTTGAAGTGTCTTCTTGATTAGTTTCAGCATTGTAAAGAATGAAAGAATCAATATCAAAATGCACTGAATATATAGGAAAGATTTGAGGTCTTTCTTGGGTACTCACTACATACTTCATCAGAGTTTCTCTATACATTTTCTTAGGATGTCCAAAGACTGATATGGTAGCATATGGCATGTCAAGTTGTAGAGATCCCTGGAGTTTGGCACCCCATGATCTAGACAGTGACATGCCATATTTAGGTGGCATATCAGCAACAACTATGTCCATAAGAATGGTCTTAGTAGGGTACTACACTAGGGAAACACACAGGTCTTTTATAAGTCCTAGGCACCCAACTTGGCTTGAATCAAATGAAAACAGGTCTTTGTAAGGCCTAGTGATATCCAAGTTTAGCTTCTCCATAATAGATTTAGGCATAAGATTGTGTGAAGCCCCAAAGTCTAGCATGGCATTATGTAGGATTTTATCGTGGATGTTGAGGCTAATGTAGAAGGGTTGTATACCTCCTTCCACTGGTTTTCCATTAAAATCAAGACTAAAAATTAACTCAGGTTGATCATCAAATAAGTTAACAGAGTCTTCATTTTCAACGAAGTTTAAAGATTTTCTTATTTGAGATTTGTAAGTTTCATGCTTAATCAGTTCTGTTAAAGGAACTAATATTTTAAGTTTGGCCACTTATGCTCCCAAATTGAAAGGCAAAGGGGTTTTGTTTGTTTGAACATTTGAAACCTTAACAATAGGGTTAGGAGTAGTTTGTTATTCTTTTTGAGTGTTTGAATTATTTTTCATTGGATTTTCTAATATAATTTCTGGAGACTGTTCCACTGTTTCCTTGAGGAGAACTGAAGTGGGAGGTTTCTCATTAGAAGGTTGGTCATTGGTTACATCTTCAATGGTGGGACTAAGAGGGTTCTGATTTGATCTAGACAGGATTTGGAGAGTTTTTGTAACTAGAACAACTCTCACTTCCTTAGGCTATTTAGGTGTTGCTTTCTTGTTTTGGTCCGGAACATCAATGTTTAATGAGGAATCTTCGGCGAAAATCACATAGAAAAACTTTTGTCGACGCGTTTCGAACCAGCCAGTGTGGTTCATCGTCAAGACAAGTTGAATGAGCAGATCTCACTTAGCACATTAAATAGATAGGGCAGAGAATCCCATGACTTAACGGCTAACAACCAACAGCTAGAATTGACTGGATAACGACTAGTTTGACTCTGATAAAAGGTAAAATCATATTAATATATATAAATTTTTATTTAATTTATTATTATAATAAGATTTTTTTTTTTTTTTTGTTATTGATATTAAAATGAAAATTTAAGGGACAATGCTAGAATAAGTAAATTATATATATATATATATATATATATATATATATATATATATATATATATATATATATATATATATATATATATATATATATAGATATAGATATAGATATAGATCATTGTAAATATATTGATGAATATAAATTAAAATGAATTGAATTAAAAATTATGTAAAATAAATTAATTTCAAAAATAATAGTTAGTTATAAATACCAAAAATAGAGTAATAGTTAATTATATTTATTAAAATATATATTTTTATAAATATTCGCCAAAGAGTTAAAAAGAAATATTATAATATTAAAAATTAAAATATCATAATAGTTTTAAATTACAAAATAGATTAATTCTAAAATTAATTTATGTAAAATAAAATTAATAGACAAAGAGTTTATTTCGAAAATATTAGTTAGTTATAAATACCAAAAATAGAGTAAATTATATTTATTAAATATATATATATATATATATAATAAATATTCACCAAAGAGTCAAAAAGAAATATTATAATATTAAAAATTAAAATAGTATATTAGTTTTAAAATATAAAATAGATTAATTTTAAAATTAATTTATGTAAATTAAAAATAAAATTAACACACAAAGAGTTAAAAAAAAAAAACGAACAAATTAAAAACAACTAATAGTTTAAATTAATTAATTAATTCAAAATTAATATTAGTAAATTTATAATTAAATCAAGTTTAAATAAATAGACACAAAGTTTAAAATAAATCAATAAATAATAATGATAATGATAAATAAGCCAAAAAATATATAAAATAAATAAATAAATAATAATAATAATAATAATAATAGATAAATAAATAAATAATAATAATAATAATAAATAAATAAATAAATAAAATAAGCCCCACGGGGGTAGGCGAGTTGGTAATCACATCGCGGGAAGTCGTTAGAAAGGCGACTCCGCACTGAAGGTCACGAGTTCAAATCCCCCGGACTAAAACAGAGCTGTGGAGAGGGGCGGGCGCATGCTCCCAGTGGTTATATAGGTAGCGGTCAGAATCGACCCCATGTAACGTGAGTCGCGAGGCTGCCCCTGTTGCCGATTTCACTATATAAAAAAAAAAAAAAAAAATAGAATAGAAATCACAAACTTAACAATAATTAAGGGAGGGAAAGAAAGAAAACAGCTAGGAGGAGAGCATTGGGACCCAAAAACTACTAATCTTCCAGCCATCCTCTCTATTAAGATTGTTCGGCCTTTTTTCAATCTCAAGGGCTTCCCTAAATTTCCGGTGATGGAATTGGGACACTCTAGCAATCACACTAGCCTCCTCGATACAGACATGATGATTGGTTTTCTCCACATGTTCTGCTAACGCGGAAGATTTAGTTCTCATATGCTTGAGGTCCGCTGCGTGCTCACTAATCCTTTGATTAATGGAGCGACCAGTCTCACCAATATAGGGGGTCCCACAAGAACAAGGAATAATATAAACTCCTTTCATGTCCTTGGGGTCGATGGGATCCTTCACCGATCTTAGGGATTTACGAATGGTGTTAAGAGGTCTAAACGTTGCGGGGATATTATGCTTTTTAAGAACCCTCGCAATCTTATCCGTGGTCCCCTGAACAAATGGAAGATGGACACCAGGAATCCACTCTTTAGGCCCCCTTCTGGTTAACGAATTCTTAGCTGCTTTGAGGAAAGCCTTTTGTCCCAAGTGTCTGCTATAACCATTCTCGACAAAGACATTAAAGAGATGGGATTTCTCTTCCTCTAAGCTCTTTTCATCAGAGATTCTTAGGGCACTAGTTGCAAGGGTGTTGAGAAGCCCCAACTTCTGGGCCGGGAAATGGCGGGAACTAGCATACTGCTCCGTATGTGTTTTTTTGCGAAACACTCGGTGGGAGAGGGAACCATCCTCATTCTTCGAGATAAGAATATCAAGGAAAGGGAGACAACCATCAACTTCTTGTTCCTTAGTGAACTTAATAGCTGAGGATTGACTATTAAGACGATCGAAGAAGAGATCTAACTCCTCCTGGCCATGAGGCCAAATGACATTCGTGTCATCTACAAACCTTTTCCAAAGCTTGGGAAGGAGACAGGCTGAGTTCAGAGCCTTAAATTCAAAATCCTCCATAAAAAGTTTAGCAACAATATGGGAGAGGGGTGAGCCCATGGCAACCCCACAAGTTTGCTCAAAGAACTCACCTTCAAAACTAAAAAAGGTAGAGGTGAGGCATATCTCAACTAACCGAGCGGTATCAGGATTAGTTAGACGGTAGATCACATCCATGGCCTCATTTATAGGGATGCAAGTGTAGAGGGAAACAACATAAAAACTGACTAGGATGTCTCGAAAGTCTAGCTTGATGTCCTTGAGCTCCTCAATAAAGGAAGTTGAGTCCTTAACGAAGGACGATGTATGACCAACTAAGGGCTTAAGCTTTAAAGCAAGAAACTTTGCAAGAAGATAGTTAGGACCTCCAATAGTGTTGACGATAGGCCTAAGGGGAGCTCCTTCCTTATGGATTTTAGGGAGCCCATATATTCTAGGCGTGATAGGATTGCTCTCAATGAGTTTATGGTGCAGGGGACTCACTGAGTTACTGGATTTAATGGCAAGGGCCACAGTCCTGGAGATCCTCTTTAAAGGGTTTTTGGAAAGATTCTTATAACTACCACTATTATGAAGATGATCTAGCATTTTATTGCGGTAGTCTGCCTTATTAAGAATGACAGCAGCCCCACCCCTATCAGCTTTCAGAACAACAATATCTTTGTTCTGATTTAACGATTTAAGGGCTTCAAATTCATCCCTACTAAGGTTGCTCCTGGGAGGCTTAGCCTTCCTAAGGATAACAACACAATCCTACCTAATAGTATTCTTAATACTATCAGGTAAACCCCGAATCCCAAATTCTATGTCGCAGATAATATCATCTACAGGGATCTTCTTGGGGGCCAAGGCAAAGTTTAGACCTTTGCTTAAAACACTAAAAACAGGAGGAAAAGAAAAGCTAGATAAATTAACCACCTTATTATTATTAGAAGAGGAGGGGTGAGGAATAAAACCATTTGAATGACTCTTCCTCAATTTAGAGTTAATGTCTCTATGTAAGTTAAGCCTTGTTAACCTATTATCATTATTCATTATCAACCTAATCCTCTCATTATTATTTTCAGTGTTATTATTATTATCAATATTAGAATTGTTAATCGTGTTATTATCTACCTTATCAACGAAAAAATTAGTCTTATTATTAATATCATTATTAATAATACTATCAATAAAATCATGATTATTATTACTATTGTTATAGCCAATATCATTAATATTATAATTGTTAATATTATCATAATTATCTTTATTATTATTATTATTCTTACTAATATTATTATTATTGTAAATCTTATTACTGTTATTATTTAAAATATTATAATTACTATTATTAGTACTATTAATAATACCATTATTATTACTAGTAACGTTATTACAAATATCATTAGTGTAATAAATGTTAATACTATTATCCCTATATTTAATAACATTATTATTTTTGTTGCTAGTATTATAAATATTAAAACAATTTTCATTTTTGATATCATTCATATAACCGGCATAATCCAAAAAATCGATATCACTGTTATGATTTACAGCGACACCTCTTATCCCGCCACTGAAACAGCTAATTGGATTATCCCTACTGATCATACCTGAGCGGCCGAAGGCGGAGATCGAAGCACCTGCGCAGCAACTGCTTCCATCATGAACTCCACAGGAAGTTGGATCTGGATCTGGATGGGCTGCGCTGGTACCAAAACTAGTGAAGAAGGACCGAGGAACAACGAGAACGGATAGAACTGCGTTGTCCCTGGAAACTTGCTCCCTCGACAGCGGACTAGAATCATTGGACTGCGTCTGAGGTAAATTAAGGTCAACTGTATCCCCCACGCAGGAAAACTGACTGGCTGAGCAGGATGAGGAAGGAACCGAGTCACTGGCATAAGGAACAACCTCCTTGCAGGATACCGCCAGAGGGCTTGGATGGGAGCAGGCTGCTCCATCTAAATCATAGGTCTGCACAGGCAAGTTTGTTAGATGAGAACTATGAAGAACCCAACTCCGAAGTGCAGATCTTTGACGGCAAAAATCCGACCCTGGGAGACATACTCTACTGGATAGACCAGGTTTGAAGATTTATTAGTCAACCTCAGAAACTTAGAAGCCAGCTTATGCTTCCATCGATCCTCCATGCGCAGGCATTTTAAATATGAACAGGCATCAACTCTCGCCCATAGGGAGGCTGAAAACGCGTTAGATAGCTCCAAATGCAAAACAAGCAGATTCCTAGAGAGACGATCTAGGGTCTTACGAATTCTGCTAATCTCAGACCTTAATAATGCTATGCTGGCTTTAAGGAAGACATGATGGTTACGAGGAGAGCGCAGGCGATGCTTAATCTGAGCAAAAACTGGAATAGTGGCGGAATCTCTGCACCTGTTAAGAAATGTCATATCTGCTTTCAACTTAGAAACCTGCAAGCGTGCCTGTTCAAAACGATGAACTTTAGATGCAGTGGCCCCTCCGTGCAGGTATTCAATTATTGAATTGAGACTTCTGTGATCCATAAATTTATTGAGGAATCTTCGGCGAAGATCACATAGAAAAAAATTTGTCGACGCGTTTCGAACCAGGTAGTGTGGTTTATTGTCAGGACAAGTTGAATGAACAGATCTCACTTAGCACATTAAATAGATAGGGCAGAGAATCCCATGACTTAATGGCTAACAACCAACAACTAGAATTGACTGGATAACAGCTAGTTTGACTCTGATAAAAGGTAAAATAATATTAATATATATATAAATTTTTATTTAATTTATTATTATAATTAATTTTAATAAGAATTTTTTTTTTTTGGTTATTGATATTAAAATTAAAATGTAAGGGACAATGCTAAAATAAGTATATATATATATATATATATATATATATATATATATATATATATATATATATATATATAACTGTAAATATATTGATGAATATAAATTAAAATGAAATGAATTAAAAATTATGTAAAATAAATTAATTTCAAAAATAATAGTTAGTTATAAATACCAAAAATAGAGTAATAGTTAATTATACTTATTAAAATATATATTTTTATAAATATTCGCCAAAGAGTTAAAAAGAAATATTATAATATTAAAAATTAAAATAGTATAATAGTTTTAAATTACAAAATAGATTAATTCTAAAATTAATTTATGTAAAATAAAATTAATAGACAAAGAGTTTACTTCGAAAATATTAGTTAGTTATAAATACCAAAAATAGAGTAAATTATATATATATATATATATATATATATATATATATATATATATATATTCGCCAAAGAGTCAAAAAGAAATATTATAATATTAAAAATTAAAATAGTATATTAGTTTTAAAATATAAAATAGGTTAATTTTAAAATTAATTTATGTAAATTAAAAATAAAATTAACACACAAAGAGTTAGCAAAGAAAAAAAAACAAACAAATTAAAAACAACTAATAGTTTAAATTAATTAATTAATTCAAAATTAATATTAGTAAATTTATAATTAAATCAAGTTTAAATAAATAGACACAAAGTTTAAAATAAATCAATAAATAATAATAATAATGATAAATAAGCCAAAAAATATATAAAATAAATAAATAAAGCTAAAAATAAATAAATAAATAAATAAATAAATAAATAGATAAAATAAAATAGAATAGAAATCACAAACTTAACAATAATTAAGGGAGGGAAAGAAAGAAAACAGCTAGGAGGAGAGCGCTGGGACCCAGCAACTACTAATCTTCCAGCCATCCTCTCTATTAAGATTGTTCGGCCTTTTTTCAATCTCAAGGGCTTCCCTAAATTTCCAGTGATGGAATTGGGACACTCTAGCAATCACACTAGCCTCCTCGATACAGACATGATGATTGGTTTTCTCCACATGTTATGCTAACGCGGAAGATTTAGTTCTCATATGCTTGAGGTCCGCTGCGTGCTCACTAATCCTTTGATTAATGGAGCGACCAGTCTCACCAATATAGGGGGTCCCACAAGAACAAGGAATAATATAAACTCCTTTCATGTCCTTGGAGTCGATGGGATCCTTCACCGATCTTAGGGATTTACAAATGTTAAGAGGTCTAAACGATGCAGGGATATTATGCTTTTTAAGAACCCTCGCAATCTTATCCATGGTCCCCTGAACAAATGGAAGATGGACACCAGGAATCCGCTCTATAGGCCCCCTTCTGGTTAACGAATTCTTAGCTGCTCTGAGGAAAGCCTTTTGACCCAAGTGTCTGCTATAACCATTCTCGACAAAGACATTAAGGAGATGGGATTTCTCCTCCTCTAAGCTCTTTTCATAAGAGATTCTTAGGCCACGAGTTGCAAGGGTGTTGAGAACCCCCAACTTCTGGGCCAGGAAATGGCAGGAACTAGCATACTACTCCGTATGAGTTTTTTTGTGAAACACTCGGTGGGAGAGGGAACCATCCTCATTCTTCGAGATAAGAATATCAAGGAAAGGGAGGCAACCATCAACTTCTTGTTCCTTAGTGAACTTAATAGCTGAGGATTGACTATTAAGATGATCGAAGAAGAGATCTAACTCCTCTTGGCCGTGAGGCCGAATGACATTCGTGTCATCTACAAACCTTTTCCAAAGCTTGGGAAGGAGATGGGCTGAGTTCAGAGCCTGAAATTCAAAATCCTCCATAAAAAGATTAGCAACAATAGGGGAGAGGGGTGAGCCCATGGCAACGCCACAAGTTTGCTCAAAGAACTCACCTTCAAAACTGAAAAAGGTAGAGGTGAGGCAGATCTCAACTAAACGAGCGGTATCAGGATCAGTTAGACAGTAGATCACATCCATGGCCTCATTGCTCCTCAAATTGTATTGTTTATGCACTTCAAAAATAGCAGAATCATACCCTTGCTTGTAGTCGAAATATTCTCCAGTTTGGGTCTGTAACTAATGAAGCATGTATAATTCTTGGTCATCCTGAGTCAGAAAAACCGTTTCCTCGTCATCTAACCCCATTAAGTTAATCTGGGTGTCTAGCTCAGGGTCTTCTTGATGGGAAGTTTCAACGTAATTTTCTTGGAAATGTTCTGATCAAGCCCATTTTTACCAGTATTTTGGTTATGGTTCTTCCTAAAGTTTGGATTCCTTACTGGAGGTGCCTGTTGGTTATCCTAGTGAGGTTTCCTTTCAATGACTTATATCCTATCCATCAATTTTTCCATTCCTCTAGCTAAAGCATCCTATTTTTTTATATCAAAGGGTTTAGTTTCATCTTTCAGTGGTGTTCTCCTTTTGTTTCTAACCCTAGCTCTTTTGGATAGCAAATTAGCTTCTACACTAACTGCTACACTTTGCATATCTTCTAGGGTTGGGGGATTCCTTTCTCTAAGTTGAAAAGCCATGTCAATGTCAAACCTGTCTGGAAACTTTATCAGGGCTAAGCCAGGTGGAGGCCTAAGGTCAAGTGGTATTATGTTATATACATTGTTAAATCTAGTACAATAGTCCTGAATGGTTTCATTTGGTCCCCTATTTAAGTTTTCATATTTAGAAATAATTTGAAGAGGGTTCTTTTTCTTCTCCCACCTATTTTAAAATCGCTGGTAAAAAACTTCTAAACTATCTATACTATTAGGAGGCAAATCTCTAAACCATGTTCTCACTTCTCCAGCTAGAGTTTGGGAAAAAATTCTCATTTGGACATCACCTATGTCAATTTCATGCAGTTCAAAATAATCTGAAATCTTTTTTGTGTGTTGTTGTGCTGTGTAAGATCTAGTGCCATCAAATAGTACAATTTTACTCTGATAGTCTACTGGAAAGGCACCTTGAGGAGTGGGCATCATAAGAGGGGCATATTTGAGTCTCATAGCTCTAAGTTGGACAATACTAAGAACAAGAGTTGGGGTAACAGGGGGATTTGAGACAACAGGGGAACTTGGGGTAATGGGGGTAATGGGTATTTGATGGTAGTGATAGGCTGATGGTGAAGCAAAGGTATGAATGGAGATGAGAAATGAACTTTGGAAATGTGAGGAAATGATGATGAACTGAAAGATTTTGAAGTTGTTTCAGAAAGTTCAGGGACTCTATCAGTAATAAGGGATGGCTGAGGGGAATTCAGAAGGTACTGATCAATTGACAAGTTTGGCCTTTGGGCTTCAAGTACTATTGTAAATCTTGGATCTAGAATTGTGTCCTCAAGTGCACTCTCAGACTTGGTTCTAAAGAGATAAAGGTCAAAATACTTGTCAAAAGGGAGGCCTTCTATGAATAACCACTCACAAGGGTAGGAATTGGATATAAATAAAGGTCGTAGGCTGACTGAACTTTCTTGTCTTCTGATTATTCTTGAAATAAGGCTGGGATTATCAAATATAAGGGGAGGATTTGGATTAGGGTTGGCCCTTGTATAATGAGTTCTCCTTGAAGCCAGATTTCAATATTCTTCTAATTACTTTCACTTTTTATAAATTTTTGAAATAACTTCTAATAACCCTTTAAGAGGCTTAAAAAAGACTTAGGGTTTTGAATTCCCCAGTATGGTCACCACTATGTTATCACTCAAAAGTCTTTCCTAGAAGTTATAAAAATAAGGAATAATCCAAGGTAACCAAAAACCAATCTTTTATACTCGGGTTCTAGCCAACCTAAGTCCAGAGAGGGCTCTCTCTTTATAATTTAACTTTGTTTTGAGTAGGATTTCAGGCTAGTTCTTAGTGCTCATAATGTTTGGTTTTGATTGAGTGGTGGACTTAAGAAAACAAATGGGCAGAACAAGTATTCAGGACATTGGGACATGGAGTCAGTCAAAGAGTGGCTAAACTGGATCAGGTCAATTACTAAAGGAGGATTTTACAGGGCAAGCTTGCACATCAAAATAAAATCTGGAGGTTCAAATAGATGGGGTAGTCCTAACCAGGGTGAAAGGGCAACGAAGAATCCTTAAACCAGGATTAAGATGAAGAATAGAAGGAGATCAGTAGCAAAGGGTAGCTAAGAATCCTTTACTATTGACCTAAGGGAGGAAACTACGGAAGTAAGGGAGCAATTAAGGATTCCCAAACCAAGATAGCTTAGTAGAAAACAATGAGAAAGTAAACAGTCAAGACGGACAACTTTAAAGATAATTCTGAAATATTTTTCCTTGTTTACTATTCATATTTCATAGAGACAACATGTGAATATTTATAACATGACGAGAAAATAATAATTAAACATGAAGAGATAATACTTATTTGGTTCCAACTGTGCACAAGAATCCAGTGAAATGTCTTTAACTTTATTTCATGACCCAACAAAATCAGTCTAGTCTTGAATACAATAGCTCCTTAGCTTGATATGAAATGTTTGCAGAAATGTATTTTAATCCTCCCTAATTATTTCAAAATATGAAGTATTTATACAAAAAATGTTACAAAATATCTCATAACAATATGAGAATTAATCTAGGAAATCAAAAATATCTTCAGGCACGAAGATAGAGACAGATGGACAACAACCTTCTTGTTGTCCCTTTTATTATGATTGTGTTGGTTGCTGTAATTCATATTTGGCTCTTTCAGTTATTTAATAAATATGTGTTGGAATCATTGAGTGTCTTCAACCTACTGATACTCTTTACCTGCTATATTTTAACCATGTTCCATTTGTTTTACCTGGCTGTCATATGGGATTCACTGGAGTAACTTTTATAGTAAATCCGTCAAGTTTGTCCACCATTCACCTTCTGGTAATTTCATCCTTATCACCTTTCTATATACCTCATCAGCTTCCGTGTATTTGGAAAAATTTGGCCTATTGACAAACAAGTGTTGTACCTCATGCTTTAGGAAAAACATATTTTCTAGATTATCTTATAATACTTTTCCTATGGGAAGATATTTTACCCCTGAAGTACTAGCTTGGTTGCTGGCCAACTTGCTTAGTCTTCAATGTAGTCATCTTGAGTCATAAGCTTGTCATTAATTACCATTGGAGTGGGAAGACCTTTTTCCCTCAAAATACCAAACTTGGCCATGAATCTATCTATATCAACTTGGAAACTTTCACATCTCTTCTCAAGATTGAGCATAAGGTTCCTTTTGGTAAGAACCTTCTTGATTTCTATGATGGTGGTTGTCATATCTTCTATGCCCAATTCATCCAACTGATAACTATTTTTTTTATTCAAGAGTGTTATCAGTTGGTTGGATTCTTTAGGTTAGTCCCCTAACTCTTCTCTTATCTTGTGAATGGCTTCGGTGGCCACCGTCACCAGTTCAATTTGCTCAAAAATTATTTGAATTGATGGCCAAACATCATTGACAGAGTCAATGATGTTGTCCCAGAGCATTTCCTTTAAATTTCCTAGTGGCTATTGCAATTTCAAGTCCTTTTCAAGGAATTTAATCCTCTCACCCATTCTTTGACTCTTCTGGGTTTCTTCTTTCTGTTGGTGGCTCACTGTGTTCCTGTGTCTCCCTTTGGGATTGGGATTATCCTGGAACCTGTACAAAGGAACCTTCATCAAGTCTTCTTTCTAAATCAATCAACACATTATCAACAACAAATTCTGTGCTATTTCGGTCAACTAAAGTGTTCTCCACCCATTCTAGTTGATTTGTATACTGTTCTATTTCAAGAATTCTGTGGTGGATATAGGGATATAATTTGTTCTTTTGTCTTCTATTGCAGATGAAATCTAAAGGGTCATATCTCCATATGAAACTTTGTTTTAGTTTTAGTCTCTGAAGGATTTCTTCTGCTTCCTTTCCTGCTTCCCTACTATTGCATATAAAGGGGCCAAGCTGGTCTTTTATTCAGAGTTGAGCTTTCTTCTTGACCTTCACAAAATGCACCTCATCTGAATAAATCATTTTCTTGCAGTACTCCAGAGCAAACAATCTCATGGGGAGGTATCTTGGTAGTTTGTAGGGTGCTAGTTCACAACCATATATCCTAATTTCAGTGTGATTTTGGTACAAGTACCAATCTCCCACTCTATATTGTTTGGACAACTGTAGGACCCTCCTGATATCTGAACTGATTCTGGGGGGAGGAATTCGTAACAACAAAGTTGCCACTGGGTGCACAAAGAGATCTATGAAATCTGTGTAGGTATATGGAGATTCAAATTAATGGATTAATGAAGTCCAGAAGAGCACTGATCTAGGGTTTCCTCTAGTATTAAGCTTTTGGAGTGTGAATGGGAATTTATCAGCTTGATAATATAGGAAAAGATGATATAAAACTAATGAATATTTGAACACCCTTTCATTTTCGATTCTCATGAATTGATCATGCATCTTATATGAAATGTGCTTAGCAGAGTCAAACATAATGGCAGGGGATTGTCCAAGAGTGTAAATGACATGAAAGCTATGATAATATCATCAACAAATTCACTTGTAGTTTGGCCTAACACATTGGATATCATTTCTATGATGTCTCGGCCAAGATTGGAGAATACGGTCCACATGTATGGGGGAGGATCCTTTGGAATGTATTCCTCTTCCCTAATGAAGGTCTGGAATAACTGAGCAAGTTTGATGGAAGTGAGAGTAGGGAATATGTTAAGCAGTTCTCCAAAAGAAAGGGGGATCAGGGTTTGGCTTGGTTTCCACTGTAGCATTTCATTTATGGACTCAACAGTGATGGTAAATAGTACAGTCTAGTTAGGAGTCATCACTTCTCTTTGGATGGGATTATGGTTCATATGGAAATAGTGGACAATATCAGGGAAGACATGAACTCTGGGGAATTGGTACTTGGGCAAACCTGATTCCCAAAGACCTATTTTGTTTGCGTGGTTCAAGTACTGGTATCTATGCCTGCAGTATAATTTCAGTGGGGATTCTTGGATATAAGTATCTTTAATCTAAAATTCTTTATCTGCTAAGGGGAGGTGGTCTAAGTCCTTGTGGGGAGTAGAAATTGGCAGGAGATTCAATGCAACTGGAGCAGCCATCCTTGGTTCTTGTGGATTCAAGGACGGGGGTGAAGGTTTTCTTTGGTATTTAGGGAAAATTGGCTTAATTCATAGTAGTCTTGAGGTGGGTGAACAATTATTCTACTTAATTACTTAATAACTTGAAGCAATTAAGTAACAATTTTGGGAATGGGGCAGGGTTTCTTGGTGAATTTGAGTAAATACTTGGTTTTGGCCATGAACATGGTTTATGGATGAATGTGCATATTTGTAGGAGGTATAGGTGATTGAAGAGTGAACTGGGAGTTCAACGGCTTCTACAGGTTGGTGGTTGAACGTGGGTTGGAAGTTGTACATTCTCTACAATTTGCGTGGAGGTTTGAGTGTGATAGAACCAAAAATAACGAGTTTTTTAGGTTTAATTACGAAGTCAACTACTTGGTGGGCTTTGGTGACAGGTACGTTTGGCTTTTAGCAGGAGATGGGACGTTTGTTTGTCATCTAGCGGAAGGCAGTAAGCGGGTTTGGATCGCACCACTTTTGGGTTGGAGGTGGTCTCGAAGGGAGGATGCCCGATGCCACTCATCCGGTGCCACATACCGGCGGGGTGAATAGTGAAACCACCCATATCGGGCGGGTAAAGGTCGGCGTTTGGAGGCCGCCCAATGTGATCGTTGACCGTCAGATCAAATGGGACTTGATTGTACGCTGATCGGGGCAGGGATTTGACATGAAGTTTAATGGAGGGACCCAACGGAGGTTTAAGCATGGTGGGATTAATTAATCAAGCTTTATGGTGGGTTAATGGCATCGGGGATGATTTCATTGGCGAGGGTCGATTATTAATTAACCGCAGATCGGTAATTAATCTGTTTTATTCGATGGAAGGTTTTGGTTCTTAATTAGCGGCTGATCAAATAATTAATCCATTATTCATGATATTCAATAAATTTTATGTTTCAAACTTCAGGGCGGGGTATTAATATGAAGGGGTTTTTAATAAATACATAGGGAAGGGGTTATTTTCTTAGGAGTTTAATATAAATAAAGTTAAAATTTAATATGAAAATGGTGGATAATGTTTTAGCGCTAAGTGTAAAGTGAATTCCTTTGCAATTTGTTTTTTTCTTTTCACATAGAAAACATAACAACTTAGGTTAAGCATATTTTTAGGGTTTTTGAAGTGGAAATGAGTTATGTGGGGGGGGGGGTTGGGGGGGGGGAGGTGGGGAGAACAAATACTTTTCCTAGGCAAAAGTAGTTTAACCTTAGGAAAAGGGTTTTATTAGGGAAAATGAATTTATTTGGGAATATGAGTGAATTATGGAGGGGGTGAATGCTTATGAGGGGACCTTTAGTACTTAGGACCTATATGTTATTGGGCCGAGGGTATGGTCCCTCCAGAAGTTAGAGAAATTCTTTGAGCCCCTTTAACTTAAGATTTTAGGTACTTTAAGACTTTCCTTGGAAATTAGTTAAGTGAAAAATGAAATGAATGAGGGAAGTTAATCAATTGGATTTGTGTACTTGATACATGCTTAATTTTCATCCTTACTTTAGAAATTTGATGATGAAAGTAAATGATATGATCTTATCTAATTGATCATCACAATTCTGCAACCATTCAACTACTTACCCACCTACTCATCCTACCATTTTTACTTCTCTTTATTGGGGTGCACTTAAGCTGGCAAACCCTTTATCAAAAATTTTCTTTTCTTTTACAAGAGAAATCTACTTAAGTCTAACCTTATTACATCCAAGGGCTTAGATTAAAATGTTGAGCTCCTTTTGGTTACTCTACCTATCTACTCATCTACCAAGATTAAACAGTTTGGTCAGATTTTATTCTCTATCTCTAAGCATAAAATTAAAAACATGAAATAGCGAAGTTTGAACATTTTGACCATCCATGGATTGTGGCAAAGGCAACAAGTTGCACATAATCTTTTATTCTGCATCAAAAGTAAATAGTAGTGGCATTTTGAATTGCACACTTTCATGGTCTTTTTTCTTTCTTGAGGTTCATTTTGTCGTCTTTTTTTACCTTTTTTATTTATTCTTTTTGTCCTTTGATTTTTCTTTTAGGACATACCCTCTTTACATTTTTTAATATTTTTTTATTTTTTTGAATATGGAAAACATTTGCAGAAAGCAAAGGTATGTACATATTATAGATTTGACCGAAACCATTCAAAAATTATGAAACCTATTGGTATAGGAACATAACATCGGCAAGTGTTGTCACTGCTACAACACTCTCCAAAAATTTCACTATATTTGAATTTTTACATGTTTTAAGTGTTCTTCATCATCCTTATGTGTTATCGCATTGATTAGAATATCTTTAGTGTATTTCATGGTCATAACACCTTTGCTGTTATTGTCACTCACTACATTGTGGGTTTCAGTTGGTCAAGGTTTCCCATGAGAAGTGAAGTTTTGAGCCATTTTCCTAGGACATAGAGGATCTGAGAGCCTAATCATACCCTCTTTATTTCCTAGTGCTTGGAAAGATATTTCCAATGGTATATAGAAGTCCGAGAAAGGATTTCGGGATCGAAAGTTAGAGCATGTTGAAGGCCTCACTCGGAAATCCTTGAAAACCAAGAAAATGACTAAGTATGAAGGAAAATATCACATATCAGGGGCCCCAGGCACAATGGGAAACCCCGCATCCTACAATCCTGCATTATCAACATACCGACAGAGCAAAGGGTCGCCACTCTAAAGACTGTGTGAGTGCTGATTCTGCGATGTAGTGTAACATCACTAGGGGAGTTTGAAAAGAGTTAACAAAGGAAATGCGGAATAAAACCAAGGCCAGGATGCCCCCTTTCTCTCTCCTTCGCATGGCATCAGTGATGGGAAATCTCACATCACGTAGATCCCACATCCCGCAAATTGGTGACCCCGTAGTCCAGTATCCCGCAGTCCAGTATGGCCCCCACAATACCTGATGGGTTATCCTTAAGGAATTGTAGGGGGGAGAACTGTCGATAGTGTTAAGGCATCGGGGAGGGAAAAGTCCGATTTACACAAAAAATAAATGAAAAAAAAGGTTAGGCCGCCCCCTTCTCACTCCTCCACGTGGAAAAATACGGTAAAACATGCATCCCTCAATCCCACAATATTGATGGATTGGCAGGGTTTTGACTTAATAGACCTTGCGGGAGATGATTTTGTGATATAATGTAAAAGTCCCAGGAAAGGCCAAAAACCAAATACAAAGGAAATGCATGAAAAACAGGAGCAGGTGCTCCCTTTTCTCTCTTATCCATGTGGCAGTACAGTGGTACGACATATTGGTGATGGGAAATCCCGCATCACGCAATCTTGAATTATCGACAATCACAAGAACAGAGGGGCTACCTCCCCAAAAACCTTGCGGGGTTGTGATATTATGATTTAGTACAAAATCATCAGGGAGGGTTGAAATTCATTAACAAAGGAAATGCTTGTGAAAACAGGGTTGGGTAGGCCTTTTTCTCTCTCCTACAAGGGGCCATGTGGTGACATATGATTGGTCCTCAAATCTGGCAGGGTAGATGGCATCATAAATGACGTGGTAGTATGGAGGACATGTGGCAGTATGGATGCTGATGTGGAAGATCACACGTGTCACTTAGTTTCAGTGTTTTCAAGATTTCTATGGGGCCATTTCTGGGTGACACGTGTCACCACTTATAGGGTGACACGTGGCAACGATGATGTCACCCAGCAAATCAGTGATCGCACTAAGTGTAAGTTCTTTCCCTCATTGATAATCCTTCCTGGCATGTGATTGTGATACGCGAGAAACCCTCCTGAATGCGATATGTTTTAGTGGTTCTACCTCATGAGGATTTTGCGTCCGAAATATCAGCCCACACTATGGAAAGAGGTAAAAGATCCCTCTCTCTTGCAGTGCGATTGTGATTTCCTAGGTGGGCCCGATCCTGTAGATCGGAGATCATAGTTGTCTAGGGAAGAAGCTTAAGGTAAAGCACAGTAAAGAGTCGATATGTGGTATTTTGCGTTAAAAGGAAATAGGTCCCCAGACACATGTCTAAAGGCCTTAGTGCCTAAAAGGTTAAGCCCCTAGTACCAGCTTGTGGTTATATAAAGACAACAGAGATAAGGGTGCTACACCAAAGGGGGGCTTAAAGGGAAGTCAGAACGCACTTGTTTTGTGTTATTCCTGTGTTAAAGGCCCACATTCGAAGGACTCTCGGGTACATCATAATACACGACACCATGCTTTTCAAAGCTCTGGTAGTGTCTAACATAGTTTTAATTGGAAGATGGGCCGGAAACTGAAGACTTAAATAGAGCATGCCGCAGCATTGGAGCAGTACATGGGACTTAGGAAGATTAATGGCTTAGCATGGAGCCCATCCCTCTACACAACAAAGGCTGCAAATACAAGCACTTACAGTTGACCTAACCCCTACTTCACAGAACAAGGCATTCGAGTAGTAAAGGCAGAAGTGACGCAGTCAGTTGAGAAGCATAGGTGGCCATACCATGAGAAAATTATGGCCTAAGGTAGTGGTGATCACAGGATGGGCACAAAAACTTTTTCATTTGCTTTTATGTCTAGTTATTTACTTATTTTTGTCCTGTAATATGCCTTCCTTTCAATGAGGCTTTTAATTCTATAATTTTTTGGGCCACAGAGCCATCTCTGATTGAGATAGCTAATCGACCAGACAACTGAGACTAGGCTTGAGATATTTTACTGTAATGAATTCTCTTTCTCCCCTCTCGAGATAAATAGGGGAATGCAAGACTTAGAAAAGGTTTAGAAATTCTATAGAAAAGACTACATGCCATTTTCAGACTATTTTTCTTTGTAACTCAGATATTTTCCAGAATATCAAGGATATGGTGGTGATTCCCCCTTCAAGTACTACAGTATGTGTTCCTTTTGTTAAATCTCATTTCATGTACAAAAATCACTACTTCCTGGGAGGAATTGGAAAATTCTTTCACCCATAAATGGGGAGAAAATAGGAATCATGAGTACCTCCTCACTAAGTTTAATTCCATAAGAAAAAGACCGAAGGAGGATACTTTAGAATTTATCAAAAGATTCAATAAGCAGTACAATAACCTGCCAGCTGACATAAATCGTCCTCCAACTAGAACTGATGTGGTTTTCTTGGGAGCCTTTAAGTCCGACGTTGGTTTTACCATGAGAGAAAGGAAGTCTCTCACTTTGGACCAACTTCAGATTGATGCTCTCAAAGTAGAAGAAAATCCGGCCTTGATAGGGAAGTCAAGGGTAAAGCAAGAACCTATTGAACCTAAAAGAGAGAAAGAAGAGGCATCCTCCTTTGGTCAAGATAGAGAATCATCAAGCCCGAAATGGGACAATATTGAAAAACTCATAAGGAGTTTATCACAAAAGGTTGGAAATCTTGAAATTGAGAACAAGCACCTCTCCAAATAGAATTCTCAAGTCAACAATTGGGGCTATAACCCGCAATATAAAAGGTCTCCACTGCAACTACTTCCAAGGGAAAGAAAGGAATGACTTAATCAGATGCCTCATCTCTTATACTTGGAACATGGTCCTGATGAACAATCATCGTATACACAGGAGATGAAGGGAAATATATATTCTACTTTTTCCAAGGAAGAACATGAGAATATGGCTCATGAGGAGGCTAGTCATCATAGAGAAGCAACAAAAGATGAGGAAGATATGGAATATTATTGAAAATAGCTTACAGATTTCATGCAAACATAGCCCCAACATAAGTATAATTTAAGATCTTCAAAGAAGATGTCAAGAGAAAGAGAGCAATAAGAAGGAAATTCTCCCCAAATTGCTCCTCCCACACAAGACAAAGGGAAAGGTAAGCTCCATCCTAACCCACCCAAGACAGGAGTCTCTGCAGATAAGGGAAGAAATGGTCCTAAGGGACACATAGAAAAGGAGGCGCCTGTTTTTCCTAAAAATACCAGTTGGAAGGGAGAAATAACAAAGCCAGGAGATATAGAAAATACGCAACCCACATTCAATCTCTAGAAAGAGCTGGAAAAGGTAAAAACTCTTGTTCCTTTGACTAAGCTTCTAAAGAAACCTAATTGCAAAGCCCAAGTCTCTCAATTCATGCATCCAGTCACCTCAACACCAACCCAAGATAGTTTGAACCTCCAAGAGGACAGGCCCATGGTTGTTTTCGAACCACATGTGGAAGAGTTGGATCCTTCTACTGCGCCTTTCTATGTGACTTTGGTGATCCATGACCTTTTGCTACATAATTGCATGCTAGATTCTGGGACCTCACGCAACTCATGCCATTATCAGTAATGGAACAACTGGGTTTGGAGATCACCAAACCATACAAGGACCTGTACTCCTTTGACTCCAAGAGAGTCAAATGCTTAGGCATGATAAAGGATCTGGTGGTAAACCTGGCTCAGATCCCAGTGAAAAGTGTGGTAGTGGATATAGTGGTGGATGATATACCTCCTCATCTTGGAATGCTCTTATCCAGATCTTGGGGTTCCAATAAGGGTGGCTCTATCAAGCTAGATCTAACTTATGCCACCATTCCCACTTTTGGAGGTGAGCAAAGGAGGTTGTACAGAGAATCCAAGTTTGTGAAAACCATGACCCCAGCTAACAGCTCAGAAAAATCCCTAGTGCATGGGAAGGATAACGACATCTCCTGTTTGTTCCTACAAGTAGACGATGCCTTCCTAAAGGAAACATCAGTACACCTAACAGGGCAGTCAGAGAACTTGTGAGAAAATGAAAATAAAATATGGAAATTCTACTTTGATGGAGAAAACTTAAAAGATGGAAATGGAGCTAGAATATTCTTGGTGTCTCTGGAGGGAAGCCTGCTACCCCTTTCTTTAAAACTGGAATTTGAGGTGACCAACAATGTGGTTGAGTCTGAGGCACTACTACTTGGATTACAAATGGAAAAAAAATATGAATATTGAATGCCTAATAGTCTATGGAGATTATGAACTGGTCGTAAGGAAAATCAGAAATCAATGCCAGGCCAAACAATCCAAGATGGGGACATACCGAAATGAAGTGTGGGACTTAATCGATAATTTCTTCCTGGCCTTTATCATACAGTTTCTTTCCAGGGAAGAAAATAGGATGGCTCACTCTCTTGTGGTAGTTGCAAGCACTTTCAGGCCCCCACAAAATCCACTCCTCATATATGAGATAGAAGTCGAACACATGCCTTCAATACTTGATAATGTCAAACACTGGCAAGTATTCGAAGATGACGAGCAAGTGAAAAGATTCATAGAAGTTGTTGGGGAGTTCTACCACTCCACCATTAATCAAGAAGAAGAAGAAACAAAATAAGAAGCCACTTCGTGGAAAGACACATCGGTTGGGAAAAAAAATTGCAACTAAAAGGGAACACCATCCCTCGTGGACTTGTTCCACTGGAAAGGATTTTTAATAAAGATGACATAGCCTCCAAAAAAATGGCCCCCGAGAAGGATGATCAAGTAGAAGACTGCAACATCGGATTAGAGGAGGAACCCCAAACGATCAGGTTGTCCAAAGAAATACCCTTGCAATACAAACAAAGGTATTTAGATATATTCAAAACTTACAAAGATGTATTTTCTTGGTCTTATGATTATTTGAAATCATTTGATACTAATATCATTCAGCATAAGATTCCTTTGAAGAGTGGGATAAAGCCATGCAAACAGAAACTCAGACAGATAAATCCACTCTTACTCCCCTCCATTGAAAAGGAGGTAAGGAAGTTACTGTAGGCCAAGATCATAGTACCTTTAAGATACTCTAAGTGGGTAACCAATTTGTTCCATGTTCGAAAAAAGAACAGAGAGATAAGGCTATGTGTGGACTTTCAGAATCTAAATAGGGCATCTCTAAAAGATAACTACCCTCTTCCCAAGATGGATAATATACTGTAGAAGGTAGTGGGTGCATCCAGAATGTCCATAATGGATGGATTTTTTGGATATAACCAAGTTTCATTCTGCCCTGAGGATTGGAAAAAGACTGCTTTCACCACCCCGTGGTGAACATTCATGTATGACCGCATGCCATTCGGGTTGATACATGCCACGAGGGCTTCACTAGGGGAGCAATACCATACCATGTGGGTTCATATTGGGGGATATATATTGAGGTAAAAATGGCATAATATATTGGGGGATATATAGGGGGTAAAGGGATTTTATATTGGTAGGTATAAAAAATGGAGCTCAAAGTCAATGAAAAAATATAAAAGGGTATAAAAAATGTTAATGAAAAATGGATACCCACAATATCTAGGGGAACTAGGGGTTTTTCTAATTGGGAAAGTGTATTGGGTTTGTATTGGTAGGGGGTTAAATAATGTGATTTTTAGGGGTAGTTTCCAATATGTAGTCAAATTAGGGGTATTGTTTAATATGCCACGAATTCACGTGATAGGTTAGAGGTTCATTGAGTGAAGCCCCCGTGATACATGTAGGGGCCACATTTTAGAGAGATATGAACATGGCTTTCGTAGGCGAGAAAGACAAATTCATGGTAGTCTACTTAGACAGCATCATAGTCCTTTCTAAGACTAATGAAAAGCATATCCTGCATTTAAATCTCACCTTCGAGAAGTGTAGAAGGTATTGTCTCTCTCTGAATCCTAAGAAATCTCAGTTTACCCTGAGTGAGGGGAAGCTGCTTAGACACATAGTAGCATAGGACAGAGTAAAGATTTATCCCAAACGGGTCAAATCCATTAGCTATATTCCCTTGCCTAGAAATAAGAAATAAGTCCAAGCCTTTTTGGGGAGGATAAATTTCTTACGGAA
Organism: Pinus tabuliformis; assembly: GCA_031772625.1. Lineage (NCBI taxonomy): Eukaryota > Viridiplantae > Streptophyta > Pinopsida > Pinales > Pinaceae > Pinus > Pinus tabuliformis. Next base: position 496,029,685 of record CM062808.1, on the reverse strand, counting down.
ATTCACACCCAACTATGTTGAGATAGTCAAAGGTATTACTGACATGCTCAAGAATGAGAATGGAGTTAAGTGGAGCTCTGTCCCCCATGATTCTTTCACTAGAATCAAAGAAGCTTTGGTTGAGGCCCATGTGCTAGTCATCCCCAACTATTCTGGGCCTTCTTACATCTTCTCTTTCACCTCTCCACATACTATCGTTGTTGTGCTATTACAGAAAAATAAAGAAGGTTATGAGGAGCCCATTTCCTTTTTTAGCCAAGTCCCAAGGGATGTTGAGCTAAAATATAATTTATTGGAGAAATAGGCCTATGAATTAGTCAAGGCACTGAAGTCATTCTGTGTGTATGTGTTGCAATCAGGAATCATAGTGTTCATCCCAATGACTGCAATCAATGACATCCCGGTGCAGGGATACAGTGAAGGAAAGAGAGGAAGGTGGATAGCTAAAATATAAGAATATGAGCTAGAAATTAAGCCTGCCAAGCTCATCAAAGTCCAGGTGTTAGCCAATATTTTATCTGAATCCAACTCCCAAGCTCTAGGGATAAGCCTAATCATAGAGGAAGGCATACTAGAGGATCACCAGAGTAGATTTAAAATAGCTGAGTAGAAGATCTATGCCAAATATGAGGGATCACCCATGTATAATATCATTGTTCATTACCTCTTATTCCTAAGATTCCCATTGGGACTGGATAGATCTAAATACCAGAGTCTACGATTGCAGGAACATATATATCCAATGGACTACTCTACTGGAAGGACTAAGTGGGGATATTACTGCTATGTTTGGTGGAGGGAGAAATCCATTAAGTGATTGAGGATTTCCATGAGGGAGTCTATGGAGGACACTATAGTTGGAATATAACAACACATAAAATCCTTAAGGAAGGATTCTACTGGCCCGTGCTATTTGTAGATGTTTATTCCCAGGTCAAGCCGTGCCAGAAATGCAAATTGTTTGTTGAAATACAGAAGTTTTCTCCTCTCCCCTAGATTCATGTGCACATAGAGGAGCCTTTTAGATAGTGGGGACTAAACTTCATTGGAAAAATAAACCCACCATCCAATGGCCAACACAAATGGATTTTAATAGCCACTTACTATTTAACCAAGTGGGTAGAGGTTATCCTAGCTAGAAATGCTACTGACTCAGTGCTGATAAAATTCATGGAGGAGAATATACTATCCCTCTTTGGGTGTCCTTTTAAAATTATCACTAATAATGCACAGGTCTTCAAATTTTCCAAGTTCACCAAATTCAAAAATAAATTCAATATCATTATTGGACACTCCACTACATACTACCCTCAAGGGAATGGCTTGGCTTATTGTTCAAATAAAACTTTGGTGAGGGTTCTAAAGAAGACCGTCATTGAAAATCAAAGGAACTGGGACTCCCAACTGAAGTTTTCTCTATGGGCTAACCATGTAACACCTAAATGATCCACCAGGAATTCACCTTTTGAGCTAGTATATGGCAAGGTTGTTGTCTTCCTAATCCAATTAGCAATGCCAGTATCCAAGTTGCTACAAGAAGCTGAGGAAGAGCCAAGCGCCTTGACTAGAAGGATAAATCAACTGGTGGAGCTTCACGAGAACAGAGAGTAGGTGGGGATAAAATTGTCAAACTACCAGCAAAGGATGAAATATTTGTTTGACAAGAAGGCTAAGGAAAAACCTCTTCAGCAAGGAGATTTAGTTCTCAGGTGGGATGTCCGATGAGAAGACAAAGGAAAACATGGGAGATTGATCCGCTATGGTTCAACCTCTTCAAGATTGCATAAGAGAGGGAAAATAACACTTACGTTCTTGAAAACTTGGATGGTGAACTGCTGGAACTGCATGTAAACGGTTAGTTCCTAAAATTTTATTTTCAAAACTAGAGCTATCTGCTTGTTGCTCATTGTAAATATCTAGTGTGTGTGTTGAAATTTTTATTTGAATTTTTCAGTTTATTATCAAAAATTTTTTTTTCACATAATTATATTTTGTTCAAGAATGACTCCATGCCAAATGGAAGGAAAATCTATTGGTTTGCAGGTCCTCAGCACCTTGCCAGCAAGGCATTGTCCCTAGTTGGAGCCAATGTTGTCAGTCTCTACATTGTGGGTTTCAATAGGTCAAGTTTGCGCAAGAAAAGTGAAGTTTGGAGCCACTTTCCTAGGCCATAGAAGATCTTAGAGATTAATCATACCCTCTCCATTGCCTAGTTCTCTGAAGGAGATTTCCAATGGTATATAGAAGTGCAAGAAAGGATTTATGGATTGGAAGTTAAATCATGTTGAAAATCACACTTGGAAAGCCTTGAAAACCAAGAAAATGACTAAGTATGAGGGAAAGTATCACATATCGGAGGCCCCAGGCACAATGGCCAATCGTGCATCCCACAAATCGGTGACCTCGTAGTCCCGCATCTCGTGGTCCCGCATGCCCCTGCAATACTTGATGGGCCATCCTTAAGGAATTGCTTGGGGGAAGAATCGCCGATAGTGTTAAAGCATCGGGGAGGGAAGAGGCTGATTTACGCTAAAAATAAATGAAAAAAAGGTCAGGCCACCCCCTTCTCACTCTAAATGGAAAAATATGGTAAATCCTGCATCCCTCAATCCCACAATATCGGCAGACCAGCGGGGTTCTAACTTAATAGACCTTGCGGGGGGAAAATTCTGCGATACAATGTAAAAGTCTCAGGAAAGGTCAAAAACCAAATACAAAGGAAATGCATGAAACATAGGAGCGGGCACCCCCTTTCTCTCTCCTCGACGTGGCAGTATGGTGGTATGACATATTGGCAATGGGCAACCCCACATCCTGTAATCTCGCATTATCAACGATTGCAGGAATAGAGGGGCTACCTCCCCAAAAACCTCATGGGGTTGCGATATTGAAATTTAGTGAAAAATCACCGAGGAGGGCTGAAATTCATTAACAAAGGAAATTCTTGTGAAAACAGGGTTGAGCAGGTTTTTTTTATCTCTCCTATAGGGGGCCATGTGACAGCATATGACTGGTCCTCAGAGTTAGCAAGGAAGTTGATGTCATAAATGACATGGAAGTATGAAGGAAACATGGCAGTATGGATGCTGACGTGGCAGATGACACATGTCACTCAGTTTTAGCATTTTTAGGGGTCCTACAAGGCCATTTCCAGGTGACATGTGACAACAATGACGTCACCCCGCAGATCGATGATTACACAAAGTGTATGTTCTTTCCCTCACCAATACTACTTCCTGGCCTGTGATTACGATATGTAGGAAACCCTCTCAGATGCGATATGTTTTAGTGGCTCTACCGTAGGAGGATTTCGCATCCGGACTATCGGCCCGTGCTGTTGAAAGAGGTAAAAGGTCCCCCTCTCCTGCAATGTGATTTTGATGTCCTAGGTTGGCCCGATCCCACAGATTAGTGATCGCAGTCATTTAGGGAAGAAGCTTAAGGTAAAGCATTGATATGCGGGATTTTGCATTACAAAGGAAACAGAACCCCAGACACAGGTCTGAAGGCCTTAGCGCCTGAAAGGTTAAGCCCCTGGTCCTAGCCTATGGTTATATGAAGACAATGGAGATAAGGGCACTACACCAAAGCGGGGCTTAAAAGGAAGTCACAACGCACTTGTTTTGTGTTATTCCTGTGTTAAAGGCCCGCATTCAAAGGACTCCTGAGTACATCATAATACACGACACCATGCTTTTCAAATCTCCAGTAGTGTCTAACAAAGTTTTAATGGCAGATGGGACAAAAGCTAAGGACTTAAATGGAACATGGTGTAGCATTAGATCAGTACACGAGAATTAGGAAGATTAATGGCTCAACATGGAGCCCCATCCCTCTACATAGTAAAAGGCTGAAAATTTTGGCACTTACAATTGACCAACCCCTACTTCACAGAAAAAGGCACCTAAGCAGTAAAGGCAGAAGCGATGGGATTAGTTGAGCGGCACAAGAGGCCATAATGTGAGGAAATTATAGCCTGAGGTAGAGGTGATCACAGGATGGGCACAAAGACTTTTTCATTTACTTTTTTGTCTTGTTATTTACTTATTTTTTTCCTGTAACATGCCTTCATTTCAATGAGGCTTTTAATTCTGTAATGTTTTGGGCCACAGAGCCATCTCTAACTGAGACAGTTAGTCAACCTGATAGCTGAGACTAGGTCAGAGATATTTTACTGTAATTAATGTTCTTGCTCCCCTCTCCAGATAAATAGGGGAAGGAAAGACTTAGAAAAGGTTAAAAAATTCTATATAAAAGACTACATGCCGTTTGTAGACTATTTTTCTTTGTAACTCAGATTTTTTTTCCAGAATTTCAAGGATATGGTGGTGATTCCCCCTTCAAGTATTAAAACATCTTTTCCTTCTATTAAATCTCATTTTATGTTCTTATTTCCTTTCTGTATTCATGCAAATTATAGATGCTAGAAATGTTTCAAGCTTCCTCATAGATTTATTTGTATTGATATGTGAATGCAAGTGCCTGTAATTATATCACAGATTCACTTGTCTCAATATTGTTGACGCATATACCTGTGTGGAGTATTGAAATCATATCTTTAAATATGCAACACATGAATCATAACATTCAACCCCTCCTTCATCCATTATTTCTGCTTGTAACTCAAATTAGTATAGAAATCTTTAATGCCTCAAGTTCTATGTGTTAAGTGTAGAAATATTGAAGCCTTATTCTATATGTGATGAGTTTCTCTCTCTATTTGTGCTCTCTCATCTGCTATGCAAAATCTTATTATGTTGTAATAACTTGAATTACTCGACCTCCACTATTTTTCATGTATATTTCTAAGATCTGAACTTGTGAGGAAGTACCATAAATTCATGTTTTATTTCTTTGGATAAATGAACCAGCCCATTTCCTATATATATGTATTTATAAAACATAAGTGATGTCTCTAGTTTCCTGTAAATCATTTGAGACACACCAATTTAGATGTGCCTAGGCACTAGTCTTGTAAGCAATCAATGGTTATCTCTGGGAGCTACAACTATTGTCATAAAATGACACTTGTTGGTCACAGTCACACATTCTTTGCTTGTTGTACTTGGGGAGGGCATGTAAAGTGTCATTTTGATGTCTACTTATCATTATTCAAGCTTGTCTAAGTTTTATTGATGAATAGGTATGTGTCGCACATGATTTTATGACTAAACTCATCGTGTTTTCCCCTTGTTCTATCTTCCACACTTAGAAAAAATTCGGGTGCACAATGAACCCATTAAAGCAAGGGGCACCTAAGCGCACACTTATTCCTTGATCAGGAATCCTTCATTGTTCGAAAGTGCTCCATGCACCCTATAACAACACATAACGCACTTTTTGGGTAATTTAATTATTCTTAAATTACTTCATTAATTGTCAACCAAGGTTTGTGTACTTTTGAGATGCATGTGCATTATATATGCTAGGAATTCTATCTATGGATTGAATTATTCTAAGTATGAAATTATCCTAAGTATGGACAAATTTTTGAATGAGATTTAGCGAGTAAACACGCACACGTTCTTTCTATTCACAGTTACATCAAAACCAAATTACTTAACTGAACTGAAATCTATTGCTTGCAGAATTGAAAGTCTATTTTAATTGCATAATTCAAAACTTACTTCTAATTGCATAAAAGGAAATGCTAATAATAAATTGCAAGAAAAATATTCTAATGCTACTTACATAATTGAAAACACTACAATCACTATTTTACAGAAAGGAACTTCTACTAGTAGAAAATGATAAATTAGTGACTAGCTGACTAAAAACGTTAGTCACTACATATTTTCCAAGTGAAATACTACCAAAAATAAGCAATTTTAAGTGACCCAATTTAAAACCACTAATTTGGTCTCGAGTTAAAATATATGACTAGGTAATAAGCAGTAAAACTAAAAATCACTAACATGAATGACTAATTTAGTTTAGGAACAAAAATATGACTACCTAATAAGTACTACAATAATAAAAATTAGTCATTTATGTTAGTCATTTTAATTGTGTCACTTCAACAATCTAAAATTACAAGTGAATAAATCTCATTTTCACACTACTTTTTTTCCACTGGCATAAATACAATTTAACAACAATTTATTTTCATCTTGACATATATCTTCATTATGTAATTGGAATACCAATCATATTCCTCTAATTTTATGAGTATCGTGTTGACACTTAACACCTTTACAATGAACTCTCCTAGTTTCATATACAAAATTAGAGTTCCATTACTTTAAGCGCATTCATTGTATATCTATGTTTATGTTCTAATTAGAGACATAAGTGACAGGTAATGTCCTAATTAAGTCCACTTTGTGCCCTCCTGTTCATACCTCTACATACAACACCAAACTAGTTACCATAAACTATCTCTATCAAACTTAAACTTATAATTGAAAGTAGATTAATGATTTTTTTTTTTTTTTACTATAAATTATCTCCATAAAACTCATAATTGAAAATGAGAAATAGAAAAAAATATTTATATTTATCATAATTTTTATAATTTTTACTTTTTAAAAATAAAATCATATTCATTAAAATATAATATGATATCTTTATATAAAATTCGATAAATAAATAAAAAATCACTATTAATTTTAATATATTTTTGAAATATAAAATCATCAATTGTACTTGGATTATGTCTTAAAACTCGCTTACAACAATCATAAAACTCACTTATAACAACCAGAGATGATTGTCCTCATTGTTGTTTGACAACTAAGTTTTGACAGATTTTCCCACTACTGAAAAATATAAATTAACCCATTTACACTAGATTTAGATTTGACTAAAATTAATTTTCAGAGGGAGAAATTGAAGATGGAAATCAAATTGTAAGATTATATCTTTCAAAATAAATAAATAAAAAATTACACCAACATTATTTTTAATACATCAATTTTTTTTACACCATTTCAATTTTAATGACAACATAAAATTGTTAGGGAAAATATAATTCCTCCAAGCAGGTGAAATTTGGCTAGATCTTGGCAAGTACAAAAAATCCATTTTAATTTTGGACTCCCACTTGGACAACACTTCCTTCTGAGTGAAATTTTCCTTATTTTTTTCCCAAAGCCCCATAGATAGGTCTTTCAAGGTCTAGAGCGGCTTCAATTTGCGATTCAATTTAAGTCTTCTGAAATGAGTAGTATTCATTAATCTAATTAAGGATCACAGAACCGCTTGTAAGACGCAAGCATGTCGTTGTACCCATGGGAAAGAAACATCAACAATAGTAGCAGCTAGGGTGGCCTTGGGCAGATGTTATTTTGGGTTTTGAGAATGGCCACCTTCTGGTCCTTTGCCATGCAGAGGTTCTCTTCAAACAATCTCATTGATCTGGTGCTTCAGATGTCAAAATTTGTTTTATAAGGGTGAAAACCTTGTAAGTACATCATAAAGCTCAGCCATGATTAGGGTTTTATTCTGTGCCTATGCCCTACTTTTTATGCCCTCTAGTTTTTTAATCATATATAACTACTGGAGTTTTGAACCCTAGTAAAATTCATCAAGTTTTAGACACTTTAACAATATTGCAAGAAAACTAAAAGATAAAACTATTACAAAGTTTCCTTTGGGTTCACGGTTAATATGATTTTTTTATTGGTACATTTTCCCTTTGATTGATGAGTGATACATGGGAAGGATTTCACATGGTAAAAGAGATTTTTTAACTTGCACTTGTTCAAATAATTCATTAACAATGTGCTTACTAAAACACCATTACATCATCTATGGGTTTAGGGCTTGTGAAAGACAATTTGGGTATATTGTTTCTTTCCAATACATGTTTTTGATGCAAATGATACTCTGTGCTTTCCTCTCATCGTATGTGATGGTCACAATGTCTAGTTAATGTATTGGTAGCTATGAACCCTAAAATCCACTTTAACATGGAGGGACAAAGTTTGAACCATGTATCTCCTTAGAATTGGCAATTCCACTATCAATACACTAGGGTTGTCAAGATGTGGGAATGCAAGTAAATACTAGCCAAACTAAAGTCATGATTTTTTCTTTGAAAAGAAAGAAAGAACAAGTTTCTTTCCTTTTTTAGGGCAGCCCCTTGGAGGTTGTAGATGGGTACAAGTATCTAGGAATTGATTTCCACTATAGGCTCAATTGAGAGACATGTATATCAAAAATAATCCAAGGAGGGTGGAAATATTCATACCTTCTTCACAACAAGTGTAAACAATAAGAACTATGGAAGTGGAAGACTAAGAAAAACTTCTTTGGTTTATTAGTGGTTCCAATTATCCTCTATGGATGTGAAATATGGGGGAGCAACATGTCAAGCCACAAATGAGAAAAAATAGAAATAATTCAAAAGCATCTAATCACAAGTAGCCTCAAAATCAAATCAATGGTCCCATGTGATATCCTTTTAGTTGAGGCTGATATGTTTCTAATTGAGCTTCAACAATCATTCATTTTCTAAATTACCCTAAGAAGGTTGAAAATATGGATAAGCACCGATGACCCAAATTGGTTGTTGAATATGATCTAAATTTTCAAAAAAATACATTGATGAAGAAAAATAGAAAGTAGTTAGGAAAATGGGATATAAATTTGCATGATTGTCCTCGTGCTAAAGAGGAGATAAAAATATCGCGTGTTAGAAAAATTCAGGATTGCCATGTGGACAAAATAGGTAGGAAAAAAAAGCATATTATATCAAATAATTTAACCCTATGTGGAAATCTAATGATAAAGAGTATTTGAGTTCCTTAATCAAGGGAAAAGCTAAAATTTAATTGTATAGTTGAGAACTAGCTCCCATCATCTACAATGTGAAACTGGTAGATGGCCGGTCCATAAAGAACATTGGGAAGAACAAACTTGCGTTTTTGGTAACAGAGGGATTGTAGAAACATAATAGAATTTTGTCAAAGAATGTGGAATGTATGAAGTTATTTGTCATCAGTTTGATAAGAACCTAAAGCTGAATAGTCTCAATGAGCTTTTTGAGGAGGCAAGACTTCACAAATCAACGGATTTCTTACTCAAGATCCATAACAACAAAATCAACATGGAAAAGAATTTCAATATCGATTAAGTTGCTAGTGGGTGGTCCCTTAGACCGTGAGGTCTCATGAACGTCATTAAAAATAATTCATTTATTCATAGGGAAAAGTTTTGTAGTAAATCCTTTTGCAAGGAAATGAGATTGCTAGTATTTTTTCTCTCTCCTTTTCTTATTTGCAAAACATTGGTTTTAAAATCTAGCATCCAACAGTCAACTGCCCAAATCGACCGATAGTGGGGGGGGGGGTTTCCATTTGGTGTACCGAAGGGGGGACAATTGAGGGACCATACCATGATACACTTAATGGGTATTAATTCCATCTAGATATGCAGAACTAGATTATTTTAAAGTGTCACTGTCATTAGAGAGTGCCTTGTTGCATTTTTCTAGTAATAATTTCAAAACACAACTACCATTACTGGGGACTTCTTTTATGTACTGTCTCATGGTTCAAATTTTGGTTGTCATGATTTTGTGAGCTCCAACCTAATTTTTTTATAGTTTGTAAATGATTCAGGATATGTGGCTCTCTCTCTGAGAATGTGTAGTATACCTAGGGGGTATTATGGGGTATGGAGTACAAATGGAGGTACCCAAGGGAATAAGGTAATAATGTGATGGGCTATAGTTAATAAATTCACTCATTAAGGAAGGAGAGCACTCCACAAGCCATATTATTACCAATACAATAATCCTTGACATCCCTCAATGGGGAGTCTCTAGCCTTTATATAGGCTTCATACATACAATACCATGGGTCTCTCAATCCCATATTTATAATACAATGGGCTTATTACATTATTCCTAACTACTAACGGTCCTTTACATGATGCGGGTTAACCACTTTATAGATTAACTATGGCCCATCACATTATTACCTTATTCCTTTGCGTACCTCCCTTTGTACCCCATACCCCATAATATCCCCCCCAGGTATACTACAAATTTTCTACCATGATGAGTTGTTATCATAGCAATCCAAAGAACGTTGGGGGGAAGGACATTTTTTTATCACCTCCATTACGAGGCATCAACTCACCCCACCTCAGTAGATGTGTATCCCTGGGTCCACGAACTTCCACCTCTACCCACTAATACCTTAACAATGGAACATGCTCTAGGAAGAATGCCACCGAAATCAATCCGTAGCCAAACTGTTTAAGTTTCCATGTCTTGCATTTGGTGAGTTGGTCTTTCATGTTGACTAGTAATCCTTCACAACAGTTGAAAACTATAGGACTAAGACAATCCACTGCATACTAGAAGTGATATTTGCTCGCTTTGTGCAGAGCCTGGGCCCCAACTACTCGAACTATAGTATGTTGAATTGTTCTCAATGGAAGGTTTGTGATAGTTTTGATATCAATCTTCTTGCTCTTTGTCTTGCAAGAACCTGGGCAATGTCTAGCTATCAACATGTTAGTACTCTCTCCTCTAGCACGAGAACTAGACAACTAAACCCTTTGTCCTCTCACAGACAAACATGTGATAAAATAGATGTCTGTAATTTCTATATCAAGTTCTTGGTCCCCTATTATGAACATTCGGTAGTCTACATATCACCATCGTACCAAGTCTTGCAGTAATTCCATATGGGTTCTGATGCCGGGGATATGGAAGAATTTGAGAAATCCATATCCCTGGAGAGCCCTTATGCAATTTGGATCTTGTGATTCTTGATGTTCTTCCACTTCATGACCTCTTTCTTTCCACTCAATAACCATTTTCTCCAGCAAATAACCTGTGAAACATCAATGAACAGAGTTTTAATTAGCATCTACAGAGGAAAATCTACAAAATAATTAGTATTTTTGGATATCTATTGAAATTTTTTGTTTCGCGGCACCAATGTATTTGTTTATAATTTTGTCCGCGCTTCCAACGCGATGGCACCATTGAGCTCAGGGGGGCAGCACGGGCCTGATGGGTAAAACTCGTGTTGATCACGCTCGAATTGAAATTTTTCAAGCCATCCTAGCTACCTCTTCTATGGATGAAATTACTTGAAATTACAATCAAATTGCAGAGGAATGACACATCTCTTACCTACAATCAACAGTTCATCAAAAATTTCCCTGGATCAATCACACTCCTCACTTCAAGATCAGGCAGATTTGGGGTAAAATTTTCTCTCCAAATTACCAAATGAAAAATACTAAATTTATTTTTACTTTTTGAGTTAATATAAGATTTTAAAAGTATTTTTACCATATAGGGATTGGTTTTACATTTATTTTACTTATTTTCTCGAAATGGGTAACGTTTGTTCATATGTGTAGCGACGTGTTATGACTTATTAGCGAAGGTAATTGATTTTGACTCAACTATTGAGTTTTATTTTATCTCTTTTTCAGACTCATGAAAAATAAATGAAAAAGGAACCCCCATAGAGTCATCTTTAAACTCTTTCTAACTCTCGAAATATGAAAAGATTGTCGAGTACTTGTCATTTCGAACTCGTTAAAGTAAACGAAATGGCATCTACTCAATATAAGTTTAACCCTTTTTCAGACTGATATAGACTAATGTACCAAAAAGTAATACCTTGGTCACACATGGCTAGACGTTCTCTTGAATATTGATTTCTCCCTTTCCGGATTTGAGAGACTAACTACAAAAAGGGACCTTGGGAGTTTCCTTTTTGCCTCTTTTTCAAAATCTCTAAACATGAAAAGGCATCGAGTTACCCCTCTGTCGAACTCATAAAATTAAAACAATGAAGGACTTGTCACCATGACGAGACTGAGCTACTCCTTCCTAGGGCTCGTTAAAAATACTAGGATGGATTCATCCGAAGGATGAACTTATACGACAAGCATATGGTATCCTCTTCAAGCTTGAAATAAAAAATAATGAGGTACTCACTAGAAATAGTGGGGAAAAATGGAAGTAAACATGTCCAGTATTTTGTATAAAAGCAGCATGTTGCTCTTGAACATGACACTTGTTTGTTTCTCATGTCAAGTTTGGGTTATCCTCACTTGATCACTTACCTTCCTGGGTTTTCGAAATCCATTTTCCTCTCATCTGATTATATCCTATTTTCATCATGACCTATGATACTATGTTGAGTCAAATGCTGCCAAACTCCAGAGTTGTGTTTCCAATATGTTCAAGAGAAGTCCCATATACAATTCAAACCGCTTATACCATTTTTGACTTTTCTGCAACAATCTTGAATCACTCTTACCAACTTTGCTAAATCCTATGTTTCGTGTCGATGATGTGGGAAACATTATGGCCCTCCTTCGATGGATCACTTCTTGTCAACTCCAGCTCATTATCCAAGAAGATGATCTAGAAACTCCCTTTCAGTACCTTGTAGCTTGCATGCTTAAATGGTAGGTTCTTCGCATTCGATGATAGGTTCATGTCGCTAGCCTTCGATCAAATGATCCTGTAAGTGTTCAATTTCAACTTCCTTGTTCACAATCATGGATTGTGTTGTTGCAAATTGAGAACCCATCATTGACTGATAATGAGGTGGTTTATACCATGTTCGACTCTGATACATCTGTTCACATGGTGGGATTCGTACTTTGGTCTGATCAAGACATAAATGAAGACCTCGAGTTTCATCTGATGAATCCAGGTTGTGTGGAGTTATTCATGATTGTACACATGATCCTTTCTATTCTCATGGCTGCATCAAGGACCCTCAGAAATTTCTAACCCAAAATTCCAAAAATCATTAACACAGGAAAGGTTTACAAACACGACCCTCTGGCATGAATCCCAATGCTTTTCCACATCATTTACTGATGCGATCACTACCACATTGTAGTATATGAATGGTGCCATGTGTCACTTAGATTTAGCCCACTTAGAAACCCATAAGGTCCTTTTCTTCCTGCAACATGTTACTCTTTTGGTGCACCACATCATCACTCTTTCCAAGTCATCATTAGTTGTCTACCACTTTTAACCTTGTTATTGGGCCATATTGGATAAATGTTATATCATCACTAGTTTTCTGCCACTTTTTACTTCTACAGAGGAGGGTCCTAAATTCCATGTTTTGCAGCATTTTCGAATGTTATTCAAAAAGTGTACGGGGCACACAATTCATGTTAATCACCTCTATCAAAGAATTTCTTCATCCACTGGTTGTAATAAACTGTGACATTCTATGCCAAGTCTTCCTTGACTCAAAAATTTTATGGTTGGATGTGAAGTTATTAGTCATACTAACAGACATTTCTCTATATGGTGCTTTCTATCTTTGTGTTGTGCTTCCATGCCAACATCTATGCCTCCATGAATTTAAAATTGGTGTGGTACATTTTCTATCAACTAACAAAAAAATTCCCATCAAATAGATTCTTGTCACTCAACTTATGTTAATCACGCCACCACACCAATATGCCCATCGCTATACCTTCTTCAACTTGAACTTGCCGTAGTGCATTGATGTGTCTTACCATCTATGATCTTGCATCATCACATTGCCACTTATCACACTATGAGTGGTTCCATGTATCACCTAAAAAGGGGCCAATTGGGCACTTGAATGTGCCAAATATGCATGCCATGTTTCCTTTCCACATCATGCCACATCATCACTAGGTTGAGTTTCCCTGCCAACTAGATGCCACATCATTTCTATGTTAAATCCTTTGTTAATTGAAAATGGTTTGGACTATTGATTTACATTATTTTTGGTGACATACACTTCTTCTTCTCGTGCCTTATATTAGTTGCACCAAAACTTCACAAGGCAGGACTTAGACCTAATGTGGCACGACAGATGTCACTTGACAAAAAATTTCATGTCCCATGGTTCCTTATTGGCCTATTTGTGTTTCCATTGATGTCACTTGTTGAAGTGTGTACTCATGAGTCTTTAAGTATCGTCTTGATACTATTGTACACTTGTTGATGTTTTTCATGCTAATGTAGAATGTTGTCATATGTATTAGAAGTTCTGTAGAAGAGGTGTCATGATGTAACATGGCCTCATCTGAAGTTGAACTAACTTGTATGAGAGGTCTACTTGATGATGTGTGTGTGATTTTTTGATGAAGTTATAAAACTACGTTCTTGATATCAAGATGAGTCTGGAGGGATGGTTTACAAATTATTTCACTCCCCTGAAGCTCTGGTGAAAGTATGAAGGAAAATGCTTATGTTTCAACCCCGTTTCAGCCATAGGCACATGGAAGGAAGGTCATGGAAGTGGCTAGAACTCTCTAGCCGCTAGGAAAGAAGCTTATGGGATCCACTGGAGCTTTCCATTAGAATGCTTACAGTGCAGAGAGAGTGACTGATGAAGAACAACCCCAATTGAATGGATGAAGATTTGAGGGAGAAATTGGAACTCTATAGTCACTGTCTTATAGTTACTGTGTGAGAGACGAGAGCCAAGTTGGTCCAGTGTTGTGCATGCGACCGAGGAATAACATGAAAAACTCATTGGATTCCTCACACACTCCTTCAATTAATTTTTTTTCGGTGGAGCTTATTGATGGAATTTTCTAGAAAAAGGTCAGGACGAGTTGTGGAGCCTCCAAAAATTGATCAAGTTTGAAATTATCAAAAAGCTAGTCAAAGGAGTGGTTTGATATGGTTTAGACACCAATCTCAATCATTTATGAAGTGTGTGAGTAGGTTTTGTGTGAGCTCCATCATCTGAAAAATTAATTGACTTAACCATCTCCAAATTCTACAAATATGAGAAGGAAAGATGCTCATTTGTTGGTTCTTTATCAGTGTGAGTGAGTGAGTGAGTGTGCATGTAGAGAAAGTGCACAAACCCATGAATGTATGAGTGAGTTCAGAGTTTCAGAATTGTAGTGTGCACTTTAGAATTATCTTCCAGCTATGTTTTTGATAGTTGTGTGAAGAGATTGAAGATAAAATTGGAGAGTGTGTGTTGAGAGAATTATTCTCTCATTTGGAGTGTGGTTTTGAGGCTACATGATTGTACTTATTTGTTGCTAATATTGTTTATGAAGTAATATTTTTAGTTCAAAATTTCATTATCATATTGCATAATTATTTTTACTTGGAGTGGGGGCTTCAAGGAAAGTGCATGTTGATTGTCTATTATAGGAGTGGGTGCTCCAAGTTAACTGTAGCCAACATTTCACATTTCAATCACAGGGTGGGTGCTCCATTTCTAGTGGTGGCTAGCTTATGTAATGTAAATGAGAATAATTTTGAAGTAACAGTTAATAAAAAGAAACACCAAACTATTTGGTGGGTTTTTTGCCCTAAAGGAGGGTATTGCCACTGAAAATTGATGTGTCTACATGTGATGATTGCTTACGTGTTTCATATGAATGATATTGTTATATTTTTTGAAGTGAATTTCTAAATAAGTTTTTAATTTCAGAAATTTTATAATATTATTGTAATACTAATTCACCCACGCCCCCCCCTCTCAGTATTACTTTTGCCTAACGATTACTATCAGAGTCATCTCATTTGTTGTAGCTTGACCGCTGAAAGAAAAATTCGAGAAGGGACAATGGCTAGCCATTATGTGAAAGTTCCAATTTTTTATGTTAAGAACTATAATATATGGAGGATGAGAATGAAAGGGCATCTCATGAGTTTGGGTGTTGATGTTTTCTACAAATATGAGAAGGACAGAAGCTCATTTGTTGGTTCTCTAGCAATGTGAGTGAGTTAGTGAGTGTGCATGTAGAGAAAGTGCACAAACCCGTGAATGTAGGAGTGAGTTCAGAGTTTCAAAATTACAGTGTGCACGTCAGACTTATCTTCCAGCTATGTTATTCAGAGTTGTGCGAAGAGATTGAAGATAATAATGGAGAGTGTGTGTTGAGAGAATTATTATCTCATTTGGAGTGTGGTTTTGAGGCTGCATGACTGTACTTATTTGTTGCTAATCTTGTTTATGTAGTGATATTTTCAGTTTGGAATTTCATTATCATATTGCATAATTATTTTTACTTGGAGTGGGGGCTTGAAGAAAAGTGCATGTGGATTGTCTATTGTAGGAGTGGGTGTTCCAAGTTGGTTGTAGCCAACATTTCTCATTTCAGTCACAGGGTGGGTGCTCCATTTCTAGTGGTGGCTAGCTGATGTAATGCAAATGAGAATAATTTTGAAGTAATAGTTAATAAGAAGAAGCAACAAACTATTTAGTGGTTTTTTTTCCCTAAAGGGGGGTTTTTCCACCTAAAATCGATGTGTCCACATGTGATGATTTCTTATGTGTTTCATGTGCATGATATTGTTATATGTGTTAAAGTGAATTTCTAAATAAGTTTTTAATTGCATAAATTTTATAATATTCTTGTGATACTGATTCACTCCACCCCCGCCCCCACAGTATTACTTTTGTCTAACAATTTTTATCAGAGTTGTCTACTTTGTTGTAGCTTGACCACTTAAAGGATAATTCAAGAAGGGACAATGGATGGCCATGATGTGAAAGTTTCATTTTTTATGCTAAGAACTATGATATATGGAGGATAAGAATGGAAGGGCATCTCATGAGTTTGGGTGTTGATGTTTTCTTTGTTGTGGTGACTGGTTATATTGCTCCCGATGTTCTTTGTTTAGACCCTGATGTGTTGTAGGGAAAACCCAACACCCCCCATTATTTCAAATAATGGATACCCTTTCCATTAATTTTTGGCTAAACATCTTTTATGATTTTCATTTAAGTTAATTTCCTCACAATTTTGTCATTTTTTTCATTTTCATTGGATTTCTATTTTGATTATTTCATTGAATTCGACTTTTCATTAGCTTTCCATTGATACTTGTTTCGCTTCATTTGGTTAACCAGTTTGTAAATAACACTCCTTTGAAGTTTTATCATTTTCTCCCCCTAACTAAAAAATGTAAATAAATGTATGATATTTCAATTTTTGCAATTAAAATCATCATTCATTGTGAATATTAACTCTTAGTTAATTTTTACTAATTCTTTCATTTTTCCCTAATAGTCTTACAAAATGACCTAGCTAAATTGTACAACAGAGGAAAACATGTTTCGGAATCTTAGTAATTTACTCTAATTTTTTATTTTAAAACAAATTGCCAAACCCAAAACCCCAAAATTGCAAAGTGGCTAAAGTCCAATTTGTAGGATTGTTAATTCACGTGGCCCCACTTTACATCCCTTCTCTTCCTTCCAAAAAATGTGATCTAAAAAAATTTACGATAAAAACTTGTGATTGCAAAATTGCGATATCCTGATATCACATATCGCAATTTCATTAAGCACCTCCATTATTCATTTACGATTTTGCAATTTGAAAAAATGCGATAGGTTTTTGATTTTATTATAAAGTTTTTGGTCAACTCCTTATACCTCCCAACTATGATGACCTCACCCACCCTCCACCTCATTACCTTATCCCTCCACCTATATTTTTATTATGATATATTATATTATAATTATGATTTAATTAATATAATTATAATATTAATATAATATATTTATATTTTAATTAAATTTTAAATTATTCTTTATATTAATCAATTTTTGTTTATAATTATAATTAAGATTACTAATATAATTATAATTAAATTAACATTAATTAAACAATAATTGTAATTTTAAATAGAGTTTAATTTTAACTAAAATTATTTTTTATTTTTAGCCCACGCAACAAAAATTCCAGAATTCTGGTAATGTTAAAACACCAACTTTAGAAGCTCATAAATAGAGTTATACTTGGCCCAATTAGGCCCAGGAAGGCTCATTGGAAAGATGAAATTATGGAGAATAATTCTGAAGTAGTTTCATTTCTATATTTGATAATTTAATAGGTCTAAAATTCAGCAGAAGATCAAGCTCTTAATTTTTTAAACAAAACTAATTTTCTGAGTTTAATTTTCTGCATTCTCATTTGCCCACGACTTCTTCTAAGTGTAGATCCATTCGTCTATGTTACTATTGACCAATTAAATCTTCACAGACATCAATAGAAATCTCATATTTATTTTGTTTTAATTATGTAAATAAATTTTGATTTGATATGTTTTAATTCCAGATTTGGTATTTTTATTTTATTTTTGCATTTTAATTTAGTTTTGGATTTGTTGTTACATGAAAACAGTTGAAGATATGAGGAGAACAAGATCTCAATCAATGAGAATTGTCAAGAAATAGAAGAATGGAATTTTGACCCAATGAAAATTGGAGCAGATTTATTCTTCAACAAACTTTCTTGTTGAGAATTCTTTTGTAAATATTATAAATAGCAGATTGTAAGATGTATTAAGTAGAGTCTTCTCTTCTCTGCAATTCTAGGATTCTTAAAGCACTACTATAATAGGAATTTAGATTTATAGGTGAGAGGAGAGAAAATCTCAGATCTGCGGATTATTGAGGATTTTTCTTTTGCATTCTGAATTATATATGACGGGCAGAGCTTGCACCACTGTAGTTCTTGTTGTAACAACAGAAGTTCAAAGATTGTAGAGGATTGTTGGAGACCAGAGCCAGAGAAATGGATTCAAGAAATTGGTATTTCTAATACTGTTTTTTTAAATACTAGTTTCATTTTATGATGGTAGGAATGTGATTTTATTCATATTTGTGCACTATTGTTGATATGATTAATTTGTCTCAATTATATGCTATTATTTATCTCTTCTCTTATGGGTTGAATTCTTATTTCTGAGTAACTATTTACTCATAAATTTGTCTTTTAATATTGATTTAACAAATAGTGATATGTTATGAACTATTTCCTCATATTATTATTTAATTATTCGAATTACTGATTTAACAATCAATATCATTTTGTGAACTACTTCTTAAATGTTTTTGGTTGATTATTCCAGTTAAGAGGTCTTTGAATAGAATGTGTTTTGTTACTAATAATTTCAGTTAATTAAACTACTTCATTAGCTTGATATTCATTATAAGCCATACATATTTAAATCCCAATCATTTAAATATCTTTCTCTCGATTAGGTCAAATCTATATCTACCTAATTGAGATAGGATTAGGATTTAGTTCCTTTTGCTTGCATTTTAGCATTAATTTAATATTTAGATTAATCTACATTCCTAGAAGTCCTCCTCCCAAAGAGGTAAACTTTAGTTGTGGCTTGGTTGAGCCCTAGATCATCTTAAGGATCACTTTCTTACATGAACAACAAGAAGGCTAGTCTGATGTCTCTTCTCTATTGGTAGATGAAAGTCATATTTTAAACCATTAGAGATAGATAGAAGGTAATTGGACCTAGTTAAACCAGTCAGAAACACCATTTCAACAGAAAAAGAGTTGCGTAAGGTCTAGACTCAGTGGTCTCCCCTATAGTGTTGTAGGTAGAGAATTTCGAGCCTTCAACACTTTTGGCGCTAAAAGGAAGGTCTGAAACTTTTTGTCTATTAGAGTCTTTGTATTCTAACATTTTACTTTTATTACAATGGATCCTCTTAAACTTCTAATTTGGAGTTGTATTTCTGGACATGCATGCGTCAATACTCCACCAGAAGTGGTAAGAATCTTTTCTCAAGTAAATTTTAATGGTAAGAGGAATACTTCTACATTTAATCATGCTTTACAATTCATTCAAAAAAATTCAAATCCTACTTTTCATGATATTGATGAAGGCATTTTATGTAGGATTTTTACTCTTACATTCTTGGCAAAAGCCAGAAGCTGGTGTGAATCGCTTCCAGTTGCTTCAATTCACGACTGGGATCAATTTGTTACAATGTTTCATTGTAAATTTGATGGTTATGTCTATGAATAGGTATGTGATGATTTTGAAGATTTATGAAGGTTTGAAAATGAATCTTTCATTGATTTTTCCATTCAATTTCGTTTAATTTGCTTGAGATTTAAAATTAAAGATAAAATTTCGAAAAGGGAATTAGTAGATTGGTTTGAATATATTTACTCTCTTCCTCCCATTTATAATCCATGTGAAATTATTACAAGCTTTGATCAATCCTCTTAAAATTTTATTAACATAATTGAAGATTCCAATATGGAGATGCAAACAAATGATGATGAAGTGGCCTCTATTATGTACGATCAATTCCTTCATTTAGTACACACTTTATACAATATTAATAATGGTCAAGATTCACCTTCACATATTAGTGAATCTCAATCACAAAGTTTGGAAAACTTTGCTAATCAACTGCAAGAAGATACTAGCAATAATCGTGGAGAAAAGGATTCCTTGAAATCTAAAAATTATTATGCAGTAAATTAAAAAAAATCTGAGTGTAAATCACCAAGTACAAGCAGTAATTATAGTTTTCAATAACACGCAATTTTTTGTACAAATTTCTAAATTCTTTCATGATGAGAAAATACCAAATTCAGTACAACAAAGCAACTTTCTTCAAGAAAGTCAAATTAGCCATGTAAATGATCTTAAATCTGAAATTTGCAATGAAGAAAATGCACACTAGTTCCCAAATAGAGACATTTTCAAATGCATTGTTTTGGATTCACATCTTTCCCTTTATCTTGATATTTTTGTTGATAGCAATTTATTCCCTCTTAACATTAATGTTATTCCAGAAAAAAGGGAGGCTGATATAAATGAATTTCCAATCAGTTTTTATCAAGATAGAAAATCAAACATTGATTATTATTCTCGCATTAATATTTCTTCTTGTTTTGATACATTAGATGAGATCGAAGGGAATTCGAATGAAAGTCGCAAGGTAATTTATGATAGTTACTTTGACATTGAGGATGTTGATTTGTCTTCTTCTCAATCGAACCCTCATGATCAAAGCCAAATCATATGTGAAAATGAAGAACACTTTAACTCAGAAATTGTTTCAAATAGTTATGCTTTTCAAACAATCAATCATAATCATGATTTCAGCATTTAAGAAACCATTCCAATTTATAATTTTTATCACGATCAAGCTCTCATTCCTATCCATAGTTGTAACCCTCTCTCTAATTCACAAATCGGTATTGGAAATCATAGTAATATCATTATTTTGGTCAATTATTGTGGAGAGGAAATTGATTTAAGTCAGTCCCAATTGTGTTGTAACAATAACTATAACACTAGTGTAAAATAATATTAATTTTATTGTGGTTCCTTCATTTATTTTGTTTCTTTTTAGATTTGTTTTTTATCTTCAATTTTTTATTTTTAGATACTTTGTGTTGGCATATTGAGTAGCTTAGTATTGAACACTCAATTGATGTGTTGCTTGAATTGGAAAATGAAGTTTCACATCATAATCATGAACATCAAGAGCTATTAATATTCCAATTTCAATTGATGTTCATTTATTATCAATTACTACTTTCCTCTTCAAAACAGTACCAACAAGAGGATGTATTTTCACAATGTAACCAACAATCTAATTCAATTAATAATCTTTTGTTGAATTTAACGGACTTCCATCCATTTTTCATTGACTCATTTGAAAAGATTTAGAAAGTTTTCCTACATGGAAGGTTATTAATAATTTAACATATACACATAACACTAACAAATTTATGTAGGCCATTGTATCTAAAAGCTCATTTCCACAATTTGGTTTGTCATCTTCCCTTTTAAACCTCTCTCAATCATTAATGGAAATTCATCCAGATTTCTATGATTCAATTGAAATTCAACTGGAACAGACATTTCAAGAGAAGGTAATTGTAAATAAGTTGCGTTTTTGTAAATATATTAGCAATAAATGTATATTTTGCTTTCATATTTAGCTTTCTTAATTTAATTATATTTGTATTTTTGTTACTAATATTTGACCTAAACATACATGTAGGAATTAAAATGAGAGAGTGGTTACATTGGAAGTATGACTATACCTAGTCATGTTTTCTTCATTAAGTTGTAAATAGGAATAGATTAATTTAAATTGGATTTCTTTTCTGTTTGCATTTATTTCATTATTACAGATTTTTAATAAGCAAGTAATGAATCTGAGTTCTTCTAGGCATCCCATTTCATTTTAGAAAAAACATCTTAAGATATTTTAGAAGCTCTTGAATATTCAAATCATACATATTTGTGAAAGTACTTGATCACCCTCTTTGGAAAAAAATCCATCACATTGATCAAATATATGAAGAAATTTCAAGAATTTACTACAGCTTGGCAATTTTTTTATTTTCAAGAATCTCTGAAAAAGAGCTCATTCTCACCACTCTTGTCCTCTGATGTAAATTTGAGGTGGATGCAATTTGAAAATTCATTACTTAGCATTTTAAACTAAATAAAAGGATGGCCTTTAACATATGAAAATTTTGAGAAATGCATGGGAGAACTTGAAGATTCAAAAGGTAAATTTACAGTCAATATTCTTCTAGGTATGCATTTTACAAGTTCATCTTTATCTGTTGTTTGATTTTCTTTTTCATATTTTATTTCTTATTTATGTTTTGTTTCTCTTTTCCGGTCTTCATCGACTTGATTGTGGAGACTTGAAATAAGCAAAAAGCCAACCCTTTTCAAATCTGCAACATCATTCAGGGAAGTATTATTTGATATTCATTAGAATTTGAGTATTCCTTAATTTGGCTTTCATTCATTAAAAACTTGATAGGTCTTTAAAATAGTATCACAAGATTCATACCGGAGCATTCTAATATCATAATTATCATCATTCGAAAGCTCTGATAAAATCATTCCTCGATCTAATATTTCTAATAATTGATAAAAGGGGATTTTTGTTAAAAGACGAAATTGAGCTAAGCACTTTTTTATGAATATGATAATGAAATAACCCGACCCCACACAATTACCATTTAGAATATCAGAACATTTCAATATGAACTTCATTTTTCCAATACTGCGATATCTATACATCTGCGATATTCCCTTCCCGCTCATTCTCTGAAAATGAATTTTCCAATATTGCGATGTCCATACAACCCCGAGACCCGATACAACATTTAAATTCAGTTTTAAAAAGATATCGCGTCTATTTATAAATCACAATTTTGATTAGGGAATATGTTTAAAAGTTTCGATGTCCTGGATCCGATATGAAATTAAACACGCATCATGAAACTATCAAGTCTGTTCTTCATCGCACATTGGTGCATCAATGATGTTACACCCTGAACTCAAATATTTTGATCATCGATATCTTATAAAATCCAAAGTCGTTCCCACCACTAAGACACATCATTTATCACATTCCCATTATCGCAAAAATAATATCAACATTTTCTTTTATTAACAATTCCAATCTCCCGATATGATTAATCTCTAATATCGCGCTCGCTCCATCATAGTTCTAATCGCATATGCTCATATAGCAATTTTGTTATTGCAACGCTTGTATCACATTGCAAATCTCAAATGAAACTTTGTCTTGACATCCTCTGATGCGATAAACTTCGGTATATGCTTCTCTGCCATTATCTTTTAACCATTGTATAACACTCAATCGCATATTGGTAAAAGGTGAATCTTGCAGCTTGGAAATTATGTATAAGAAGGAAACTTGCGATGTGAAACATCCAATGATGCATTGTGTTGTATAAAAGACTTCAAGGCACTCTTGGACAGCCATTGTGGTAATTTAAAAATTGATAAGAAATTTGGAACAGGTAAATCTAATCGACCATGGTTAAATCATTTTATATTTCTCTTATATTTAAGTTTTAGATATATCACTCTATATTTAATATATGAAATTCAAGACCTCTCCATCTTCACATATGTATTACATTGTCTTGGATTTGGCCTTGATTCTGAATAATTTACAGAAAGTCATGGAGTCAATATGAAACTTGTAGTATTAAGAGAACATTCATCATTGTGATTCAGTAAGAAGCATATATTCATTCTTATTTCTCATGGATTTGGTGTACTTATGATTCCTTGAAATCGAAACATTGTTTTCCTATTTTATTGCTTGTTTTACTATAGGTTTAATAAATGATGATTTTGGGTTAATAAGATTACAGTTAGTTCAAACTTCTTCATAATTTTAATTCTAATTAAAAAAAGAAGTTAGCTAGTATTGTATAAAACGATACCTCTCAGGTAAGATTAAATGCATTCCTCCAATGCTAATTTTCATGTGCCCACTTTCATTTATTTTCATTACTTTTCATTTCAGTTTTATTTTCTTTTAGTTTTTTCTAATCTTGAACTATGCTTTTTACAGGTCTTCATGAACCTATTGCACCTCTACCAGATCAATTTTGAAGTTAATTCTCTTTTTTTCAGTTTTCTTTGAAAAGTAGTAATGATCCTCATCAAATAAGCTAAACTAGGGAGTTTCTAAACCTCTAGTCTATTTTTTTAAGCATTACTTTTAATTGGAAAATGGCTAGGATTCTTTTATGCAGGTTTTGCTTCGAAACAAGAAAATTTGCAGCAGACAAAAACTTCTCATTTAGCATATTATCCATAATCATTGTTATTCACCTTCTCCATTTTGAGAACCACATTTCTTATAACTATGCAAGATGAAAAAAAAAAAATCTCAACATAGGAAGTGTTGTCCCTTAAGAAACCAGTTTCCTGGTTGTGTATAAATTATGCTTAAGACATTAATTTTATTTATGCATGTCACTTATTTGTATAATGTATCCTCGTATGAAGGACCTGACCTTTAACCCTTAATAATCAGCTGACATGAAAATCTCATAATGCCATGTGGTGCTGGATATAAACGTTGTGTGAAGAATGCCTTGAGAAGTTAGAGATAATATGTTGTTTTTCACAGAAACTATTATCTGTAACTTAGAAGAATAATAGAAGTAGAAACTTTAAATATAGGAGCGATATTTTAAGGAATTTTAACTTCATTCACATAAGTAAACAAATACCTGTAGCTTCACTACCATACTTAAAGAAAAGAAGAAACATGATGACACATAACAGAGAAATTGTAAAATCATACCCAACAATGTATGGAAAACTCCTAATTCTTTCATTAATGATCAATTTATCAAAAATACAATAGCATAGTCCCCTCGGTTCTTCAAAATTCAGACCTGTTTTCTATAATTTTTCCTCTTTTTATACATCATGGGGCAGCTCGTAACTACCAAAACTGTCAAACTACTTAACTACCTTCTAACTGTCTAAAGTAAAAGTCATTATAGAATATTAAATTAGAGGGTAAAAGACACCTCATTCTTCACAAGAAAATAAGATAACAAGAAGTAACAAAAATTAGAGTATGATTAGTGATTATTGCTTACTGTTTGAATCTGTGGCTTGAGTAGGTGGTCCTACTGATGCATCTTTGGTTTGCTTTATCATCCATTCCTTGCACTTTCTCCATAATGGTACATTTGAATTTGGTGCTTTCTCTAACTTGTCAAGTGCTATTCTGCAAGTTGTAATCCTACCATAAGTAGGCTTGTCTGTAAACAATTCTTTACCATCCCGAAAAAACCTGACCTAACCATTGCCATGAATATGGGAGACTTTTTATGGTTTAGAATAACCTCTTGATACAGTGAAAGATGTCTAATTGTATAGAGGGTATTAGAAATATCTTGTTTGACATCCATTAATGGGGTATGGATAACTGATGAGGAACTTACTGGTTTTCCATGGTGACTGTAGGTAACAGTTTCTGGTGACAGTTGCTGATTCAGACTGTTGAAATGGATGCAAGGCTGCTTAGTGCTAAAACAAAAAGCTAATGCAACGGGGTTTTGCTTGTTTTTTATACATATGTTAATCAAACAGAGGGAAAAACTTGTAATTAATGTAACTAATTAATGAAGTGGAAGATGAAGTGATGGGGTATGGTGGATGAGGTGGACGATAATGAATGAGGGTGGCGAACGACGTGGAGGAGATGAGATGGAGTGAAGAA
Organism: Pinus tabuliformis; assembly: GCA_031772625.1. Classification (NCBI taxonomy): domain Eukaryota; kingdom Viridiplantae; phylum Streptophyta; class Pinopsida; order Pinales; family Pinaceae; genus Pinus; species Pinus tabuliformis. The sequence continues at coordinate 496,003,922 of CM062808.1, read as the reverse complement.
ATGGGCGTGGCCCACTGCGGGCGTAGGGAGTGTACGGGAGGTTCATTGGGCTTGAACCCCCGCAACAATCTCAGGCCGTAGATCTTAGTCAAACACCTTGACGTCATGATCAACTGTGGGGGTTGAGCCTGAGTTATAACTCGTGCTCGTTGTCCCCCCACAAAGCACTTTATCCGCTTCTCGAGCCCATTCTTGCTTACATCTTGTGATACCGCTCGAACTTTAATATATGGGTTGGGGCCCCACCTTACATCAGATATCATTGCCATCAATAATATAAAATAAATCACTACTTTCGTACTTTCACATTCTCTTTTGATTTTTTAAAACAAAATATTTGATTTTTTATTTTTATTTTTTGTGATAATATTAAAAATAAAATTTAAATGACGATGGATGCTACAACATCTGGCTCCACCTAAGGATAGTGCTTTTTCCATAGAAGCACTAAGAACCACAAATCAATGCCTTCACCTCGAGCATGGAGTCATATATTGTTTTTCCAATTTTAATTCTATGGAAATTGTACAATGAATTCACTCCAGTATCTACAATGATAGGGGTCTTGTGCTTAAAAATTGGAAATAATGTTTGAGGTACTGCCCATTGACAAGCAGCTGTAAAGTTTCACCATCAAGATTCTCCAGGAAGAATGTATTATTTTCCCTCAAGATTCTCCAGGAAGAATGTATTATTTTCCCTTGCTTCTATAATCCTGAATGGTCCATACTAGAGAGGATCAAACTTCCTATGTTTTCCCTAATCTTCTCTTCTAGTATCCCACCTGAACACCAGGTCTCTAGTTTTAAAATCAATTTCTTTGGCTTTTCTGTCAAAAATGCCCTTAATTTTTTATTGATACATAATCAAATTATCTCTCACCTTATCTCTCCTCTCACTCGAATCCATTACCTTATGCATCCTTCTTATCAGAGCATTGGGTTCTTCTTTTGCCTCTTGAATCATTGCAATCACAGGTTTCACAAGCTGACTAGGAAAAAGAGCTTGAGTTCCATACACTAACTCAAAAGGTGATTTACCTGTAGACCTTTTTGTAGTCACTCGGACAACCCAAAGAGCAAACTTTATTTTCGAATCCCAGTCTTTCTGATTCTCTGCAATAGTTTTCTTAAGAATTTTCATCAATGTTTTGTTAGTGGATTCAACGAATCCATTTCCATGAGGATGATAAGTTGTTGAATGAGATAAAATGACATTATACTTCTGACAAAATAAACAAACTTAATTGAAATGAACACTTGAGAATTTTCAGTTATGATTGTGATGGGGCATCCAAATCTGCGGAAAATGTTTTCCTCTAAAAACTTCATCACCACCTGGTCATTTTCCTTTTTAGCAAGTATAGCTTCTACCCGCTTGGTGAAATAATCAGTAGCTGTAAGAACCCACTTGTGTTTTCCACTTGAAGGTGGGTTAATTTCTCTAACAAAGTCTAGTCCCCATTGTCTGAATGGTTCTTCTATTAAGACTGGGATCAATGGCAAGGGAGCTAATCTCTTTTTCTCAACAAAAAGCTGACATTTCTGATAGCTTCTGACAAACTATATATATATATATATATATATATATATATATCACCAAATAGGGTGGGCCAATAAAAGCCTACCTAGAGGATTTTATGTGTAGTAGCTTTCAAACTATAATGTCCACCACATAACTTCTCATGATAATATCGGATTGTCTTTGTAGATTCATCTTCTGTTAAACATAACAATAAAATTCCCACAACATCCTTCCAACACAATCTGCCCTCTATAATCACATATGGTTGTGCATTGATTTTTAATGCTCTATATCTTGTTCTATCCAATGACTGGGGACAAGAGAGAAAACATAAATAATGAACTATGTGCTTGTACCATTCTAAACATAAAAAAATATATCGGATCTTCATACCTAGGTTTGATTTTTCTTCACCTTCTTCAATTATTCCCTCATTTACAGGTATTAGCAAATTGATTCCCAATGCCTGAAAATTTGACTCTGTCAACATCTTTGTCAATCCCTGCCCTTTCACCAGCTTTGTTGGCTTTATGTCCAGGTCATACTCTTGGATCTTAGCTATCCATTTTCCTTTTTTGCCTTCCACATCACTTTGGACTAAGACATCCTTTACTGCAACATTTGGCACATAAGTAATGATCTGTTACTGCAGCACATAAGTCCTGAAGGCATTTAGGGCTTTTACCAAAGCATGTACCTATTTTTCAAGGATATTGTATTTGAGTTCAGCATCTCTGAGGATCTTGCTAAAGAAATCAATTGGCTACTCTTTTCCTTCATCATTTTTCTACAACAAAACAACAACTATTGAATTAAGTGATGTAAATGAAAAAATTTGAAAGGGCTTTTGATAATCAGGGCTAATTAAAACCGGAGCTACTTGTAATGCTCCTTTGATCCTGGAGAATGACTCTCTGGCTTCCTTGGTCCAATGTACTTCATTTTCCTTCTTCAACATATTGATAATTTCTTGTACAATTTCAACATAATTGGACACAAACCTCCTTAAAAAATTATTTTTCCTAGAAATTTTTCGATATCTTTCTTACTCCAGCGTAGAGGTATTTTTTTCACAGCCTGCACCCTTGTTGGATCTACCTTGACTTCATCTCTAGAAAAAATATGCCCCATCAGTTTGCCTTCTTTTAAAGAAAAAATAGACTTCTTAGGATTCAAAGAAAGCCCAAATTTTCTACATTTCTCAAAAGTATTTCTAAGATGGTCCAGATGCTCCTCATCTGACTTAGAAAAAATAGTGGTATCATCCAAGTATATTTCTACAAACTTATCACCCACAAACGCAATGTCCATAGCCCTCAGAAATGTTGCACCTGCATTCATCAACCCAAAAGGCATTCGAGCATACATGAAGGTTCCCTAAGGAGTTGTGAAGTCAGTCTTTTTTTGATCCTTTTTATCAACAACCACCTAGTTATACCCATAGAACCCATCTAACATTGACATTCTGAATGATCCAGTTACCTTCTGCAACACATTATCCATTTTAGGTAATGGATAGTTATCTTTTAAGGAAGCCCTATTCATATTTCTAAAATCCACACATAACCTTATTTATCCATTTTTCTTCCTTACAAGTACTAAATTAGCCACCCAGTCAGAGTATCAGAGTGGAAATATTATCTTGGCATCAAGAAGTTTCTTAACTTCTTTCTCAATCAATGGTAAAAGAAAAGGATTAATCTGCCTGGGTTTCTTCTTAAATGGTTTTATCCCTTCCTTCAAGGGAATCTTGTGTTTAATAATGCTTACATCATATGTCTTCAGATCCTCATAGGACCAAGAAAAAACATTAGTGTACTTCTTGAAAAGCTCAATATATCTCTCTTTATAATTTAATGGAACTCCTTTAAACAATTTGACTAAATTGGGCTCCTTCTGGGTTCCAATATTATGATCTTGAATCTACTCATCCTGTGAAGCTTTCTCTGAACTAACAACTACACCATTAGAGTTAAAAAGTATTTCAAGAGGGACAAGTCCTCTTGGTAGAATATTATCTTTCATTTGAATAATTTTCTGATTAACTATGGAATTTTTAAAACGTCTTACTTTTGCACCTTCTTTGGTTGCATCCCATCTTGATCAATTTTGGTGCCTTGAAAATCTTCAATCATAGTCAATAATTCCTTAATCTGTTGATCATCCTCAAAAACCTGCCAGTGTTTTATGTTATCTGGAATAGAAGGCATGTGCTTCATTTCAACCTCATATCTTAGCCTTGGATTTATAGGAGGCCTAAAGGTACTGGCAGCCACAACTAATGAGTCTTCTAACCTATTCCCATCTCTTGGAATGAACTATATGTTGAAAGTCTCGAAGAAATTCTCAACTAAATCCCACACTTCATTTTTGTATGCACTAAGTCTAGGGTGTTTTGTTTGACAATGATTTTTGATTTTATTTATAGTCAACTATGAATATCCAAAAGCAAAAATAGATTGGACTCCCATTTGTTTTGCTATTTGAAGAGAAATGATCAAGGATTCATATTCTGCCACATTATTAGTTGCTTCAAACCCCAATTTAAAAGAAAATGGGATCATATTACCTCCAGGTGTAATTAAAAGGAAACCATCACCTGTTCCTTCTTTAGAATAGGCTCCATCAAATAAGCACTTCCACACACCTTCTGTCTGTAGTTCTGTATTTACACAGGTTGAAGTAAGCTGCCTCTGATTATCTTCAGCCAACTCTGCATTGTCATGCAACATGAAACAAGAAAAGTCATCTTTTTCTTGGTTGTACACAGGTGAATTACTTGCTCCATTCTTTGTGATTGTTTTAACAAATATTGTTTCTCTGTACAACCTTCTCTCTTCTCCACCAAAAATTGGTATGATAGCATAAGTAAAATCCAATTTCAGAACTCCCTCCAATTTAGTCCTCCATGACCTAGATAGCAACATTCCAAACCTAGCAGGGATATTTTCTACCACTGCATCCATTACCAAGGTTCTAGTTGGGATTTGGGCTAATGACACCACCATATCTTTAATGACCCCGAGACACTTGAATTTATTTGAATGAAAAGAATACAGGTCTCTATAAGGTTTAGTAACTTGTAGGTTTAATTGTTTCATTATTGATAGTGGCATAAGGTTGTGTGAAGCTCCTGAATCAAACATACAATTATGCAAGAGGAAATTATGAATCAATAAAGAAATGTAGAAAGGAGGTGTGGAAGAATCTACCTCCTCCACATTTGGAACAAAGACCACTATTGGTTTATCTTCTTGTAGATTCACAATGTAATTTATATTCACATTCTGAGACAGGTTGATGAACTCAACAATCTCTCTTTGATAAACTAGTGTTTTGACCAGCTCTGTGAGGGGCACCTGAATTATGATTTTTTCTATCTCTTTATCTGTGAGGGGATTTGATCTCCACTGGAAGACTGTTTTAAAGTTTATTGAACCTTCTGATGAACTCAACAACACTTTCATCACACTTCTTTTTAATAGCATTAAACTCTGTAAGTGAATAACCATGATCTCGTTTCTCTCCCCATCTCTGGGTGAACTGGAGTTCCATCTCTTCCCATGTAGGAATAGAGTTATTAGGAAGCCCTTTAAACCACTTTCTTGCTTCACCATCCAAGGATTGCACAAAAAGTCTTAAAACAACATCCAGGTGTTCAACATTGAGATTTTCTACAAAATTACAAAACACTGCTATATGCTTCTCCGATGTTTGTTCATCTTCCCCTGAGAAACGAGGAAGGATTTTTATGTATTCTTTAGGCATTGTATTTAACTGTTGTGGCAATTGAATAGGTGCATACTATTTAACAAAAATGCAAGTGTTGCCATGTTTACACCTGAACTTACTGAACCTTGAGTACTAGCAGATGTAGAACCTGTATGAGGAGTAAATGGAGTATGACAAGGTGGCAATGTAGTTATGGGTTCAGGTTGAACAACTATCGCAGGTATATTTTTGAATACTGAGAAAGAAGCAGACTCTAAAGACTATTCTTGATAGTTGGGTTCTTGAAATGAAGTGGATGTAAAAGGTAACTCTTGGTCAATAAAAGGTGAATGTTTGGATGAAAGATGTGTTGAACTGCTATCAAGTGCAAACAGTGTATGACTTGGCGTAAATTTAATTTTTGGCCTTCCAACCCTCTTGAAAACTAGTCTCTCAGGGTCTGAAAGGGCTTGAGATTTTTGCTGTGAGGTATCTGACCTCGTATGAGGCATTTTTGAAGGTAGAGTTATTGTTTTCTATTTAATATGGCCAAATATTTCCTCCTCACTGAACAATCAGAGGAAAATATTAAAAACCCAAGGAAAAATGTTCTTGATTTCAGTCCCCGGCAGTGGCGCTAATTAATGTTGTCCCTTAAGAAACCAATTTCCTAGCTGTGTAAAAATTGTGCTTAAGACATTAATTTTATTTATGCATGTCACTTATTTGTATAATGTATCCTCATATGAAGGGCCTGAAGGACCTGAATTTTAACCTTTAATAATTAGCTGACATGAAAACCTCAAAATTCCATGTGATGTTGGATATAAATGTTGTGTGAAGAATGCCTTGAGAAGTTAGAGATAATATGTTGTTTTTCACAAAAACTATTATCTGTAACTTAGAATACTAATAGAAGTACAAACTTTAAATATAAGATCGTTCGTTTAAGGAATTTTAACTTCATTCACATAAGTAAACAAATACCTGCAACTTCATTACCATACTTAAAGAAAAGAATAAACATGATGACACATAACATAGAAATTACAAAATCATACCCAACAATGTGTAGAAAACTCCTGATTCTTTCATTAATCATCAATTTATCAAAAATACAATAGCATAGTCCCCCTGGTTCTTCAAAATTTGGACCTATTTTCTATAATTTTGCCTCTTTTTATACATCATGGGACAGTTGGTAACTACCAAAACTGTCAAATTGCTTAACTACCTTCTAACTGTCTAAAGTAAAAGTCATTACAAAATATTACATTAGAGGGTAAAAGACACCTCATTCTTCTTAAGAAAATAAGATAACAAGAAGTAACAGAAATTAGAGTATGATTGGTGATTGTTGCTCATTGATTGAATCTATGGCTTGAGTAGGTGATCCTGCTGATGCATCTTTGGTCTGCTCTATCATCCATTCCTTGCACTTTATCCATAATGGTACATTTGGATTTGGTGTTTCCTCTAACTTGTCAAGTGCTATTCTACAAGCTGTAATCCTACCATAAGTAGGTTTGTCTATAAACAGAGTCTTTACCATCCAGTAAACACCTGACCTAACCATTGCCATGAATATGGGAGACTTTTTATGGTTTAGAATAACCTCTTGATACAGTGAAAGATGTTTAACTGTATAGAGGGTATCAAAAATATCTCGTTCTACATCCATTAATGGGGTATGGATAACTGATGATGAACTTACCTGTTTGGCCATGGTGACTGTAGGTAACGTTGTTGGTGACAGTTGTTAATTCAGATTGCTGAACTAGATGCAAGGCTTCTTAGTACTAAAACAAAAAGCTAATGCAATGGGGTTTTGCTTGTTTTTTATACATATGATAATCAAACGAAGGGAAAAAGCTATAATTAATGTAACTAATTAATGAAGTGGAAGAGGAAGTGATGGGGTACGGAGATGGTAATGAATGAGGGTGGTGGACGACGTAGAGGAGATGAGATGGAGTGAAGTGATGAGGGTGGCCCACTGCGGGGGTAGGGAGTGTACAAGAGGTTCATCGGGCTTGAAACCCCAGCAATCTTAGGCCGTAGATCTGATTCAAACACCTTGACATCATGGTCAACTGCGGCGGTTGAGCCTGAGTTATAACTCATGCTCATTATCCTCCTGCAGAGCACTTTATCCGCTTCTCGAGCCCATGCTTGCTTACATCTTGTGATATCGCTCGAACTTTAATATATGGGTTGGGGCCCCACCTTACATCGGATTTGAATGCCATCAATAATATAAAATAAATCACTTCTTTCAAACTTTCACATTCTCTTTTGATTTTTTTTATTTTTTTTGTGATAATATTAAAAATGAAATTTAAATGACGATGGATGCTACAACAGGAAGGAACGTACATATGCTTATTTTCTTTTATCTCTTTTGTTGGTACATTTGTATAAGTAGTCTTGTTGGAGTTTATTTTTTTAATTTGGATTTTTCTTTCACCATTCGGCTTTTTTCATCTTTATTTGTGTTTGATGATTTTTTTCTTACTTTAGTTTAGGAATTATTTTCTTATTTCTTGTGGTTTTATTTTGATTTTGGTGACTTAACCATTATTTATCTGAAATACCTTATTCTTACCAATAGCAATTGGCACACATAGAAAAATCTCTTAACTCAATCTATTTCAGTGGGTTTCATTTATCATTAAAAGCATATTCTTATGGAACCATAAGGCCATCTTGCTTCAATTTTTTTTCATGGAGGAACACATATCATTTCTAAGTGATTGAGTTTAATTTTTCAAGGAAAGCACTGATTTAAGTTTAACACAATGAATCTCTCCCACGCCTTCACATAAAAGCCTCTGATTGATAGTTCTGGAGAAATAATTTGGAGTTAACATTATGAAAGTATTATGTCCATTAAACATAAATCTCTATTACCATCCCACCTCTTTCACTCAAATACATCATAAACTAAAAGCTTACAAAATGTGTTTATCAAAAGGGTGATTAAAAGAGGAATCATGGGAAATACAAGTAAACTTGTTGGGGCTATGGAGACTGGCTGGCAGCAGGACTAGGATTGTATGGCATAAAAGACAACTTCGTTGGGGTATTGTTCATGCTCGCTCGCAGTGAAGCGATGTCAGAGACCAATCATAAAATGAATATATGCTTTATCCAAAACCCTTATCTCTACCTTCTTCTATTTTTCATATGAGGTAGTTTTAAAACAAATTTTCCCAAATTTGGATTCATGACTTTTACTCAAATTTATTTAGTACTTATATTGACAAACTCATATTGCTTAATTTATTTATGTGAGACCTATGGAAATGTTTTATTGTTGGACGGTTTCATGAACTCCATTATTTTTAACCTTTGGATAAATTAAAGTTCATTATCTTTAACCAAATATAATTGATTCTTCACAGTGTGTCGCCATTGTTGTAGAGAAAACCCAACGCGCCACCATTACTTCAAATAATGGGAATCCTTTCCAATAATTTTTGGCTAAACATCTTTTATGATTTTCATTTAAGTTAATTGCCTTACAATTTGTCATTTTTTCGTTTTCATCGGATTTTAATTTTGATTGTTTCATTGAATTCGAATTTTCACTGGCTTTCCATTGATACTTGTTTCGCTTCATTTGGTTAACCAGTTTGTAAATAGCACTCCTTTGAAGTTTGATCATTTTCTCCCATGGACTAAAAAATGTAAATAAATGTATGATATTTAAATATTAACTCTCAATTACCCGGATGCGGGTGTCCTTACGTGCCATTAAGGCAAGCCCGCGCCTCAACACCTGTGGAAAGGCCGAGGCAACAAGCCAGGACAAGCCAGCGATGAAGACAGGGATATATTCAATGCTCAAGGCAAATGGAATTAAGGAGATGCAGAACACGGTAGAGGGTGCATTCAAGCCGAACGAGCCTGCTCTGGTCTCGAGGAGCTCTGGTGTAATGGAGTCACGTCCGCGGCATACGGTGATTGCAAAGTCTTGGTTATATAACAGCACTGCCCAGACCTGCAATGTCCAGGGAATGTTGTTTGACGCGGGAGGGGGGCAAGAAAATTCTCTACAGTGTTGTCTCCAGGCAATAGAGCAGAGTCTCAAATCGGTTAAACTGGGAGCCATGATGCGTCGCAGAGGAGTTCCTCGTCGAGGCGGTCGTTCAGGGGTTCGAAATGTGAATGAAGAGGAGGAGCCGCATCCAATCGCTCCCATGGCAGCAATCCCCCCCTCGTCTTCCAGCTCTGAGGAGGAATTTCTGATGCTGCCGGATTCCTATCAGCAATTCCGCCTCAGAATTCCCAGAAGGATCCTTCAATCCGATGTAATTGTCAATTTCTCTGTTTATCTTTCAAAAGCGGCACCTGTTAATCCCTCATGGTCCTCCCTTGCTTCAGCAAGTTTCCAGGGCAGTGATATCCTTCTGGGGGACATGCAAGGAAGAGTTTATCGTGTGCCCCGCCCTCTAACTGCCACAGAACAAATCGGCCAGCCTCAGCAAGCTCGGGATCAGGAGAACTCAACCCATGAAGAGTCAGTGCAAGAAATTCTGCCAATAAACAACCGTGCTCAGGGCAAAAATGAGGGCCAGGATTCAGTTCATCCGGGTTCGGAGGGGCAACTTCAGGATGGTGAGGAGTCAATCATTTGGCTTGATCCGCCCAGTTCGCTGCAGAGGCAGCCGCCAACGTCGCTCAGTCACCTAACCTGATCCTGTTCGGAGGCGTTTCTCAAGGTTTTTTGTATACTTGTTCATGTCTTTTTTGGTCAAAAGTTCGGTTTCGCTCAGATCTAGTTCTCCGTCTTATCGTGGCTGTTCGTTAAAGGTTAGAGGCAGCAAATTAATAGAGTCTGTTTTTCGGCTTTCCAAGCACAAAACTGTCTGTTGTCCAAGAAACTCATATGGACAATTTTTTGTATTTTTGTATCACTGGTTCGAAAGTCTGTCCCAGATGTCACTGTCAGAGGGTGGCCACAGCCCCCTTGGATGATGTAATCTATGTAAATATTTATCTTCCTTTAATATAGAAGTAGCCTTTACCTAGAAAAAAAAAATATTAACTCTCAATTAATTTTTACTAATTCTTTCATTTTTCACTAATGGTCCTACAAAATGACCCAGCTAAATTGTACAACAAATGAGAACACATTTCAGGATCTTGGTAATTTACTCCAACTTTATTTTAAAATAAATTCTCAAACCCAAAACTCTAAAATTGCAAAGTGGCTAAAGTCCAATTTATAAGATTGTTAATTCACGTGGCCCCACTTCACATCCCTTCTCTTTCTTCCAAAAAATATGATCTAAGATTAAAAAAAAAAAATTGCAAATGCAAAATTGCAATTTCATTAAACACCTCAATTATTCATTTGCTATTTTGCAATTTGAAAAAATACAATAAGATTTTAATTTTATTATAAAAAATTTAGTCAATTCCTTATACCTTTCCCAACTCTAATGACCTCACGCACCCTGCACCTCATTACCTTATTTCTTCGCCTCTCGTCACCTCACATAAGCCTCCTTATCACTCCACTCTTCCATTAACTCCCTCAGTGATACACCATACGTAATATTTTGGTTTTTTATTTTATATGATTTGGGTTTTAAAAAGTATTAAAATATATGTTATATTATATTTTTATTATAATATTATATTATAATTATGATTTAATTATTATAATTATAATATATTTATATTTTAATTAAATTTTAAATTATTCTTTATATTAATCCATTTCTATGTATAATTAAATTAAGATTACTAACATAATTGTAATTTAATTTAGAATTAAATTTTAACTAAAACTATTTTTTATTTTTAGCCTAGGCAACAGAAATTCTAGAATTCTGGCAATTTTAAAACACCAACTTTAGAAGCTCATAAATGGAGTTTTATTTGGCCAAATGAGACCCAAGACGGCTAATTGGAAAGATAAAATTATGCAGAATATTTTTGTAGTATAATTTCTATATTTGATCATTTAATAGGTCTAAAATTCAGCAGAAGATCAAACTCCGATTTTTTTAAGCAAAACTATTTTTCTGAGTTTAATTTTCTGCATTTTCATTTGCTCACAGATTCTTCTGAGTGCAAATCCATTCGTCTATGTTACCTTGACCAATTAAATATTCACGAGAATCAATAAAAAGCTCAGATTTCTTTTGTTTTAATTATGTAAGAAAATTTTGTTTTGATATGTTTTAATTCCAAATTTGGTATTTTGATTTTATTGTTTCATTTTAATTTAGTTTTGGATTTATTTTTGGAGGAAAACAGTTGAAGAGATGAGGATAACAAGATCTCAATCAATGAGAATGCTCCAACAATAGAAGAATGAAATTTTGGCCCAATGAAAATTGATGGAGCAAATTTATTCTTCAACAAAATTTCTAGTTGAGAATTCTATTGTAAATATTATAAATAACAAATTGTAAGATGTATTAAGTGGGAGCTTCTCTTCTATGCAATTCTAGGATTCTTAAAGCACTACTCTAATAGGAATTTGGAGTTGTAGGTGAGAGGAAAGAAAATCTCAGATCCGAGGATTATTGATGAATTTTCTTTTACATTTTGAATTATGTATGATGGGCAAAGCTTACACTACTGCAGCTCTTGTTGTAACAACAAAAGTTCAAAGATTGTAGAAGACTGTTGGAGACCAGAGCCAGAGAAACAGATTCAATAAATTGGTATTCTTAATACTATTGTTTTAAATACTAGTTTAATTTTATGATGGTAGGAATGTCATTTTATTCATATTTGTGCACTATAATTTGTTGATATGAGTAATTTGTCTTGATTATATGTTATTATTTATCTCTGCTATTATTATTTGAATTGTTATTTCTGAGTAACTATTTACTCAGAAATCTGCCTTTTAATACTAATTTAACAAATAGTGATATGTTTTGAACTATTTCCTCATATTATTATTTAATTATTCAAATTATTGATTCAACAATCAATATTATTTTGTGAACTACTTCCTAAATGTTGTTGATTGATTATTTCTGTTAAGAGGTCTTTGAATAGAATGTGTTTTGGCATTCATAATTTTAGTTAATTGAACTACTTCGTTAGCTAGTTATTCATTATAAGTGAGACATATTTAAATCCCAATCAGTTAAATATCTTTCTCTCAGTTAGGTTAGATCTCTATCTACCTAATTGAGATAGGATTAGGATTTAATTCCTTTTTCTTTCATTTTAGGATTAATTTAACATTTAGATTAATTCTACATTCCTATAAATCCTCTTCCCAAAGAGGAAAAATTTAGTTGTGGCTTGGCTGAGCCCCAGATCAACTTAAGGATCATTTTCTTGCCTGGTCAAAAAGAACGCTGATCTAATGTCTCTTCTCTATTGGTATATGAAAGTCATATTTTAAACCATTAGATATAGAGAGAAGGTATTTGGACCTAGTTAAACCAGTTAGAACCACAATTTCAACAGAAAAGGAGCTGCTTAAGGTCCAGACTGGGTGGTATCCCCTATAGGGTTGTAGGAAGAGATATTCGAGCCTTCAACATGATGAAAAGAAGAATTTTCAAAGCAATGCAAAAGCCATAATGTTGGCATTGATGTCAACAAGATGGAGATGATACTTGTCATGTGTATGTGTGATGGGTGTTTGAGGTTGATGGTCTTGTTAGTTTTCATACTTGTCAAAATGATTATGACATGACCTAGTGGAGAGATGACTTTGGAGGCTGCGTAGATATGGACATGTTTTTTTATCTAAGATTTTGTTGTTGTAGGTAGGAGATGGATTCCAGAAATGTTGAGTTTGTGGGGGATGTTGTTGCCGCATGAGGTTGGAGAGCTTCTCTTGGTGTTGCATATGTCTCTACAGAGACTTGGCAAATTCAGTAGAAGGAAGAGTTTTCTACATCCAATAGTGGTTGGATAGTTCGGTAGAAACGCGGTGAGGCTCATTGTTCATGATAGTACCATTAGATCGGAGTCTGTATAGTCGTATGTTTAGTTAAGGAGTAACCGAGCCAGCATTGTTGATCGTGGTGGCCTTCAGTGGATTGCAGTTCGTAGATCAGAGAGAGAAAAAATTTCCTATCTGAAAGGGTCAATATAATGTGAAAGAAGTTGAGTCTTCCAGCTCATAGGAGTGAGCTTATCCATGTATAATTTTTTTAGAAGATAATGAAATATTTAGTAGTGCAGCAACAACAACATGATTGTTTTCCTAGGTAAGGGTTTTCCACCAGACATACTTGTGCCCATTGTGTGATTGATTTTTATGGTTGTATGTTTATTTTTGGTGCTCTAATCACTGTATATGTGCTTCAGTTCATGCATTCCTAAAGTTTAATCAATTGGAGAAAAAGTTAAAAGTGCCACACTACTTATTCACCCCCCCCCCCAAGTAGTGATCTAGTTTCCAAAGATTGGTATCAGAGCAGGGATCTCAGTTGCAGCTTGATCGCCAAAGAGTGGATCTTGGAGATATTGGCAAAATTATTGCAAATTTTCTGAAATGGATCAACGAGGTATTCCATTACTTCGTGAAGGTAAATTTTCAAGTTGGAGAGTGAATTTGGATTTGTATTTTTTATCTGTTGATGAAGATATTTTGTCAGTTGAATATAGTGTTAAAGATGAATCTAACGATTTGGATAAAAAGATTATTTTAAATAGCATTTCAAAATATGATAGCATGCATGTGAATCATTGTGAGACTTCCAAAGAGATCTTGGAAATATTGTAAAAATTGTATCTTGGAGGAAAATCGCATTTTTCAAAAATGGAGAGAAATGAAAAGGATTCCAATTTTATTGCAGTCATAAATCAATCATCCTCACAAGATGAAGATGAAAGCATTAGTGATAGTAGTGAGAGATCAAGCAACAAAAATGAAGAGCAATTAAAATAATGGCACTTGAAGCAAGAATTCAAGGACTGAAGGCTGAATTAATTTCTACAAGAGAAGAAGTAGAGAGGCTCAAAACTAGTGCTCAAGTTTCCACAAGTAAATTTAAAAATGTTAGAGAAACTAGTGGTAGCAATAAAATGGAGAATCAATAGTGAAATCTCCATCCATGCATGAGGCATAAAAATAAGAAAAGGAAGTCCAAGAAGAAGAGTAAAATTGGTAAGTGTTATAATTGTGGAGTTTGTGGACACATAGCAGCAATTTGTAGAAATGGAGAGGTTAATCTCTCTCATCAAAAGAAGTAGCAAAAGGATAAGCCACATCAAGCATGCATACAAAGGAAATCTCCATCTTTAAGGTATAAAAGTCCATTTTATGGTTATTGTTTCTCATGCAATAATTTTGGCCATAGGGTTATTGACTGCAGGGCAGATGCAAGGAACAAAAATCATATCAATAGAAGATATCAAGATATTCCTTAATTCCTTAGTCACATTAGATGTTTTGTGTGTGAAAATATTGGCTATAAGGCCAAGGATTGCAAATTTCCCATGCATTTCATGAGATCCAACCAGAAAGAAGAGAATATGCAAGGCCAACTGCATAGAAAGAAGAAGGATCAACAAATAAAATTTTGGAGGAGAAAAGAGCAGTAAGGTATTCCAGCCAAAATTGAGGGTTGCATGGTCTCAGAGGGAGCATATGGTTGCATTATGAGTTGCATGAAAATTATTACTTGTGCAACCATATGGGAAAGTGTTTTAGAAGTAAAACCTGTATATTGTTTAGATATGTCTATGTTTAGGGGGAGTACATGAGTTTTGATGTACACTATCATTTTCAGATCTATCTCTTTTCAGTTTGGTTTTAGTTGGAGAAGCTACATGTGTTTTCTTTTATTGATACTAATGTTGTTATGGTAGCCATATAGTTATTCTTATGTGAATTATCTAGGTGTGATGGGGGATCACACATCCAGGGGGAGAATTTATGCTTCCAAATGGATTTCGAATGTGTTGGCATTGTGTTCATTATATAAGAGGATTTATTTTGTTGCTGCCACACATTGCATGTTGGATGAGATAGTATGGTTTGCATGACATAGTTGGTATTTTCATGATGAACATACTACTAGATCATATTATGTCATGTATTTTCATCCATGTATAGCTGCCATGGATATCAAATGATATGTTGGAGTTAGATCATCTAGAGTATGCATATTATTGCTTATACATTCTAGATGTATCATGTTATTTGTCATGTGTGTTTGGATGGATGCGATATGAGAAGGGTGATAGTTATTTCTCATGATATTTATTATGCATGTTGATGGATGAGATATTTTGAAACTCATGTGGATGAGAGATGATGATATTTTTTTTGCTCACTGATTTGTTCCTTATGCCTCATTGATGATATGTTACTCACTCCTGATGAGAATAAGTATTTGATGCGACTTATGATGCCTTGGTATGATGTATGTTGTTGCTTGGTTTTTCTCTCATGGGGAGAGAGAATGTGATGATTGCATATATTACTAGTGTTGTTGTTGTTACCATTTGATATGTTGCTCATGATTTGAGTTGATGATGCATTATGATAGTGGTTATAGGCTTCATGATGATGTGAATATATTTGTTTCCGCTTCTATGACATATTCTTGTGTTGTTTCTATCAGTTGATTTTCTTGTTAATGCACATGTGGAATATGGAGATGGTTGTTAGTGGAAGTTATGATCTTGCTGCAGAAACTTCATTATTGAGATGGTGATGGCCAAAGTGTTGAGAGGTTATGTACTAGCATATGGTGTTGTTAGTACTTCTTATTTTTGTTGCTACATTTGGAGAGATCATGTCATAGCTCGTGGATGCCATGTATTGTATTTTATTGCTACTACCATATGGATCATATTCATTACTCTTTTTTTCCATGTACTCATGTTAGTTTATGCTTTAGGCATGTTTTGATGAGATAACATTGATGTGCATATGTAAAAGCCATGTACTATCTTTGTATCATCATTTGGGCACATTTCTCATGGAGTGACCCATGGTGTCGAGTATGGATTGGTTGTTTACTATGTATGGGTCAATGGAGTCCAAGTCATGTATTATGATGTATATCATTGATGTAGCACTGCTTTGGGTGCATAATGTAAAGTTGGGTCCATAGAGTCATGGTTGGTGATAGGTGTAAAGGAATCATGTGTCAATCCTATGTATTTGTCATAACTATGTATCCACTCCATGAGGCATTGCATTGTATTGTACTTCATGATAAATCTTGTCCAAAGTTAGTTGGAGGCATGGTCCATGTGTAGTAGTCTCTTGCACTTAGTAAGGAGGCTTATTTCTACAGGAAAATTATATGATTGTAGCCCCACTACATGCTTAATGGGAGCATGTTTCAGTCTTCAGAGTTGACATGGCATTAGCTAATGGTGTTGGTAGTCGGTTTCCTTGTTCTACATGCTTATCTTGAAGGTGATACTTCTATGGGTTGCATAAACATGATGTTGTGTATGACAGCAGTAGCCCTTTTCTCTTCCAACACATTATTGGCATTTTCCTTCATCATCAGTATGTCCCTTTTCCATTGATGTCAAAGGGGGAGAGATTTGGATGGTTAGAGATTAGCCTCACTTGTTGGATGGAGGTTGACATCAATTTCAAATAGGGATTTTGTTGGCATTGTAGTGTTGGAATTAATGTCAACAAGATGGAGATGTTTCTTGTCATGTGTATGTGTGATGGTTGTTTGAGGTTGATGGTCTTGTTAGTTAGCATTGATTTCAAAATGATTATGACATGACCTAGTGGAGTGATGACTTTGGAGGCCGAGTAGAGATGGACATGTTTTATTGATGGTAGATGTTGTTGCTACAGGGAGGAGATGGATTCTAGACATGTTGAGTTGGTTGGAGATGCTGCTACTACAGGAGGTTGGAGATATGCTCCTTGTGCTGCATATGTCTCTACATGCCTTGGAGACATTGGATTATTGCTTCATGTGTTGTGTTTTGGTTGCTTGTGTTTGAGGTAGTTAGTTGATATGATGTTGATGTTGCAGGACTTGGAGATGTTGCTATAGGATTAGAGATGAGGCTATTGGTGTTAGAGAGGTTGTGGTTTCTTCTTAAGGAGCTAGAGGTGTTGGTCTTGGTGTTAATGTTGGAAGAATAGGTCTAGCATGTTACTAACTTGTTATTAGCCTATTTCATTAGTTATAGACCTATTGCAGAGGCTTGGAGGAGTGTTCAGGAGTTGAGGATGATAGTCCAACAAGTGGAAGATGTTTTGGACTGAAGGATGGATGATTTCACTGAGATGTTTCCCCAATCGCATGTAGGATGGGTCATCATTGTGACTGGAGAGCTCCAGTCACTGGAAGACAGGCTCAAGGGAGTATTTATAGCCACAATTGATTTCAAAATGTGTCAAGGGTGTGAATGAGGATTTTGTCAAGAATTTCTTTGCATTCCTTGTGTTTTTGAGCTAATTTTTTGTTTATGGTGACCTTCTTTATTGGAGTTTTTCGTCTTATGATCAGAAAAGTTTGTGGGACCTCTAGAAGTTGATTAAAGTTGAAAATATCAAAAAGGATAATGGAGTTAGTATTTGATTGAGTCAATGAGTTGAATCTAGATCAAATCAAGCATATGAACAAGATTGTTGAGCTCAAGAGTTTTTTGTAATTATTGAGTTCATCAGTTGAGCTCATCTACATATTGGAGAAAGATCATTGTGAATATGGTTGATCACACTAGTGTGTTGAGTGAGTGTGTATGTGGAGAAGATCCTGCAAGCTGCATATGATGTCAATTGCATAATTTCTAAAGTAATTTGCAATTGTAACAGCAGTAAGCTGAAGTATATTCTAGCCATCATGTTTATGAAAAGTGTGTGATGATGATTTGTGGATTGGAGAAGTGATTGGAGAGTTTGTGTGGCATCTAGTAGAGTATTTGGAGATTGTTTTCTCCTATTGTATTCTTCATATTTTTTTGGAGATTTTGATTTAGAACAATGGTGTTATTATAGTGCTCATGTTGAGGAATTTTTAGGAGTCCAGTCTGAAAATATATGAAATGAGGCTCGCATGGACGAAGTGAAGGCATGGAAGCTTTGAGTAGATAGAGACTTGGTGATTCAATAAAAGGAGGAGTTTTCTCCGTCTAATGTTGGTTGGATAGTTCAGTAGAAAATGGGTGAGGATCATCGGTCATGATAGTACTAGCAGATCAGAGTCTATAGATTCATATGTTTAGTTTAGGAGTAACTGGGCAAGGATCATTAATCGTGGTGGTCTTCAATGGATGGTAGTCAGTAGATCCGAGAAAGAAACAATTTCTCATCTGAAAGGGTCAATATACTGTGAAAGAATTTGATTCTTCCAACTCATAGGAGTGAGCTTATCCATGTATAATTTTTTCAGGAAATAATGAAATATTTATTAGCGCAGTAGGAGGAGGGTGGTTTTTTACCCGAGGAAGGGTTTTCAACCAGACATACTTGTGTCCATTCTGTGATTAATTTTTATGGTTGTATGTTTATTTTTGGTGCTCTAATCTATGATTATGTGTTTCATTTCATGCGTGCTTAAAGTTATACAAATTGGAGAAAAAATTAAAAGTGTAACATTATTGATTCACCCCACTAGTCCCCCCCCCACCCTACCCCCCTCTCAGTAGTCATCTAGTTTCCAACACATAAATGTCATTATTGCAACACTTAATGAGAGTGAGCTGATAAAAGTCATGCATTGTAAATTAACTAATGAATTTTGGGACAAACTTGAGAATATCTATGAAGGTAATAAGAAGGTGATGAAAGAAAAGCTCCAAACCTAAAGGATGAGGTTTGAGAGCTTGAAGATGAAAGAAGATGAAACTATTGTAGAATATTTCCAAAGGATTGAATCAATAAAAAATTTGATCAAGAGAATAGATGAAAAATTCAAAGATGAGGTCATTATTTAGAAAATATTGAGGTATTTACCAGCAAGATTTAATCCAAAGGTTTCTGCTATTGAAGAAATGTTAGATTTGAGCACTCTCACTATGGAGCAATTGCTTGGAATTCTCATAGCTTATGAAATGTGCATTGTAGAAGAGAAATATGAATCTAGTGAGGCTCCATGCAAAGCCTCCATGAAGGTCAAGGATGTCACCAAAAATCTCAAGAAACTTCCAAAGAAAATCAAGGAAGAGGAGAAGTATTCTAGTAGTGAATCTGATGAATAATTTTCTCAGTTGCAAATATATTAGAGAGAGGTTTTGGAAAGTATTAGGGAAAAATTCCTTTCAAGTGCTTCAAATGTGCAGAAGTTGGACATTTTTCTGCAAAATGTCCACAAAAAAGAGGTGAAAAGGAAGGGAAGAAGAAAGTTATGAAGAGAAAGGATCAAACTCAAAAATTTCGAAAATCCAAAGCCCAAAAGAGAAGGAGTTTCTATTCAAAAGAAGGAAGTGATTTTTCAGATGAAAGCAGTGAGAAATATTCATCAGAAGAAGAAGAGCACAATGAATGTGTTCTCATGATTTTTGTTAGGTCCCTATACTACTAGTGTTAACCCTTATTGTTATTGTTGTGTCCATTTAGTCCACATATTGTTATTATTGTGCCCCATAGAAAACCACTATTATTATTGTTGTGCCCTTACATTATTATTGATATGTCAGCTCTGATTATATTGTGAGCCCTTAGACTCCTATATACAGAAAGGAGGATTTGTCATTTGAATCATCAAAAATTATTCATTTGTGTAATGTAAAGGAGGTTTCTCCCTCGAAGAGGCTTATTTTGAAGTTGTTGATCTATCTCTTCTTTTATTTTGTGAGTTGGTTTCATAAAATTTGGTATCAGAGCTTTGGATCCTAGGGTTTCACTGCTTCAAACATGTCATTGTGGAATTTTCGCTATAAATTTTGTTCTACGAAGTTTCAAAAGTGAAAATCAAAACAATTTGAGCAGAACTCGTGATGAACCTCGGTTCCGAATATTAGATCTTGTATCACTATATTTTCAGAGATATGAGCTGAGGAAGTTAGGTTTTTTTCAAGCTCCAAAATTGATCTCAAACAGGTCATCGTGGAAGTTTCACTATAACTTTGTTTCAACGAAAACTCAGAAGTTGAAATTAAAACCCATTTATGAAAAATAAAGATGGAAGCGTTGTTGCTCCTAGCCCTCCACAACATACAAGGTTGACACCACAACAATTGGAAGAAAAAATAGCAAAAGGGATTTGTTATAGTTGTGATAGAAAATACACTAAAGGTCATAAGTGTGATAAGAATAAATTAATTTTCACAGATTGGGAAGAGGAGGAGAAAAAGGAACAAGAAACATCAAAAGAAGATGATATACACTAGGAACCAGCCCCAAAGAAATAAGAAATGAATCCGACCATATCTTATAATGCATTGACAGGAATTGCTACTCCTCAAACTCTCAATATAGAAGGACATATCAAGAAGAAAAAGGTAATAGTGTTGATTGATTCGAGTAGTACCCATAATTTTATTCATTTTAAGATAGCCAAGGAATTGAATTGCTTCCTATATCCAACACCAGAGTGTCAAGTGACAGTTGCAAATGGAGGAGCCATAAATTCCTCTAGAAAGTGCCATAATATCAAGCTATCCATGGGAGAATATGTACTTAATGGTCCAATTATTTCCATTACAATGGGTGGTGTTGATTTTGTGCTAGGAGTCCAATGGTTAAAATCTTTGGGTATGGTCATTTTTAAATTTCAAGAACTTTTATTGAATTTTTTGGGGAAGGAAAGGAAGTTAAATTAAGGGGTATCATAGGGAAACCAGGAAAGATAATCAACTCTAACAACATGACAAATATTCTAAAGAAATAACAACGGGGCATAATTGCTCAATTATGTTCACTGGAGGTTCAAACAATGAAATCATCTAATTCTATAGATCTCCAAAAAGTCTTGGACAATGATTCTAAGGTTCAAACAGTGGAAGATTACATTAAGCATCAACAACAAGTTCTCTAGATTGGATAACCTCACATTGACGCAGAATTGAATGAAACAAAAGGCAGATCAACATCACAACAAAAGAAGTTTTGATGTAGGAAATTGGGTATTTTTATGGCTACAACCATACAAACAAATTTCACTCAAGCAAGCTAAGAAGGATAAGAAATTATCACCAAAGTACCATGGTCCTTACAAGGTGTTGCAAAGTATTGCCACTATGGAATACAAATTGGAGCTTCCGGAATCTTCCCCGGTGCACCCAGTTCTCCATGTTTCATACTTAAAGAAGGTTATAGGTGACAAGCTCCCAGCTCAAACAATATTTTGCGGAAATTGACAAGGAAGGAAAAATCATATTGGAACCTGAAGTAGTCACAGAATTGAGACCCTGTTAGATACGAAATTGATCAATTTTAGAGTATCTCATCAAGTGGAAGAACTTACTCGTTGAAGATTCCACATGGGAGGATGATAATTTTACACAGAAGCATTTAGAACTACACAAGCGTTGAGGACAACACTTTTTTGGAGGAGAGGGGCATGCTAGGTCCCTATACTACTAGTGTTAACCATTGTTGTTATTAGTGAAACCCCATTATTGTTATTGTTTTGTCCATGTAGTCCCCATATTGTTATTATTGTGCCCCATAGAATCCCACTCTTATTATTGTTGTGCCCTTACATTACTATTGTTATGTGGGCTCTGATTATATTGTGACCCCTTAGACTCTTATATACAGAAAGGAGGTTTTGTCATTTGAATCATCAAAGAATTGTTCATTTGTGTAATGTAAAGGAGGTTTCCCCCTCAAAGATGCTTATTTTGAAGTCATTGATATATCTCTTCTTCTATTTTGTGAGTTGGTTTCATAACAACTTTTGATTCTAAAAATGAATCAGATCTTGAGGATGGAGAGATTGATTATGAAGGTGAGCTCATTACTACACTTGATATGATAAGCAAAGCTAGAAACAAAAATAAGTTACTGAAAGAGGAAATACAAAAGTTAAAGGAGAATAAATCTTCCTTGATTGGTAATTCTTTGAAGACCTAGTTCCATGAGCTTGAGAAATTCAAGGAAATTTTTCTACAACAAATTGTGATTCAACAAAATAATTTGGATGAGTTAGAGAAAGAGAATGATTATTTGAAGTAGAATATTGGAGGAGCTCCTATTACATGCACTCATGAAGAAGATATCATTTTCTTGAAGATAGAATTGGAAGAAGCAAAAATGAGAGAAAATTTTCTCATCAATCAACTAGAAGAATGGAAGAAAAATTGTCATGAACTTGAAGAAAAAATTGTTGCTCTAAGGGCTAATCATTCAAAAGCAAAATCAAAAACATGTTTAAATCATAAATTTTTCAAGGGATCTTAAAAGCGTTGCAAAATATTATCAACATGCAAAGGTCACCGGAGGAAAATATTGATTTGGGATACAAGCCTCCTCTACAAAATTCCAAAGATCATCCAAGTACCAGTTGTTGGAATAAGGAAGTACTAAGAGGAGGGGGGTGAATCAGCAATAGTGAGGTACTTAATGTAGAAATTCCTTGTAAATTCAAACTGCTTATGTATTTTTTTAAAATAAAATACTTGAATATACTCTACTAATTAGAAGAAATAATTAAACATTTAGGAAATCACGAAGCATACAAGAGAAAGAATTCATTCAACACATTACACAATGATTTCCTGGGGAAATCCACAGCTAAAAACCCATGTTATCTGTATATTAAATTAGTCAGAAAATATGAGAATATTACAATGCTTTGCTCAATCCTGAGCAACCTCTCCACTATCTCTAATTGCCTCACTACTTCCTAGACAAGCTTAGACCAATACTTAACCAATTTTATGCTTTCCCAAGTCCCTATTTCCTTGCATTGTTTCCTTGGGAATTAGCCCCCCATTAATTAGGGAAAGTCCTCAACATGAATTTCGCAATCCTCATAAGCCTTCCTCTCACTACATGCACCACTTGTACAATTTAGATGATTATACAACTGATAGTACATTGTCCCTAAACTCCAATATCAACTGGGTAACTTTGTTATAGGGATTAATGCACAGGTGTTTGGTGATGTAGAAACTCTCAAGGATCTTCTCGGGATCCTTGGCAGACAGTCAGATTAGTTACAACTGTCACAAAGATACATGCATATCTATGCTTAAGAAATGGATACCAAAGCGAGAAGGAATTATTACCTCGAGTCTTAGTGTGGTGTTGCTGAGAGCGCAATGTATCTAGGTGGAAGACCCCTGAGCCAGTTCCAGATCAAAACCTGCACATAGAAAACACAAGTGTAATATCACGGCATAAAACCTTGATAAACAATGCATGAACATATAAAGATAGCTAGTTGCATATATCTAAGCCACTCATGCTAATGATATTGAATAAACATACAAACAAGTCATACTATCAACATCTTAGAGTGGACAACATAATTTCAGTTCTATATTGATGTAGAAAGAGTGATTACAACCATCAGTTGCATCAGCCTTCCCTTACCCCTCTAGCTCCTCTCTCTCTCTCCCTTCTTAACCTCTTCTGATGCCTTAGTCTAAGACTCTGCTCGACAGTCAAATAGGAAATCATTTCAAATGGTTTGACCTCTTTCACAATGGCCCTAGCCTTGCATATATAGCATGTGAGGATAGGGTTGTCAAGTCCTTCATGATTTCCATTAGTAAAAAGCAATGATGTTTCCATTCCTTTGTGCTCTTTCCCGTTTTCATACTCCATTAGGAATTAGTAATTCCCCCAAACGGGTCGAGTTCTGATGTTTCCCTGCTTTTGTGAGCTGACATAGGAGAGAATCATGGGATATTTTTCAGTCAACTCATTCTCTTGAACCATAGAAACTCATCAGGGTTCACTAATGCTCTTCCCGAGGTAAAAAACATAGTTACTTTGGGCACAAACACACCCTTAGCCTTGCCATCTAGTGTTTAGACAGCGTTAGCTTGAAAACTGGGCCTATGAACTTGGTCAGTCCTTCAATCATCATGTCATTCTCCTCTTTGCTGATGAGGAGGTCATTTTCCTGTATAATAGATGCCCCCTAAAGTGTGAGATCAGAGGCTGCAACAATGGCCGAAATACTTTATATTTAACTATCATTTTCTTTGGAAAAAAGAGAGAGAGGATCAAAGCTTTGGGCAGTACGAGAAACCTGATACAACACATATATATATAATAACTAAAATCATTTCCTGAGGCGAGCATTTCCATGCTCAGTAGCTATGTCAGAGTGATTTTCTTAGAAAATATATATGACGATGTTGGCCACTGATAAGCACAATGCGGAACCTGAGTCATAATAGGATCATTCTGATGAGTTGTCTCCAAAAAATAATAAATGCAACTTGGGAGACGAAACAACGCTGAGTGATGCAAGCCTCTACCCAAGGTCTTGATTTTGGCTTCACCACAACAACATAGATCGATACATGTGAATATAGGCGTTGATGTCGAACATGCACGAAATCATCTGATTACCAGTTAATAATGGAGATCGTTAACAGATGTGAGGATGCCCACTGATAATGGTGATGGTTTCCAAGATGCACAACACAATCTAGCAAGTGTGAATAATATTTTTGTCGTCGAACAGTCGTAGAATCTTTTTTAGAATCAACACTCGGATATTCCACAATTTTCATTTTTGCTTTGTCGACGTTTCGAGTCTAGACTAAGACTCATCATCAGGACTTGATTTACAAAGGAGAGAGACAATAGAGATAAATATGGTTAGGGTTGAGATGTCAGGTATGTGAGCCGACCAGCCTATTGATTTGAATTAATTGGATTTATAATATTTTTATAATTTCTGATATGAATTAATTAGATTTTATAATATTTTTATAATTTTTGATATATTAAAGTTTATTATACATGGATAATTATTATATTTTTTATTAATTACATTTAAATGATTTATTTATTTATTTATATTTTATATTTATTTTTTAAATATTTTATCATAATGCTTTAGTTTTAATTAATTGTAACATTATAGTAATTTTGTTTATGTTTTAGTTTAATTTTTACAGGTTTTTTTAGTTACTAAGGAGGTTAATGTATTATAAAAGTTTTTTATGGTTAGGATAATTTTTAATGTTTTGATATTCTATAATAATTTAATTTAATTTATTTATTTTTTGATATATTAAAGTTCTTTTTAGTTTTATTTATTATACTTGTATCTTATTATTATAGTTGTTTATTAATTATTTGAGTTAAATTGTTTATGTATTAAGTTTTTTATTGTATTCTATTTAATAAAATGATTAATCATAATGATTTTGTTTTAACTAATTGTAAATTTATAATAATTATGTTTATTTTATTCAATTCTTGCAAGTTTTTAATTACTCTGGAGGTTAATGAATTGTTAATGATGTGTTTCAAAGCTTATAAGCTAGCTAGTCTGATATACAACCCCTTACCAAACACAAGGTGACCTGCCACTAATGTCTGCAAGTACCAAGGCACTGAAGTGTTTCTGGGTCTTCTTCCTAGATAGAGTGATGAAGTTGATAGGGAGAGACCTGTCAAAAGGTAGGCAATAAGGTGTCCTACATCAATCGACACAAAACAGGACAAGAATGATTGTTTTATGAGGAATCTTTTGAGCATTGGATCAAAGCGACAGAGGGCATGATGATAGGATATGATTGATGGTTTGATGGAAGAAATAGAAGATAAAGGTTTTCCCTTGAACAATAGAAGGCACGACAACGGTTTTAACCATGCAACACTAGACTCATGAACACCAAAGAGTGTTAGGATACAGAGATGCAAGAACATCATGGTATATAGGTTAAACTCTTAGGATGGTAAGATTCATATTGAGAGGTCGTCACAAGGAAGGTTTATCTGAGGGAGTGCCATGTTCAAGGGAGAAACTTCTGCCAAAAAACTCTTTTCATAATAGGGAATGGTTCCTTTTCCATGAGTTAATCTATTGAGTCCGTATAAAGAGAAAACTATGCTCAACAGATGTGTGGCTCATTTTTTTATGAGTATGAGGAGACGGAGTAAACTCGATATACGTCATGAAATTTTAATGAGTCACACGACGACAAACTCAATATACCTTCATCGAATTTTAACAAGTCAAATGAAGAAAACTCGAGGTATACTTTTCAGTTTAGTGACAGAGGAAAAAGAGATAAAAGAATTGCTCATTCCTTCTTCGTAGATTTAACGAGCCTGAAGAAGGGAAAAACTCGGGGATTTTTCGTAAGTGTTTAACGAGCCCAATGATGAAAACTCAGGGTTTTTTCAATTTAACGAGCGAGAAAAGTTCCTAAAAAGAATTCTCTGAGCTTCCTCATAAGTTTTTAACGAGCTTGAAGAAGGAACTCAGGGCTTTTTCAATTTTATGAGCAAGAAAATAATCCCAAAAAAGAATGCTCAGTCGATCTTTTTCAGTTTAGCGAGCTAGAAAAATAGGGAAAAAATAGTTTCTCGGACCGTCGTTGTAAGTTTTTAATGAGCCCGACGATGAAAAACTCGGGGATTTTTCAGTTCAAGAGCGATAAAATATCCCATAAAAGATCATGCTCATATCTTCTTTGTAGTAATTTAATGAGTCCAAAGAAGGAGACTCGAGGTTTTTTGGATTAACAAGCAATAAAAATACCATAAAAAGAATGTTCGATCTTCTTCGTGGTAGTTTAACAAGCCCAAAGAAGGAGACTCAAGGTTTTTCAGATTAACGAGCAAGACAAATACCATAAAAAGGATGCTTGGTATTCTTCGTGGTAGTTTAACGAGCCCAAAGAAGGAGACTCAAGGTTTTTTCATATTAACGAGCAAGAAAAATATCATAAAAAAAATGCTCGATACTTCTTGATATCATGCTTGACAATAGAATGGTTTATGACATGCATTTCCTCATAAGAGCAAGGGAAACATCGTGGAAGTCCTTAAAAGGGTAGGTGAAGCTCGCAACATGCTCAGGATTGCAATTGGCTCCAACCTAAATGTTTTCCATGATTCCTGCCTTGACTAAAATACCGATGAGCAATTTCTTTCAAGGATTGCCCATGTTCCCTTCTGAATCCAAAGATTGGATAGTTAGATAAGGCGAGGGAACGATTTCAGGTGCGTCAAATGACAGGATTTGAATGGGCATCGTGTTCCAATCAGATATCAAAACACGATGGTGAGAGTCCTCCCAAGGTCGCTCTTCAAAACATATGATCTCTCTAATAGCTTCGTCCAAAGGTAGGACTTGATTGAGGAGATCGAAAGGAGAAGTAGTTATGGGAGGGGAGGTTGTACCATTGGTCGTGACCAAATTTACTAGAGATTTGGAAGTAGATTAAATGGCCTGGTAGGCCAATTCAACTGGTGACAACGTCATTTGTTCTTCGTAAGTGTCAATGTCTGAAGGGGCCAGGAGGATCCAAGGATTGGTCGGTTCATGAGGAATGGATGAACCCATAGAGACAGTCTGTGGAATCGTGGGTGGCGAAAGAGGGAAACAACCAATCAAGGAAGAGCCCTTCAATAGACCAGTACTGATACTGACATAAGAGTCAGGTACACCACCACTAAGGGTACATAGTCGCTGGGTAACGGGGAATAATTAGGGATGCAAAAGGACAGTTGGTCCACTCTGGCTATATTTCCATCCAATGGAAATAGGATGATGAGAAATACAGTAGACACAATGACATTCATGGCATATGTACAACTGTGACCCAACAATAGATTATAGTTGAGCTTTCTATCTACGATTTCGATGTCCACCGTTACCGTTTTCCCATTCAAGGTGATGGGGTAGCTAGCTAAGTAACCTTTTGGGATGAAAGTGTGGTCGTTGAAAGCTTTAAGGGAATTCAATCGTGGGGATAGGGTTGGAGAACCCAAAGCAATCCAACATGAAGTCGACATAACGCAAGTTGAAGCACCTTTGTCAATGTCAGTTCTATGTATTCCTCGCCCTTTTGAAAATATTTGCACCTGAAATGCAAGCTAGTGTGAAAGGGGAGGTTTACATTTGTCCTTGTCAAAAATTGCAAGCATGGAATCCTACGGGTCGATACCACCAATTGTTGAAAGAAGAGCTTTCCTTTGTATTGGACATGTTTGTAATACTTCGAGCACCAACATAGCAGATGGCGCTCGTGCCAAATCTTCTACAATATTGTAGTTTTGTGTAGCACGTGAAGATGTACTATGTGTTGTGTGATGAAGTGCCCCTTTTGGGGGGGAAATCACAAGATCAACAACTGGACATTCGATATGAAAATTGTTAGGTAGCGATGGGTTTTGACTCAAGGAGGCTTCCTCAGCATTAGCGACTAGAGCTCCATAATATTTGGCTCTATTTTGTAGATCTACCATTTCAAAGGTGTAAACAGTAGATGGTCCTTCACTAGATGAAGGATGATACAAACCACTACGGCCCCCTTGCGGGGGTTGGGGTTGTTTTGCAACAAGGTGTTACTGCTGCTGAGCAAGGAAAGGATTGTTTAGGATCATAGGGGTCCTACTAGCGTCCTTTTTAACGATGAAATCCATGCATTTCTAAAGACACGGGTAACGAGATGTCATGTGGTCTTCCACACATATTTTGCAAGGGAACTAGGTGGGTTTGTCCTTTCGATCGTCAGAAGGTGCAACAAACTTATGCTTTGGGTTGTACTGCTTTGTTGACTGCTCTTCAGAAGGAGTGGTATTTTTCTTATTCTTCTTGTTCTTACAATAGGGTTTTTGTGTAGACTGCACAAATTTTATCGCAGTGGTAGGAAGAGCAGTCTATTTGGTAGAGGAGTCAACTGAAAACTGGGCAATGTGACCGCTAAGTTGCTTTACAACAGCCTAGAGGTTGTGCCGATAATCCGA
This sequence comes from Pinus tabuliformis, assembly GCA_031772625.1. Lineage (NCBI taxonomy): Eukaryota > Viridiplantae > Streptophyta > Pinopsida > Pinales > Pinaceae > Pinus > Pinus tabuliformis. The sequence continues at coordinate 495,974,926 of CM062808.1, read as the reverse complement.
TCGGCGAGTGCTTCGGGTTACTAAGTAGCGGGAGCATTGGAGTTGCAAGGGGAATTGGGAATGACGTCATATAAAGTGCCAGACTGTGAATATATCAAATCTAATTGTTGGGCACGATGAATGGATTGGTCTTCCATGACCGCACCACCTAAGGCGACATCCTTAGTGATTTGGGGGAGTAGAAACTTGCAGAACCAATCTGCTAAGAGATATTGTGGAAGGGGAGCTTTGACTAGCCTCTGCCTACGTATCCATTCATGTATATGATCAGATATGTGGGTGGTAGTGTCTTGACGTAATGAAGTGAGGAGTTCCATCCCATTTTCATAGCGAATGGGTAGCTGGAAGTGATTTTAATATTCCATCATTAAAGCGCCAAAGGTATTGACTGATGCGCATGGTAACTCGATGTACCACTTGGCTGCATTTCCAGTAAGGGGGCGGGGAAAGAGTCATAGCCGGATACTATCATCCACCATGGAGATAGAAACACACCATAGATGATAGGTGGTGATGTGTGTACCCGGATCCTCCCCTTGTTTCCCTTCAAACTTCGAGATGTCTGTTGGGATTTTATGCGAGATTGGCGGCCAAAGTAAGTTATGATAGATGGGGTCATTTTTGAGTTTGTACAAGTCAGGGATATCAAGCATTGCCAAGAAAGGCAAGGTGTTTGATGCCACCAAATCGGACCAAGGTGATGACATATGACTTGAGGACCCTCGCAGTACTCTCATCGTGTTGTTTCTAATATTATACATAGGTTGTGTGGTACAGTAAGTGCCTTGGGGTATGGTATTGTACTACAGGTTTCCATAGGGGTTGTTAGACTAGGGGTTGGAAGTGCCCCCAGCATGAGTGCCCCCTTGAATCATTTGAGATTGTGAGTAGGGTGCCCATATGGATTGATTGGGACCTTGTTGAGGGTTCCCGCTCACCACATAACTAACTATAGGTCCTTGACTGACATAAGGAGGGTTCATGTCAATCAATGACCCTACAGACCTGAAAATGGAGAGGGAACTATTACGTTCCCGACCGGTATATGCATATTAGGAACACTACCCCCAGCTATCTAAACCTGGGGGTTAGAACTATACAATGGATGCCAACCATAGGGTTGGTTGAGGGGACCCATGTTAACTGTGCTATATTGAGTGTTATAATGAGCACTATATGTAGCACTTGTTGAAGGTCCAAGGGCTGACACAAAAGGGGTGGAACCCAGAATGTACTGGGTTCCACTTGTGGTGGGTGTCACTATAGGGTTTGAACCTAGGACAGATGGGATAGGGGGTTCACCATCAGAGGTGTGGTACTGACTGTCGACTGAGGAGGTGGTGGTGAACCAAAAGTGTCCACAAAATCCCATGAACTGTTAGTCATCGATGGGCTGGGTGGAAATGTTCCAATGGAAGACAAAGGAGGTACAAATGCAATGGGAATCAAGAGTGGTCCCAATGGATTCGTGATTGGAGGATTGTATGGAGGAAGGAATCCTTCAATAAAGAAATCTTTCGATAAGCTTGAATCATGGGATGTCCAAATTAATTATGTGTTAGATCTTGGAGACTGATTTCCCGAAGACAGGGAATTTGGTACACTGGGGCTTGACAGATCCTCCACAATGAGTGGGGGAAGACCTAACAACCATCTAGATTGATAATGAGGGCCAGATGTAGCCACGGTGACTAATAAATTATATTAGTAAATTTTATAGTGATGTTTATTAAAGTCTTAGTGATAACACTCTAGCACTTAAAAAATAAAAAACACACAAAGGAAATCAATCAACAAGCAAAGGCAAATGACCCTGTCTGATAAGCATCGATCACCGGAGATGAAACCCAGTATCACAATGAATAACAGAGAGATTTTGCCAAATGTACAGTTACAATTACTCTTGAGCTTCACTCGAACCTCAGATTAAGGGGCTAAGTACTCTCGTGAAGATGAGCGCCCTCCCAAAAACCGAAGATAGAGTAGGTTCGTCTATGTTAGGTACCAAGGTAGCCCACCCCAGTCGCCTTTTGTTCGTCCCTAAAAGTATGGCCACTAAGGATACCTAAAATCATAGACACTACCAAGGGGGACATAGTCACAGACAATACATTGTGTGCGCAGGATACCTGAGTCCCCGACTCGACTTCGATATCCCCGAAGGGATCCCCGATACATAGAATACCCAAAGGAGATATAAGCAAAGGTGGGCTACCTTCACTTACAATCCAATGTTGTCTAGTATTTAGCTCTGCTTTTACTGGAATGATCCCCGATAGTATGAGTGAAAAAGGATTTCTCTCTTTAATGACACGAGTTTCGGTGTATGATATTGGGAAGTTAACTCACACTACCTATCCCAAGATCCTAGCCTAAACAAATGTGTGTTTACTCTAAAAAGAGTTGTTGATTGATTTTGTTTGGTAGATTTTAAATGTACTTCGTTAGGGTCTTCGGTAGGAGTGTTGACGTATGAAGTTATACGAGACTCTGACTCAAATCATGCAAAAACAGTGCTTATAAATTTTCACTTTCGATGAATAAGTTGCTTCTACAAAGGGTGAGTCATTCATACATCAATATATATACCATGCATCCTATTTAGTAAAATACTAGCATGACCGACAGAACTTCAATGCTCACTAACAACTATTGAAACCAAATAATGCAAATCTAACTAGCTAAGCCAAAAATAGTAAAAATTTTGTATTTATTCTTTAATGAAAACAAAAACTTTAAGAAGTAAAGCTATTTTCTTAAAAAAAAATTGTCCAGGACACAGATCAGTCAAATAAGTGCAGTTGCAGATCCCTGATCAATCTACAAGAAGATTTCCCAACCCATGAGGTCACATAGCAAGTCGTTTATCAAGAAATGGTTGGCTAACGCTCTGTACTAGAGGCTACATAGAGTTAGTTTCAGCACTAACGCACTATTTGTGAGGACACGGTGCTTTATAAAGCACTGTTTACACTAGCAGACAACGTTAGTGAGGAAAAAGGATAAAAAAATATGTTGTGCAGATCAAATCCAGGGTTGAGCACTGAGAGAAGGGTGTTGTATAGTATTGAGTGGTAGGAAAGGGAATGAAGAAGTACAAGAAGGCCTAGAAGAAAGAGAGATCTAGGAACTTTATGGGAAAACAGGGAACTAAGTGTAGTCCCCATCAAAGTCACCAATCCTGCTATAGGGATTAATGCATGGGTCTTTGGTGATGTAGAAACCCTCAAGGATCTTCTCGGGATCCTTGGCAATGTAGGTTTTAACCTTGTACAGAAATTACCTACATACGAATTCTAAAACACAGAAAAATAAACAATGTGAGAGCATAACACATAAAACACATATACACAGAGATTTTCCCCTGGATCCCAAAACCGGGACTACCAACTTGATTTTTCATTATGTTCCTTTCAATGTTATAATACATATTTATACATGCCAAAGCATCCAATACCATGGACCGAAAACCATTGCGTCCAATACCATGGACCAAAAAACCATCGCGTCCAAAAACATGTGCGAAAATCACGCACAAAACCATGGGTGGGTTTGCCCAACCTAACATAGGGTCCAAAACCAAAACTTTTTTGGGCGCTGATTTGGACCCCATAAAGTGGGGTTACGGGTACACCTCAAACCCCTTGTGACCTCCCCCCCCTGCTACACAATTGGCGCAACGAAGGGGGGCTTTGCCCCCCCTCTAACCCCCCGGTTAACTACGTGGGCTAGTCGTGGAAAGAATATAACACAACCCAACATTCTCCCACTTGTTGTTTTCTTTCCACAGGGGGCCACAAGGGAGCTTAGTCATTTTTCCTGTTAGCTCTGCTACAATTTTGAACAATTGGGAGGTCTAATTCAGGTTTGGCGGTGTGTTTATGTTGAAAAGGGCCTCGCAGCAGTCGTTCCCCTTCTACTCCTTCAAGTTTCCTTATACCCTCTTAACCCCTCGGTCTCTGTTTTACTTCTATTAACTTCTTCATTCCTTGACTTTCCCTATTCCCCTGCTTAATTATTTTTACCCCGTCATTTCTGTTTTCTTCATAAAACTATTTCATTTCTGATTAAAACCCCAAAACCAGGCAAAGCCCCTGTTTAAGCTCTAATCCCTAAGCGCAAAGCGCAGGTATTTCATAAGACCTGACCATATAACCATGGCGCTCTCACCCCCCATTGCAGTCGTTGATCTGTCGTGATCAGATCTAACGATCCCCGTCACCGCAGCCCGCATGTTAAACATCTTATACTTTCCTCGTCATCTGACCGTCCATTGCCAGATCAATGGTGGACGCTTCCCCCTATCGTGTGACTTGCGCGCGCGTTAACCCATGGGGGCGGCGGTTTTAATCTGTCACGCGACGCTTTTTTATTTGATCGCTGCCCGTTATACAAAAACTGCCGAGCCTCGGAAGGCGATGCGGGGAATACTGCCCGCCTCCCAAAACCGCTCTCCCACGCGTTAATAACCGTGCACCTTCCGCTTGCGATCACCGTCAGATCTGCCTCGTACAAATCAAACGGCCTTCGTTGCTCCATCCACGTATCCTCCTGATACTCCCTGGCAATTGATCTCAGTCGTCCGTGTATGTGATCTAACGGCCCACATCTGTTTGATCCTCTTCTACCAAGATTTCCCCTTCCAATAAATCCTCGTTGTTGATCCACGCGATCCAAGGGCTGAGCTTTGTCCCCTGCCTACTCATGCTTCTGCCATGATTCTTAACTCCTTTGACTATCTGGAGCTCCCGATGGACAACAACGATCAACCACCCTGTACCTGCATAGTTAATATCTCAGCAACTGCATTCAAAAGACAGAATGGCCAAAGGACAAAAAGTACACTCTTGAGCAATTCAAGCATTTATCAGGCATGGAATTTAATCCATAATTTACTCCAGTTCCCCGAGAAGGACATCAGAACATCACAAAAGGCCGATTTGTTCATTAGAGCAGGCAGAGTGCAGCAGAGGCCCATTTCAGATTGTAAATGTGGTTGGTGGTCCATTATGACCCCTCCACGCATAGTTTAGCAGAATTTTTTTGTAAACCAACCTCAATATATACCAAGAAACAAGATGTAATCAGATTGATGAATATTATTTTGTTGTAAGCTTCAACTTCTGGAGACTGTAACTACTGTGATACCTGCAGCGTCTGGTCTTCATTTTCAGCTAATGCAAGCTTCTTTTGTTGTTAATTGCTCACTGTCCACTTCTTCTTCTTTGTTCCAGGCTGTGCCTATTATGCATGTGTTCATGTGTTGTTGATTTTTAGCATTAGAGGGGCTGTCATCCCACCTCTGTGTTAGAATTTAGCATGTATTATTGAATATGTATGCAGGTTTCTATTGTTTTAATGTCAGAGAGCTGTCATCCTGTCTGTGCATTAGGAAATAGAATTTACATACCTTTTAACTAGTTGCAGTTGGCCATCACAGGGTCCTGTGCATCTGCTGGTGTGATCAGTGTTCTCCATCATCACATTTCCCTTAAAACTGTGAGTAATTGGTGGTCTAAAGCCTTGTAGTCTGGGGGTGTTCACCCATGTCTGGGGTTAAGCATAGTAGAAGTGGTTATCTGGCTTGAATATGCAACATTTCTTTCATACATCCACCATTTTCCAACATTTTTGTTGGGTTTGTAATGTTCCCGAGCATCTCTGATATACCACCTAGGAGAGTTTCTTGGGGTGATAACATTTCCAACCCTGAAACGCCCATTGTCTCTCTACACTAAGAGAACTTCTCAGAGCTCACAAATTTTGTCAATGCATTTGCAGTATTCTTCAAAGTGTCCACCTTTACCAGCAACACCTTTTTGTCTTCTATCATATCCCTCACAAAGTGATACTGAACATCAATATTCTTTGTCTTTGAATGATATGTGAGGTTCTTTGCCAAGAAAATTTCACTTTGGCTGTCACAGTCTATCCTTATAACTCCCTGTACTAACCCCATACTTGACCACAATCTCTGCAACCAAACTGCTTCCTTGCTTGCATGAGTGGCTGCCATGTATTATACCTCTGTAGTTGATAGTGCCACTACAGATTGTTTCTTACTCATCCAAATGACTGCACCTCAAAATAGGTTAAACACATACCCACTTATAGATCTTCTCTGATCTAGATCTCCAGCCCAGTCTGCATCAACAAAGCCACGAATATCCAACATTTTTTCCAATCCTGATCTTCCTTGGTAGCACAAATCATAATCACTAGTGCCACGCAAATACCTGAAAACCCGCTTCACTGTTGTCCAGTGCTCCTTCCATAGTTTTGACATAAACCTGTTCAATACTCCCACTGCATGTGCAATTTTTGGTCTAGTATAGACCATTTCATACATCAAGCTACCGACTGCACTTGCATATGGAACACGAGACATGTCCTCTTCCTCTTCTTGTGTCTTGGGACACTGTTCAGCAGATAACCTCACACCTACAGGAATAGGAACCTTCACCAGTTTACTATCCTGCATATTAAACCTCTGCAGTATTGTCTCGACATACTTCCTCTGGTTTAACCATAGCTTCCTCTTTGCCCGATCTATTTTAATTTCCATGCCTAAAATATAGTTTACAGCGCCAAGATATTTCATGTCGAATTTGGAGGACAATTGGGTCTTCAAATCTTGGATAATTTCTTTGTCATTTCCAACCAACAACATATCATCCACATACAAGACTAGATAAATAACACGATCACCAATTAATTTAAAATACACACAGTGATCTGCTTTGCTTTTGGTGAAGCCAAGTCCCCGTATAAATGTATCAAATTTCTGATACCACATCCTTGGTGACTATTTTAACCCATACAGAGAATTATTTAACTTTCATACGAGTTCTTTCTTACCCTTCACCGCAAAGCCTTCAGGTTGCTTCATGTATATTTCCTCTTCCAGATCCCCGTGAAGAAATGTTGTCTTCACATCCATCTGTTCTACCTCAAAATCAAAAGCAGCAGCAACAGATAAAAGTAATCTAATAGAAGTTACCTTCGCAACAGGAGAAAAAATATCACCAAAATCAATTCCTGGCACCAGGGAATAACCTTTTGCTACCAACCAAGCTTTGTATTTCTCCACCTTTCCTTCTGCATTTGTCTTCTTCTTGAACACCCATTTGCTGCCAATGGGTTTCCTTCCAGCCGGCAGCTCCACCATATCCCAAGACTCATTTTTGTGCAAAGATGCCATTTCATCTACCATGGCCTCCTTCCAGACTTTTCCATTCTCTGAATCTATTGCTTCCTTCACAGTTCTAGGATAATCATCAGTAACAGACAAAGCAAAATTTGAACAGAAAGAAGATGGACTATACCTTTCAGGCTGCCTTCTTTCTCGAACTGATCTTCTCACACCCGGAGTTTGTGGCTCTTCATCTTTTGATCCCTCCTCTGTCGTAGAGTCTGATTCTTCCTCCTTTAGCTCAAACTCTATCTTCTCAGGTTCCTTTGGTTGGACTTCATGTTTAATAACATCTTTCACCTCTGTGAACACCACATCTCGGTTGTACACAACCTTACTTGTTACTGGGTTCCAAAGCTTATAACCCTTTAAACCATCCTTATACCCAATAAAGATGCACCTTTAAGATTTACTATCCAACTTGGTTCTTTTCTCCTTTGGACCATGTACATATGCATCACATCCAAGTACCCTTAGATGTGAAAGAGAGGGTTTCTTATCGGTCCATACCTCTTTTGGAGTTTTATCCTCCAACGCTGATGAAGGTGATCTGTTGACCAGGTAACATGTTGTCTCCACCATCTCTGCCTAGAATTCTTGTCCTAACCCGGCACCACTAAGCATGCTTCTTGTCCTTTCAATCAACATCTTGTTCATTCTTTCTGAAACTCCATTTTTTGAGGTATATATGGAGTAGTCTTATGCCATGCTATACCACACTTCTTACATAATTCTTCAAATTCCTTACTACAAAACTCTCCACCATTTTCTGTCCTCAGCACCTTTATCTTCTTCTTTGTCTGGTTTTCCACTAGAGCCTTAAATTATTTAAACCTGTCAAAGACTTCAGATTTCTTCTGAAGGAAATATATCCATTTATTCCTTGAAAAGTCATCTATAAATGATACATAGTACACAGACTTACCCAGTGATGGAACCTTCATAGGTCCAAATGCATCACTGTGCAGAATCTCTAATATCTGTTTCGTCCTCTTACCACCAAAGGGGAAAATCACCCGATTCTGCTTCCCATATACACAATTTTCACAGAAATCAAAATACAGAGAGCTATTACTCATACCTTCTACCATACCTTTACCATGAAGTATTCGAAGGCCCTTCTCTCCAATATGTCCAAGCCTTTAATGCCACATCATGGTCTTCTCTCCAGAGACCACTAGATTTTCTACTCCACTTTCAGGAACCACGGAACTGTTGCACCCATCTACAACAGTGCTACCTTGCAGCTTGTACAGAGTTCCAATTCAAACTCCCTGCATCAATACCAGTGCACCCAGAACCATCTTGCAGGTATCCTTCTCGAACACTGTTTTTACACCTGCATCATCCAACTTGCTTATAGAAATCATATTTCTGGCCAATGCAGGAATATGCGGAACTCCTGGAAGTGTTCTAACCCTTCCACCTTGCAACTTCAACTTTACTTTTCCACGACCAAAAATTCTAGCCTTCCTATCATCCCCTAAGAAGACATCACCACCATCATATTTCTCATACTCGTAGAACCACTCTCTATGGGGAGTGAAGTGAAAGGATGCACCTGAGTCAATCAACCATGCCTCATGATCTACATGTGTACTTGAAGAAGCCAAGTACACATCCCCACCTTCATTTGAGGTGGTTTTCACCTCTACAGAAGGAGCATCATCAGATCTATTTCCTTTATCAGGAGCTTTAGATTTACAGTTCCTTTTGTAGTGCCCTTCCTTTCCACATTTCCAACGCACCACCTTTACAGGTTTTCCTAGAGATTTAGATCTCCCTCTAGATTTAGATCTCCCACTCGATGACTTATTTTTGTTTCTATTCTGGGACTATCCTCGTACAGACAAAGCATCACCATTCCGGCTCTCCATATTTTTCCGTCTCATCTCCTCCGTCAGTAAGGATGAGACTATTTCATCAAACTGCAAGGCAGTTGCATTGCTAACTATTGTAATAACCAGACTATCCCATGAATCTGGTAGAGAACACAACAAACTGATGCACTTATCTTCATCTGAAAATTTAATATCAACAGATGCTAACTGACTTACCACAATATTAAATGTGTTCAGATGCTTTGTCACTGAGTCTCCATATTTCATCCTCAGGTTATTCAGATTTTTCCACAGGAACAATTTATTCACCAGAGACATAGATTGGTACAAAGTCCCTAACTTGTTCCACAAAGCCTTCACCGTAGCTTCCCCTGATACATTCAGCAATACTGAATCTGAGACACACAATCATATTGTGCTCTTTGCCTTCCGATCCAACTTCTTCCATTCTTCATTGAACACTCCCGTTGGTTTAGTACCCGGATTTACCATGATCCACTTGTTATCACTTAGAACTAAAAATTGATAAATGTAATTTTCTATCCTAGCCCGAGGACAAAGGTCTGTGTTAGTTTAATTTCAAATTTTCATTTTTAATTTTATTCCCGTAGGATTTGGAGTTTTTAAAAGAGTTTTTAACTCAAGTTGTTCTCAACTCCCATTGGTTCCCCTCTACCCATCATTGTTCTATAGTCACCTCTTGTCTTATATGAGTCACCGTGCCTTTTCGTGATTTCGCAGCGCAATCATGACTAGGCAGTTTCGCAGCGCAATCATAACTAGGCAGTTTGGCAGTGCTTCATCAAAATGTAAACTGACCGCGCTGCGAAATCATGGATTCGTACTTTTCACAGCGAATCTTTCCCGAAATATCAAATCCGTTAGGTGAGTCATAGGCCATGTCCTCTCATGTCAGCTCATGTACCTCTCTTTACCACTCATTGCCACTATCACCACCACTAGATCTGTTGATATGCACAAGTTATTATTCCCAAGAAATTTTACCGTGCATAAACCATAATGATGGCCGTAAGTCCTGCATGAATGACAAAATCTACAAGATTATATCTTGAAAGGTTTTAAACGGAAGAGTTTAAAATTCAAGCGAGGCTGATAATCAAGCGAGGCTGAATTCAGAGAGAAGCTGAAATACAATTCCAACCGGAGCTGGTAGTTATTGCTTGCGAGGATTTGGAAGAATCAATGGAGAAAAAGGAGCACAGATCCGGCAAACCTCTAAGGACTGAGCCTGAAGGCCTGGATATAACGCTGAGAAATGAAGAGGTGAAGAAAGCGTTTAAAAAGGCTGGGTGCTGGAACTTTTGCAAAAAGTTACAAGGAGGACATGCACAGGTAACTAAGGAATTTGCGCTTAACTTCACGGGTTTGAATTAAAAGGTAGCCATGTTAGAAGTGCAGGTTTCTCCAGAAGTGATATCTGTTGTGACAGAGATCCCAAGAGGACAAGAGGAATGGTTCAAAAATTTCAAATTTGACATGAATCCTTGCAAGGAGTTTTTGAATGATGATTATGTAAACGAAGATTTAAGTAGGGGAGTTCCCAGGAATTATGTCAAAGAACATTATGCTCTCTTACTCACCTGCATACAGAAATATTTGACTTGTGAAGGAAGGTATACCAAGGTTTATTCTTACCATTTCAAACTACTTTTTCATTTCACCGGGAAGGTCTCCATAGACTTACCGTTTTATCTTTTCCGTAGTCTGAGTAAGATGTGTGATAAGGTATAGCTGAGGAAAGAGGATTCTGAAACCTCTTTGTTTCATCATGGTTTGATCAAATTACTGGTTTTAGATGGGCTTCAAAAGATAGACAGGGATTGGAATTCATTCATTTTTATGGCTGGTTTCAAAAGCCAGACTGGCCTCACTCCCCAACCTGCCAGGGATTTTACGATAGCTGAGCTTCAAACAGAAGCAAGAGCTAAAAGAGTTACAAAGTCACAAGTAAGATCACAAGTAAGAAAGCCAGTGAAGCCACTGAAGCCACTCATCATCCAAGATCAAGCTCAGCAATCAACTAAGGAAAAGGCTCAGGGTAAAAAGACTGTACCTGAAACAAACACATCTGAAACAGTCTCAAGGGTAAGAACAAGAAGTCAAATAATGAAGGAAAAAGGTAAAGCTATAGCAGTTGAAGAAAGTCCAGTGTCCAAGGCAAGTTTAAATGATTTATTGCAGGCTATTGAATTTGAGCAATCTATACCAGTTCAAGTCGAATTGATGCAGTCAGAACAAGAAAGCACCAAGAAATCCAAGGCCTCAAAAAGGCTTAGATTTGATGAGCCAGCTGAAGAGTTCGTTTTTAAACCAAGAAGACCTATGACAAGAAGATTCCAGCAAGTACAGGAAGCACTGCCAAGAACAGAGGAAACAGGGGAAGAGATACAAAAAGACACGGGCAAAACAGTCATTGCATCTCAAGAAGATAATATAGCAGCCATACAGAGACAATTGGAATCAGCTAAGTATGAAATTGCTAAATTGAGGAAAGCCGCTAGAAAACATGCAGCCATACATGCAAAATATTATAAAACCCTATGGGAAGGGAATGAAGCTATAGAAGCTCAGCTGAATTCAGTGGTTGATGGCCATTCACAATTTCACACATGGACAGTACCAGCAATCAAAGAAGCCAAATACATAAGAAGGATCAATATGCAATTGAGAGCTGGGAATAAGGCTATGAGAAAACAAATTGAAGACCTGAAGGCACAGCTAAGCCAGCTACCTGCTAAATAAGTTTTCATTTCAAGTAAGGTTTTGTTTCCAAAATTTTGACAAATTTGCTTAATCTTATCTTTCTGAGGAAATATAAATCCCTGTTCGGCATGTGGAAAGTTTAGGGGAGTTTTTGGCAATCAAATACTCGGCTAATAAAGGTCTCGGGTCAAAAGCAAGTTGTTTTAAAAAAAACTCAGCAGTTTCGTAGCACGCTACGAAACTGCTAAAGGTGATGATTTTTACGCAATTCAAACAGTTTGAATTATAAGCGGGAATTTTGAAAGGAAAACGTCCAAAGGGTATGCAAAGCATCATCTGAAGCTATACAACAGTTAACCAGGTCAAGACACGTGGAGATAATATGCATTCGAATCCAACTTTAGATTTTTGTCATAAAGGAAGCATATTTCATAGTTATCACACTCCAGGATATGTGAAACAGTTACAGTTTGCAAAAATTTTGGCTTTCACGTATGCAAACGGTGGACAGAACATCAAAGACGTTGCAGTTTGCTCCATTTTGGGGTAATTAAAAGATAAAGGATAGACTTCGTTGGATCCGGACATGTTAAGGCAGACTAAAGACCGATACACAGGGACAATTTCATATGTTTTAGGGTATTGGAAAGGATGTGTCATTAAAGATCAAACATGGAGCTTTGAACATCCATTACAGTCAAACTAAAGGGGAGCAGATGTCAAAGAACGAGGATCCTTGTAATTAAAGCCATCATGCATGTAATATGGAGTTAGAGTCATAGTTGATTTAGATCTCTTAAAAAACTCCAGTTAGCACTTTGTTGTATTTATTAGTTGGTTAAATGGTTGATAGTTGTCATTAAAAGTAGTTTTCGAATTCCCCTCATGCTGGAGGAGGAATCTCGATCAGTTAGAATAAGAACTCTATATATAGTTGAAACAACAATGTAATCAAGGTTGGAAAACTTTATAACAGAGCATAGTATTTGGCTTATGTAAAGACTCACTTTCAGTAATATAATTTTGATTTTACTTCTTAGGATTCATGAAGGATTTTTCATATTCAGAATGTGTGATGTTGTCTTTTTCTTAGTTTTGTTTACAGTGGTATGGATGTATAATCACTCAGAATTCACTGAATGTGCTCTGATTTCCTGTATGCATCTATAAACTGTGTGGTTCCTTATGAGTGTATATTTTGAATATTTAAATGCTGAATGCCCTGACTTCCATGTAAGGTCAATATCTTTGCTGTATTGAAGTGTTGTTGACTCCATAGGCCCAATGGATACTTGTTTGATGTATTTCCAGCATTCATATTTGTCACAATTGTTCTACAAGAGTTAGCCATCTTAGTTTTAATCAAAATCATTATTACACCCAGAGAGAGCCCTCTCAGGTTGAGGAGGCTAAGCCTCAGCCTAAAGTAGGTTGAAATAGTTACTTAGAGTCAACCTGACCAGCAGCCTATCAGGATCTGATTTTGAGATAACATTTTGGTGCGTCTGCCGGGAGTCTGAAGATTACTCATTCCCGAAATTATGAAGCTGAACTTCTGAAGGTAGCAGGAGCTCAGAAGGTTTTCGAGGCTGCATTCTACCTTGGTGACTCCATACAATCTTAAAGTTAAAAAGGTGGCTTCGAGAGGAAGATATACAAGGAGTAATCCTGACCCAAATCCACCTACTCCTGTGGATAATCCAAACACCATCTCAAGGAGCAGGCAAAGATTTCGTGATATACTAGGTACTTCATCTGTATCAAAATCTCTGTTCCCTGAATTTTCTAGAAGTCCTGAAGATAAAATTGTTGATGATAAAATTCATGAGGTATTGTTGAGGTCTGAAAACGAAGAAGAGCTTATTGGAATTATTTTAGATTTACAAAAAAGAGGCATTGATACTTCATCTTTAGTGTCACAAAAGGATAAGGAAGAGTTTTGGGAGGTTGTTACTTCAGAATTATTATTAGAGGAAGAAGATTTGAATCAAATCAAAGAACTTGATCCTTTTGAAGTTTTGCTCAAGTCCAAAACTGGTTTACCTCTCCCAAATTGGAGTTCCTTTGTCAGTGGTTTGCAAAGTCCAAATAGTCGTTTTCGGACCAATACTTTATCTTCTTCCTCTGCTAGTCCTAATAGTCCTCAGACACTATCTCATACTAGTTCTGGTTCCACCGGTCATACAATACCTGTTGTCACTGCTCCTCCATTCATTATGGCTATACCTGCTAGGTATGCTCCTCTAGCTCTCCCTGCTGTTTTACATGATCTTCCTAGCAAATATGCTGCCAGAATTCCAACATGGGGAGGAGATGAAGATATTACAGCAGAAGAACACGTGGATAGGTTCAATGATTTTGTTGACAGGGAGGAAGTGGATGATGAAGATGTAAAACTAAGATTGTTTGCTCAAACCTTCATTGGGGAGGTCAGAAAATGGTTTAAAGCCCTTAGAGCTGGAAGTATTCATAGCTGGGTAGAATTTGAAGACAACTTTCTAAGGAAATGGGGAAACAGAACCAACCCTGTCCAAGCCCTTACTGAATACAACAATCTTAGGAGAGCTCCAGAGGAAACTGTCCAAAAATTTTCTAAGAGGTTCAATAAAATATATAATTCAATTCCAACTCATTTGAAACCTCCTGGAGCTTTGGCACAGTTGAGATATGCTGAATCATTTGATTCAGATTTCTCTCTTTTACTCAGAGAAAGAGAGTCTGCTTCTCTTGCTGACATGAAAAATGATGCAATTAAGGTAGAGGTAAATATGCTTGCTGCTAAGAAATCAAAGATGGCAAATACTAAGCTAAAGGAAGAAGAGAAACCTTCTACCTCTGCTCAAGAAGACAAGTTTGAAACAATGATGAAAACTATGGAGAAATTGATGGACCGACTGGCTCTTGGGAATGCTTCTGCCCCTCCAGCACAGCAAGGACCTCAATTCAGGAACCCTCAGTTCAGAAGACCTCAGAATCAGCAAAGGCCAAGAGACAACAGAAATCAGCAGGCAGACCCTCCAGTGAGACCTCCCTTCCAACAAAATTTGGTAGATGAAGAGGAAGAAGATGAACCTGAAGTCCCTGAGGAATCAATCCATTGTTTTGATGAAGAAGTGTCAGGGATTTTCTTGACTAAGGAGGAACATGATGAGTCCAGTATGATAAAGTCAGGAGAAGAGCCTTCGGATTTTTTAAAAGGCTATCAGCACGCTATTTTTGAGATGAAAAAGCAGTATAATCTAAGGAACAGAGATGTCCCTATTACAGCAAACAAAGCACAGCCCAAGAAGAATATCTCAAAGACAGCTGAAGATAAAAAGGAAAAATCAAAGGTGGTCGAAGGTAAGGATGATTCTCCTCTTGTCAAAAAGGATATTCAAATTCTTCCTCCTCCTAAAGAAATTGACAAGACTACTTCTGTTTTTAATCTTGAGAATGAGATTGCAAAAATTAAGATATCAGTCCCTTTTAATGAAATTCTCAAGGTAGATAAATACAGAAGCAAAATTGTGGAAATGCTTAATTCACAACCAGGAGTGGTTGATATCCTAAATGTACAAGAAGATAATCCTATTATCTGTTTGGGTCCAAGACTAGAGGATGAAAAAAATGAAGAGTTTCCCCCTTTTTACATAAGCATTAGCATTCATGAGATGACTCTACATAATGCTATGTTAGACTCGGGGGCATCACATAATCTCATGCCTAAGGTAATCATGGAAAGGTTGGGGTTAGAGGTAACTAGGCCATATAAGGATTTATTTTCCTTTGATTCAAAAAGAGTCCATTGCATTGGTTTGATAAAAGATGTTGGTTTGGGGCTCACACAAATTCCAGCAAAAACAACTGTTATGGATATTGTTGTTGCAAACATTCCACCAAAGTTTGTGATGCTTCTTTCAAGGTCATGGGCAGCAAAAATCAAGGGCACAATGCAGATGGATCTTACATATGCTACCATCCCAGTGTTTGGAGAACAAAGGAGGTTGTATCGCGAAACAAGGATGGCCTACATGGTAAGCAGCAAAGACAAGCCTCAGAATTTTCCTATTTACTCATGTGATACTAGCCTTGGATCAGCTATCCTTTTCAATGAATCAGTTGGAAAAGAATCACAAGATGAACCTACAGAAAATCAATGTCAAGAAGGGCAGCAAGGAAATGAGAGAGATATCATGGGCTGTTGGTCATTATACTTTGATGGATCAGTAGGAAAAGAAGGGGCAGGAGCTGGAATTTGGATCACTAGTCCAACTGAAGAAAGTAAGTTTCTCTCATACAAATTAAACTTTGATTGTACCAACAATATGGCTGAGTACGAATCTCTGGTTTTAGGTTTGGAAACCTTGATAAAGTTGAAAGCTAAAAACATTGCTGTTTGTGGAGATTCTGAATTGGTAATAAACAAGTAGAAGGTACATATCAAACTAAGGATGCAAGGATGAGAGCATACAGAAATTTAGTGTTGGAGATGTTGGAAAAATTTCAATCCTATTCCTTCAGCATCAAAACTAGAGATCAAAACTCTATTGCAGATTCTCTTGCTGTTTCAGCCAGTCTCTTTATTATTCCTAAGCATTCTTCTGAAAGCTATGAAGTGAAGGTTCGCCATAGACCAGTCATACCGGATAATATCACAAATTGGAAAGTTTTTGAGGATGATCAGCAGGTAAGGAACTTCATTGAATTAAAAGAAGAGTTTGAGCACAATCAGATAGATCAGCAGAATATGTTAAT
Organism: Pinus tabuliformis; assembly: GCA_031772625.1. Taxonomy (NCBI): domain Eukaryota; kingdom Viridiplantae; phylum Streptophyta; class Pinopsida; order Pinales; family Pinaceae; genus Pinus; species Pinus tabuliformis. Next base: position 495,958,432 of record CM062808.1, on the reverse strand, counting down.
AGAGTCAAAGGAAAGTTCTGAAGTCTTACAGTTACAAAACAACTTAATCCCTAAAGGCCTCATTCCTCTTGAAAAATTATTTGATCAAAATGATGTGTTCAAAGCACCAAGACTACAAGCTAATGAAGAGGAAGTAGAAAACTGCAATTTAGGTGACTCGGTTGTGCCTAAAATAGTTAAGATTTCCAAATTCCTTTCAGCTGATATGAAGACTAAATATGTTGAGATGATGAAAAGATTCATTGATGTTTTTGCATGGAGTTATGCTGACTTGAAACAATATGACTCTTCAATCATACAGCATACCATTCCTATTAAGCAGAGTGAGAAGCCTTTTAAGCAGAAGCTAAGAAGAATTAATCCTCTTCTAATGCCACTGATTGAAAAAGAAGTGAAAAAGCTCTTTGATGCTAAAATTATTGTCCCAATCAGATTTTCAAATTGGCTTGCTAACTTGGTGCCAGTCAGAAAAAAGAATGGAGAGATCAGAATTTGTATAGACTTCAGGAACTTAAACAAGGCTTCATTGAAAGATAATTACCCCCTCCCCAAAATGGATTTCATTCTTCAAAACATTGTTGGTTCACAAAGGATGTCTATGCTTGATGGTTTCTCAGGGTACAATCAGATTCTTGTTCACCCAGATGATCAGGAGAAAACAACTTTCACTACACCATGGGGAACATTCATGTATGCAAAGATGCCCTTTGGCCTCATGAACACAGGAGCCACTTTCCAGAGAGAAATGGATATTGCTTTTGCTGAAGAAAAGGACAAATCAGTGGTGGTTTATCTTGATGATATCACAGTTTTTTCAAAAAAGGAATAAGACCACTTAAAGCACCTTGAAAGGGTCCTACTGAAGTGTAGGAGGTTTGGTATTTCTCTAAACCCAACCAAAAGTATTTTTGCTCTAACTTATGGCAAACTGCTTGGTCATATTATCTCTGAAGAAGGAATTAGGATTGATCCTAATAGAGTTAGTACAATTCAAAAATTGGATTTACCAAGGAGTAAGAAGGAGGTTCAATCGTTTCTTGGGAAAGTTAACTTTGTTAGAAGATTTATTCCTAATTTTGCTGAAGTTGTCAAGCACATAACAAAGATGTTAAAGAAAGGAGCAGATTTTAAATGGACAGTTGAAGCAAAGAAATCATTTGAAGAAATCAAGAAGGCACTTACTCAAGCGCCAGTACTCATCAGCCCGGATTTTACCAAGGAGTTCCTTATCTTTACATTCGCTTCTGAAGATACAATTGCTATAGTTTTATTTCAAAAAGGAAGTCAAGGTATTGAACAACCCATTTCTTTCTTTAGCAAGACATTGGCCAATGCTGAATTGAAATATAATATCTTAGAGAAACAAGCCTATGCATTGGTGAAAGCAATTAAAGATTTCAGAATCTATGTTTTGCACTCTCACATTGTTGCATACGTCCCAAATGCTGTTATTAAAGATATTCTTACACAAGCTGATCCAGATGGAAAAAGGGGAAAGTGGATAGCAAAACTGCTGGAGTATGACATTGAGATCAAACCCACCAAGTTGGTAAAGGGTCAAGGCCTAGCAAAATTGTTGACCCAGTCAAATCTGGACTATCTTGATATTAATTTAAGCACAGAAATCTCAGAAATTTCTGAAAATGAAGAGGAATTGGTCCAGATAAATGAAAAATTCTTGATCTCAGAATGGTACAAGGATATAGCATTTGTTTTGCAACATAATAGAGCTCCTGATAATCTTTCAAAATCCAAAGCTCGATTTACCAAATTGAAATCTCTCAGATATTTTGTGTATGACCAAAATTTGTTTTGGAAGGATGCAGGAGGAATATTGTTAAACTGCCTCATTGAAGAAGAAGCTGATAAGGTAATTGATGAGTTTCATAAAGGGGAATGTGGAGGACATCACTATTGGAAAGCCACTGCAAACAAGGTCTTGAGAGCTGGCTATTTTTAGCCAACTATGTTTAGAGATATCTATAAAATGTTGAGATTGCAACAAGATGATGGAGCTTAGTGAAAAGAGTCGCCTTCACTAAGTGGGCCCGCAGGCTATTTTTGGCGCAAGTCTATTTTTAGACTATGTCTATTTTTAGACATATGGATCATGTCTATGTTTATGGATGATTGATCAAGTTGGGAAAAATAGATGGACTTCTATTTTTGATGAAAGTGTGAGTGATCACAGTGTGAGTGATCAAGTCTATTTTTAGACTGGCTGTCAAGAATAGAAAAGTCAAATATTATTATCTCACAATAATATTTGGACTATAAACTTAATCTTATTCTCTTGGAGCACTTCAGTTTGAGCTACGGAAGTGGCACATGCAGCTGTCAGAAGGAAATTCGTTTTTCTTATGAGTCAGTTGAGTTGTTGCATGCATGACTTCAGTTAGAACTCAAGTGAGTTGAGTTTAGTGGACTGGAGGTACAGTTGATGGAGTTGTGTTCAGTTTAACTTAGTTAAACTGGTTGTAGTTAGTCTAACTGCAGATAGACTAATGATGAGTTGTTAAACTAATTATTAACTCATAATACAACTAAAGAATACATCAGTTAACTCAGTTGCATGTCAGTGCATGTTCAGTTCAACAGGGACAGGTGGTAGAGAATCAGATTGCTATCAGTTGTGACTATAGTTGTGCACCAGATCTTGCACAATCAAGGGATTGAGTATGCCAATGAGTTTGCTCACGTATTTGGCCCACATTTTAGCCTTTTCTCACGTCCACAAAGAGTGAGTGACTATTTTGCAGGTGAAAATTGAGTTTGGGAAGCTATTCTCATCAGTTCTTGAGCAGGTATTGAGCAGTGGAGGCAGGCAAGCAGTGGAAGAGATTTGGAGATCAGATCTGAGCTGTATTGTGTGTAACAGAGGTGGAGATACTTGTGAGAAGTATTATGCTGTGTAATGTTACATGACTCAATCATTAATATACAGATACTGTGGGGTTTTTAGCGAGATGCTTTCCCCGTGATACATACTGTGTTAATGTGTGAATGCTCTTGATGTTTTATTGTTATTGATGCTACTATATTCTTGATCAACGTAGAGGAGCTTATGTATTGTGTATGTTTTCCGCATTAGTACATGATCAGGATAATCTCCATTGAATATGTGTTAAATTATTCAAAATTTCTACATGGTATCGGAGCTAGATGATTTGTAAAAAAAAAATTCTACATAAAAAGATAGCCACATGCCATGAATGTCAGGTGTTTGAAGGAAAGAGAAAGCTTATGCCAATGCCCTTGGTTCCTATTTATGTTGAAGCACCTTTCCAGTAGTGGGGATTAGACTTTATAGGGGAAATCCATCCTCCTTCATCAGGACAGCATCGTTGGATTCTCACAGCCACCGATTACTTTACAAAATTGATAGAAGCAATACCCACAAGGCAAGCAAATGATTCAGTGATTATTTCTTTCTTAGAAAATAATATATTATCAAGATTTGGTTGCCCAATCAAGATCATTACAGGCAATGCTCAAGCTTTCAAGTCCAAAAGGTTAATTAATTTTTGTCATTAGTATCACATATCCCTTGGACATTCTACTGCTTATTATCCACAGGGAAATGGTTTAGCTGAGTCATCAAACAAGAGCCTTGTGAGAATCATTAAGAAGTTGCTGCAAGAAAATAAAAAATCTTGGCATTTGAAACTGAAATATGCTTTGTGGGCTGACCGGATTTGCACAAAGAGGTCCATTGGAACATCACCATATGAGCTAGTATATGGGACAGAGGCTATATTTCCCACATCCCTCGGGGTACCAGTAATGAAGTTGATTCAAGGACTAGAAGAGGAACCAAATGCTATACAATGAAGGATCAACCAGCTAATAGCGTTACAAAAGAAAAGAAATGAGGTGTTTGACAGTCATCAACAAAACCAGAACAGGATCAATAGAGAATTTGACAAAAAGATCAAATAAGTTACATTCCAGATTCATGATAAAGTCTTCAAATGTGAAGCCAGAATTGAAGAGAAAGTTAAACATGGTAAATTTGAAAATTTGTGGAAAGGGCCATATCAAATTTCCGCTTTCCATGGGAATAACACCTACGTTCTACAGGAGATTGATGGGACACCATATGCTGGAGGACCTGTTAATGGCAGGTTCCTAAAGCATTACAATTGATTGAATCTCTGCCAAGTTTCTCACAAGCATTGTATATAACCGTTTTATTAGTCTTTCTTTGTTGCAAATAAATGACAAGCTGAACAGGAAGCTCAAGCCCGAGGTGAAGGCTCACAAAGCTAGAAAGGAATGCTTGTCAACTATATCTATGTTTTCATAAATTGGACAAAGCACTGGACCTACGAGTTCTTAGTGTACTACAGGAGCACACTATCCCAAGTGGAGCCACTGTTATCACTTAGAACTAAAAATTGATACATGTAATTTTCTATCCTAGCCCGAGGACAAAGGTCTGTGTTAGTTTAATTTCAAATTTTCATTTTTAATTTTATTCCCGTAGGATTTGGAGTTTTTAAAAGAGTTTTTAACTCAAGTTGTTCTCAACTCCCATTGGTTCCCCTCTACCCATCATTGTTCTATAGTCACCTCTTGTCTTATATGAGTCACCGTGCCTTTTCGTGATTTCGCAGCGCAATCATAACTAGGCAGTTTCGCAGCGCTTCATGATTAGGCAGTTTCGCAGCGCATCATCAAAATTTAAACTGACCGCGCTGCGAAATCATGGATTCGTACTTTTCACAGCGAATCTTTCCCGAAATATCAAATCCGTTAGGTGAGTCATAGGCCATGTCCTCTCATGTCAGCTCATGTACCTCTCTTTACCACTCATTGCCACTATCACCACCACTAGATCTGTTGATATGCACAAGTTATTATTCCCAAGAAATTTTACCGTGCATAAACCATAATGATGGCCGTAAGTCCTGCATGAATGACAAAATCTGCAAGATTATATCTTGAAAGGTTTTAAACGGAAGAGTTTAAAATTCAAGCGAGGCTGATAATTCAAGTGAGGCTGATAATCAAGCGAGGCTTAATTCAGAGAGAAGCTGAAATACAATTCCAACCGGAGCTGGTAGTTATTGCTTGCGAGGATTTGGAAGAATCAATGGAGAAAAAGGAGCACATATCCGACAAACCTCTAAGGACTGAACCTGAAGGCCTGGATATAACGCTGAGAAATGAAGAGGTGAAGAAAGCGTTTAAAAAAGCTGGGTGCTGGAACTTTTGCAAAAAGTTACAAGGAGGACATGCACAGGTAACTAAGGAATTTGGGCTTAACTTCACGGGTTTGAATTCAAAGGTAGCCATGTTAGAAGTGCAGGTTTCTCCAGAAGTGATATCTGCTGTGACAGAGATCCCAAGAGGACAAGAGGAATGGTTCAAAATTTTCAAATTTGACATGAATCCTTGCAAGGAGTTTTTGAAGGATGATTATGTAAAAGAAGATTTAAGTAGGGGAGTGCCCAGGAATTATGTCAAAGAACATTATGCTCTCTTACTCACCTGCATACAGAAATATTTGACTTGTGAAGGAAGGTATAACAAGGTTTATTCTTACCATTTCAAACTACTTTTGCATTTCACCGGGAAGGTCTCCATAGACTTACTATTTTATCTTTTCCGTAGTCTGAGTAATATGTGTGATAAGGTACAGCTGAGGAAAGAGGATTCTGAAACCTCTTTGTTTCATCATGGTTTGATCAAATTACTGGTTTTAGATGGGCTTCAAAAGATAGACAGGGATTGGAATTCATTCATTTTTATGGCTGGTTTCAAAAGCCAGACTGGCCTCACTCCCCAACCTGCCAGGGATTTTACAATAGCTGAGCTTCAAACAGAAGCAAGAGCTAAAAGAGTTACAAAGTCACAAGTAAGATCACAAGTAAGAAAACCAGTGAAGCCACTGAAGCCACTCATCATCCAAGATCAAGCTCAGCAATCAACTAAGGAAAAGGCTCAGGGTAAAAAGACTGTACCTGAAACAAGCACATCTGAAACAGTCTCAAGGGTAAGAACAAGAAGTCAAATAATGAAGGAAAAAGGTAAAGCTATAGCAGTTGAAGAAAGTCCAGTGTCCAAGGCAAGTTTAAATGATTTATTGCAGGCTATTGAATTTGAGCAATCTATACCAGTTCAAGTCGAATTGATGCAGTCGGAACAAGAAAGCACCAAGAAATCCAAGGCCTCAAAAAGGCTTAGATTTGATGAGCCAGCTGAAGAGTTCGTTTTTAAACCAAGAAGACCTATGACAAGAAAATTCCAGCAAGTACAGGAAGCACTGCCAAGAACAGAGGAAACAGGGGAAGAGATACAAAAAAACACGGGCAAAACAGTCATTGCATCTCAAGAAGATAATATAGCAGCCATACAGAGACAATTGGAATCAGCTAAGTATGAAATTGCTAAATTGAGGAAAGCCGCTAGAAAACATGCAGCCATACATGCAAAATATTATAAAACCCTATGGGAAGGGAATGAAGCTGTAGAAGCTTAGCTGAATTCAGTGGTTGATGGCCATTCACAATTTCACACATGGACAGTACCAGCAATCAAAGAAGCCAAATACATAAGAAGGATCAATATGCAATTGAGAGCTAGGAATAAGGCTATGAGAAAACAAATTGAAGACCTGAAGGCACAGCTAAGCCAGCTACCTGCTAAATAAGTTTTCATTTCAAGTAAGGTTTTGTTTCCAAAATTTTGACAAATTTGCTTAATCTTATCTTTCTGAGGAAATATAAATCCCTGTTCGGCATGTGGAAAGTTTAGGGGAGTTTTTGGCAATCAAATACTCGGCTAATAAAGGTCTCGGGTCAAAAGCAAGCTGTTTTAAAAAAAACTCAGCAGTTTCGTAGCGCGCTACAAAACTGCTGAAGGTGATGATTTTTACGCAATTCAAACAGTTTGAATTATAAGCGGGAATTTTGAAAGGAAAACGTCCAAAGGGTATGCAAAGCATCATCTGAAGTTATACAACTGTTAACCAGGTCAAGACACGTGGAGATAATATGCATTCGAATCCAACTTTAGATTTTTGTCATAAAGGAAGCATATTTCATAGTTATCACACTCCAGGATATGTGAAACAGTTACAGTTTGCAAAAATTTTGGCTTTCACGTATGCAAACGGTGGACAGCACATCAAAGACGTTGCAGTTTGCTCCATTTTGGGGTAATTAAAAGATAAAGGATAGACTTCGTTGGATCCGGACATGTTAAGGCAGACTAAAGACCGATACACAGGGACAGTTTCATATGTTTTAGGGTATTGGAAAGGATGTGTCATTAAAGATCAAACATGGAGCTTTGAACATCCATTACAGTCAAACTAAAGGGGAGCAGATGTCAAAGAACGAGGATCCTTGTAATTAAAGCCATCATGCATGTAATATGGAGTTAGAGTCATAGTTGATTTAGATCTCTTAAAAAACTCCAGTTAGCACTTTGTTGTATTTATTAGTTGGTTAAATGGTTGATAGTTGTCATTAAAAGTAGTTTTCGAATTCCCCTCATGTTGGAGGAGGAATCTCGATCAGTTAGAATAAGAACTCTATATATAGCTGAAACAGCAATGTAATCAAGGTTGGAAAACTTTATAACAGAGCATAGTATTTGGCTTATGTAAAGACTCAATTTCAGTAATATAATTTTGATTTTACTTCTCAGGATTCATGAAGGATTTTTCATATTCAGAATGTGTGATGTTGTCTTTTTCTTAGTTTTGTTTACAGTGGTATGGATGTATAATCACTCAGAATTCACTGAATGTGCTCTGATTTCCTGTATGCATCTATAAACTGTGTGGTTCCTTATGAGTGTATATTCTGAATATTTAAATGCGGAATGCCCTGACTTCCATGTAAGGTCAATATCTTTGTTGTATTGAAGTGTTTTTGACTCCATAGGCCCAATGGATACTTGTTTGATGTATTTCCAGCATTCATATTTGTCACAGTTGTTCTACAAGAGTTATCCATCTTAGTTTTAATCAAAATCATTATTACACCTAGAGAGAGCCCTCTCAGGTTGAGGAGGCTAAGCCTCAGCCTAAAGTAGGTTGAAATAGTTACTTAGAGTCAACCTGACCAGCAGCCTATCAAGATCTGATTTTGAGATAACACCACTGATCTTTATCCACCAACAAATCCTCCATCTTGAGTTTCCACAACTCAAAACTCTGACCATTAAATTTCTCGATCCCTATCTTTCCATTGCTCGCCATCTTCTTTCACCACCAGAATTGATCTCGCAGATCTCCCACTAAATAGGGTCTACCACAGGCCCGAGAAAAACCCCTCAGCAACAAAGGCATCCCCTTGAAGCCAAAACTGCTCTGATACCAAATGTAAGTTTTAACCCCGTACAGAAATTACCTGCATACGAATTCTAAAACATGGAAAAATAAAAAATACGAGAGCATAACACATAAAACACATATACACAGAGATTTTCCCTTGGATCCCAAAACCGGGACTACCAGCTTGATTTTTCATTATGTTCCTTTCAATGTTATAATACATATTTATACATGCCGAAGCATCCAATACCATGGACCGAAAACCATCGCATCCAATACCATGGATCGAAAAACCATCGCGTCTAAAAACATGTGCGAAAATCATGCACAAAACCATAGGTGGGTCTACCTAACCTAACATAGGGTCCAAAACCAAAAGTTTCCGGAGCGCTGCCCCAAACCCCATAAAGTGGAGTTACGTGTACACCTCAAACCCCCTGTGACCCCCCCCCCCCCCCACTACACAATCGGCACAACAAAGGGGGGCTTCGCGCCCCCTCTAACCCCTCGGTTAACTATGTGGGTGATCCGGATTTAAACAGGAACACAACAAATTACAGAGATAACCATATACACAAAGATGCAGCGGAAATAATACTTCATTTCTTTAATGGAAAATACTGAAATATGCTTACAACCAGAAATGGAAATAAACCAACTAGGGCGATGGTAGCTTATCTCTGAGAAGAGATGTGTTGGCTACATGCCTCTGAACTTTTCCGAACTGTGTTACAATGAGGCTCGAAGGCCTATTTATTGTTGAGAAACAATGGAAAACCCTTCACATCCCGAAACCTAACCCTAGAAGATGAAACGCCAAATTGTGGGCCCCGTTTGGGTAAATTGGTACATCAATTTCCCGGGGTCGTAACTTTGGCATACGATCTCCGTTTGACGCGTACGATAGCTCGTTAGAAAGATCTATCCGAGTACTACCACTTTGGGAGGCAACATCGATCTATGGATGCAAGTTGCCCCAGATTCCCAAAAAAATGTCGTTTAGGGCCTCAAAACGGCTCCGGAAGTTCAGGACCCGAAAAACTGCTAAAAATAGTAAACTGTGCTACAATTTAGGAAACTGAGAAGACTGGAAGAGACAGTTGTGGGGGTCCAAATGGGATAGGTGGGTGGCCACCAACATCCACCTGGATCATTCCTCCCCCCTTAGGAAGCAATGGTCCCCATTGCGTTGAGTTCCTCCATCTACTGAACTAGTCCTGCAATCTCTGATGTGTCCAGTGATGGTGGGAAGCATGGTCAACGATGGTCCATATTGAACACTTGGTGCAGACGAAGGAATGGAGGAATGTTGTGCTTCAAAGCATTGTTGCCCATAGCCTTGGTACTGGCGTAAGGACCATGTCGGAGTGGTCTGAGTTTCTGATGGGTTCTGGTAAGGCGTTCTCTCTGCAAATGTAACCAAACTTTGTCGCCCACCTGAAACTTGTGTGGTACCCCTCCGGGTAAGGAGAAGTTGTTCCTGTGTTCTGCCATGACCGTATCCCTTTGCTGTTGTTGCTGCGTGGAGGAACCCTTTGCGGGGGTCATGGATGTAGCAACAATCTTCCCCTTACTTTGGGAGTGAACCAGACAGATGAATTTCCTGGTCTGTGATATGAGCTTGTTGCCTTTTTTGGTAGTGATCAAAGATGTGGCATTAGGTGGGGCTACCTCCGATATCCTGTATAATGAATTATTCAAAGAAATAATGACAGCACGAGGCCTAGACTCATACACAACATGTCGCCTCCACAAGTATGGCTGACCTAATAATACATCACAAACATCCAGAGGTGTAACATCACACAATACCTTGTCTGTGAAGGGCTTGATGTTGTAGGGAAGGCGGCACTGCTGGCAAACTTTGAGATCTCGTCCTTCATGAAGCCACCCGATATTGTACGGCTGTGGGTGTGGTGTAGTCGGTAGGCCCAACCGCTTCACGACCTCTGCTGAAATGAGGTTCTTTTGGCTGCCACTGTCGACAATTAATTGCAGCGGCGAACCCTTCACCCAAATCTGTGAGTGGAAAAGACGCTCCCCTTCCTCTGGATTTTCGGGCTCATCTTTCTGGATCTTGGTGGTGGAAACAGTGGCACTGGGATCCGCATCAATGATTTGCTTCCCTTTGCCGTTCCCCTTGTCAGGTTCTGGATCAGGGTCAGAACATGCATCTGATTCAGAAGCCTTCAACTCGGCCACCAACGACTGCTTGGTCCGACACTCACTTGTGTTATGAGTGGGACTCTTGTGGAACTCACACCACTTTCCTGTGTCCTTCTTCGGCTTCGTGGTATTGTTATTTTCTTGCGGCTTTGATGGGTTGTCTTGGGTCATCCCGCCTTGGCTTTGTCCTTTGGGCTTCGGATTTGCAGATCCAAAGTCTCGCTTCTTCTGTTTGAACTTTTGCTCAATTTTGACAGCGTATCGGTATGCTGTGCCGAGTGAGGAGATGTTCAAGAACCCCATCTCTTCCTGGATGTATCTGTGTAAGCAGCCATGGTATTTGAGTACCAGATGCAGCTCAGAATCTTTGATACCCAACTGTGTGCGAAGGGTATGAAAAATGTTTGTGAACTCCGGCACATCTTGGTCTCGTCCTTGCCGCAGTGTGGTCCATTTGATGTATTTGTCCTCATAGCTTCCGACAGGGTAGTACTGCTCCTTGATGGCATCCTAGAAGTCATTCCAAGTGGGTGAGGCTGAAAATAGTGAGCCTGTACTTTCATCCTTCTGCTCGCAGTAGGTTTCCCACCAGTCCTTGACGTGGGGGGGTGCTTTGAGAAGAGCAAAAACAATCTTTTCCCGATTTGAAAATTCATGAACAGAAAAATACCCATCTAGCATATTTAACCATTTATCTACGGCATCTGCGTCTATCTGACCCTCGAATATGGGGATTTCAAAATTAACTTGTACCTTAAAGGGCGTGGCATTTCCAGGGTAGCTGCTGGAAGCTGATGCGTTGCTTCTGGGTAGCTGCTGAAGGATCTAGGCAAAGCTGTCCATCATCGCGTTCCATTGTCACTCGAGGGCTTATTCGAGCAAGATTTTGATGGGATATCCTACCCCCTCGTCTTTCTTCTTGTTATCACTGAAATTGCTGTTGTCAAAATTTTTTTAGTCTAGCTTAAAGTCAGGGTAGTTTCGCAGCGCCAGAACTCTGTTTAGCAGTTTCGCAGCGCTACCTGTTTGAGTGGTTTCGTAGCGTGCTACGAAACTGGGGATTTGTTCGAGTTTTCAGTGGAGGCCCGAATCATAGCATGCCTATTGTACACTGATTACAACTGCTGTAGATGAGGTTGATCTGCTTAAAAGGTTTGATGTCAGATTTTTCAGATGAGATTGAAAGATATCAAGGTTTACTAGGTTGTTCATGTATTAGTTCTTCCGTGTGATTGTATCTGCCAGAGGCAAAGCAACGGTTACTTCTGGAAAGTTGAGGGTACATAACCATTGCCACACTAGCGGATATGAACTGGGGAATATAGGATGTTTGGTTTTTGTCCTTGCAGACATCAAAAGCTTGGTTGTCACGACATATTCCCATATTGTAGCAAGTTAAAGCATGAACAACAATGTATGTTCAGACCTTTCAGTTTCCCTTATGCAGATTCTGAGTGCTCAGTTGCTGGGGACGTTCCAGCGCTTGTGACTCATTTGAGAAATGATCACAAGGTAAACATGCACAATGGCTACACCTTCAATCATCAATATGTAAAACCTAATCCTTATAAGGTGGAAAAAAGCAACATGAATGCTGACGGTTTTCAGCTGTTTTGGTCAACAATTCTGTCTTTTCTTTGTAGCATTCCAGCTTAGAATAGCCCCTGTGTATATGGCCTTTTTGCGCTTTATGGGTAATGATAATGAAGGAAAATTTGGCGTGCGGGCAAATGGACAAAAGCTGTAGTCAGAGAAATGGATAAGATTGCTGGGATGCTTACACCAGAGCAGGACTAGTCAGTAAGGATCGCTGCTATGCAAAAAGTTGAAGGTCTTGTTTTTGGAGGTACTCCTGATTATGGATGCTTTCCAGCACTGTTGAAGCAGCTTGTGGGACCTTTGACTGTTCAGTTATCTGATCGTCGATCTAGTATGGTGAAACAGGCATGCCATTTATTGAGCTTGTTGTCGAAAGAGCTATTAGGCGATTTTGAGGCCTATGCTGAATTGTTTATACCAGTTCTCTTTAAACTTGTAGTCATAACAGTCCTTGTGATTGCTGGATTAGCAGATAATTGTATAAAGATGATGTTACGTAATTGTTAAGTTGCTCGCATTCTTCCTAGCATCGTGGATTGTGCCAAGAATGATCGTAATGCAGTTCTCTGTGCCAAGTGTTGTGATTATGCATTGCTCGTGCTAGAATATTGAGCTGATGCTCCTGAAATACAACGTTCAGCTGACCTTTATGAAGACTTTATAAAGTGTTGCGTGGCGCCGTGGAGATGCTATGAGTGAGGTTCTTTCTATGGCAAGAACATGTTATCGCATGTTTGTAAAAAACCTGGCCAGAGCGCTCGCAACGCATATTTTCAAGTTTTGATGCTGTGATACGGAGGCTTATAAATCAGGAGGAAGGAGATATTTATAAGAGATATGTTTCTCCATCAAATCGTGACAGAGGTACACAGCCCTTGAGGAATCCGGCATTGAGAAAGCCTTTTAGACAAGCTCCTGAAAGAAGCCATGAAAGTGTTCTTCAAGCCGGCAAACAGCAAGTTAGTGCCATTGAAAGTATGCTGAGAGGCTTAGACTCTTTGAAGAAAGGGAGTGTTCTACAGTTTCACGGCCTGTTAGCAGGAATCCGGGAAATGAAGTTAGAGGAAGCTTGTCAATTGCCGCGATAAATCCAGTTGATGCCCAAAGCACTATCACAGCTGCAAAGCCCAGTCCACCAACAGCGAGTTTGTCATCAGTCTTTTCCCACAGGTTTGAGGGCATCCGTCAATGGCTTTACTAGAGCAATAGAGGTCTCCCCAGTAATCATTGCAATTACTCTGTAAACGAACTCTCTTACAGCTTTCATTGTATTTACAAAACCGCTCTGTTTGTTTAGAGGTGTATGATATGTACAGAATTCTGATGCTTGAATTACTCCATTCTCATATCCTTTTAAAATCAACACTATTTGGTGTAAGCACGATAACCCCCTTCTGCGCAATCTGCAGATGGCAATGCCATTAAAAACCATGGTGATTCCCCTCTGAATTGTGTTGTAGATGGGCGATTTTTGATCAGGTCTGGATGTCCACTTTAGGATACAAAATCATATTGCAAACGTTCCTGTTCTTCACAAAACGATGACAGAAGTCCAGCATTAGATACGCCTCCAGATCGCTGCCCCTTTTTGCTTTCCCACATCTTATCTTGATCTTGCTTAAGTATTAACACGTGGTGGACCTCGCCTCAACCTTTTTAGTGTCGGTGGAAGTTTCACTCTTACCCTTGTTATTAGTAATGACAGAATCGTGAATAGACGTTACATTTTATCAAACAGTAGGCATGCGTTCTCCAAAGACGCCACATCAGGAAGATCAGCACTTAAAGTACCACTGCGCATGCCAATTTTATATACATTAGCATCGAGAGAAGGGCGCACAGGAATCTGACTTATTCCAGAAACATATGCCGGAAAGGGTGGATCATGTGCAGATGGGGGATCAACACCGGCACGGGCAAGAAACACAGAAGATTGTGTCCTTCGACAACTTCCTCCAACTTCATTTCCCGGATTCCTGCTAACAGGCCGTGAAACTGTAGAACACTCCCTTTCTTCAAAGAGTCTAAGCCTCTCAGCATACTTTCAATGGCACTAACTTGCTGTTTGCCGGCTTGAAGAACACTTTCATGGCTTCTTTCAGGAGCTTGTCTAAAAGGCTTTCTCAATGCCGGATTCCTCAAGGGCTGTGTACCTCTGTCACGATTTGATGGAGAAACATATCTCTTATAAATATCTCCTTCCTCCTGATTTATAAGCCTCCGTATCACAGCATCAAAACTTGAAAATATGCGTTGCGAGCGCTCTGGCCAGGTTTTTTACAAACATGCGATAACATGTTCTTGCCATAGAAAGAACCTCACTCATAGCATCTCCACGGCGCCACGCAACACTTTATAAAGTCTTCATAAAGGTCAGCTGAACGTTGTATTTCAGGAGCATCAGCTCAATATTCTAGCACGAGCAATGCATAATCACAACACTTGGCACAGAGAACTGCATTACGATCATTCTTGGCACAATCCACGATGCTAGGAAGAATGCGAGCAACTTAACAATTACGTAACATCGTCTTTATACAATTATCTGCTAATCCAGCAATCACAAGGACTGTTATGACTACAAGTTTAAAGAGAACTGGTATAAACAATTCAGCATAGGCCTCAAAATCGCCTAATAGCTCTTTCGACAACAAGCTCAATAAATGGCATGCCTGTTTCACCATACTAGATCGACGATCAGATAACTGAACAGTCAAAGGTCCCACAAGCTGCTTCAACAGTGCTGGAAAGCATCCATAATCAGGAGTACCTCCAAAAACAAGACCTTCAACTTTTTGCATAGCAGCGATCCTTACTGACTAGTCCTGCTCTGGTGTAAGCATCCCAGCAATCTTATCCATTTCTCTGACTACAGCTTTTGTCCATTTGCCCGCACGCCAAATTTTCCTTCATTATCATTACCCATAAAGCGCAAAAAGGCCATATACACAGGGGCTATTCTAAGCTGGAATGCTACAAAGAAAAGACAGAATTGTTGACCAAAACAGCTGAAAACCGTCAGCATTCATGTTGCTTTTTTCCACCTTATAAGGATTAGGTTTTACATATTGATGATTGAAGGTGTAGCCATTGTGCATGTTTACCTTGTGATCATTTCTCAAATGAGTCACAAGCGCTGGAACGTCCCCAACAACTGAGCACTCAGAATCTGCATAAGGGAAACTGAAAGGTCTGAACATACATTGTTGTTCATGCTTTAACTTGCTACAATATGGGAATATGTCGTGACAACCAAGCTTTTGATGTCTGCAAGGACAAAAACCAAACATCCTATATTCCCCAGTTCATATCCGCTAGTGTGGCAATGGTTATGTACCCTCAACTTGCCAGAAGTAACCGTTGCTTTGCCTCTGGCAGATACAATCACACGGAAGAACTAATACACGAACAACCTAGTAAACCTTGATATCTTTCAATCTCATCTGAAAAATCTGACATCAAACCTTTTAAGCAGATCAACCTCATCTACAGCAGTTGTAATCAGTGTACAATAGGCATGCTATGATTCGGGCCTCCACTGAAAACTCGAACAAATCCCCAGTTTCGTAGCACGCTACGAAACCACTCAAACAGGTAGCGCTGCGAAACTGCTAAACAGAGTTCTGGCGCTGCGAAACTACCCTGACTTTAAGCTAGACTAAAAAAATTTGACAACAGCAATTTCAGTGATAACAGTGGCTCCACTTGGGATAGTGTGCCCTTGTGGTGCACTAAGAACATGTAGCTCCAGTGCCTCATCCATTTGTGACAGACAGAAATTTGCTTGACCAGCATGACTATAGGAGAAAGAAAGCTACATCTACTGAAAAATAAATGCTCAGTCAACCTTGAGCTTATTTGCAATTACCTACCTACCTACCCTAACCATTTCAACTTTCCTCAGCTCAATCAATATGAAACTTCCAATGCAGCCAATCATTTACTTTATCTGACATTTGATTTCTTTGCCTGTCCCGGAGTTCAGAACCAATATGACAGTGTAATGACCGCTGCCACTGAAATTTTCTCTGACTGTATCGGATTTCAGAACTAATGTGATAGTGTAAAGACCGCTGCCACTGAAGTACTCTCCGATCTTCATAGGTAAACTGAAACACTGGAGAGTAAAACTCTTCCATATAATCAGCTACAGGATCCCAGAACACATGATCAGCTTGTCCTTCCACGACACTTTCCAGCTGTGCAAACTGATCTTCAACCACAGTGTTCAGTTCCTCAATCGTAAAAGAGAGGGGAACCAGCATAGTCTCCTTGCGTTCAGTCATAAAAAATTTCTGGGAATAATGATCATGATCATGAAAATTGTATGCCTGAATTTGTCCTTCTAAACCTTCAATTTCTTTCTCAATGTCTTTGGCAAATTCATCAAAAAATTTCATCTTATCCTCTGACTTGCAGTCAAAAGATTTCAGATATGAGGACAGGGACAAAGAAAAAGATTCATTTGTTTCTTCTTTATTATGATCATCATTCCACTGTTTAAAACCTTCAACTGAAGGAGAGTTTACTTCCACCTCTGACCTATCTATCCATTCCTCCAAGAACATAAGCCAAAAGTCTGGCAATGACTTAATGGACTTGGCAGGCAAGCATTCAACCCACTGTTTGCATTTCCCTTGGAATGAATCATAAAATAACCTTATGCAAACATCCTCATGTTTAATTCTAAGAAGTTGTGCAAATTCACAAAAATCTGATATATGATCCAAAGTTAAACTCAGATTCTCTCCGTTAAATTTTGGACCATTCCTTAGAAAGTATGCATCCTTGGGAAAATGATTTGGGAAACCATGAATTCCTGAGAAATCTATGCATGCATACCTTGAACAAAGAAGAGCAGCTTCTGGGTCTTTCATAACTCCAGTGGAATCACCATGAATATATAAACCTTGAATTCTTCAACAATGGAGTCGCCAAGGTAGTTTTGCAGCCTTGAAAATCATTTGAACTCCTGCTACCTTCAGAAATTCAATCTTAAGCTCCCGGCAGACGCACCAAAATGTTATCACAAAACCAGTACTAGGGACTGCAACCAAGCCAGGTCTCATGTAACTGTTTCAGAAATGCTAGCAGTTGTCGCTTCTAAAATGGACAGACCATCTGTTGTAACTTATCATGCAAAAATATTTGAGTTATGTCTGATAGCTTTGGACCTTCGTCATATGTTTTCGAGCCTCTTACACTATTATGGAGGATTGAACCCGCGTTATCAAAGGCAAACAGAGCGAAAAGTTGTAGAAGGACAATGGGATTTCCAAGAGCTAAGGCCGCTGCATTACTTGTATCATTTTGTCCGACAATATCCATATGGAGGAGGCGAAGGCAGATATGAAGAATGCAGTTCTGAAAGTGTTCATGTCGAAGATCGAGGAAGCTAAAAGCCAGAACCTTATCAATATGAAGGTTGAATCAATTTTGGAAGATTTGTCTTCGGGATTATTAGAGTCTATGAAGAGACACGTCTTTTGGTCCCGTGGCAAATTCATGGAATAGCTTAATGTATGGGCGCAAGTGTTTGATGAAACAGACGTAGCTCATTATCATCGTGGCCTAGCTTCATAAGACCTCTTTTTCTACGCAAACAGGTGGCAGGGGTGATCAATAGTCACTGTTGTTATAATGAGACATCTGGCAATTCTGTTTCCAGGAATTCGTTCACTTGAAATAAAGACTTTCATTGGAAATATATGCGCTATATATCTATTTGAAGCTACGCAACAAGCTGTGATATGAACCGGTGAATGAAACTGTGATATCTATTATAATAGCTTGATATGTGGGCGCAAGTGTTTGAAGTCATTTCAGGTAGAATATTTGCTGCTTGGAAGAGATCACAAGGTTGAATACGAGTTGCAAATGAATTGCCTAACAAGACAGTTCCAAGGGCGCAGAGGAATGTGTTTTCTCAAATTTTGATATATTTTGGGCCATTGTCTTTTTAAAAGTTTTTGAGACTTTTTTGTGTCTTCACACCTGTATGGAAAGACTAAAGGAATCATAGATTTGAAATATTGCTGTTTTGAGGTTCATATATTTAATTTTGATGACCTACAGCAGTTTCGTAGCGCGCTACGAAACTGCTGTAGATGACTGGTTAAGGTTTAAAGCTTGAGTTGGAATGCTGAGGTCAGCATATATTTAAAGAGATGGTTTAATATCAGCATGGAGATTATAGAAGATCAGTCAGATATTTTGAAAAGGAGGCCAGGTGTAAATATTCAAAGAAAAAGCCGAAGTTTTGTCTTTTGCCTAAAAGTCACTTTATCTCCGAAATTTTAGGGTTTGGATAGAGCTGCTGAGGTGTTAAATGATACACTTGTCCAGTTGTGGGATGGCTGGGTTATGAGTTCTCTTCAGTCACACGGGACTATCCAAGGTTTAAATGGCTTAAAGATGGATCATTAATATATGAACACCGAGGGGAGGCAGCAACCAAGAATATAGGCTTCATTTTCTTTTCGGTTGTTGAATCATCTATGCATCAAGTATCCGGAGCTGTATATACATTGAATCTGTTTTAAGTTTGGATATGGTTATTATTGCAATACTACAGGTGGCAAGCTCCAAGGACACAGCAGGGTATACAAGGAAGAAGACTTAAAGTGCCAATATGATGGAATCCTCTGTTTTCGTAGCATCATATCTCTTGTAATCAATTAGTTTGTTTATGTTATTGTTAAGGTCATTTATGTCAAAAGCCCGAGCTCCCTTCATGCTTGATGAGGAGTCTCGTACAGCAGTGTTTTGATAGGCTATATATAGGAATAACTTAGATGTAAAAAAGGTTGGATACTTAATAGAAAAAGTGTGTTGTTTTGGGCCACTGTAAGACCTTTTTTGACAGTAATAGTAAAACGGAATTATTCTCTTCTCAAGATTCTCGAAGGATTGTCATGGTCAAATGAAGTGATGATGTGTTATACCTTATGTTATTTTATGGTTTTGTTGTATGCAATCACTCAGAATTCATAATTATATGCTCTGACTTCCTGTGTATACAGCAAGCTATGTGTGGTGGAATATGTTTGACTTGTAATGCTAAGAGCCTTGATTTCTATGAGATCACTGTGTTTTTCTTGTCTACTTGATATTATAGACTCCATAGCCCAATGAGATATCTTTTGGTGTGTTTCCAACCAGTTATGTTTTCATAAGTAAATAAAGAGTTAGCCATCTAGTGTGTGAAGGATTTTATCAATTAGTATCTGACGCCTATGACATGTTAAGTGCTGATCTTCCTGATGTGGCGTCTTTGGAGAACGCATGCCTACTGTTTGATAAAATGTAACGTCTATTCATGATTCTGTCATTACTAATAACAAGGGTAAGAGTGAAACTTCCACCGACACTAAAAAGGTTGAGGCGAGGTCCACCACGTGTTAATACTTAAGCAAGATCAAGATAAGATGTGGGAAAGCAAAAAGGGGCAGCGATCTGGAGGCGTATCTAATGCTGGACTTCTGTCATCGTTTTGTGAAGAACAGGAACGTTTGCAATATGATTTTGTATCCTAAAGTGGACATCCAGACCTGATCAAAAATCGCCCATCTACAACACAATTCAGAGGGGAATCACCATGGTTTTTAATGGCATTGCCATCTGCAGATTGCGCAGAAGGGGGTTATCGTGCTTACACCAAATAGTGTTGATTTTAAAAGGATATGAGAATGGAGTAATTCAAGCATCAGAATTCTGTACATATCATACACCTCTAAACAAACAGAGCGGTTTTGTAAATACAATGAAAGCTGTAAGAGAGTTCGTTTACAGAGTAATTGCAATGATTACTGGGGAGACCTCTATTGCTCTAGTAAAGCCATTGACGGATGCCCTCAAACCTGTGGGAAAAGACTGATGACAAACTCGCTGTTGGTGGACTGGGCTTTGCAGCTGTGATAGTGCTTTGGGCATCAACTGGATTTATCGCGGCAATTGACAAGCTTCCTCTTATTTCAAGTGCATTTGAATTCGTTGGAATTATGTTTTCTGGGTGATTCATATACCAAAATTTGCTTTTCAAACCGGATAGGGAATAGCTATGGACAAAAGTTCAAAATGCCATATCAGAAATTATAGGCCAGTGAGTCTGGTTTTTCACCCATGCATTAACAATAATGCTGAAGAATGTACAGATTTATAGAAGCTGGAGATTAAGTGTTTCTTGTATTGGAGTGAAATGGCAGTTATACCCAAAGTTCGACCTCTGTCTTGACACCACGCGTTGAATCACTATAACAATTGCAACTGCAACAGATACATATGTTGAAGAAATTATCTTGAGAGCAGCATCTAGTATATTAATGTATGTGTTCTAGATGTTTCAATTGGAGTTGCGCGTTCTCAATGATTAAATGTGTGCAATAGATTTTGAGGGAGATTTCTTCTTGAAGGATACTGCAAGAATAAATCTTGGTTCCAGAAGTAAGGATCCCCAATGATACCAAGATCATCCTTTTGATCGTATTTAGAACCCAGATGCAATTGAGCCAAACTAAGCCAAAGGAATATGGTTAGAGTATTTTTGATTACATAGGATAAACAGAGGTTCTTTTGCTGTTTTGGATTCAATATGGTCTCGGGAAGAATGCAGAATTGCTGGTTGCTTTATGACAACAATTTTTCTCAGGGATCCTCCAAGATCTTTACACCATCCACAGGTTGCAAGTCTATTATGTATTTCAAAAAAACACTTTAGACAAATACCTATGTTCTGTTTTGACATCTACAGCAGTTTCGTAGCGCGCTACGAAACTGCTGTAGAATGCTGTTTTGTGGAAAAACAATGAATTTTGATGATGAGGTCAGCTAATGGTAAAAGAAGGTCTCAAACACAGGAGGGAGATTATACATGGATTGCATAACAGCTTAAACAGTGACAGGTGTAGGTCTTGAAGGGAAAATAAAATATTTTATTTATTTTCATAAAGTTTTCTCAAAGGTACTTTATGACCGAGCTACTAGGGTATTGGTGGGGTTACCAGAATGTTCGATTGGTACACCTGTTTGGTCCATGAAGTGTCCAGATCATATAGCATATGGTGGTTATGCGTTGTTAATTGAAGGTTCAAAGAACTTGGAGTGTGGTTTTTAAATGATGAAGAGGAATGGAAGACAGGGGACCGTGAATATAGGGTGATTAATTTTATCAATTAATAAGCTGTCTTACAGCTAGCATCCGAGACCAGCTTGCTCGGTGAATGCTCCCTTAACATATCTTAGCCATAATGGAAATCATACAGCTGTCCAGCATCCAAGAAGAATCATATTACGAGGAGAAATGAATTAGTGTTTTAGTTTGATTAGGACTTTATGTAATCATAGCTCAGCACTTTTGTAATAAATGCATTAGTTGAATAGCATGTAGGAGTAGTTAATAGCCACCTTCGAGGCTCCCCTCATGCTGGAGGAGGAAGCTCGAGGTGGGGGAGTTTGCTTGCCTATATAGGGATCAGATTAGAATGTAAAAAGGGTTGGATACTTTATAGAAAAACAGTGTTGTTTTGGGCCATTGTAAGACCTTTTTTGACAGTAATAGTAAAACAGAGTTATTCTCTTCTCAAGATTCTCGAAGGATTGTCATGATCAAATGTAGTGATGATGTGTGGTACTTTATGTTATTTTATGGTTTTGTTGTATGCAATCACTCAGAATTCATAAATATATGCTCTGACTTCCTGTGTATACAGCAAGCTATGTTTTGGTGAAATATGTTTGACATGTAATGCTAAGAGCCTTGATTTCCATGAGGTCACTGTGTTTTCCTTGTTTACTTGATATTATAGACTCCATAGCCCAATGAGAGCTAGTTTGATGTGTTTCCAACCAGTTATGCTTTCATAAGTGAATAAAGAGTTAGCCATCTAGTGTTTGAAGGATTTTATTAAGAGTTGTGAGAGAGCCCTCTCTGATTAGGAAGGCTAATTCCTAATCTAAAGTTTGGTCTGAAACAGTTACATGAGACCTGGCTTGGTTGCAGTCCCTAGTACTGGTTTTGTGATAACACTTCTCATCCACCATGGGAGGCCGTCGGGATTTCCGAGGCTGGTCTTGCAAAGGTTCGACCAGTTCAAGCCCTAACTCCTTATATCCCGACCTTGTTGGGGACATGCAAAGAAAAACAGAGACAAAGCAGACCGCTCTGATACCACTAATCCGGATTTAAACAGGAACGCAACAAATTACAGAGATAACCATATACACAAAGATGCAGCGGAAATAATACTTCATTTCATTAATGGGAAATACTGAAATATGCTTACAACCAGAAATGGAAATAAACCAGCTAGGGCGATGGTAGCTTATCTCTGAGAAGAGATGTGTCGGCTACATGCCTCTGAACTGTTCCGAACTGTGTTACAATGAGGCTTGAAGGCCTATTTATTGTTGAGAAACAATGGAAAACCCTTCACATCCCGAAACCTAACCCTAGAAGATGAAACGCCAAATTGTGGGCCCCGTTTGGGTAAATTGGTACATCAATTTCCCAGGGTCGTAACTTTGGCATACGATCTCCGTTTGATGCGTACGATAGCTCGTTAGAAAGATCTATCCGAGTACTACCACTTTGGGAGGCAACATGGGTCCATGGACCCATGTTACCCCAAATTCCCAAAAAAACGTCGTTTAGGGCCTCAAAACGGCTCCGGAAGTTTAGTACCCGAAAAACTGCTGAAAATAGTAAACTGTGCTACAATTTAGGAAACTGAAAAGACTGAAAGAGACAGCTGTGGGGGTCCAAATGGAATAGGTGGGTGGCCACCAACATCCACCTGGATCAGTGGGCTAGTCGTGGAAAGAATATAACACAACCGAAAATGCAGACAGTCAGATTAGTTACAACTATCACAAAGATACATGCATATTTATGCTTAACAAATGGATATCAAAGTGAGAAGGAATTATTACCTCGAGTCTTAGTGTGGTGTTGCTGGAGAGCGCAATGTAGCTAGGCGGAATACCCCTTAGCCAACTCCAGATCAAAACCTACACATAGAAAAGACAAGTAACATCACATCATAAAACCTTGATAAACAATGCATGAAAATAGAAAGATATCTAGTTGCATATATCTAAGCCACTCATGCTAATGATATTTAATAAACATACAAACAAGTCATACTGTCAACATCTCGGAGTGAGACAACACAATTGCAATTCTATATTGATGTAGAAAGAGTGATTACAACCATCAGTTGCATCAGCCTTCCCTTACCCCTCCAGCTCCTCTCTCTCTCTCCCTTCTTAACCTCTTCTGATTCCTTAGTCTGAGACTCTGCTCGACAGTCAAACGGGCAATCCTTTCAAATGGTTTGACCTCTTTCACAATGGCCCTAGCCTTGCATATATAGCATGTGAGGATAGGGTTGCCAAGTCCTTCATGAGTTCCATTAGGCAACAACAGTGATGTTTCCACGCCTTTATGTTTTTTCCCATTTGCATACTCCATTAGGAATTAATAATTTCCCTAAACAGGTCAAGTTCTGATGTTTCCATGCTTTTGTGATCTGACATAGGAGAGAATCTTGGGATATTTCTTAGTCAACTCACTCTCTTGACCCATAGATACTCATTAGGGTTCACTAATGCTCTTCTCGAGGTAACAGACAGAGTTACTTTGGGCACTAACGCACCCTTAGCCTTGCTAGGAAGATTTATAAAGCAGGTTGCTAGTGTTTAGACAATGTTAACTTGACAACTGGGCATGTGAATTTGGTCAGTCCTTTAGTGATCATGTCTTTCTCCTCTGAGATGATGAGGAGGTCATTTCCCTATATAAAAAACTCTCATATCTGGAATGCATGAGTTATTTATGAATGAATCATCAGTTAACGAATTGAACACATGAAGCAGAACCCCACTTTATGACCTCCTACTAGTTCCTCCATCAGCTGGAACTAGTTTAACTGACTTTAACTCAATTAAAGTGAATTAATTAATTACAACTGAAAATAAACTCAACTAGGGCTCCTATAAAGTAGGAGACACTCTACATGACTCAAGTTATACCATCAAATCGAATTAAATGAGCCAACTAAGTTAAATTAACATAGTTAACTAGTACAAGTTATCTTGTGATGTGGAATTACAATTTTATTCCTAATTTAATTCAAGGACAAAATTAAATTAGGATTTTCTTGATGCATTTTCAACATTTCTTGTTGCAATTTTCAACGTTCCCTCTCAACAATAAAGGGATTCACATTTATTCCAATCTATTACCTTTGGAATGTTCTGCATGCAAATCTTCTCACTATTGTTTTCACTACTGACCCCAAAAGCATCCAAAAATAATAAAATAAATTGAATCAACTATGTCTGCAACTGTCTACTAGGAAAAAATTATGTTTTTGCTAACTCTTCTACTAAGCCTCCTTCTTTACTGTTAACACTTCTCTGCACTCCTTAGTATCTAACTGACACTGATCCTCTTTTTACTGAATATTGTGGACCCCTGTAGCAAGGTAATGATCCATGAGACAAAAAACACCTCAATCGATCATGCCCATATTTTTGCACGCTTGGGACTATTGCTTCACATTGCCCCACCTCTCACCTAGAGGTATGGATGCATGTGCTCCCTATTCCCACTTGGCTCGAAATTTCCCCCTATTGGAGGTCTTTGCTTGAGTGTATATCCCCACTTGGCCTCCTCTCTGCTTCTCCAATTGTGGCTGCTCCAAAACCTTTTGAGGCTTCTTCTGAGATTGCATGTTGAGAGGTAATTAATGCTCCCTCTCAGCCACCAAGTATCTAACCTTTTCCTTGCTCCTCAAGGATTTTCATGCATCTTGTACCTCAAGTGCATACAGTTTCTTGACTTTCACACTAATATGTTTCACATGTCGTGTGGAAATGTGTCTAAGGAAAAAAATTCTTTTTCTAAATATTACATCATAGCCATGGTCTTCCAATACCTTGATGAAAACAATATTCTTCTTTAGTCCTGGAACAATAAACGCATATGTGAGCTTGAGAGGGGAGCTAGACTGTTATAGACATTTTTGTGCCTTACAGCTATAAGCATGAAATGTCCATAATCTAAGGGATCCAAAGTCCCTAAACATGTTGTTCCTACCCCTAGAGGAACAAGGCTAACAAACCACAGTAATTCACAGAAGTTCTCCACCAGAAACTGCTCAAAAACAAGTCAATTCAGGATCAATTCAGTGGCTCCACTAGTTGTCTGCGCTGAAATGCAAAGTCAACACTGGCTACCTGCACTGCAACGCAGGTAGAAGCACTACCAGGGTGCGCTGAGCGAGAGTTGACAAATGGCAAGTTCATTCAGCAAGGTGTCAAGACCCAGGAAGCTTCCAGAATCTTCCTCAATGACACTTGCCTCAGTGAATTCGACTATGATGAGTAAGAGGTTCCCAATCTCCAAGTGGAAGCAAGAACCTCCAAGTGGAATCAAGAACTGGCAGAGGGAGAGGACACTAGTCAGATCTCAAGCTGACTCATCCTCTCTCCAAACATCTATATATGGATCTCTCCTCCATGAGATCTAGGGGCTGGAATTTTGTTATTGCAAAGAATTGTTGTTGGTTTGAGATTGGAATCATTGGGTGCTTAATGCTTTGAAGGGGGTGAAGATAGGAATTCCATTTGCTGGGAAGGAGATGCTGGATTGGAGCCCTCTGGGTTGTATCTCTTCCTGAACCTTGTTATTCATCAATAAAGCTATCTTGGTTTCTCCTATATACTGATGTATCTTTGATGTATGATTGCATTAGTATGTTTAGTTTATTTCTAATCCTGAACTAGTTATGAATATGAATCTATGTCTTTGTGTAGTGTTCTCTTCTTGTGATCTTGCAGAGACCTGTTGAAGCTGGGCGAGCGAGAAGGCAAGTAGCTGGGAACTCTCAAAGAGAAGGGAAACTGGATCGAGGGACAAACAGAAGACACCGGTTAGTCCATCCATCTCTCTTCATTCTTAATTCATAAAGGAAGAATACTAGAATAGTTGTCTCTGTTTGTTGCTAAGGCACTGTCACAGCTTAGGTGGATAGGATCGTCCTGCATAGGCATTTTTCCCCACAACACAGACTCCCTCTAAAAAGTAACTATACCGATACCGGTTGTGCTATACCTCCCATCATCTCCAAACCCAATGTTCTACTTGAGGTCTTTATCTTCCAAGTCATTGAAGAGATCTATATTCCCCGTCATATGGAACAAGATATCATTGTCGAGATACCACATGCTTCCCATTAATGTGTTTTCCAAGCATGCAATGAGAGTAAAACCAAGTTCGAATTGTGAAGCTAGAACTTCACCTACTGCTGCTACTGCAAGCTCCATCTTGCTTTCTTTCTTCTATGAAGATTTCATGGCACAGTGCCTAAACTCATGACAGTGAAAACACTTGATGTTGGACAAGTCTTTCTTCTTTCCCTCCTCACCTTGGGACTGATTTCCCTTGGATTTATTTCCTTTGTTGACTAATTAAAATTCCTCTTCCACTTCTTTGGATGAGGTCCCATCTCAGTTTTCCCACCTTATCTCTTCTTGCACCAAGTTGGACCAGAAATGCTCCCACTCCAGTAGCTTCTCCCTCCCATTTACTGAGTCCTACTAGTTGTGTTATCTCTTGTGAAAGCCTAGAAGTTCTACGCTTACCATATCATCTTCAAAAACTAAAACACTAACACTTCCAAGCTCGTCATAACATTGGGTGAACTTGGTCAAGTACTTTGGTATTGTGTCACCCTTCTCCATCTTGATTTTTTTGAGATTTTCGTTTAGTGCCAGCTTGATGTGGTCACTGCTATTTTGAAAAAAAATTTCTAAGGCCTTCCACATTGCATATGGAGTCTCCTTACCTTGGAGGTTTGACACAATATGATCTCGAACTCCTTCTACGATAATCCTTCTCGCCTTTGCAACACATTTTCTCCACTCTACTAGATCTTGAGCATCAGCTATTGGAGGCTTAGGAAGATATTTTTCTATGAATTTCTTAAGCTTGTTTTCTTCCAACACTACCTCCATCCTGTCCTTCCAGGAAATACAGTTTGAACTACCCTCAAGGGTATATTCAAGTCTCAATCAATAGAATGACATCCTACTGGCTCTATAGTATGATACTACAAATTTGATTTCACCTGCAAAAGACAAACTTGTATTCTCCTCTTCTAGATTGATTTTTGATATGATACCATGTAGAAATTCCTTGTAGATTCAAACTACTTATGTAATTTTCTAAAACAAAAGACTTGAATCTAATGTACTCATCAGTAGAAACAATTAAATGTTCATGAAATCACGAAGGATACAAGAGAAAAAATTCGATGAACAAAATAAAATGATTTCTTGGGGAAATCCACAACTAAAAATACCTGTTATCTATATATTGCATTAGTTAGAAAATATGAGAAGATTATGATGCTTTTCTCAAGCATGAGCAACCTCTGCACTATCTCTATTTGTCTCATTGTTTACTAGACAAGATCAGGTCAATACTTAACCAATTTTATACTTGCCCAAGTCCCTATTTCCTTGCGTTGGAATTAGCCCCCTATTAATTAGGTAAATTTCTAAATATGAATTTTTCAATCCTCATAGGCCTTCCTCTTATTTCATGCACCACCTATACAATTCAGATGATTATACAACTGATAGTACATTATCCCTGAACTCCAATCTCAACTGGGTAACTCTCGGATTTGTCATGCATGAGTTATTTATGAGTGAATCATTAGTTAACTAGTTGAACACATGAAGAAACACCCCATTTCCTAACCTCCTACTAGTTCCTCCATCATTTGGAACTAGTTTAATTAACTTTAACTCAGTTAAAATGAATTAATTGATTACAACTCAAAATAAACTCAACTAGGGCTCCTATAAAGTAGGAGACACTCTACATGACTCAAGTTAGACCCTCAACTCAAATTCACTGAGCCAACTAAGTTAAATTAACCTAGTTAACTAGTACAAGTTGTCTTGTGATATGGAATTCTAGTTTCATTCCTAATTTAATTCAAGGATAAAATTAAATTAGGATTTTCTAGATGAATTTTCAACATTTCTTGTTGCAATTTTGAACACTTAAAACTTTTACTAAATATATTTTTATTTCTTTCCTCTACTTTATGACACTTATAAGAGAATTCATACATAAACAAAATGAGAAGCAATATGAAACATTAATATGTACATACAATCCATCCAATGAGAAGCATATACATATTGACACCAATATTTTCACGTGGAAACCCAAAGGGAAAAAAAATAGACATTAGTTTGTTGTTATGATGTAAACTAAGAATCTACTTAATTACATCAGTTTGTTTGTGAGCATCCATTCATAGGAGGCACTGACCTCCTTACAATAGGAAGCACCTACTTTTCAAGAGGCATAAGCCTCTTATGAATGCAGGCCACCACATATTTTTTCCATTGTTTTACTTTTCATATAATTTTCAAACTGAAAACAAAGGCACATATAAATATAGAAAAGTACCAAACTGGTTATTTGCAGAATCAACTTTTTCTTTCGATCCTCCACTATTTTGTATTTTGTCTTGGCCTCACACAGTAACTCCCTATTCTCTGCACTTTTGCATTCTATTCCATAGGTTCTCTACAACACACTGATATATTTCAACACTTGGGCTAGTTACTCAACTCACACACACTTTGATCTCATTCTTCAGCACTTGCAACAATACTCTCTTCCCCCACTTTTCACAATATAAATCATAGTTTTGTTCATAAGCTACACACTTTTGAATGATGCATTTCCTGCCTACTGCCTCACTTCTCGAGTGTACCTCTGTATAGCTCCTCCATGCTCCTGTTGTATATCATGCTGCAATTATGCTACCTCATTAAACTATGAATACAGGAACCTGAGCACTTTACTAACCCTCTGTGTGGTTCTTCATGTTGATAATTAATCTCTTGTCCTCAAGGCTCTCAATGCTTATTCATGGCTCTCTGAGCTTGAATGTACCTTAGGATGGCATATTATTTTTAACATCAAGATAAGCTCGACACTCTTATCTGCGACTCATTGTCCTCGTTGCCTTGACACATCGATCTATGCCTATGCCATTAAATCCATTAATAAACTCCTTTGACTTACATTTAATCTCAAGTTTCTAACCCATTCATCCTTTAATACCTATGTACAACAATATTGGGGTTTCCCATATCGTAACTTT
Organism: Pinus tabuliformis; assembly: GCA_031772625.1. NCBI lineage: Eukaryota > Viridiplantae > Streptophyta > Pinopsida > Pinales > Pinaceae > Pinus > Pinus tabuliformis. Next base: position 495,929,188 of record CM062808.1, on the reverse strand, counting down.
TGTTAAAAGAGACGTTACGAAATTGTGGGGTCCTGAGGGTCTGAGCCCCTTCATGCTTACCCCTTCTTATTCTTCTTTTTTCATATGACTGGGTGTTGCGACCAAGGGTTTAGGACTTAGGTGCTAAGGTATCCAAGCTCCTTTGAGGGGCATATTTCCTTATGTATTTGATCTCCCTCTTTGTTCCTTGAGCTAAGCATCAACCACATTAGAGCTCTTTTGCATCTTAACTTTTTCAAATTAATTATAGAGGAGTTTTGAGGTTTCAACCTCCGAAATATTTTTCTTGTGGTATCACAGAGCACTCAGTTCCTAATCTCTTCTCTACGCCTTTGGTCCTTTGGTTCCGCTCGACCAGATGCCAAATAATATCAAAGCTTTTGGTATCAATATTCCTCTCCAAATTACAATTTCATAGGAGTCTAGGAATTCTAACCTTTGAAATACTCCATAGCACCTCGGTGCAAGTCTCGCTTCTATGTCCTTAGTTTTCTGGGTTTCCTACGACCAAGACCCAATCCACATCAAAGCTCCTTTATCATATCAAGGCTTTTTCATAAGAATTCAATGAGAGGTTATGAAATACAGACCTCCGATGTTCCAACCTCTGAGATGATGTCATGTTGTTGTCATTACTCCATGTGGCACCTCCTTAGAAATGACATGTGTCACTCAGATTCGCCCCAATAGGTTACTGAAAACCTTGAATCAACGTGCCATGTGTCCACTATACAGCTGCATCATCTGCCATGTCAACTTCACATGGCCAATAACATGCCACCATGTGTCCTACTAGAGTAGAGAGAAAGGGTCCCATCAAGCCTTGGTTTCGCAATGAATTTCATCTTTAATTACCTGGACCTTGCAACCTTAGTGCCTCTAAAGAATTCAAATTATAAGGACTTACGAAACTCTGAGGTTCCAAAATTATGCCTTCCTTAAACTTTAAGACCCTAACTTCAGCAGTCAATAAATTTTGATCCAGGAGGCCATTTTTGGACTTTCACATACCATTGGAAATCTCTTTCAGAGCACTAACCAACTGTTCTAATTCTAGGAGTATTAAAGATGATCTCTTAAGGTAGAATCTCCTCCAAATTTTGGGCCTCCCAACCACCATAGTCATATTTTTATGTCTTCTCTAGTAAGACTACTACTATGATGATTCTCTACCACTGACTGCAACAACCATAGGAATCCTCCTGAACTTGACATATCAAGCATATCAAACAAGTCCATCCCAGTTGACATCAATTCCAACACACTTGTAGCCACTAGCCATCCATACAATTCCAACTATCCAACAATCTCCCCCTTTGGCATTGATGGAAACAAAATAAGCTCCCCCTGAAATGAGGCATGGTCTTCTTGATGGCTTCTCCAATGCAGCAATAATCTTCTCCCCCTTTTTCATCAATGGCAAAGGATGATTTCGAGAACTCCCCCTAAACCAATGCAACCTACTCTTAAATTGATCCCACATGCTGAGTAGTTGCCAACACACACAAAAATTGAGTCATTTGGGAGAAGGAATCATGATTCCTATTTGATGCCTATGACATTCAAAGGGTTATCTTTCCAATGGCTTGGTAAAGATATCTGCAAGTTCCTATTTAGTGGCCACATATTCAAGTCTAACAACATTGGCTGCAACCTATTCCCTTAAGAAATGGAACTTGATAGGGATATGCTTGGTCTTTGAATGCATTAATGGATTCTTAGAGATGTTGATGGCACTAGTATTATCACACATGATTGGAATAGGATCATTCAAATCTACCTTAATTTCCTTTAAGGTCTTCTTCATCCATAGGATTTACGAGCAACGGGTGGCAGCTACAATATACTCCACTTCACTTGTTGATAAAAAGATGGAGGCTTGTTTCTTGCTGACCCATGACACTAAGTATTTTCCCAATAAGAATGTTGCATCTGAGGTGCTTTTTTTGTCATCAATATTTCCTACCTAATTAGCATCAGTGTAGGCCTTCAACTTAAATTATCTGCTCTTAGTATACCATAGTCCATAATATGTTGTTCCATGTAGATATTTGAAAATCATTTTGACATCTATAACATGACTTTCACGAGGGAATGCTTGAAATATGGACACAAGGCCCATCGCTTGAATGATGTCTAGTCGCGAAGTTGTGAGATACAACAAGCTTCCTATCATGGATTTGTATTCAGAATAATTTACCAGCAATGTTTCATCTTCTTTACACATTTTGCAACCTGTAACCACAGGTGTGCTAACTGGTTTGCAACATTCCAGCTCAAACTTCTTCAAAGTTTTTTGTAGGTACTTGGATTGGGAGATAAACACTCCATTTTGAGACTAATAAATTTACAATCCCAAGAATAAAGACAGTTCTCTTATCATGGAAATTTTGAACTCTATTTGCACATTGTTTGCAAATTGATGTCCCAATTGTTCCATGTTGTTGCCAAATATTATGCCATCCACGTATACTACTACAATCAATAGATGATAACCTTCAAACTTGATGTATAAATTCTTATCTACAATACCTTTCTTAAAGCTCTGTTGCAGAAGGTATTGATCCAGTCTTGCATACCAAGCTTTGGAGCCTGTTTGAGTCCATACAGGGCATTTTTTATTTTGCACAATGATCCAAAACGGATTTTTGATAGACTCCTAAGTCTAAGTGTTCCTCACTGGGGAAAATGAAAGTCCAAGGAAGTTCCTAGACATAGTCCCATTGAAGAGATCTTTTCATTCTGAATCTACTACAACTTGAATGGGAAAAAATGAACTTAGGATGCAAAAGTTATGGTAGAAAGAAGATGCCCTTTGTTCCTTGGAAAAAGAGGCAAATCTTCAAAAAAATGGCCTAAAAGGCTTTATGAAGAAAAATCACATCGGAGGAGGTCAAAGGTGGACTTAAGCAAAAAGGGGAAGCACCCCCGATCGCCGATCCCTGACATATCGGGTTGGAGGCAGGCTTGTGTGTATATAACCTAAGGCGAGACCCGGGCCGATGCGATATCGCGATCACTGATATCGGCGAATCGCAATTGGTGACGGCATAAGGCAAAGGACAGACCCCTGGGCCGAGCGATGTTGCAATCACCGAAATCAGCAAATCAGCGTCGTTGATGGCATGGGACTTAAGGTCGACGATCCCCAACGCCAATAAAAAGGTTGGACCCGATAAATTTTCAAAGCCCGATTGTGTAAAATTTCAGGTCCAGGGATTCGGATTTTCACATATTTCCCGTGTATTTTGGATTTTACCCAAAACACATATGCGATGTGATAAGCAATGAATCCATACCTGAAAGGGTTTTTTAATGCAAATATATATTATTTCAAGTCCGGTAAAACGGGATTTTCATGTTTTAATGTATTTTTAAATACAAAGCGAAATCACGATACAAGTAGGATTTCGGGTGGGCCAAACGTTGTACGTGGTTTTGGTCAGGCTTCATCTAAGCCCATACACTAGCTACCACGTGTCCAAACCCTGGAGAGAGAAAACCACCCTTATCAAGCGGTTAACCCCCGTACGAAAGGGCCGCCCGAAATGAACCTCAGCTGTTGGATCTAGACCTCTCAGATCAACGGCGAAGATGTGATAAGCAATTAAAAGGTGGATTTCTGGATATTTGAAGTCCGATAGACTGCATTTGGTGGTTTTTCCCGTGTTTTACAGTGTTTCTCTGTGTAAATAGGGAACCATTGTTTCTGGGGATTTCAAGTGCCAATGGCTCCTTCCGTTAGAAAATAGGTGGTCACCATACCTTGGGACGTTAGCAATGGATGTTAAATGCCCCAGAAGGAAGATGAAGGGACAACAACCGGGAGCTAGAGAGCTCGAGAGCTTAAAAGAATAGACAAGCGCTGATAGGCTTAAAAGTCATTTAATGACAGAGATAGAGAGGTTGTTGAGTCTAAGAGAATTATTGAGAAGCTAATGCAGAAGGAAAATGCAGAGAGAAAAAGCTGAAGTGCAGAGCAGCTGAGACAGTCGCTTGGAGGTCAAGCGGACTATTGGGAGCTCAGAGAAGCCAGAGCCAAAGAGCCGAAGCCAGAGATAGAGCTGAAGAGCTAGATCTAGAGCCAAGAGCAAGAGCCAAAGCCAAAGCCAAATCCAAGATCCAGAGCGAGAGCTAGAGCTAGAAAGTCGAGAGCCTCAGAGCCAGAGATCAAATGGTGCCTAAACCCATTATTTCTGTGTAAGATAGTGGAGTCGAGCCAAGAGCTTGTAAAAAGGACTTAGACCATAATCCCAGAGAGCCTAGTTGAGTTAATTAGAGATCAAGGAGATGTAGCCCAAGAGTTTTGGGTGAACTCCTCATTAAATTGGTGTCTTATGTGTGTTGTTTTAGTGTTGCATTATATCTGCTGCTTTAGTTACTGTTATATCAGTTCAAGTAAATAGACTTAAAACACATAAACAGTCAACAATAAACATAAGCATACACCTTATTTCAAGCAAATATTTAATTTTGCATTGGTTAATCATAAAGACTTGGGAATATTTAAGCTTTGGAAGTGGGAGAGGTTCTTGTAAGTTAGACAAGAAGCCTAAGTGCCCCATTTTCAGATCAGGTGGTATCAGAGCCTGAGATTAATTAATCTCACCTTCAAAGAAGGTTATATGAGAATGCTTTATTGACAAAGCAAATATTTCTTGTCTGAAAGGTGTTTGGGCAGTCAAGGATTGATTGTCTTAATGATTGTATGCTTGTTGTAGACTGACTATTGTTTGAGTTTGCAGAGTTGAAGGGAAAGCTATTGATAGCTCATTCCGGGAAGGGCAAGAAGGAAGAAGGGTTGAAGGCATTCTTCTATTCCAAAGGACCTCAAAGAAATCCTTGAAGCACGAGAGGTTTGTTGCAAAAGGTTGCTTTATAACACTCTTTATTAATCTTGTTTGAAGTTCTTTTGTTCATTGGTATAATGACAACTTCTACAAGTGAATCCTCAAATTCCTCCTTCATCACATGACTTTACGATGGAGACTTGAAGCAAGACTTTATCATCATGATGGACAAGGTGAGAGAAATGTATGAGGATGGAAGGAAGGGCAACAAACTTAGAGAGCGGTTGAATTCCATGAAGGAAGAGAAGCAGTTGGTTTCTGATAGACTGCAAGAAATGGAGAGGCCACTTCATAATGCAAATATGAACCTGAAAATGATGCATGAGTTGGAGTCACAGCTCTTTGTTGCCAAAGAAGCCTTGGTCAAGTATCAGCTTGAAGAAGAGGTAAACCATTTCAATTTGTCTTCAAATTCCTCTAAGAATGATTATATTGGTTCTTTTGAAAAACATACTAGAGGCATAGGTTCCAAGCTAATTTCCAAGATGGGCTATGAAGGAAAGGGCTTGGGAAAGCATGCACAAGGTATCGTTGAACCAATAATGGCCAAGGAAAGGCCTAAGTATTTGGGTCTTGGCTATGGAGAGTCTTCTGGAGAAAGTTCCAAAGCTGCCATGAAGGCCATTGAAATAGTCCCAAGGAGGAGTTTCATTACATGTCCTCCACCTCAAGAGTGTGAAGGTTGTATTCAGGAGGAATGCAATAGCTTGAAACATCATTTGCAGGATGCAAGTGTTCAGAAGCACACACTTGAACCAGAGAGTTGGGGAGATTTTGAAAGCCTTGAAGAGATTGATGGTGTTCCAAAGGGAGCCACTTCTTCATTTGCTTCACCTCCTCATGAAGGTAATAAAGGTGAAAGAGGAAGGTATAAATCTGGTTCTAATCATCTTCCTTTTGATTTTGCAAAGCATGATAAATTTCCACATAGATATGGGAAAAGAATTGCATGTTCCTTTTGTGGTTTGGATAACCATCATGTTTCTAGATGTTGGAAGAGAATGGCCACATACAAGAAACTTTTGAAGGAAAAGAAGAAAAAATCCAAAGGTCTAGTGGCCAAGGAAAATCATATTGTCAAGAGGATACACATGTGTTGGTCTTTCTGCCATAAGAAAGGGCATATTGCTGAAATATGTTGGACTTTGAACCCAGAAATGCTTCCACAAAAGCTGAGGAAAGTGGAAAGAGAAGATGGCAGAAATGGAAAGGAAGTTTCCATGAATGAAGTGTCTTAGGATGATTCACATGTTGATACTGATGGGTGGACAAAGGAAAGACCTTGGAACTAGATTAGTAAGAAATGGATAGAGTTATTTTCCAATTAAGGTTGCATGTCTATTGATGCATCTATTTTCATTTCTTTGTTGATGAGATGCAAGTTGCAGGTTTCTACCAAGAAGGTGAATGGAAAAAGGGTTGAGTAGGAAACTCAATTTTTTTCTGCAACATTATATTCCATTTCAGCTTCAAAAGTACAATGTTCTTAAGTAAAAGTTGAGGGATGAAATGAATGCATGACCATGATGTGCATGGACACATGGATTTTGATGTTTTCCTTGTTTTGAACATGTATATGTAATTAACTTGTAGGTTTGATTGCTTTGGCATGCATGTGATGTAATGTTGACTTGGGAGAAGTTAACTTGGTCTCCAAGATGGAGATAATAATGAAGTGTTTCATCTTTAGAAAAGAGTCCTAATGGTCTTTTTCTACATGTTTGACTTGAAGAGTCATTTGTTTAAAGGCATGTTTTGTGGGCTTGTTGTCTAGTCCATAATTTGTATGCAGATGTAAGACATGGAGGTGTTCACAAGATGTGAAATCTATTTCTTTTGTTGAAGCAAGAGTTTAGCCCATCCAGTTGTTGTCTATGTTCTTGTTGTTGTTAACAGTTGTTGTTGACAGCTTTTCAAACAAGTACAAATAAAAGTTTTGTGGAGCAGATGAACTTCACATTTGTTTGAGCCAACTTGGATCAATGATCAAGGCAAATAAGTTCAAACCACCTTCTATGGCCATTTTAGTAGAAGTTCTGTAGGAAGGCAAGGAGGAAGATAGTTCTTCCTAGGAAGACCAGCCCATCCAGGAAGAGAAGTGGTTAGAGACTTTGGTTCAGAGGCACTATGCAAGGCAAGTGTGTGGAGGCTGAAAGAAGAGGGTTTTTTTACTCTTAGGTACTGTTCAATCAGTATATCAGTATATTGGAGACGAAAAGTTCTTTTAGTGGGAAGGCATGATCCAAAATGGATATTAGATAGACTCCTAAATCTAAGTGTTCCTCACTGAGGAAAATGAAAGTCCAAGGAAGTTCATAGACATAGCCCCATTGCAGAGATCTTTTCATTCTAAATCTACTACAACTTGAATGAGCAAAAATGAACTTAGGATACAAAAGTTATGGCAGAAAGAAGATGCCCTTTGTTCCTTGGAAAAAGAGGCAAATCTTCAAAAAATGGCCTAAAAGGCTTTATGAAGAAAAATAGCATCGAAGGAGGTCAAAGGTGGACTTAAGTGGAAAGGGGAAGCACCCTCGATCACTGATCCCTGACATATCGGGTCGAAGGCGGGCTTGTGTATATATAACCTAAGGCGAGACCCAGGCCGATGCAATATTGTGATCATCGATATCGGTAGATCGCAATTGGTGACGACATAAGGCAAAGGATGGACCCCTGGGCCGAGTGATGTTGCGATCGCCGAAATCGGTAGATTAGTGTCAATGATGGCATGGGACTTAAGGTCGGCGATCCCTGATGTCGATAAAAAGGTCGGACCCGATAAGTTTTCAAAGCCCGATTGTATAAAATGTCAAGTCTGGGAATTCAGATTTTCACGTATTTCCCGTGTATTTGGGATTTTACCCAAAACACATATGTGATGCGATAAGCGATGAATCCAAACCCAAAATGGTTTGTTAATGCAAATACATATTATTTCAAGTCTGGTAAAGTGAGATTTTCATGTTTTAATGTATTTTTAAATACAAAGGGAAATCACGATACAAGTGGGATTTCGGGCGAGCCAAAGGTGGTAAGTGGTTTTTCCCGGGCTCTGTCGAGCCCATACACTGGCTGCCATGTGTCCAAACCTTGGAGAGAGAAAATCACCCTTATCAGCCAGTTAACCCCCGTATGAAAGGGCCACCCAAAATGAACCTTAGCTGTTGGATCTAGACCTCTCAGATCAACAGTGGAGATGTGATAAGTAATTAAAAGGCGGATTTATGGATATTTGAAGTCCGATAGATTGCGTTTGGCATATTTTCCTGTGTTTTATAGTGTTTCTCTATGTAAACATGGAACGACTATTTCTGGGGATTTCAACCGCCGATGGTTCCTTCTGTTACAAAACAGGTGGCCACCATACCTTGGGACGTTAGCAATGAATGTTAAATGATCCAAAAGGAAGATTAAGGGACAACGACTGGGAGCCAGAGAGCCCGAGAGATGAAACAAATAGACAAGCATCGATAGGCTTAAAATTCGTTCAATGATAGAGACAGAGGGGGTTGCTGAGTCTAAGAGCACGATTGAGAAGCTAAAGTATAAGGTAGAAGCAGAGAGAAAACATTGATGTGTAGAGCAGCTGAGATAGTCGCTTGGAGGTTAAGCGGACTGCTAGGAGCTTAGATAAGCCAGAGCCAAAGAGCCGAAGATAAGCCAGAGCGAGAGCCAAGAGCAAGAGCCAGAGCGAGAGCTAGAACCAGAAAGCCGAGAGCTTCAGAGCCAGGGATAAAATGGTGCCTAAACCCATTGTTTCTGTGTAAGATAGTGGAGTTGAGCCAAGAGATTATAAAAAGGACTTAGACCATAATCCCACAGAGCCTAGTTGAGTTGATTAGAGCTCAAGGAGATGTAGCCCAAGAGTTTTGGGTGAACTCCTCATTAAATTGTTGTCTTATTTGTGTTGTTTTAGTGCTACATTATATCTGTTGCTTTAGTTGTTGTTATATCAGTTCAAGCAAATAGAATTAAAACACATAAATAGTCAATAATAAACATAAGCATACACCTTATTTCAAGCACATATTTACTTCTGCATTGGTTAATCATAAAGACTTGGGAATATTTCAGCTTTGGAAGTGGGAGAGGCTCTTGTAAGTTAGATAAGAAGCCTAAGTGCCCCATTTTAAAGTCCTTATCTTCAGTGAGCATGAATTCTTTCCGCTGCTCAATATAAACCTCTTCATCCAAATATCCATTGGGAAATGCAAAATTTACATCCATTGGATATGCCTTGATATTTTTATGGCTGGAAAAGGCAAGAAACATTCTGATAGATTTTAGTCTCACTACTGTTGCAAATTTTTCCTTGAAGTCTACCCATTTTATCTAGGCATACTCTTTGCAAACCAATCGAGTCTCCTAATTACTTGATCCTACTCATTTAGCTTGTTTTTGAAAACCCATTTGGTTCTAATGAGGTTTTTCTCTTTAGGTCTTATAATAAGCTCCCAAGTGTTATTAGTTTCAATTTGGTCAAGTTCTTCATTCATATCTCTCACCCAGAACTTGTCCTCACTTGCCTGACTTATATTTTTAGGCTCAATCTGAGACAACATAGCAAGATTTGCACAACTTGAACTGCCAACGAGTTTCCTCCTGGTCTAAACACCATGTATTTGATCTCCAAGAATCTGAATCTCAAGATGTTCCTTTTGTACATACCTAGAAGGTGTTTTGGTCCTTGGATTTGTGCTCGTTTCCTTGACTTCATTATCTGAATATGTTTCTTCTTTATTCGAAGGTTCAATATCTAACTTTTCTTCTCCACCTGAGTTCATGGTTCCCTAGGAGGGCTCGATATGTGAAACAATTTCATATACTACTACATCAATGATATCTTCAAACCTCTTTGTCCATTTGTTGTAACACTTGTATCCTTGGATTCAAGCATAGTACCCAAGTAATATGCCCTCATCAGAGCATGAATCAATTTTTTCCGATATTTTTATCATTCCTTTTGTTAAAGCATTTGCCCCAAACACCCTGAAGTGTTTCATTGATGTAGGTATTCCCTTCCACAAGTCATAAGGGATTTTATCATTGTTAAGCCAGGGTTTATTTTTGTTTGATATGTACACTGCTGCTTGAGCTGCTTCTCCCCATAATATGTGGGATATGTCTACTTCATCCAACATATCTCTATCCATTTTCTGGATTTTTCTGTTCTTTCTCTCCACTACTCCATTTTGTTGTGGAGTTCTAGCCACTGAATGATGCCTCCTAATGCCATGAACTTCACAGAATTCTTCAAACTCTCTTGAAGTGTATTCTCCTCCTCTGTCTAATATTAAGCACTTTATCTTTAAGTATTTCTCATTTTTCGCTTACACTTTAAAAATTTTAAAATGCTTAAATGTTTTTTATTTTTCTTTTAAGAGAACAATCCAAGTGACCTTGGTAAAATCATCAATGAGAAGCATGAAATACCTTTCTCCTTTTGGGGTTTTTTCTCTCGTTAGGCCACAAATATCTGTGTGAATTAGCTCTAGTGGTCTAGACGAGGAGAAATCTTTTGAATTGAAATGAGTCATAGTATGCTTGCCAAATTGACATGACTTGTAGATTGAGATATCAGACATTGATAGTCTTGGTAATCCTCTTACATCTCCAAGCTTGTTGAATTTTATTAAACTGACAAAATTCATATGGCCAAGCCTCCTGTGCTATAATTGTTCTTCATTCGTCTTGCTTAAATAAAATTTTACTTTGGAGTCATCAAACACATATAATTGTGAGTTTTGATTTCTTTTCCCACCAACTTTCCATTCTTCACATTGTGGATCTCACAGTACTTGGATCGAAAGGTCACATCATAGCCATTATCACAAATTTTTCTAACACAAAGCAAATTTTACTTGATACCTTCCACATACAACACATTCTGTTCTTTTTTCTTTTGATCAAGGCTGGCTATTCCTTTACTTGTAATTCTCACTGGAGCATTGTTACCGAACATGAAAATTTTACCTCTATCCTTTTCCTTTAGCAACACAAACTTACTCTTATCCCCAGTCATATGCTTGGAGCATCCACTATCCACATACCATCTATTTTCTTGATTTTGTGTTGATAGAGCGAGTCCACATTCCATGTTCTTTCCAGATTTTCATTTCCAATTCTTCTTATCCTTTCAAACAACTGACTTCCAAGTGTTCTGAGACCTGGATGGATACTCTATCCTACTTTTTCACTCACTTGCCTTGTGCCAAAAATTATTACATTTAAAACATTCAACATCACTCATTAGGAGAGAAAAAACATTTTGATTTTTGAGTGTAGAGTTTTGAAATCTAAAATTTTGATACTTATTGTATCTGAAATTTTCATCTCTTTCAATTTTCATCCTTTTACAATGAATAGCCTTATGCCCAAAGAAGTGACATTTGTGAAAATGACCATAGGATAAATGAGAGTAACTGAAGTTGGAAGGTTCATGAGTTAGTGGATGAACGTATTTATTTTGTCTGGTTGATTGATTCATCCTCTGCTGGTGTGGTTCCTTGGGGTAGATGAAGTTATTATTCCAATGAAGGGATCCTCTCTGGTTTCCTCCCTTTTTGTCTTCATTGGTTCTTTCTTGATGCATCTTCACATTGCTATGAGGTTCCTAATATATCACAGACCTGAAGTTCATCTTTCCCATAGAAGATTCTTGTGGTTTGAAGTAACCCAGGCCTATTTTGTTTCCTGAAGATTTGGGCTGCTTAGTATCTGATCTAGCTTTCTTGTTCCTTCAGAAAATTTCTCATTTATTCCTTTTTATATCTTTATTTTCTCAAGATGTGTTCTTAGAGAGACAACCTCTTAGCCTCTGTCAATTCTCTTCCCATTCATGGATCAATCTTGAAGAACATCTTCCTTTCGTTTAACTTCTTCTAGTTTGAATTTCAAGGATAGAATTTCATCTTTGAATGTTTTTTAGATCATTTTCTTCTTTACCTTGAACAACTCTTGTTTTAATTTATTGTTCTCTTCTTCTAGTTTCTCACATGTTCCTTGTTTTTCTTCTAGTAGAAGAGCTAAACTATCTTTGCTTTTAATGGCTTCTTCAAGTTTTTCTTTTTGATAAACAAACTCCTCATTGTCAGAGTTGTACATGCCTTCTTCATCACGTTGTAGCTATTTTATCAACTTCTTATTATTTTTCCTTTCTTTCTTTAACTCATCAAGAGCACTGATGAGTTCCCCTTCAAGGTCCACCACCCCTTCTTATTCTTCTTCCTCTTCAGAGTCAATAATATTTTGGTTCTTGGAGTCTTTTCCAATTACCATCCATCAATACTTATATGAATTATCCTTTGAAGATTTTTCATTGTTTGACTCTGGTGCTGAGCTATCCTCTTTGGAGTAGAGCCTTTTTTCTTATAGAACTTCTTATTATGATGTTTCTAAGACTTGCTTCCAAATTTATGATAATATTCCTTTTTAGCCTTTTCTTTGTAAGGGCATTTGGACGAAAAATGCCCAAATCTTCCACGGTCAAAACATTTAAAGGGAAACTTTCCTTTATATTTTCCTGAGCCACGCTTCAGTTTCCTGGCTAATTGAGCCATCTCCTAATCATATTCATGATTGGATAAATCTTGATGATCTTTGTGCTCCTTGGCCTTGTTCAACACTTTGAGCGTTGCTTCCTTAGGTTCATACTTTTCTCTTCCTACTCTTAGCTCATAAGCAGTAAGAGTATTGAGCAATTGATCCATCTTGATAGTTTTTAAATTAGCCATCTCTTCAATAACTAATATTTTGGCATTAAATCTCATGGGAAGAGATCGTAATACTTTTTGAGCAATCATATCTTCCTTGACTTCTTCACCAAATCCTCTAATAATATTGGTTACTTCATCAACTCTGAGGAATTATTCTGTTATGATTTCATAATCACTCATTTTTAAGCTTTCAAACCTCATTATAAAGGTTTGAAGTTTTGCCTACTTGACTTTGTCATCTCCTTCATGACTCTCATTGAGCTTCACCCACACTTCCTTAGTAGATTTACAGTGCATAACCTTTACAAGTTTTGATTTACTAAGGCCAAAGATAATGGAATTATTGTCTTTAGCCTTATTTCCATACATTTTTTTACCATCTGCATCAATGGGAGGAACATCAGGTGCATTATAATCTACTAGTACAAACGTTGAAATGTCTACTCCCAAGGACATAAGATATGCTTCCATCCTTACTTTCTAAAAGGCATAGTTTGTCCCATCAAAGACTGGTATTCTTCTTGAGTAAGCATCTTGACTCTCTTGCCTAGACATAATTCCTTATGGATCTACCTTCTAGTGGTGTGAATGTTCCCAAAGGAACCAAGCTATGATATCAATTGTTGGAATAATAAATTACTAATAAGGGGGAGGGTGAATCAGTAATAGTGAGGTTCTTAAAAGTTTTACTAAATATGTTTTTAGTTCTTTCCTATATTGTCTGATGCTTAAAAGAGCATTCATACATAATACAAATGAGAAACAATATGAGACGTAGCACTCCCTATTCTCTAAACTTTTGTGTTGTATTCCACAGGCTCTCTACAACACTCTTCTCTAGTTCAAAAATTAGGCTAGTTGCTCATCTCACACACACTTTGCTCTCATTCTTGAACACTTGCAACAAAACTCTCTTGCCCCAATTTTCTCAATAGAAAGCACTGGTTTTGTTCATATGATACACACGACTCAATGTTGCCTTTCCTTCCTGCTACCTCACTTCCCAAGTGTACCTATATATAGCTCCTCCATGTTGTTGCTGTGTCTAATGTTACAATTCTGCTACCTCATTAAACTTTGAATATGGGCACCTAAGGAATTTACCGACTCTCTGTATGGTTCTTCATGCTAAGAATTAATCTCTTTTCCCTGAGGCTCTCTATGCGTATTCATGGCTTTATGAGATTTATTGTACCTCAGGATCACCCCGTTTTTTTTTAACTTTGAGATAGGCCTTATGCTCTTATCTGCGACTCATTGTTCTTGTTGCCTTTACACAATGATATCTTCCTATATCATTAACTCCATTAATAAAATCCTTTGAATTTCAATTAATCTCAAGTTGTTAACCCATTCAACCTTTAGTACCTTTGTACAACAATATCAAGGCTTCCCATATCGTAACTTTTGTTAAAAGAGATGTTATGAAATTGCGGGATCCTAAGGGTTTGAGTCCATTCATGCTTAACCCCTTATTATTTTTTTCATATGATCAGGTGTTGTGGCCTGGGGCTTAGCGCTTAGGTGCTAAGGCCTCTAGGATATTGCTAGGGAACTATCTCCTTATGTATTTTCTCTCGCTCTTGGTACTTTGAGATAAGTTTGAGGCACACCATAGCTCTTCTGCATCATAACTTTTTCAAATTAATTATGGAGGATTTTTTAGGTTTCAACATCCAAAATAGTTTTCTCGTGAAATCACACAACACTTAGGTGCTCAATGCTTCTCTACTCCCTTGCTCCTTATTGGGTGTGTTTTGTATTATTTCCACGACTAGTCACACACGCGGGTAGGTCGCAAGGGGGGCGACATCCACCCATTTTTGTTGCGTCCGGCGCAGTAGGGGGGGGGGGGGGAACCCCCTATTGGAGGGTTTCAGGGGGGTAGTAGCCCCTTGCATGGGGTTCGGGGTAGCGTGTTGGGCATGGAATCCCCCCAAGGCATGTTTTGGGGCTTAAAGCCCAAGTTTTGACCAAGTTCTTTGTAAAGGCTCCACAATTTGTGGGCGCGGAGTGCGAAGTCATAACAGAGTCACAGGGTTGTTCGCCCTTGTTTTTATAATATAATGTCAGCTTAATAGACCTACCCATGGTCCGCAGACCATGGAATTGTATAAATAGAGCGAGGCTCTAAGTGTAGAAGATAATGAATAGAAGAAATAGAATAGAAGCATGATGAGTTTAAGAGCTTGAGGTGAAGTGTAAAGTGTGTCTTTGGGTCATAGAGTAGGGAAAGGCTCTGCAACTGAGTGCGCAGAGGCCTAGTAGTCCATAGTTGAGTTCGTCGATCCTTACCGCTGAGTGTGCAGGGCAAGTCAAGTCTATAACCATTGGAAACATCAATAAAGAGAAGTTTTATCACATTTTTGTGTATATTTTCCTGTTTTATGTATTATTGGGTATGAATTACAAGTTTACTGTGTATTTGTTGTGTGAACTCGTATAAATGTGTTGTATAAATAAATATAACATAAGGCATACATTTACATGAAGATAACTAACTGGGGTAGGAAGATAAGTAAGATCTCAAGTGTGACTTAGGGATATAGCACAGAGCGCTGCTCCAGTAGTGCAAAAGCACCACAGACCTTGGTTAGGGTTGCACGAAGGCAAGTATATCAGGGCAGGGAAGTGCGCGAAGCAACCTGCGTGAAGGAACTAACAGTTGGACCAAATCAACCTCTCAGACATCTCCAGGGTGCAGAACCCTGGTTCGAGCACCCCCGCATACTACTTCGGGTGAGACCTCTATCTGTGCTCCATGGACTGTTGCCGAAAGGGCTAGTAGTATAGGATTTGTTTGGCTAAATTAACTCCGAACCTGGGTCAGGCCCCAACAAGCCAACAAATGGTTCGAGCAAGCTCAGGGACCATCTGACAGGCTTCTTCTAGTACCTGTACCATCTGCCTATTCTGTGCCAGCACTTCGTCGCGCTGCAAGATCTGCCTATTTTGTTAGCTTAGTACTTGTAGAGCACAGCTCTCCCTAGCCTGTGGTTCTACAGTAATCCCACCCTGTAGAACATAGCAACAGAGGCGCGCATCCACAGACTAGCATCAGGGGTGCACGAGGCACGAGAAGAAATGACTAATATTTAGCTGGAGCTGAATCTTTAGATCACAAAGCTACGGTTGAAGGCACAACCATCCACCCCTCTGGAAGTAAGAGAACAGCGCACCAACGCTATTACATCAGTGCTGGACGAGATCGACAGTGCAGTAAGGGACTACACCAGAATGTTGGAGGAGTCATTTGAGGTCCTCACGAATCTACAGGAGAACCCCAACATCTAGCACTTAGAGACAGAGGTGCGTGAACTACAGCAGCAATATGATAGTGTCAAAAGGACCATGCAAATGGTGGCCCTCAACCAGAGGCTCGCACAGATGCAACAAGCCAAAGTGCTGAAAGAATAGGTGGATGCAACACGACACAAAGAAGTAGTCCTAAAGGCGCTTGTTTAGCCTTGGATTGACGAGGCCTTCACCATCATAGCAAGAATTGAAGGAAAGCTCACAAAAATGCAGGGGACATAGGAAAAGGTCCAAGGAAGTAGTTTTGACATCACAGTCACGAAACAATGGGTATAGGAGATCCAGTAAGCAACCACTTAGTGCGTTGCCAACCTTGCCGCTATTCAAGCAGAGTTAGAGGGACTCTGTGTGAAGATCTATGCACTGACAGAGTGACTCGAGGGCGAGTCATGATGTTTGAGTTGGGGGCCTATTGGGCGTGGAATCCCCCTAAGGCATGTTTTTGGGCTTAAAGCCCAAGTTTTGACCAAGTCCTTTGTAAAGGCTACGTGATTTGTGGGTGCAGAGTGTGAAGTCATAATAGAGTCACAAGGTTGTCCACCCTTGTTTTTATAATGTAATGTCGGCTTAATAGACCTACCCATGGTCCGCGGACCATGGGATTGTATGAAAGAGCGAGGCTCTAAGTGTAGAAGATAATGAATAGAAGAAATAGAATAGAAGCATGATGAGTTTAAGAGCTTGAGGTGAAGTGTAAAGTGTGTCTTTGGGTCGTAGAGTAGGGAAAGGCTCTACAACTGAGTGCGCAGAGGCCTAGTAGTCCGTAGCTAAGTTCGTGGACCCCTGCAGCTGAGTGTGCAGGGCAATCGAGTCTATAACCATTGGAAACATCAATAAAGAGAAGTTTTATCATATTTCTGTGTATATTTTCCTGTTTTTGTATTATTGGGTATGAATTACAAGTTTACTGTGTATTTGTTGCACGAACTCGTATAAATTTGTTGTATAAATAAATATAACATAAGGGATCCATTTACGCGAAGATAACTAACTGGGGTAGGAAGATAAGTAAGATCTTAGGTGTGACTTAGGGATATAGTGCATAGCGCTACTCCAACAGCACGGAAGCCCCATAGCCCCTGGTTAGGGTTGCGCGAAGGCAAGTATATCAAGGCAGGGAAGTGCGCGAAGTAACCTACATGAAGGGACTAACAGTTGGACCAAATCAACCTCTAAGACATCTCCAGGGTGTAGACACCTAGTTCCAACACCCCCCATACTACTTAGGGTGAGACTTCAGTCCGCGCTTCATGGACTGTTGCCAAAAGGGCCAGTAGTACAGGGATTTGTTTGGCTAAATTAACTTTGAACCTAGGTTAGGCCCCAACAAGCCAACAAATGCTTTGAGCAAGCTCAGGGACCATCTGACAAGCTTCTTCTAGTACATGTACCATCTTCCTATTTTGTGCTAGCACTTTGTCACGCTGCAAGCTCAACTGCTCCATGTTGATCCTTTGCTAGCTTAGTACTTGCAGTGCGCGGCTCTCCCTAGCACGTAGTTTTGCAGTAATCCCATCCTAGAGAATGTACCAGCAGAGACGCGCATCCACGGACTCGAAGCAGGGGTGTGCGAGGCGCGGGAAGAAATGACTAAGGTTTAGCTAGATCTGAACCTTCAGATCACAGAGCTACGGTTGAAGGTGCAATCGTCCACCCCTCTGGAAGTAAGAGAATAACGCGGTAGGGCTATTACATCAGTGCTGGACGAGATTGTTAGTGCAGTAAGGGACTACACCAGAATGTTGGAGGAGTCATTTGAGGTCCTCACGAATCTGCAAGAGGAACCCGACATCTAGCACTTAGAGATAGAGGCGTGTGAACTCTAGCAGCAGTATGATAATGTCAAAGGGACCACGCAAAAGGTGGCCCTCACCTAGAGGCTCGCGTGGATGCAACAGGCAAAAGTGCCAAAAGAATAGGTGGACACAACACGACACAAAGAAGCAGTCCTGAAGGTGCGCTTTCAGCCCTAGATTAACAAAGCCTTCACCATCACAACAACAATTGAAGGAAATCCTGCACAACTGCAGGGGACGTAGGAACAGGTCTAGGGAAGCAATTCTGACACCACAGTCTCAGAACAATGGGTATAGGAGATCCAACAGGCAGCCGCTGAGTGCGCTGCTGACCTTGCTGTTGTTTAAAAAGAGTTGGAGGGACTCCATGCGAAGAGCTCTGCACCGACAGAGTGACTCGAGGGCAAGTCACGATTTTTGTGTTGGGGGCTTGTTGGGCATGGAATCCCCCCAAGGCATGTTTTGGGGTTTAAAGTCCAAGTTTTGACCAAATCCTTTGTAAAGGCTTCACAATTTGTGGGCACGGAGTGCGAAGTCATAATAGAGCCACAAGGTTGTCTGCCCTTGTTTTTGTAATGTAATGTCGACTTGATAGACCTACCCATGGTCCGCGAACCATGGGATTGTATAAATAGAGCGAGGCTCTAAGTGTAGAAGACAACGAATAGAAGAAATAGAATAGAAGCATGATGAGTTTAAGAGCTTGAGTCGAAGTGTAAAGTGTGTCTTTGGGACATAGAGTAGGGGAAGGCTCTACAACAGAGTGTGCAGAGGCCTAGTAGTCCGCAACTGAGTTCGCGGACCCCTGCAGCTGAGTGCGTAGGGCAAGTCGAGTCTATAACTGTTGGAAACATCAATAAAGAGAAGTTTTATCATATTTTTGTGTATATTTTCCTGTTTTATGTATTATTGGGTATGAATTACAAGTTTACTGTGTATTTGTTGCGCGAACTCATATAAATGTGTTGTATAAATAAATATAACATAAGGGATCCATTTACGTGAAGATAACTAACTGGGGTAGGAAGATAAGTAAGGTGTGACTTAGGGATATAGCGCAAAGCGCTACTCCAGCAGCACGGAAGCCCCATAGCCACTGTTTAGGGTTGCGCGAAGGCAAGTATATTAGGGCAGGGAAGTGTGCGAAGTAACCTGCGCGAAGGGACTAACAGTTGGACCAAATCAACCTCTCAGACATCTCTAGGGTGTGGAAACCTGGTTCCAACACCCCCCTACTACTTCGGGTGAGACTTTGATCCAGACTTAAACAGGAACGCAAAAAATTACAGAGATAACCATAAACACAGATATGCAACAGAAATAATACTTCATTTCATTAATGTAAAATACTGAAACATGCCTACAAACAGTAATGGAAATAAACTAGCTAGGGCGATGGTAGCTTATTTCTGAGAAGAGATGTGGTGGCTACATGCCTCTGAACTGTGTTACAATGAGGCTCGAAGGCCTATTTATTGTTGAGAAACAATGGAAAACCCTTAACATTCTAAAACCTAACCCTAGAAGATGAAACGCCAAACTGTGGGCCCCGTTTGGGTAAATTGGTACACCAACTTCCCGGGGTCGTAACTTTGGCATACGATCTCCGTTTGACATGTACAATAGCTCGTTAGAAAGATCTATCCGAGCACTACCACTTTGGGAGACAACCCATGTTGCCCCAGATTTCCCAAAAAACGTTGTTTAGGGCCTCAAAACGGCTCCGGAAGTTCAGGACCCGAAAAACTACTAAAAATAGTAAGTTGTGCTACAATTAAGGAAACTAAAAATGCTGAGAGAAACAATGGTGGGGGTCCAGGTGGACTTGGAAGGTGGCCACCAATATCCACCTGGATCATTCCTCCCCCCTTAGGAAGCAATGGTCCACATTGCCTTGAGTTCCTCCATGAGATGAGGAAACTTTTGTTGAACTTGTTCCCTGGTGAGCCACTTGCCCTGGTGAAGGAGTTGGCCTGCTTTGACAACTTGATACAGTTGGATATTCTATTGGCGAGTGTTCTTGATCTGTTTGTCCATGATCCAGTCAGTTGCAGCTTGTTCCATGCAATCTGGATTTAATTCTGTGGGTGTGAGTTGTTCTGCAATGTCGGATGTGTCTAGCAATGGTGGAAAGTATGGCCAAAGGCGGTCCACATTGAACACTGGGTGTGGGCCAAGGAATGGGGGAATCATGAGCTCAAATGCATTGTCTCCCATAGCCTTAGTAATGGTGTAAGGACCATATCAGAGTGGTCTCAGTTTCTGATAGGCTCCAGTAAGGCGTTCCTTTTGCAAATGCAACCAGACTTTGTCACCCACCTGAAACTTTTGTGGCACCCGTTGTTGATCATGTCGCTGCTTGTACTTGGAATTTGATTTCTCCAAAATTTCGTGGACCTACTGGTGAATGTGTTGGATGTGCTCAATGAAGCTGGTGGCCTTACCTGTTTTGGACTGGACATGAGCTGAATGTATGTGAGTAGCTGCAAGTGGCATGGCCACATCAATTGGGCATAGTGGCTGGAATCCCAAACCCACCTAAAAAGGGCTATGGCCAGTGGAGCTGTGAAGAGCTCGGTTGTAGCTGTGTTGAACATAGGGGAGGCTCTCGTCCCATGTGCGTGGATGCTTTGAGTTATACATGCGCAGAATGTGCACAATCATCCTATTGACAACCTCTATCTGGCCATTAGTTTGAGGATGGAAGGTTATGGACTTCGTGAATTTGGTGTCCAGCATTGATCAGAGACTGGACCAAAATGTGCGGAGGAACCGACTATCCCGATCTGAGATGATAGACTGTGGGATCCCAAAGTGCACCCACACTCGTTCAAAGAAGAGTTTAGCAGTGGCTTCTGCTGTGATATTCTTCTTGCAGGCCGCCATAATGGCCATATTTGAGAACCTGTCGACGACCACAAAAACACAATCATTTCCATTCTTAGTGGAAGGCAGGCCTGACATGTAATCCATGGAGATGGATTCCCAAGGTCGACTAGGGGTAGGAAATGGGGTATAGAGGTCGTGATTCTTGATGGT
Source organism: Pinus tabuliformis (assembly GCA_031772625.1). NCBI lineage: Eukaryota > Viridiplantae > Streptophyta > Pinopsida > Pinales > Pinaceae > Pinus > Pinus tabuliformis. Next base: position 495,908,470 of record CM062808.1, on the reverse strand, counting down.
CGGTTTGGCAATGGCACAGGAAGTACATGATCTGATGTACTTCCCAACATCCTATCGAAGATTCAGCCAATAGAAGTAATTTTGCAGTGCTGCCATTGTTTTCTCGACCTCGAAATGCCCAGCAGCCCAACTGTAGTGTGCTTCCCAAATAATCTTGGCACGCTCGCTTGAAGGAACACAAAGGTGACCCAGGTGGCATAATAGGGCATCCTGGAGGTGAAAATCTGGAACATGTCGACCCTCCAAGAGTGTCTGGTATGTGTGGCCGAATTCTGGGTCGCGTTTGTAGAGAAGTGGCCAATCAGAAGTCTCATGCCCACAAGAGTTGAGCACGGTGGTTAACGCCATGATCGGTGGTCGACTAAGGCAAATCTGCAACATTATTGGTGCTACCCTTCTTATACTTGATATTCAAGTGGAACTGTTGCAGGTATGTAGACCACTTCTGATGGCGATCATTCTGTAATTTCCCTTGGGTCTGTATGAACTTTAGAGGTCAGTGGTCTGTGTGGATGACCGTTTCCTTCCCCAAAATGTAATGCTTCCATTGTCAGCAGGCCTGCACAATGGAATACATCTCTTTATCATAAGTGGGGTACTTCCGGACTGTGTCTGAAAGTGTTTCACTGTGATATGCCACTGGATGTCCATGTTGAGTAAGGACTGCCCTAATAGCATAGTCAGAGGCATCTGTCTTGACCTCAAATGGTTGTTGTAAATCTGGTAACGCGAGCACTGGTGCCGTGCAGAGGCGATACTTCAACTCTATGAATGCCTTCTGTTGAGATTCAGACCAAAAGAATTTTTCTTTCGCCCCTCCCTTGGTGACTTGACTCAAGGGCCAAGTAATATGAGAAAATCCCAACACAAACCTGCGGTAGAAGTTGGCAAGACCTAGAAAGCTGTGGAGCTCTGTTAGAGTGGTTGGAGATGGCCAATCCCAAATGACTTGGATCTTGGTTGGATCCACATGCACCCCCTGTTCATTAATGATGTATCCCAGATACTGAACCTGGTTCATGCCAAAAGTGCATTTCTCCAAATTAGCACATAGCTTGTGTTGCCACAGTGTTTGGAAAGCCTGTAAGATGTGGTGGAGGTGCTCTTCCAAACTCTGGCTGAAGATCAGAATGTCATCCAAGTATACTACTACAAATGAGTTGGTGAATGGCCACAAGATGTCATCCATTAGCCTCATGAAGGTTGCAGGAGCATTCGTCAATCCGAAAGGCATAACCAACCATTCAAAAAGGCCCTCCTTGGATTTGAAGGTAGTCTTCCACACATCAGAGGGTTCGATTGGTACTTGGTGATATCCTAACTTTAGATCGATCTTGCTGAAATATTTCACCCCCTTTAGTTGGTCCAGGAGGTCATCAATCTGTGGGATCGGGTACCTATTATGGAAAGTGATCTTGTTCAGTGCCCGATAGTCAATACAGAGTCTCCACGTCCCATCCTTCTTCTGTACCAACACGATCGGGCTCCCACAAGGTGATGAACTCGGACGGATGTGACCTTTCTGTAGGAGCTCCTGAATCTGCCTCTTGATTTTATCGTTCTCCAGAACAGAGCGCCGATAAATTGGTCCATTGGGTAGCGGCGCACCTGGGTTAGATCGATGGAGTGCTTGACCTGAAAGTGCAGAGGAACCCCTGCGGGGGAGGTGAAGATGTCCTTGTACTCCTCCACGACCTTGTCCATCTGTAGTTGTCGTGCAGAGGGGCCCTGTCTAGAGGCCACGGCCACCGTCTTCTTCTTTCCTTGAGGGCGTATCATCAGGAAAACAAATTTCTTGGTTTTGGAAATGAGCTTACTGCATTGTTTTGCAGTAATCAAAGAGATGGCGGTAGGTGGTGCTACCTCTGGTATCCTGTACAACTTATTTCCCAATGTAATAATAACAGCACGGGACCTTGATTCATACACAGCATGTCACTTCCACAAGTATGGTTATCCTAATAATACATCACAAACTTCAAGGGGAGCAATGTCACACAATACCTCATCCGTGAAGGGCTTGATGTTGTATGGAAGGCGACACTGCTGGCTCACGCGAAGATCTCGTCCTTGGTGAAGCCACCCAATGGTGTACGGTTGTGGATGTGTTGTGGTCGGTAAGCCCAACCGCTTCATGACTTCTACCGAAATGAGGTTCTTTTAGCTCCCGCTATCAACAATGAACTGTATCGAGGAGCCCTTTACCCACATCTCGGAGTGGAAGAGACGCTCCTCCTACTCTGGATCTTCGAGTTCATTTTTCTGGATCTTGGCGGTAGCAACAGTGGCGTTGGGATCCTCATCAATGATCTGCTTCCCTTTGTCATTCCCCTTATCGGGTTCTGACTCAGAGTCGGAACATGCATTTGATTCTAAAACCTTTAGCTCAGCCACCAGTGACTACTTGGCCCGACACTTACTTGTGTTGTGAGTGGAGCTCTTATGGAACTCACACCATTTTCCCATGTCCTTTTCTGGCTTCGCGACGCTGTTCTTTGCTTGCAGCTTTGGCAGGTTGTCTTGGGCTGCCCCACCTTGGCTTTGTCCTTTGTTCTATGGTTTAGGGGCACCTTTCCCTTGCTTTGGATTCGCAGATCCAAAGTCTCGCTTCTTTTGTTTAAAATTCTGCTCGACCTCGACGACATATCGGTATGCTGTGCCGAGCGAGGAGATGTTTAGGAATTGTATTTCTTCCTGGATGTACTTGTGCAGGAAGCCACGGTATTTGAGTATCAAATGCTGCTCTGAATCCTTGATACCCAACTTTGTGCGAAGGGTATGGAAGAGATTGGTGAACTCTGGCACGTCTTGGTTCCTTCCCTGCCGCAAAGTGGTCCACTTTATGTATTCATCCTCATAGCTTCCGACAGGGTAGTACTGCTCCTTGATGGCGTCTCAGAATGAATTCCAGGTGGGTGCGGCTGAAAATAGTGAGCCAGTACTTTCATCCTTCTGCTCGTAGTAGGTTTCCCACCAGTCCTTGAGGTGGGAAGCTACTTTGAGAAGAGCGAAAACAATCTTTTCCCGACTCGAAAATTCATGAACAGAAAAATAACCCTCTAGCAAATTTAACCATTTATCTACGGCATCTGCGTCTATCTGGCCCTGAAATATGGGGATTTCAAAACTAACTTGTACCTTAAAGGGCATGGCGTTTCCAGAGTAGTTGCTGGAAGTCGATGCGTCGCTTTTGGGTAGCCGCTGAAGGATCTGGGCAAAGATGTCCATCATCGCGTTCCGTTGTCGCTCGAGGGCTTCTTCGAGCAAGATTTTGATAGGATCTCTTTCCCCCTCGTCTTTCTTCTTATCCGCCATGGGAGGCCGTCGGGATTTGCGAGGCTGGTCTTGGAAAGGTTCAACCAGTTCAAGACCTAACTCCTTATATCCTGACCTTGTTGGGGACATGCAAAGAAAAACAGAGAAAAAGCAGACCACTCTGATACCACTGATCCGGACTTAAACAGGAATGCAACAAATTACAGAGATAACCATAAACACAGATATGCAGCGGAAATAATACTTCATTTTAATAATGTAAAATATTGAAATATGCTTACAAACAGTAATGGAAATAAACTAGCTAGGGCGATGGTAGCTTATCTCTGAGAAGAGATGTGGTGGCTACATGCCTCTGAACTGTGTTACAATGAGGCTCGAAGGGGCCCTATTTATTGTTGAGAAACAATGGAAAACCCTTAACATTCCAAAACCTAACCCTAGAAGATGAAACGCCAAACTGTGGGCCCCATTTGGGTAAATTGGTACACCAACTTCCCAGGGTTGTAACTTTGGCATACGATCTCCATTTGACGCGTATAATAGCTTGTTAGAAAGATCTATCCGAGCACTACCTATTTGGGAGGCAACATTGGTCCATGGACCTCTGTTGCCACAGATTTCCCAAAAAATGTCGTTTAGGGCCTCAAAACGGCTCCGGAAGTTCAGGACCCGAAAAACTGCTAAAAATAGTAAGTTGTGCTACAATTAAGGAAACTGAAAATGTGAGAGAAACAATGGTGGGGGTCTAGGTGGACTTGGCAGGTGGCCACCAATATCCACCTAGATCATACTTTAGTCCGTGCTCCATGAACTGTTGCCAAAAGGGCCAGTAATACAGGGATTTGTTTGGCTAAATTAACTCCGAACCTAGTTTAGGCCCCAACAAGCCAAAAAAACGCCCGTGGAAAAAAAAATGGACCCTATATTAGGTGGGCAGACCTACCTATGGTTTTGTGCATGGGTTTTTCACATGGTTTTGGGCATGATGGTTTTCTTCCCATGGTATTTTGTAGATCTGGTCAGGGGAACTATTGTTATGTTCTAATCCAGTATTAATGGATTGAGGTTTATGAATGCTTAGTCATATATATATGTATGTATTGTAACATTGAAAGGAGCATAATGCAAAATCAATCTTGTATTCTCGGTTTTGGGATCCAGAGGAAAATATTTGTATATTATTTTTATATTCTCGTCATTGTTTATTTTCTACTTTTAGAATTCATCTATAGGTAATTTATGTATAGGTTTAAAACCTACATTTGGTATTGGATCTATGTTGGCTTCAAGGGGATGCCTTTGCTTCTGAAGGTTTTTGTTCGAGCCTGTGGTAGACCCTATTTAGTGGGAGATCTGTGGGATCGATTCTTGCAGTGAAAGAAGATGGAAATCAATGGAAAGATAAATATTGAGAAATTTAATGGTCAGAGTTTTGAGTTGTGGAAGCTCAAGATGGAGGATTTTCTGATGGATAAATATCAATGCATTGTGGTATATCCAGGTACTAAACCAGCGGAAATGTCAGCAGAAGATTAGGTGAAGTTGGATTGGAAGACAAATAGAAAAATACGGTTGTGTATCTCAGATTCAGTATTGTTAAATGTATCAAGGGAAGCTACGTTGAAGGATTTGTGGGTCAATTTAGGGACTTTGTACCAATCTAAGTCTTTAGTGAGCAAATTGTTCATGCAGAAAAAGTTGTATAGCCTAAGGATGAAAGATGGAGACTCGGTGACAGAGCATATAAATGCCTTTAATATTGTGGTCAGCTAGTTTTTATCTGTTGATATAAAAAATTTAGATGAAGATAAGTGCATCAATTTGTTGTGTTCTCTGTCAGATGCATGGGATAGTCTGGTTGTTGTAATAGGTGGCAATAAACCTACCTTGAAGTTTGATGAAATAGTCTCATCCTTTATGTCCGAGGAGATGACATGGAAAAATATGGAGAGCCAGAATGGAGATGCCTTATATGTACAAGGAAGTTTCCAGAACATAAACAAAATTAAGTCCTCGAGTGGGATATCTAAATCTAAAGGGAGATTTAAATCTCCAGGAAAACCTATAAAGGTGTGTTGGAAATGCAGAAAGGAGGGGCACTTCAAAAAGGAATGTAGATCTAAAGTTCCTTAGAAAGGAAAGGGATTTGATGCTTCTCCTTCTACAAAGGCGAAAACCACCTCAGATGAAGGTGGGGATGTTTACTTGGATTCTTCTTCAAGTGCACATGTAGATCATGAGGCATTGTTGATTGACTCAAGTGCATCATTTCACTTCACTCCCCACAGGGATTGGTTCTACGAGTATGAAAAATATGATGTTGGTGATGTATTCTTAGGGGATGACAGGAAGGCTAGAATCGTCATACTTGGAAAATTCAAGCTGGAGTTGCAAGGTGGAAGGATTAGAACACTTCCGGGTGTTCTGCATATTTATGCATTGGCCAGAACTCCAATTTTTGTAAGCTAGATGGATGATGCAGGTGTAAAAAAAGTGTTCGATAAAGATACCTGCAAGATGGTTCAGGGAGCACTGATATTGATGAGGGAAGTTCAAATTGGAACTTCGTACAAGCTTTTGGGTACTATTGTTATTGGTGCATGCAATGGTTCTGTGGTTCCTAAAAGTGGAGTAGAAAATCTAGTGGTCTCTGGAGAAAATACCATGATATGGCATCAAAGGCTTGAACATATTGGAGAGAAGGGCCTTCGAATACTTCATGGTAATGGTATGGTAGAAGGTATGTCTAATTTCTCTCTGGATTTCGATTTCTGTAAACATTGTGTATATGGGAAGAAAAACCAAGTGAGTTTCCCCTCTGGTGCTAAGAGGGAAAAATGGATATTAAAGCTTGTGCAAAGTGATGTGTTTGGACTTGGGTCGGTTCCATCACTGGGTAAGTGTGTGCACTATGTATCATTAATAGATGAATTCTCAAGGAATACATGGATATATTTCCCCATGAAGGAATCTGAAGTCTTTGACAAGTTTAAAGAATTTAAGTCTCTCGTAGAAAACCAGACAAAGAAGAAGATAAAAGTGTTGATGACAGATAATGGTGGAGAGTTCTACAAGAACGAATTTGAAGAGTTCTATAAGAATTGTGGTATAGCATGGTAGAATACTAATCCATACACACCTCAGCGAAATGGATTTACAGAAAGAATGAACAAGATGTTGGTGGCAAAAGGCAAGAAGCATGCTCAGTGGTGTCGGGTTAGGATAGGAATTTTGGGCAAAGGCGGTGGAGACTGCATGTTACCTGGTCAACATATCACCTTCATCTATTGAAAATAGCAACAAGAAATGTTAAAAATAGAATCTAGAAATTCAAATTTAATTTGTCCTTGAATTAAATTGTGAATTAAATTGTAATCCTTTTCTCATAGCAACTTGTAATAGTTAACTAAGTTAAGTTGACTTATTTAGCTTAGGAATTTTGAGTTGGAAGTCTTTCTGAAGTCATGTATATGTTCTCCTTAAGTTTTAGGGGTCTAGGATCAGTTTAATTGTGATTTGTAATTAGATAACTCAGTTTACTGAGTTATGTTCAGTAAATTAGTTCCAAATTGTTTGTGGAACTAATAGAGAGTTAACAGTCAGTTAGTGCACTAGTGCATCCACAAGTGTCACTATAGTTAACTGAATATTCCATCATCAGACTCTCATGCATGTCGATTTAGAGAATGACCCAGTTGAGACTAGAGTGTAGGGAAAATATACTATTAGTTGTATGATTTACTGAGTTCTAAATATCATGCATGCAATTAGAAAAGGACCTAATTTTGGATTGTGTAGTTATGGATTAGGAATTTCGCTTTAAATATGAGCTAATTCTCTGAGGAATTGTGCAAAGAATTAGAAGCTTGGAGGCTTGGAAATTTGGCTAAGTATTGGCCAAAGGAAGTCATCAAGCGAGGGATAGGAAATACTTGTGCAGGTTAAGCTCAAGGTTGAGCAGATCATATTGTATTCATCAAAATTCTTTGACCAAGGGCACAAGGAAATAGGGGCTTGGAGAGTAGCAGAAGAGGCTAAGGTTTGGCTTCAACTTGATTGTGAGCTAGGAGATTGATCATACTAAGTGTTGGGATTGCTCTTGTGAGAAAAGCATTGTATTATCATAGTAGATTTCTGATTTAATGTAATACAGATAGTGGGGTTTTGATTTGTGGCTTTCCCCGAATACTTATTGTGTTATGTGCCATTGATTTGTCTTCATCTTGCTATTATTGTTTTCATCAATATTTATGAGCTTCCTCTATAAAGAGTAGAGTATATTCCTCTCTTGTGTTTTAGTACATTACAAAAGCTGTTGAATCTACAGGAAAATCTACATGGTATCAAAGCTAGATCTGTAGAAATTTTCTAGATCATCAACGTTGGAGGATAAGAATCCACATGAGGTATGGCTTGGTAAGAAACGATCTCTTTCACATTTGAGGGTATTTGGTTGTGATGCATATTACATGTTCCAAAGGAGAACAGAACCAAGTTGGATAGTAAATTTTAAAGGTGCATCTTTATTAGGTATAAGGGTGGTTTAAAAGGTTATAAGCTTTGGAACCCAGAAACAAGGAAGGTTGTGTACAACTGAGATGTGGTGTTTAGAGAGATGGAAGACGTTATTAAACATGAATTCCTATGAAAGGAACCTGAGAAGATAGAGTTTGAGCTAAAGGATGAAGAATCAAACTCTACAACAGAACATGAATCAAAAGATATAGAGCCACAAACTGCACCAGTGAGAAGAACAATTCAAGAAAGAAGACAACCACAAAGGTATAATCCATCTTCTTTCTGTCCAAATTTTTCTTTATCTATTACTGATGATGATCCCAGAACAATCAGGGAGGTAGTAGCTTCAGAGGATGGAAAACTATGGAAAGAGGCCATGGTTGATGAAATGGCATCTTTGGAAAAAAATGAGGCTTGGGATCTGGTGGATTTTCTAGCTGGAAGGAAACCCATTGGAAGAAAATGGGAGTTTAAGAAGAAGATGAATACAGAAGGAAAGGTGGATAAATACAAAGCTAGGTTAGTAGCAGAAGGTTATTCCCAGGTGCAGGGAATTGATTTTGGTGATATTTTTTCTCATATTTCCAAGGTAGCTTCTATTAGATTACTTTTATATGTTGTTGCTGCTTTTGATTTTGAGGTAGAATAGATGGATGTGAAGACAAAATTTCTTCAGAGGGATCTAGAAGAAGATATCTACATGCATCAACCTTAAGGCTTTGTTGTGAAGGGTAAGAAAGAACTGGTATGTAGGCTAAAAAATTCGTTGTATAGGTTAAAACAATCACCAAGGATGTGGTATCATAAATTTGATACAGATATACGAGGACTTGGCTTCACCAGAAGCAAAGAGGATCACTATGTGTATTTTAAATTAATTGGTGGTCGTGTTATTTATCTAGTCTTGTATGTGGATGATATGTTTCTAATTGGAAATGACAAAGAAATTATCCAGGATTTGAAGACCCAATTGTCCTCCAAATTTGACATGAAGGATCTTGGTGCTGCAAACTATATTTTGGGCATCGAAATTAAACAAGATCGGGAAAATAGGAAGCTCTAGTGAAGCCAGAGGAAGTATGTTGAGACAATATTGTAAAGGTTTAATATGGGGGATATTAAATTGGTGAAGGTTCTTATTCTTGTAAGTGTAAATTTATCTGATGAACAGTTTCCTAAGACATAAGAAGAGGAAGAGAACATGTCCCATGTTCCATATTGCACATATAGTGGGATTATTGAGCAGGTTTATGTTAAAACTAGGGAAGGAGAATTGGACAAAAATGAAGTGGGTTTTTAGGTATTTACATGCCACTAGAGATTATGGTATGCGCTACCAAGGAAGACCAAGATTGGACAGAGTTTTGGACATCCATGGCTTTTGTGATGTAGAATGGGTTGCGGATCTCGATCAGAGAAGATCTACAAGTGGGTATGTGTTTAACATATTTGGAGGTGCAGTCAGTTGGATGAGAAAGAGACAGTCTGTTGTGGCACTTTCAACTATAGTGCAGAATATGTGGCAGCCACTCATGCAAGAAAGGAAGTAATTTGGTTGTAGAGATTGTGTTGAAGTATGGGGTTAGTGCAACAAGCTATAAGGATAGACTATGATATCCAAACTGTAATTATCTTGGAAAATAACCCTACTTATCATTCAAATACAAAGCACATTGACGTTCAGTATCACTTTGTGACGGACATGGTTGAGGAAAAAAAGGTGTTGCTGGTAAAGGTGGACACTTTGAAGAATATTGTAGATGCACTGATGAAGTCAGTGAGCACTGAGAAGTTTTCTTGGTGTAGAGAAATAATGGGCATTGCAAGGTTGGACCAATGACTAAGCTCTCCTGTGACCCCTTGTATGGAAAAGAAAACAACAAGTGGGAGAATTTTGGGTGTGTGTTATTCTTTCCATAATTCGTCGCACACATGGGGGAGTGATAACCCCCCCTGTTTGTTGTGTTGGTTGTAGCAGGTGAGTCACAACCCCCCTTGGCAGGGGGTTCAGGGGGGTGGTAGCCCCCTTGCATGGGGTCCGAGGTAACACCCCGAGAAAAAAAAATGGACTCTATATTAGGTGGGTGGACCTACCTATGGTTTGTGCATGGTTTTTGCACATTATTTTGGGCATGATGGTTTTTTGCCCATGGTATTTTGTAGATCCAGTCAAGGGAACTACAATTATGTTCTAATCCAGGGTTAATGGATTAGGGTTTATGAATGCTTTAACATGTATATATATGTATTGTAACATTGAAAGGAACATAATGAAAAATCAATCTGGTAGTCCCGATTTTTGGATCCAGGGGAAAATCTCAGTATATTTGTTTTATATTCTCATCATTATTTATTTTCTATTTTTAGAATTCGTCTCCAAGTAATTTTTGTATAGGGTTAAACCCTATACTCCTTTGGTTCCCCTCAACTAAATTCCAAACAATATCAGAGCCCTTGGTGTTAGCATTCCTTTCCAGATTACAATTTCAGATGAGTCCTGAAATTCTAACCTATGAAATACTCCATAGCACCTCGGTACAAGTCTCGCTTCTACGCCATTGGTTTTCTAAGTTTCCTACGATGAATCACTAGTCCACATCAGAGCTCCTTTATCAGATCAGAGATTTTTCATAAGAATTCAGTGAGAGGTTACAAAATCCCAACCACCGATGTTCTAACCTCTGAGATGATGTCATGTTGCTATCATTACTCCACGTGGCGCCTCCTTAGTAGTGATATGTGTCACTCAAATTTTCCCCAATAGGTTACTAAAAATATTTAATCAATCTACCATGTTTCCACCATACAGTCGCATCATGTTAACATCATGTGCCATGTCAACTTCACAAGGCCAATCACCTACTGCCATGTGTCCTACCAGAGGAGAGAGAAAGGGTCATATCAAGCCTTGGTTTCACGATGAATTTCTTTTTTAATTCCTTGCATCTCTCAACCTTTAGCTTATAAAGAATTCAAATCATAAGGACTTATGAAACTCCGAGGTTCTAAAACTATGCCTACCTTGGAATTTAAGACCCTAACTTCGGCAGTCCTTTTGATCCAAGAGGTCATTTATGGACTTTCACATACCATTGGAAATCTCTTTTAGAGCACTAAGAAACTATCCTAATTCTAGGAGTATTTGAGCTAATATCTTAAGTAAGAATCTCCTCCAAATTCCAAGCCTCCCAACCACCATAGTCATCATTTTATGGCTTCTCTAGTAAGCTTGCTACTATGATGATTCTTTATCGAAGACTACAACAACCATAGGACTCATCCTGGACTTGACATATCAAGCATATCAAATAATTCCATCCCAGTTGACATCAATGCCCAGTTGAAAGGAAAAGAAAATCCATCAAATATTGTTGCAACTAGAAAGAATGTGCAAAAGAATGAAGCTGAAATCAAATCATTAGAAAATCAACAAGTAAATCAAGCTAAGTCCTCAACTTTCACTTCCCCATCATGGCAACAAAAAGTCAGCTATCCTACATTATTTTATGGTTATTTCTTTGCATATAATAATTTTGACACAAAGCCATAAATTGTAGGTTGAAGATGTTTCCTAGAAGAAATGTTGATAGATTAAGAATTTATTAAGGGCCAAATATTTTCATGCTAATGGAAATAATTATTTTTCTCCACTAATGAATGAAATCAAGTATTTTAGATGCAATAACTTTGGTCACAAATCTAGTGAGTGCAGATCTAGCCTTCTAAACTCCTTCATGCAACACACTCAAGATAAATCTATTTAGCAAAAGGTTGAGAAAAGAAGAAAAAGGATGGAAATTGTGAGCTTTCTTTGATAGCTCATGATTAGCATAATAAATGGTTGATTGATAATGGTTTCTCCAAGCACATGACCAATGATAATGGAAAATTCTTATAGGTAAAAGCATATGAAAAAAGGAAATGTTAGAATTGGAAATGATGCAACAATTTTCATTAGAGAAAAAGGAACAGTTAGATTGGAAAATAAGACCAAAGCTCAAAATGTGCTTTATGTTGATGGACTGAAGCACAATATTCTCAGTGTGAGTCAAATATGTGATAATGGGAATGAGGTGATTTTCATATCCAAATAGTGTGAGATCAAAAATCCAAATTCAGGAAAGTTGGTGGCGAAGGCTATTAAAAGTGACACCAACATGTATATTTTTTATGACACTAGACATAGTTGTTGCATGAGAAAAATAGAAGAGTATTGGCTATGGCATAGAATATTGGGACATGTTAATTTTTATAATTTAATAAAAATTAGCAAGAGTGGAGAAGTTAGAGGTTTACCAAGATTGGCCAAACCAGAAAGCACAATATGCAAGTCATGACCATTTGGGAAACAAACAAGAGTGCATTTCAAATCTAAGGAGTTCACTACAAGAAGACAATTGGAGCTAGAAAGCACATATGTATGTGGTCCTACAAGGAAGAAAAGTCCAATAGGTAAGAATTATTTTATATCATTTGTTGATGATTTCACTAGAGCCCCCTGGATTATGCTGATGAAAGAATAATTTGAAGATTTCAACAAATTTAAATATTTTAAGGCACTTGTTGAAAATGATGTTGATTTGAAGATAAAGTTTCTTATATCTGATAAAGGAGGTGAGTGCGTGTCCAAATAATTTGATGACTTTTATGAAGAGTATGGGATCAAGAGGAAATACGCCATAGCTAGAACACCACAACAAAATGTAGTGGAGAGGAAAAATAGGTTGGTCCAAAACATGGCTCGAGCAATGTTAGATGAAGTTGGTGTATCAGATACTTTCTAGGGAGAAGCAGCTCAAACAATAGTATATTTGTCCAACATATTTCTTCTTAGGCCTAACAATGACAAAACTCCATGAGTTTTGGAAAGGAAGACCAACTAAGGTTTACCACCTCAAAATATTTGGAAGCAAGTGCTACAACAACAAGATTGAAGACAAGCTTGGGAAGTTTGAACCAAGAGTTGATGATGGAATATTCCTTCAAGAGCAAGGGATACAAATGCTACAACAAGAGAACTAAAAAGGTAATTGAAGGTATTGATATTGTTGTTGATGAAAATTTGTCTAAATCTAATGATTCCCAAGATGTTGTAGTTGATCATGATTTCATATACTATAAGGACCAAGAATTTTCTGAAGAAGAGGAAGAAGAGAGAAAGACCTCCACTACAAAGAAGGCTCCACCAAGTCACATTCAAAAGAATCACCCAAAGCTTCAAATTCTTGGAAGCAAATATCTTGGAGTGTAAACAAGGAGAAAGTTGTTGGATAGTTTCAATCAAGCACATTTTGTACTTTTGTCTCAAGTAGAACCCAAAAGCTTCAATGACGCTAAAGAAGATCAAATTTGGGTCAAAGAAATGAATGAATAATTAGATCAGATTGAGAAGAACAAAATGTGGCAGCTTGAGCCAAGGCCAAAAGATAAAAACATCATTGGAACCAAGTGGGTGTTCAAGAACAAACTGGATGAAGAAATCAAAGCGGTAAGGAACAAAGTAAGGCTTGTGCGAAAAGGGTATACTCAAGTAGAAGGTATTTATTTTGATGAAAATTTTGCACCTATAGCTAGATTAGATGATATAAGAATGTTTTTAGCCTTTGCATGTAACAAGAAAATTAAATTTTCTCAAATGGATGTAAAATCAACCTTCTTGAATGGTGATATCATGTAGGTTGTAGGATTGGTCTCAAGGTTTCAAGCTAATCCTAAGAAGACTCATCTTAATGTTGTAAAGAGGATTTTCAAGTACCTTCAAGGGACTCTTGACTATGGATTATGGTATCCCAAAGGTAAACATTTCAATTTGATTACTTTTACTGATGTTGATTGGGCTCGTAGTATTGCTGACATGAAAAGTAATTCAAGAGAAACTCACTTTTTGGGAGATTGTTTGGTTTCTTGGAAAAGCAAGTGTTTGGCATGGAATCCCCCCACGGCATGGTTTGGGGCTCAAAGCCCAAGTTTTGATCTAATATTGTTATAAATCTCCATGAATTGCGGGTGCAGAAGTATGTTAGAGTCATATGGTTGTCCACCTTAGTTTTGAATGTAATTTCGACCTACCCATGGTCTGTGGACCATGGGATTGTATAAATAGAGCGAGGTTCTAAGCTGTAAAGAGACATTAGATGGGATAGGGAGAAAAGTAGAAGGAAAGAGCAAGAGTCTAAGTGTATCATAGAGTAGGAAAAGGCTCTACAACTAAGTGCGCAAAGGCCTAGTAGAGTCCGCAGCTGAGTGCGTAGGGCAGATTCAAGTCTGTAACCGAAGAAAGATAATAAAGAGAAGTTTTATCTTAATTTCGTGTATCTATTCTTGGGTTATTATCTATTGATATGAATTGCAATTATACTGTTTATTTACTACGCACACTTGTATGAATGAATTATATTGCTAGGAATTCTTTACACTTGCAAATAAGCTAAGTTATTCAACTAATCATGAAATACTAGTACGACATTGGGTAATAATAGCGTTCGGCCCCCAAGTAGGGCGGTGCGAAGGCAACATCTCAGGCTGCGAGGTATGGGTAAGTGCGCGTAGCGATGTGCGCATAGGGTCAAATCATGGACCACCTAAACTCATCAGACATCCCCAGGGTGTGGAAACCTAGTTCTAGCACCCTCCCATACTACTTCGAGTGAGACCTCAGTCCGCACTCCACAGACTATTGCCAAAAGGGCCAGTAGTATCGGGATTTGTTTGGCTGAAACACCTCCGAACCTGGGTCAGGCCCATACAAGCCAACAAAGGGTTCCGTTGCCAAGACCGAGATTTGCATACAGGATGTTTGATGTCGTGTCACTGGAATCTGACAAAGAAGGAAATTGAAGAGTGGCTAGACAGAAAGATTCACGAGTTCATGGCACAGGAAAATAAGAATCCACGAGTATCGAAGGAACAGTGGTTAGAGCACTAATTATATAAGGAAATCCCCAAAATTTTCTTTACATCCTTCCCCTCTGAGTTGTATGTGTGGATCGCGAAGCTAGCAGACAGTCAAGGAAGGTGTAGGCTCAACAAACTAATTGTGTGGACTCCAGAATTGGTGCGCAAACTAGAAGCATCGGAAGATAAGATCGCGCGCTCTATGGACCATTGGCTTGATCGAATTATAGGGGGGTCTATCACTGAATTTGTCGTAGATACTTTAATCAGCTACAATGAAGCGGAGCGATGCTTCCTCAAAGGACCGTGACGTAAGTACATTAAATATTTGAACACTTGGATTAAAATGTTATCGTGTGTAAAGCAGGTTATGTGCATAAATTGATGTTTGGAGCTACATGAAGTGGGAAGATCTACAGAAACGGAAGTAGAGAACAATTAGAAACTAGTCCCTTGATTTCACCTCTGTGAGAAAGCGAGGAAGAGCTCGCGAAAGTTTCACCGAGAAGCGCGATCAGTCTGATAAGACAGTGAATTCCGCACATACCACCCCCACCTACACCACCACCAGTTTCACCATCTTCACCCCCATCTCCACCCACACCCCCTCCGCCACCACCACAGTTCAATATGGCGAGTGTAATAAAATTGTCGATGTTCAAAGGAGTAGGGAACGAAGATCCATACCAATTTTGGTTCATAGTAAAAGTTGTATGGGAAGTACAAGGAGTCATGAATGACAATATAAAGAAGGCAACGCTGGTAAGCATGTTGTAGGATCACGCACTAACATGGTATATTATGCATTCTAATGACCATCCAAATGCAAGGATCGCAGATATCCAGGCTACGCTGAACGGAGAATTTAGCAAGCCAAATTCGGAGACATAGTCAATTATAGGGTTTAAGGAAATTGTGATGCTTCCAGGCGAGACCCCTTAGGAGCTGGATCAGATACTGAAGAGTATGATTCGCGAATCCAACATGACCTTGATAGATGGACAGCACCACACATGGTTTGTAGCATCACTAACGCCGCATATAAGGACTACGCTGTCACAACATAAGTTATCCACCCAAGCTGAAGCCTTGGAGATTGCAATGAGACTGCACGAGACCCCGATACAAGATCCTGGCCTGGCAGTCCAACAAATCCATGCGTAACTGAAAAATTTGTGTCTATAAATGCAGAGTTTGAAACAATATAGGACAAATCTCCTAGAAGCGTGTGAGGAGGTATGGTGCATAAAATACAAAGGCCATGGGCATGACAAGGACCATTGTCCAGTCTTCATGAACTACCTGGCATGAGGAGGGCCAATGCCATTAAGACCAGAGGCACAAGCAGGATCAAACGCGACACCTGCATTATGGTGTGTGATTTGTCAGATAGGAGGAAAACATGCTACAGATAATTGTCATCTACTACAGAAGTATACACAGACATCCCAGCAATTGTTCTGTAATTTTTGCAGATCAGTAGGTCATGACGAATGCACTTGTAGAAGTTATGAACTAATGATGGATCGAACTCCTGCCTATGGAGTTCAGACCAAAACATGAGCCCTCGATCAAAATACAGGGATGGCGTGCGCTATATTTCAAGGGTGCAGACAATGTTAAGGCGGAATGGGACCAGGAAGGGTCGCGGAAAACTAATATGTTACAATTGCGGAGGGCCAGGGAATTATGCTCGTGATTATACAAATCCGATGCAAGAATCATGTTTATATTGAACCAATTTTGATCATGAGATAGAGGAGTGCCCTACATTGATAACGAGGTTGCGCAATAAAGGAATACTCCAGCCTCCATTGACTTAGAACCTACAGATGATGAGGTCTAAGCCGCATGAAAAGGACCCGAATGTAAACATCATGCTTTGAAGTGGTATCACAATAGGGGATGACAAAGGTAAGTAGCCAGAAGAGAGCATGTGGCTTTCCAAGGCTCCAACAAAGGAACCCAAGTTCGATTTGGAGCGCAGGAAGGAGACATTCATGGAAGCTAAAAAGAGCTTCACAGAGGCCTCCACTTTAGGTAGTAAGGATCAACTAGAACTGGAGATGGATCCTTCAATGCTTACTACCTTTCTGGATACATGCATGAAGCTTCTATGTGACAAAAACACTATGAGGGGACTGCAGGAACTCATCACTAGGTGCACTGGGTCAGGAGAACCATGCGTAGTCTGGAATCTCGGGAAGAAAACAATGCAAACAGGAAGGGAGATGAGATTGACTGCGCAAATCAAGGAATATGAAATGGATCAAGTGATTTTGGATCTAGGATCAGATGCGAATGTGCTACCAAAGCAGACATGGGAGCGCATGGGCAAGCCCACGTTGCAATGGTCTCATATTCAATTGTGAATGGCGAACCAGTAGAAGATCCTACCAATGGGAAGATTGCAGAGAATAACAGTAGATATTGAAGGTGTGAGCGCGCTTGCAGATTTTGAAGTGAAAGAGATTGTCGATGAAAAAAATCCCTATCCCGCGATACTGGGAATATATTGGACCACTGACATGAACACAGTGATAAATCTAAAGAAGCGCAAAATGATCTTCGATAAAAAGTCACTGCGCCTAGTGGTACCTTTAGACCCTGCGAAAGGATCATTCTACATGGAGCCAGTGCGCGACAATGAGAGCGACAATGATCTAGACTATATATACAAGATAATTGCGTGATAGCAGGACTGGGTGAATCCTACAGTGAATGGCAGGATTTCGTGGGAGCACGAAAGCTCTTGTACCTTGGATTCAGACGAAGAAATAGAATGATGGAAGAACCGGTTACACGAGGTAACCACGCTAAATTGCAATATGATGATAAAGTCACTACGCTATGTGACAACAGAGGTAAGGGATCTACCCATGTATGATGGGTTGACCATAGTGGATGACTCCCTGAACAAACTTGAAAGAGAGGTGCCAAAACAACAGCGTTTTGACGCTCTGAAATGGGCACTATGTGCTATGCCCGCAAGATGGTGGGGTACGCATCAGAAGAGTCTTGAGAACTGGCACAACTGTAGAAGAATGATGCTTATATGGTTTGAAAAGCCTCAACTGCAGATGGAAGTTGGGTATGATGGAAGAAACATCCTGCGTGCCCACCTCTCCAGATGGGTACAGGCATATGGTATGCAACCTTCATGAATGCACACTGCCCTCATGATAGGAAACAGGAACAACAATTAGGAGCAGAATAGACGAGGGTGTGAACGACAAAGTATGCGAAGACCAAGCGTGCCAAAGATTATATACGGAGAAGCCTTTGACAAGTTGTGCGAAGTACTGAACACGGTCCACCATGTGAGATGCATTGACTGGGACCAGTGTGTATCAGTGATTCTTTGGGCTTATAGGACCATGTACAAAACCCTGACTACGCAAGCACATCCGAAGTTGAAGTGTGAAGAAGGGGCTGTAATCCCTATGGAGCATGCGAAGCCTAGTCTGTGCATAATAGCACCCATCGATACGACAGTCCGCAAAGCCCGGAACGAAGGGATCACATAGTTGCAAGAAATAGAACACATAAGTCTTGAGGAAGAAATATGATAGGGAAACCTTAGACTTCGCGAACTTGAAAAGGACTGGGTATGGCTAAGGGAGAAAAGCACTTTGATGAATGTGGAGGTCAAGAAGCTAGAAGATGAAATAAAGGAAGCATTTCTCATCGAAAAACTGAGGATGGTAAGACCAGGTGTGTAAGATCATACTGACAAGTGGGAGAACTATCGTCGTGAATTGCTTAGTCTATTGCCTTGGCTTGGACAGCATATCGCCCAACGTAGTGACCAGGGTAGCGCGTTGCGGGTAGTAAAGTGTACGATACCGATCACAACAATAGAAGGTGTGGATTCTCCACGAACCATGATGAAGGACAAGAGGGAGCCCCACATGGGTGGTGCGACCACCTGACTAGCCGCAGGAAGAACAATCTTAGTGCTCCGGGTAGTTGAAAGGAAGCGCGGGACTATAAACTACTCTTTCTGGAAGCTGCACGGTATTGAGAATGCATGCAGAAGTAGAGCATCACAGGGTTCACTGCCGCATGGATTGGCCAGAAAGTGACCGTTGGTGTCACTATTCATGATGGGATGTTCGATTTGATGCCAAATGGAGTGGGCGAAAGGCATTTAAGACGCGATTTATGGGCAAGATTTGGGAAAATCTACCACCAAGAACGCATTAATGGAGGAGTGCCCCAACATCCAGTACCTGGAGATAGAGGCGCAAGAACTCTAGCAACAATACAACAGCATCTGAGGAACTGCACAGACATTCGTCCTCACTCAGCATCTTGCAAGGATGCAGTAAGCTAAGGCACTAAAGGAGTAGGTGGACGTTGTGCGACATAAGGAGGTAGTTCTCAAAGCACGCGTTCAACCATGGATTGAAGAGACCTTCACGATCACGATGAATATTGAAGGAATGATTGTGCACATACATGGGACACATGTGCAGATGCAGGGAAGCACGCCGGATATAGAGGTCTCAGAAGAACAGATGCAACAGGTTCAGTAAGCAGTAGCTCAGTGCACTGCGGACATCAATATTGTTTGAGAACAGTTGGAGGGACTCCGCACCAAGATCGGTGCACTGACAAAGTGACTTGAGGGAGAGTCATGATGTTTGTGTTGGGGGCCTGTTGGGCATGGAATCCCCCCACGATATGTTTTGGGTATCAAAGCCCAAGTTTTGATCAAATATTGTTGTAAAGCTCTGCGAATTGTGGGCGCAGAAGTATGTTAGAGTCATAGGGTTGTCTGCCCTAGTTTTGAATGTAATGTCGGCCTACCCATGGTCCGCGGACCATGGGATTGTACAAATAGAGCGAGGCTATAATTTGTAAAGAGATCGGATAGGATAGAGAGAAAAGTAGAAGGAAAGAACAAGAGTCTAAGTGTGTCGTAGAGTAGGAAAAGGCTTTGCAGCTGAGTGCGCAGAGGCCTAGTAGAGTCCGCAGCTGAGTGCGCGGACCCCTGCAGCTGAGTTGTTAGGGAATATTCGAGTCTGTAACCGAAGGATGATAATAAAGAGAATTTTTATTTTAATTCCATGTATTTGTTCTTGGGTTATTGTCTGTTGATATGAATTGAAATTATATTGTTTATTTACTGCGTGCACTTGTATGAATGAATTATATTGCTAAGAATGCTTTACACCTGTAAATAAGCTAAGTTAATCAACTAATTGTGGAATAATAGTGCGACATTGAGTAATAACAGCATTCATCCCCCAAGTAGGGCAGCGTGAAGGCAGCATCTCAGGCTGCGAAGTATGGGTAAGTGCATGTAGCGACATGCGCGCAAGGTCAAACCACAGACTACTTGAACTCATCGAACATCCCCAGGGTGCGGAAACCTGGTTCTAGCACCCTCCCATACTACTTTGGGTGAGACCTTAGTCCGCGCTCCGCAGACTGTTCCCTAAAGGGCCAGTAGTACTAGGATTTGTTTGGCTAAATCACCTCCGAACATGGGTCAGGCCCATACAAGCCAACAACAATAAGTAAATTTCTATTTCTTTTTCCACAACTGAAGCTGAATATATAGCAACAACCACATGTTGTACACACATATTATGGATAAAGCAAACTCTTTAAGACATGCATGTTGAGTATGAAGAGCCTCTTCCCATCATGGTAGAAAACACAAGTGCAATAAGCATCTCCAAAAATCTGGTTCTTCATTCCAAGACCAAGAACATACCAATCAAATATGATTTTCTAAGAGAAAAAGTGGTAAACAAGTTTGTGAAGTTGTAATATATTGCTTCAAATTACCAAATTGCATATATCTTCACCAAGCCACTTCCAAGGGAGAAATTTGAATATCTTAGAGAACAAATGGGTGTTGTTACTTTTCAAAGGCATTGAAGAGTTTTGCATTGAGCTTGCTACTGTCTAATGGCTGCCACCAAGAGCACTTTGAACTGCAAAATTTGGAAAATGAGTGGTGATTGGATGGTTGCATGCTTTTCAAGGCATTATGAACGGTTTGCTTGCTTCTTCTTGCTTCATTTAAATATGGATTTCTTCTTCTTGTACATTTATTCTTCAAGATGGTGTGGTCTCATATATATTCAGGGGGAGTATTTTTTGCACCTCTTCAGGGGGTGTTCTTCATTTTTGACCATATATCACATTGGTGTTATGAATATTTCTTGCCATGTAAAACCCCTTTCCATTGAGGTCAAATGGGGAGAGAGAGTGATTTATGTATTTTTGTATGTACCTAGCTTCATATTGTTGTATGTAAATGTAATATTTCTTTTCAGAAGCTACAAGTTGACATCCTTGGCAAAAGGGGAGTTTGTTGGCCTGTTTATGTTTCCATTGATGTCACTTGTTGAAGTGTGTACTCATGAGTCTCTATGTATTGTCTTGAGTCTATTTTACACTTTTTGATGGATGTCATGTTGATGTAGAATGTTGTCATATGTGTTAGAATGCTTGTAGAAGAGGTGTCATGAGGTAACAAGGCCTCATCTAAAGTTGAACTAACTTGTACAAGAGGTCTAGTTGATTATGTGTGTGTGATGTCTTGATGAAGTTATACAACTAGGTTCCTGATGTCAAGATCAGTCTGGAGGGATGTTTTATAGGTCATTTCACTCCCTTGAAGCTCTGGTACAAGTTTGAAGGCAAATACTTATGTTTCAGGCCAGTTTTAGGCATAGTGACATGGAAGGAAGGTCATGGAAGCGACTAGAAATCTCCAGTCGTTGGGAGAGAAGCTTATGGGAGCGACTAGAGCTTTCCAATCGAATCCTTATAGTGCAGAGAGATCGACTAATGAAGAACAACCCCAGTCGCATAGATGAAGAGTTGAGGGAGCGTCTGGAACTCTATAGTTTCTAGTTTTTAGTTACTATGTGAGAGACCAGAGTCGAGTTTGTCTAGTGTTGTGCATGCAACCAAGGAAAAACATGAAAAAATCTATGGATTTGTCACACTCTCTTGGAATTAAATTTTTTTTGGTGGGGTTTATTGAATTTTTTTTCTAGAAAAAGGTCGGGACAAGTTGTGGGGCCTCTAGAAATTAATCAAGTTTGAAATTATAAAAATTCTAGTGGAAGGAGTGGTTTGATATGGTCAAGATGACAATATAAATAATTTTTGAATTGTGTGAAAAGGGTTTGTGTGAGCTCCATCATCTGAAAATTTAATTAACTTAACCATATCCATACTCTACAAATATGAGGAGGAAATAAGTTCATTTGTTGGTTCTCTAGTAGTGTGAGTGAGTGAGTGAGTGTGCATGTAGAGAAAGTGCACAAACCAATGAATGTTGGAGTGAGTTCGGAGTTTTAGAATTATAGTGTGTACTTCAGAATTATCTTTCTAAAGTGTTTTTCAGAGTTGTGTGAAGAGGTTGAAGATCATATTGGAGAGTGTGTGTTGAGAGAATTATTCTCTCATTTGGAGTGTGGATTTGAGGTTGCATTAATGTGATTATTTTTTGCTAATATTGTTTATGCAACAATATTTTCAACTCATAATTTCATTATCATATTGTAGAATTGGTTGTACTTGGAGTGGGGGCTTCAAGCTAAGTGCATGTTTATTATTTATTGTAGGAGTGGGCACTCCAAGTTGATTGTAGACAACATTTCTCATTTCAGTCACGGGGTGGGGGCTCCATTGCTAGTGGTGGCTAGATAATGTAAAGTAAATGAGAATAATTTTTAAGAAATAGATAATAAGAAGAAGTGTAAAACAGTTCAGTGGTTTTTTTTACCTAGAGGGGGTTTTTCCACATAAAATCTATGTGTCCACATGTGATGATTTCTTATGTGTTTCATGTGCATGATATTGTTATATTTGTTGAAGTGGATTTCTGAATAAGTTTTTAATTGCAAAAATTTTATAATATTCTTGTAATACTAATTCACCCCCCTCTCATTACTACTTTTGTCTAACATTTCTATTAAATACTACTCCTATCCAAAGCCTTCTCCAACCAGAAGCTTCATGGCATGACATCGATTTAACAATTAGATAATGGTAAAAATGTTCACCACACACCTTTTTTTAGCATATGGAACCAAGAGGCTTTGAAACCCTACCAAAATTCAAACTGCCATCACTTCTTATCCCTTTGGAGTTTTTCAAAGTGCCTATATCATTGGAAATTTCCCTTAGAGGAATATACAACTATGCAATTTGCAAGAGTATTTGACCTAATCCACTGCAACAAAAATACCTTTAAATATTGACCATTAGATTAACAATGTACAACATCAAACACACATATGTGATTGTTTGATATCAATGACAAACAATTATCACTCTCCAACAAGCTCTCGCTGAGCTTGATACTCCTTGACATCAAGAATGCTCTTTTGACATCAATGACAACAATTTTCCCAACAATCTCCCCTTTTTTCATCAATGGAAACACCACCAAACATTTCAATGCTCCCAAACATTGTTGGTCATTGATGGAAATACTACTTGGAAACACTCCTCCTAGCAATATTGGTTTCTCATTCTCCCATTTTTTTCATCATCCCTCTTATTCTCCAACGTTTTCTCATTTCCCCCCTTTGATATCAATGGAAAAGGACCAAGATACTCTCTTTCTCACATTTTCCTTTTATGGCATCTTCCTTGTAAGGGACTGCTCACTTCTCCACTGCTATTGTGAATTCATTCTCCTCCTTTTCTTGTGAGAAGCCAATGGCTCATCGCTCTCCATATTTTAATTCATCTATGTACCATCAACTACATTACCAATTCCATTGTTGTTGTTGTTTCTAGTGTGGCTATTCACACTCTCCCTAAACATCTAACCATCATCTCCATCTCTTTAAGGGCACTATCTCCATTGTCTCAAATTTTTGAGCTCTTATTCTCTTGGAAGTTTCACTCTCTGTGGATACTTCTCTTAAAATATTTTTCTAATATATAAAAAATTTCTCCTAATAAACCAAGGAATACTAATTGACATAGAGAGAACAATTGATAGCCAAGGAACATTCAAAGTTATACTAATTATTTTCTTATACTCATGATTGCTAGGATTAATCATATCTGCTACTTAAATGAAATACGAGTAAATCATATAAGTTGTGTAAACCTTTTATTTCCTACTTTGCTTGAGAAATCAACTAATCCTTAAGCCAATTGATGATGGTTGGTTATGTTGATTGTGCAACTCCCCCTAAGCCTATGGACTCTCCTTCTTTCTAATTGACTAGAATCTACCTTCTTTGCTTCTACTTGAGAGAAATTCTTGTGGACGTGTCTTTTCTTTTGTACCCTTTAACACACCACTCTTGTTCTATAGCTCATCTTCCATAATTATTGTCTTCTTAATGTGACTTGAGATGTTTCTATATACTCCCCTAAGACTATACTAGCCTCATTCTCTCAATATTCTATAGAGATTACATATAGATAAATTATTTCATCTTTAGCAACAATAACTAGGCTTCAAATTTACCTCAACCATTCAGACGCACCACTCTGTATATTTATTCTTGTTTCTTACATCTAACACCTTTGGCTCCACTTGAATCCATCCTCTTCTTTTTAAGGAAGAGAGACTAAGGATCTACTTCCCTTAAGTAGATTTTCTTCCTTTTTCTTCCATACCTTCCTACTTTCTTTTAGTTTGATCTGCATTGGAAGATTAATTGGACTACTACTACTTTCACTTACTTGAATTTTATGCTTGTTGTAGCTAATACTCTCAAGGAGATCATTTGGTTTACATTACCTTTATTAGTTATTGACTGATCCATTACAGAATTTCTAGCATAAAATAAAAACGTATTATTTTTCCTTTTTATGTTTTTTTCTCTAAATGGATGAGTTATTTCTTTTGTTTTCACATTCTGAGAGGGAGATCTTACTTTTCCATATCTACATTATGCTTTTGTGCCCATAATTTACACAATTGTAACATTCAACAATACTTAAGAAAGAGGTAGAGGAGTTGTGATTCCTCACAACATTTCCACCATATTCTTTATTGTGTTTTATATATCCACTCTTTGACTTCTTATATGTTCTTTGATTGTTGCTACTCAAAATATTTTGATTTCTTGCATAATATCTACACTCTTTTGCTTTATTTCGATAATTATTGCAAATAAAACAATAACCATTAAACCAACTTTGATACCTGGGGATATTTTTCCTTTGGTTATTTTGTCCTTCGGCGAGAGATGAACTTTTCTAGTTCAAATTGTTATTATGAGCATTCCTTTGGTGCTACTATACATTTCGGTTATTTATCTCTCTTTGTTGCAGTTGCTTCTTATGGATGTTATTCACCTTAGATTGTTAATATTGATTTTGTTGTTGTTGATGATGTCTATAACCTCCTTTGACCACATTGTTGGAATTCCTTTTATCTTCCTTAACATGGCTATGTACTTCTTTACCTTTTCCTTCTTTGAGCACAATTATTCTTCAAATCCTGATATAGTCTTAATGAGAGGAAATCTCTAGCTGTTAAGGATATCATCCAAGATCTTCGTACTTTTTTCAAGATTTTGATATCGAGATAGTTGGCCATTATCCTTTTCTAAATCATATCTTAATGAGACTATTTTAGTTTCTGTCTCTCACAATAAGCTTCTCATTCATTCAAATATTTTTTCAACACTTCATGCATTTTATTGACTTCTTCTTGTTAGATCTTTAGATCAACAATTGTTATATTTACAACTTCAAGATCTTGATACCCTTTTGGAATTTCTAAAGATTCTTCCATGGGACTGAGAAGTATTCCTTCTTCATCACTACTGAGGATGCTCGCATTTTATTCTTGAGTAGAATCTTGATCTACTAATGCTATGAGCGCAGGTCTTTCTTTACTACTACTATAAGTATATGTATCTCTTTCTTCAAAAAATATATATAAATAACAAGAATATAGATGACATATCATTCTAAATTTACAATAGAGAAGTAACTTACTTGTGGATTGCATCTTCTCAGTATCTTTTTCTTCATCTTATGAGTGATGATCAACATCTTTCTCATTAGGAGGATGATCTCCAATATTTTAAGTATCTTTCTTCTCATATTCCTTCTTCTTCCTCTTAATCCTTTTCTTCCTATTATCTCCAACAACAACATTTATGACAAAGGGGTCTTATTTAAGATATGATTCATTACATGAGCAGTAATGATCTTCAATCTTCACTGGCACCTTTTGATTTTCTCATTCATATATACACTAAATATTGTCCATCATTTCTTTTGCAGACTCATAATGTCTCAATTTATTTGACTTTGGATCTGATAGCCGTTTCAATATAGTTTTTTTGTTTCACTATCATATTTATTCTTTACTCCATATTATATAGACAACCATACATCTAAATCAAAATCCATTAAATAGGTGTCCATTCTTACTTTCCAGACTAAATACCTTGATCCATTAAAAAATGGTACTCCGTGTCATGTAAAACATTCTTGGTTAGACATGATCCCTTTAGATCTACCTTCCAACAGTTAAGTTGTTCCTGAAGGAACCCACTCTAATACCAATTTTTGGAGACCAAGTTAATATTGAGAGGCGGGTGAATCGATATTAAGGGAGATTTTTAAAATCATTATTAGGTTTAAAAATTTTACCATTCAATGGAATATCATGTAAATATCTCATAAAATACATAGCCATGCCATAAACATCATTCGCATATGACACATAAAAGAAATTACATGGAAGTCCAATGTCCATAAAGGGAGAAAACCATCTTATTTTGGTATGATGTAAATATTATGCCACCACCTCTAATTACATCAATTTTTTGTGACCACCCACTCACAGGAGGCCCCAACCCCAAATTTGTTTCGTTAGCCCCAACTAACAGGAAGCACCAACTCCTTGATTTGATTTCCTACCACCAGCTAGTAGGAAGCACCAACTACCTTATTTGGAAGCACCCACTTGCAAGATGTACTGACACCCTATTTTTTTCTTAGGAACCCACCTGAAGGAAACACCAACTCCCTAATGTGAAGGCACCAAGATCCAAAACCTTGCAGGCCTATATTTCATTCATTTCATATTGATATCCATAGGTGATCTATTCAAATAAATAGTTGTTCTCTCTCTTCTACAACTCTTCATAAACCTAATATATCACAATGCATTCAAAATTCTTTATCTCTACCTCTGCTTTGTATCTCTCCTCACATTCATATCTGATCACAACTTTTCAGATTTGTTTTTATTTCTTCTTTACAAATAACTCCTCTCCCTCATGCTATAGGCACCTTCGGCCCTTGTAGACTCTTAACAAGTTAAGAACTGCACTAGGAACCAATTTTTCCTCTTACTCAACCTCCACTGGGCTCGACTCACTCACTCTTTGTGTCTATGATAGTCTCATCCCATAAATAGGTTTAGCTTCTACAATTCTTGCACTTCCCAATAACTCTTTAGGAACACACAACCTTACTCATTCTCATTTTGGACACACCAATGGGACAAAAACTTCCCACTCTCACCACACTAGAATTTTTTTCAATTCTGTTACACATGGTTCGAAATTGAACCTCATTCATTCTCACATGGATTGATGATGAACTTCATTACTCCATACACAACTTGAGGAAGAGTTGAATTCATTCATAGTTAGCTCAAGGAGAAACTTCTCAACTACTATAATAAGCTTTCATTCACTACATTAGATCCTCTGGTACAACTCTCCCATTAATTTCTTAAAGCCCATTTTGGTGCTTTCCTTTTGCCTCTAATTCTCAGCTGGGACCACCAACCATTTCCATACATTTTACTGCCATTTATGGTTGGTACACACAAAGTACCATGGGCACTCAAATCATATTTACCCCTGGTAAATTATCCTTTTAATTATATTAGCAAGGATTAATCATCACAACAACACAGGCTTTACTTCAACTGACGCTTAACTAATTTTGGTGCATGCAACACCAAATTTCGAAAAGTGTTATGCCATTAATTCTTTAGCTCTTGGAGCATATGACTTGGGAGACAAGATCAAATTTCTAACATGGAGGGCACTTAGTTTCATGTTTCACTAACTTAGTCCCATGCCCTTTAAACTCTGATGCCTAAGCTTAATATTCATAATGACTAGAACCATTTATTTCCACCCTAAGTGCTTTACTTGGAGTCTAGTTCTCTGGGAGTTCTTATGAAAGGAACTTTCGCAAAACACCCAAAGGATCAAATGATCAGATGACTCAAAAGACCCTTATACCTTTTTTGGCACAAACACCAAAATAATTAACATAGGAAAAGGCTTACAAACATGACTCCCTGGTGTGAATCCCAATGCTTTTCCATGTCATCTGCTGATGTCATCACTACCAGGTGGAAGTCTCTGAGTGGTGCCATGTGTCGCCCAAATTTGGCCCACTTGGAAACCCAAAAGGTCCTTTTCTTCCTACCACATGTCACTTTTTCGATGCACCACATCATCACTCTTTCCATGTCATCGCCAATTGTCTTCCACCTGTCACCTTCCTATGGAGACGCATTGGATAAATTTTCTGTAATCACCAGTTGTCTACCACTTGTTACTTACATAGAGGAGGGTCCTGAATTCCATGTTTTACAATGTTTTCCAATTTTATTCAAAAAGTTCTTGGGATTCATAATTCATGTTAATTTCCCGCGCTGAAGAATTTCTCCATATAGTGACTCTAGTAAACTGTAACATCCTCTACCGGGTCTTCATAAATCGTTGACTCAAAACTTCCGCTTCGGAACTTGAAGTTATCCATCATGTTAATGGAAAATTCTCTTTTTGACACTTTTTTTCTTCATGTCGCACCTTCGTGCCAACGTTTATTACTCCGTCAATTTGAAACACGTGTGCACATTTTCTATCAACTAATAGCAAGATTCCTGTCAAATAAATTCCTATCTCTTAGCTTCTATTAACTGCATCAACGTGCCCATCGCTATACCTTGTTCAACTTGAATGTTGTATTTGCATTGATATGTCCTATGAGTTGTCATCCTACATCATCACGGTATCATGTGCCACCTAGTAAATGGACACTCTAGCACCCAAAAGTATTAAATCTGCATGTCACGTCTCCTTTCCATGTCGTGCTACTTCATTATAAGGTTGAGTTGTCCTACCAACTAGTTGCCACATCGTCTTTATGGAGGAGGGCCTGGGATTATGGTTTTTTTTAAGCTTAATCCTTTGTTACTTTAAAATGGCCTTGAGTGTTGATTTACTTAATTGTGGTGACATACACTTCTTTGTCTTGTTCCCTCTACTGGCTATGTCAAAGCTTCACAAGGAAAGACTTGGAACTGGTCCGGTGCGACGGATGTCACATGACGGAAGTTCTCCCTTCTCGCGGGTTTTTATCAACCACAACTCTTGTCCAAAGGCTTCTCCAACCATAAGCTCTATGACACGAAATCAATTTATAAATCAGACAATAGGGAAAAGGCATGTCCCATGCCTTCCATTAGTTTGTGGAACAAGGAGGCTTTGGAACCGTGCCAAACTTCAAACAAGCATAACTCCTTATCCATTTGGATTTTTTAATGTACCTTATGTCATTGGAAATCTCTCTTAGAGGGCTATCCAACGATGCACTTTGCAGGAGTATTTGAGTTGATCCATTACAATGAAAATGATTTCAAAGATAGGTCATTAGATCATAATATACAACATTAAACACACATCAGTGACTTCTTGAAATCAATGACAACCAACTATCACTCTCCAACAAGCTCCCCTAAATTTGATACTCCTTAACATCATTGGCTACTCCTTTGACATTAATGGCAACACTTTTCCCAACAAATGTAAGGTACATTGAATGCCTTGACCAAGCAACCTTCTGGCGGAAAAATTCCCCTAATCCTAATCTACATTTTCCATGTTCTTTTAAGCACTACCCTAGCTAGGAAACCCTCATTTCTTGATCTTCTTGTTGATCCTGAGTTGATCCCTTTATCTCTCTTATTGGGTAGAAGACTATCGTTGGTGAACTTTATTATCCTAGGATGGAGAGATCTTAAGGATGGTCCCATGTGGTGCTTGCATCGAGTTACAGGTGTATACTATACTATTGTAATAATAAAAATAAACTCATATTTCCTATCTCCAATTTGATGTTCATTAAATATAGTATATGATTGTTCATTGAATTGTTGAATTATTTCAAGTTATGCAATTAATACTCTTTTATGTATGCTATTGTCCACTCTTTGTTTACTGTGATGTACACAAGCTTCTAATAGGAGATCGAAGGAGGAATATTACGCTAAGGGATCTACATCAACCCTTATCTTCCTAGGTGTGCTCACCAACCTTAGATAATAGTTTATGAATTTTACGTGTTTGTTTGAGCTTTAAGTCTAAGTTTCTAATCCCCACTCAGTTGTGACTCTAACTCTATCAATAAAAAAGAATTCCCATAAAAAATAAAAAATAAATAAACTTATGATGTAATAAATAGCTATCTAAAAGAAATAGATTAATAATTTATGACATTTTAATTATAAAATATTTTTTTTTTACAATTTCATTTATAATCATTTAGCTTCTTAATTCAACATTTTTACTAAAATCACTAACCTGAGCTTCTCTAAAATAAATAAAATAGATAGAGATAAGTAGAGATAAAGAGATAATTAAGAATCATAGTGGGTTAGCTAAATCAACTGAATGAGAAGGCCAAACATTACACAATTTTAACAATAGCTTGACATTAGTATAATACATTTTTATATGGCATTAAAATGAATATACATTCTTTATAGGTCAACTGGGAAATTATAAATAAGATTCTCATCTCTCTCCCCAACATACAACCACGTCTAAACCATTGTCGATCCTTGTTAGGATGAACTTAAACAAATATGACATATAGAATAAAACTTACACTAAAGTCAAGTTTAGTGTTAATTAATTTTTAAGAATATGTCCACTTTAATAAATTATGATAGAGGATAACATAGTTGTTTAGGAAAGCAACGACAAAGTGGCAAAGCATATTGGGATAACAACATCGATAAGTTATGGAGTTTTCTTTATTTTTTTATTTTTAATAGGCGTTAATATTTTTATGAGAAATTTTTAAGCTTTAGTTTTAAATAAAATTTATTTTAAATTTAAATGTTGGATTTAATTGATTGATAATAATTTATTTATTTATTTTTTCCTTTTTTAACATTATTTTGTCGGGAAATTGAATATGATTTTTTAGATGTATTACTTTCTCATTAATGTGAGGATAACTTTATTTATTAAATTTATAAGATGAAGATTTACATTAAGATATTTTTATAGTCATTCTCATTATTACTTAATTTAAAAATTTGTTGTTCTAAAAATTATATTATTCAAACTAGTTAAATCTTTGATTCTAATTCTTTGAGAAAGAAAAATCTCACTTGGTAAAGGTCTTTGTAGAAAATAGTTACTTAAATTCTTAAATCAACAAAACCTTTTACTTAGCCTCGCATTCTAAATCCAAAAAGTCTTCTCACTCCATGCCTCACCATCTCTCATTTTTCTTCTCTATGCACAAGGCACTATTGATCATTCTTCTAAGATTTTGGAGGGAAAAAATATCAAAATTATTGTTAGATCTAAGACTTTTGTGATCCGTAATGTAGATAGATGTCTTTCAGATTAATCACATTATTAGGACCAAATCCTAATAATATGATTAATCCAAAAGATATCTACATCAAAATTATTTTAAAACCTTATAAAACCCAAAGGTGGTTATTTATAATTTTAGAGGATAAATCGAACTTAATGCTTGGTGAAATGATTTACCAAATTCTATGTTCTTGTGGAAAATCATATAATTGTTCAAAGCATGTTTTAAAGAACATATAGTGGACACTTTCCACAACCACAACATAAATTCAATTATTGTTGAGCACTTCCAAAATTATACATACTTTATTTTTTTATCAAATTAAAATTATTGTATAAACTCCCCTTCATATCATTCATGAAACATTGGAAATTGGAAAACATCCTAATAACGTTAGATATTAGACTTTTGTGATTCATATTGCAAATAAGAATGTCTTTTAGATTAATCACATCAGCATTTGGTCTAGTTTCAAAATAACTAATGTTATTTATCCTCAGGACAAAGGACTATTGTGGTTTATCCTCGAGACAAAAGTCCCAAATATAAACCATATTTGTGAAAATAAACCACATAAATTGATTCAAAATATGAACATTTTTATTTACATCCTAATAATTTTAATCACTTACAAAACTAAACCCTTCCTACATCATCTTTATTATTAAAATTTTCTCTTTCCTCATATCTAGTTTAAAATATATTATTATTTATATTTTCCATTACGAGTAATTTAATTTTCCTTTTTAATCTTCATTTTTTTCATCATGACCTTTTTCCCATTTATTATTGCGCGTAGTTATTTAACCAATTTAATTATTTTCAATTGGTTTTCTTTCTATATTTCATTTTTTTTAAACTACTTTAGTCACATTTCATGATGGTCTTTATTTTTATTATGGTTATCCATTATTTTCATTTTATAACTTTTCACTCGAGCCTTCTTTTTATCATTATTACATTTTATATCATAAACAATGAGTGGAATGCCCACTAAAAATGTACGAGATTTAAAAGTTTTTAATTATGAAAAATTCAAAGACCACTATGACTATTATTTTTACAAATTGAAATATCTACTCTATGAAATATGTTGTTATATTATATTATATTATATGATAAATGTTGTTATATTATATTATATGATAAGATAAAGTGTATTTTTTTATTTATTTAATA
Source organism: Pinus tabuliformis (assembly GCA_031772625.1). Classification (NCBI taxonomy): domain Eukaryota; kingdom Viridiplantae; phylum Streptophyta; class Pinopsida; order Pinales; family Pinaceae; genus Pinus; species Pinus tabuliformis. The sequence goes on along the minus strand of CM062808.1, from coordinate 495,875,995 downwards.
GAAAAACATATATATAATATGAAATTAAACGATGGGAAAAATATTTTATTTTATATAATTTATATATACATATTTAAAATAAATATAATAATAATAAATTATGATGTATAAATATATATTTTAATTTAATTATTTAAAATTTTAACAAATATATATTTTATTGTTATGAGATGGTTTTCCATTGAAATCCATTTATTTAGAATATTTGATTTTATATATTTAGTACATGCATACTTAAAATAAATATCATAATAATAAATTATGATTTGTATATTTAATCATTTAAAATTTTAAAAAATATATATTTTATTTATGAGATCGCTTTCCATTGAAATCCATGATCTAGATTCTTCAAATTTGATTTGAAGATGATCCTTTTTAGGATTTGATTTGCTTAATATGCGTTTCATTTCTTATCATAATAATTTGTATAAGGATTTGCTCTTTCAATTTATGTTTATGTTATTTAATTAGTATGAAGAGACTTGACTTTTGTTAATGTTATAGGTTTTGTTGGCATTATATATATTCTTTTAAGACATTTCAACGAGATGATAGAGTAGTGTCAAATCTACTTGTGCAAACAATAAATGTACCTTATTATATGCATTCTACTACATTCAACTTTTCTAATTATACCAATGGTTAAAGTTTAAATTATTTTATAAGATTTTTTATTTTAATATTTATTTTTTTCTCATATATATATATATAATTTCAATTTAACACTATTTTTGATTTAACAAGTATTTTAAGATGATTTAGTTCTTAGTCTTTATCACTTAAATTAGAAATTATTTTATGAAAAAATTTACATAAAAAATTATAACTTATATTGATCAATAAGAAAATTGAATCTTATAGTCTTGCTTAGAGTAGTCTTTAAGTGTGATTTTTTGGAGTTTCTTAAATTTAGTTCTTAGTCTTTGTCACTTAAATTATAAATTATTTTATGAAAAAAATTACATAAAAAATTATAACTTATATTGATCAATAAGAAAATTGAATCTTATAGTCTTGGTTAGAGTAGTCTTTAAGTGTGATTTTTTGATGTTTCTTAAGAATTTATGGCGGACCAAAAAATTTGTGGCCAATTTTGATTTTTGTTGTTTCAACTAGTTTTTTGAGTGCATATATGGATTCAACACCCTCAAAAACCCCTTGGGCACTTCAATTGTGAAGAGTTCACTTGTCAAATTTGTGATTTCAACTAATCTCTGACATATTCTAGACAAATTGGATTGGAAATGAAAACTTTCCAAAGAGTTGCACCTAAAGACTACTCAGTGTTTTCTTTGCCATGAACTAATAAATTGAGATGTGAAGTGGATAACGTAATTGCTTGCCCATGCACAAGGATTTGCATAAATTTTAGTGGATAGTAATCACTGGTAACTCTATATATTTACAGTTTTACTCTTACATAGTGTTGAGGAAAACATGAATAATGGTGGGAAGTAACTCCTGCTAAGTATATTTATTTTCATCTTATTCCTATAAATCTTTTATGCTTCTTTAAATTATGGTGAGAAATAACAAATGATAAATATGTTATTTAGTATGAGCTATTTTCAAGGATTTTATTTTTGGATGCTTTTCTATAAAGCTTAAGAGAAAAAGATCACCACACAAATATCTAAAATTCATGCATAAATATTGCAACTATATCCATAAATGATGGCATAAAATATGTTAGGTAGCTATCCTTATGACATTACATTGTGCAAAAGTTGAAATAAGACCTTCAATTTATGGTCCAATCAAATATTTGAAAATAGTTTTTTAATAATATTGATAAATAAATATTTATTTTCCAAAATTAAATATTATAAGTTATATTGGGCAATGCTAAAAAAATTATTATATGTTAGTTATTTTTTCATAACCTCAAATTTAAGAAATGTCACTTTTCTCTTCTTTCCCTGTAAACTTTTTTGACAAGTTCAATCATCTATCTTTGTGTCTCTTTTCTTCTCATTCCTCCCCATTTATTCTAATTTTTTACAAATTTATTTAGTTTTATCTTTTAAAATTACATTAAGAAAACTACTTACTCTTTTTATATGTTCTTGTTTTTATTGTATTAACCAAGTTTAATTACCTATTTATTAATAATAAACAAAAATGTTAATGAAAAATTTAAGGAAAATTTTAGGAGCTAAATTTTACATGGACTAATTTTCCATATATTTTCTCAAAAACAGATTGGCTAAGTTTCATTTTCTCTAAAAATGATTCATCCAAATTTTATAACATAAAATTATTTTACCTTAAAGTTCACCAAATTTTATAAAATCATATAAAATTAATAGAAATATGAATAGTTTTATAAAAGTATTTCCACTAGCATTTTACAATTAACAAGTTGATGATAATGATGATGATTAGTGTCTACTAAGACCTATATCCTCTATTGGACCTTAAAAAGGTAAGAGATTAATTAGAATTATTTAACATTTTATTTTTATGCTAAAAGAGAAGTAAGATAAGCACTTCAAAATCACCATAGTTTTGTTGAAGAAGGCTCGTAGTGTGACAAATATTTTGAAAATTAGATTGAATGTGAGTATAATATGTAAAATCTAAGAGAAAGCGTTTTTCATATTCAACCCTCCTAGGATTGTATAAGTGACAAACTCTATAATCCCATCTCGTTTTGGGAATTGACCAATCACCAATTTCGTTGTGAAGCTCATGAGATTTATTAGTTCTAATCTTGGCAATATTCATTTTCTTCTTAACACTAGTCAAGACAAAGACATAATTTTGGTTTTCGAGAATGGGGTTGATCAACTCCTTATAATATCATCGTTTCCTTTTTCCCCCCAACTCTTTATTTCCCCACAATTTCTTCTTAAATTTGGAAGTAATAATGTTTTTAGTATTATATAACTTCTATAATATGATATCCTCCTTTATTCCCTAATGGTCTAGCCAAGACCACACATCCTTTTGTCACCCTTGCATGAATCAAAGATGGGGGTTTTAGTTAGAGTTAGAAATTTTTTTAGAGAACCTCTTGGCATCCATGTTTGATAATTTTTTATTAGACATAAGATACCTAGTCATAGTCATGCTTTCAATGGGGAAAGACTTGCTTCAATCAAGAGATAGAGAATGGTTTTTTCTTAATCCCAAATCCAATGATTTTCCAACTTACAATCGTCTCCAAGCCTATAGTAAGCATTCCAACCTCCATTAATCATTTTCTTAATGTTGCAATTCCAATTGAGCTTATGATGGATGTCAATTCCCAAATATTTGTATGAAGGGGCTTCCGCCAAGGAGTCATAAATGAAAGTATCATGGGTGATCCTTTTGGATTTAATTATCATGACATTAGTTTTTTAGTATTTACAGTCATATCCATCTTGGAGTAGATATTTTAGAGGATTCTAAGTTTTTTTCCAAGATTGTAAGGATTCCTTTCCAAAATAATAATATCATTAGCATAAAGGAGAATAGTTATGAGCATAAAATTGATCGTGGGGCCAATGCAACCTGCATCTTCTAAACAATCTTCTAGTATATGAATGTATATTCCAAAACGGATAGGGGATAGGGAACACCCTTGATTAACTCCAATATTGCATTTAATTTCCTCCAACCAACCATCAGTGGTCGTAAGCTTGGAAATGAAATGCTTGTACATCCTTGTCACAACAATCCTCAACTCAAAATGAACCACTATCTCTTCTCACCTCTTCCATATCTTTGTTCTAGGAATGGTGTTAAAAGATTTACTAAAGCCAACAAAACAAAAAAAGAGATTAAGTTTAATATTGTGGAAGTCCTCTGTAATTATCCTAAGGGTAACAAGGTGGTCCATGATAGAATGATATCTCATAAAACCAAATTGGCCTTTAGCTATTTTACCATGGATTTCAAGCCAAAGGCTAATCTTTTTTCCAAAATAGTCCCCTACTATTTGAATAAAATGTGGCTACTTATAATGTGCGTGTAATTAGAGGGAATGCTTTTATCCCCACTCTTAAATATAGGAACAATAAGGCTTTGTGTCCAAGGCTTAAGGAAGCCTTGCTTCATTGCTAAATTAAATAGCTTGTGTATATGCAGATGAGGATAGACTCTCCCATTTTAAAACTTTCAGCTTGGGAGTCTTCAGTGTGCTTAGCTTTCCCATTAGCGATTTGATTAACCCCAAAATCAATGTCTTCCAAAGAGTTAAGCAGACTAATCCCTCCTGCGGACAAGATGGATGTCCCTAGATCTCAAAGAAATATAGTAACAAACAAGAAATAAATGTTTCATTTCCTTAGCTTACAACTGATTGAAACAAACAATATGAGAGAGATCACTTACCATTTATCGAAATTTCTGTCGAAGTCCCTTTCAGTGCCTTTGAAAGTTAGCTTCCCCTTGATGCTTTAGAGACCATTACAATGCTTTCCATAACTTCTCTGTGATGTTTCGAAGGATATCTGCATAGAAAAAAACACACAAAGGATCAAAGCATTTGTTGGGGCCTTCGTTTTGAGATTTTGCGGAGAAAGAAGCCAATGACAAGTGGTGGAGATGACCATTGGAGTTGCGGAGTTGATAGTCGAGGGAAGATTAGAAACTGAAGAATGACAGGAAGTCGCGGAGAGGTGGCGGGAAGAAGCAAGGACAACTGAGCGAGGGAAGAGTAGAGGTGGTCAAGAATGAAGGCAGCCAAGAAAAGAAAAAGTAGAACTGGCAGTCCAGGCAAATGGAAGGGGATAAAAAGCAGAAGAAAGAGTGAAGGAGGGTGGTTTCTAATTAGTAGAGTGAGTCTATGAGAGTTCGAATCTTCCTGTGTTACGGAGTAATGTGAACAACTCCATGATCATGTTTGTATCAGCTTATGTTGGTTGTGTTATTCCTGTTGTTAATGATCAGGCCTTGAGCCTTATGTATTGCTTTATGTTATATTAATGGAGAATATTGTTCAGAACCACCTTGTGTCTTTAAGCATTGTGTTAACTCTTTAAAAATTTTAATGAATGCATCTGGTTAGATAGTTTCCTAATATAGCATGAGTATATCGTTGTGATCTGGTTAGTTTTTATGATAGGCTACTATATTTTGGTCTCTTCTGTTTGATATGACTCCCCTGGTACCTAATTCCACCCTCATCTAACTTCAATTGCGACACGCCTCGGGTGAGACTCCTTACCCTCTTTGGGTAAGGTGAAAATGTCAGTGTTGCTCTAGACTACAACGGAGCCTTTTTGGCCCCTTGTGCACAAACCCAGGGTCTCAACCCTGCTGTCATTTTCGTGCCAACAAATGGTTTCGTTTCAGGGACCTAAAATTCAAAAGGAGGGTTCGGAATATGGTATCAAGGGTTTTTAAGAAGGAAATATGAAACTGGTGGGACCAACAAATGGATTGGTTTGTCTCTCAGCAAACTCTACTTTGCCACCGAGTTGTTGCAAAACTAAAAGACGAGATCCTATACTTGGAGGCTACAAGTGATTAGTACGAGATATTCTAGTGTAAGTTCCCAGAAGAACTGTACAACTGGTTGCAGAGATTGCAGGTGAAAGGTAGGTCGGGAGGATATAAATTTCCTCATCGCAACTAGACTCTAGTGGATCTCGCTGCACTATGTCATCTTGATAGGGATCTAACAAGAGCAATAGATTTTTGGGTGCAGATTACATTAGAAGGGTACGTCATTGAGTTCATGGAAAAAATCCATCAATCCTTCTCAAAATCTAACACAGCGTTCTGAGTGGGGTTGAGGGGTAAGTTGTTGAAAGAAGTAGGCATCTGTATTAAAGTCTTAATGGTGGAAGAAGGCCTTCTCATATTCCAAGGTCCAAGCATGGTAGTGTAAACCCCCAGTATTAGGGGGAGGATCTAAGGGGAGGAGTGCTACCTAGCAAGAGATCATGGAGTTATTAGAAGGATGGATGTAGAGAGTTCACGGAGGACTAGGGAAGTGAGAGTGCAAAGGAGAGCATGGATAGCAGATAAATGGGAGGAAAGGGCCATGCGAGTCATTAAAAGGCAGCTGGGAAAACTACACCAACCAGGATCAGTGTTGAGGAGCCTAGAAGAGGAAGGTAGGATGGAAGAGAACTCGATGAAAAGGATAGAGACTATTGGAATAGTTGGAGGCTCAGAAGGTGATAATAGCCCTCCCTCACCAATCGCAGAGGAGGGGTTGAATGGAAATGATTGTGTTGGCGCATAGGAAGACTTAGAGAATGAGATGTACTTTGCTATGTGGAGACTGTTCGTGGAAGATGATGCATTTGGAATAATAAAGGATCCAACCCCTTGAGGCTTAGGTAGCGTCTCCCCCAACCTTCCCTGGTATTCAACAACAACCCTAAAAATTTTCTTTCTAAGTTTCTTAAGATGATAAGAGTGCATAGTGTGCATGTTAAATATAAGGTTGGTAGTATTAGTGGTGGAAATAGTAGTAGTAGTAGTAGTTTGGGGTTACAAGGATCTCTACATCTGGGATCATAAGGTTTTGTGCTTTTAGCACGAATACATTCGATAATGGAGGGGTCTGTTAGCCTTGAGATGCAGTGCTGACTTTTTTTTTAAGGATGAAGGAAAGGCTCAGTCTGCGTCACTATTCTTAAAGGGGTCCCACATGGGCCATCATTCCCCTTCTTCATTTACCCCGCTCACACTATACCCGTCCCATTTCCTAAATTAACCTTCATACCCCGACAAAACCCTCTTTAATCTTAGCCCCAAGTGAATTAGCAAAAAAACCCCATAAAACCTTACCCATTCACCATACGCGCCATCAACACAACTCTCGAGGGTGCCTCGTAATTCCACCTCCCTCTGCCATTGATCTTTTCCCTCCGATCCAACGGCCAACATTCCTCCCGATGAATGCATCCTGCCCGATCATTCTCCACTGTTAGATCAACCCTACCAGATCTAACGGTCAGCGTCCATATCGCGCGAACAACAAGCGTGAAAATTACCCACCCGATGAGGGTGGTTTTTCTCTTTCCCCGTCGCTACGTGTCATCCATTAAATGGCATCGGGCAAGTTCTGACATTTTCCGCTTACCGTCAGATGCCCACCCGATAAAAGTTATTTCCACTTAAACTAAACCACCCCGCATGTTACCGTCCGTGCATCTCCGCCGCTCGATAACCGTCCAATCTGTCGGTCGGAAGATCCAACGGCCCGGACATGTTCCTCTCCCACCACGACTACTAGCCTCCAAAAAAATGATCCCCACCACACATCTCCCTTGATCCAATGGCCACCATTCACGACCACTGACAACCATTCATCTGCCCATGCACTCCATACCCCACGTCCTGTCTGTTACTCGAAGAAGAAGATGGCCGACTTTGTCATTCTGGCGACAGTCTGACCATGAAACTGAATTAAAAGAAGAGCATGGCCAGAGGAGAAAAGGACAGAGTAGGACTTAGCAACTGAATTAAAAAGTCATGGAACTCCACTACCATGATCAATCCGACCACCTGGAGGATAGCACGGTACCAGAACTGATCAGGTTTTCATAGTGGAGAAGGAAACTACATTCAAAGACGCTATCAGACAGTGAATGGTAGTTGGTGGTCAATTAAGACCCCTCCTTCTCTAAACGGCTAAGGGCCATTGTAATGATAGATTATAAATAGCTGGAAAAAAATGTAATTGAGGTTGTCAATTGTGTTTCGGTTCAACTTCTGGAGACTGTAGATATTCTGTAACTTGCAGTGTTTCATCTTCATTTTTAGCAATGCAAGCTTCTTTTGCTGTTAATTACTCAATGCCCATTTCTCCTCTATTCTAAGCTTGTGCCTGAAGGGTTGTATTCATGATTTCTTCTACATTTAATGCTAGATAACAGTCATCTTATCTCTGTATTAGACAACTAAATGTATCAGTGAATAGGTCACTCAGGTTTCTTCTGTATCTAATGCAAGATAACTGTCATCTTATCTCTGCATTGATAGATTATATATACAAGTTTCTTTACTAGTTGCAGCTGGCCATCTTACATTCTATATGCATCTGCTAGTGTGGTTAGTATTCTTCGTCTATTCACCTAATTCCCAAATTGTTGAGCATTGGTGGTCTAAAGCCTTGTAGTCTGAGGGTGTTCATGCATGTCTGGAGTGAAAGCAGAGTAGAAGTAGTTATTTGGCTTGAACCAAACCATCACCCATCCCAATAAGTTCCTAGAACCATATTGAAGATTATATGTTACCAGGCATCTCCGAGCTACAACCTAGGAGAGTTTCCTGGAACCCTAACATAATTGGTGTCGTTGCTGGGGAGAGGAGATTGAAGCTTAGCTTCCCTGGGAGAACAACACAGATCTAGCTTTGATGATAGACAAGGTCTGGACACATTTTTGGTTGTAATCATCTATCTGGAGACTCTACTGGAGGTCGAACCTCTTGGAGACTCCACATCATAGTTCTGGCTCAGTTTGTGAGGCATACTTGGAGAAATCCTCAGAAATCACCAACTGACCCAGTACCTAACCTTGAGAAGATTATCAAGGAAAGAAAGACATCACAAAAGGGAGCATCAGGATCAGATAATACTAAACAATCTTATGCATCTCTTCGAGAAAGGCTTGTAACAGAGCACATACATGTTGAGAATATAGCCTTTGGCACTAGCAGTGAAGAATTTTTTTTGGATATTCATAAAGCTCCTTATTCTTTAGGTCCTCCTTTGGATTTTTGCCCAAAGTAAACCTCCCCTCCTGTCCATCATATTCCTTTAGCCCTGTCAGTCATTTCTCAACTCCCTACCTTTCAGACTGTCAGCACTCTTTCATCTACCCTAGTCATGGCAGGCCCACAAGCACCCACCAAAATGGAAAGAATCATAGCTGCTAGGTATGGTCCCTTGGTATTGCCTACTCCTTTGAATTCCATGCCTATACTAGAATATCAGAAGTACATGCCTAAGCTCACTGGGACAGAAGGAGTCACAGTAGAAGAACATCTTGAGTCATTCTATAGCTATGCTGATAACCTAGATATTGGTGAAAATGATGTATGGATGAGAGTATTCATCCAAAGCGTAGATGGATAGGCTAGAAAATAGTTCAGAGAATTAACCCCTAGGTATATAACAGACATTGAGGCCTTAGATGATGTGTTCCTAAAGCATTGGGGGGATAAGAAAGACCTGCTCTATTATCATACTGAGTTTGGCAACCTAAAAAGGGAAAATGGGGAGTCATTGTCTGATTTCAATAAAAGGTTCAACTGCATGTACATCAAGATACCAGCTGAAGCAAAACCTGCTCCCACCTCTGCCAAGCTCACTTATTTCAATGCCTTTGATTCTGACTTCTACCTGCTATTGAGAGAAAGAAGATATGCTTCTTTGGCTGGGATTCAGGATGCAGCCTTGGAAGTAGAATCTAATATTATGGCTGCAGAGAAACTAAAAGGACATGCTGATCAAAGAAGATAGAGGGGTGAATATTCTTCATTTTCAGACCCCAAGATAGACAAAATGGCCAAGATAATAGAGTCATTGGCCTCTGAAATATCCAAGCTGAAGGTTGAGCAGCATTCGGGGAAAGGAAGGGGTCCTAATACATTTTCTCCTAGAAACCCAAATCCGTATAGGAGAGCAAATGAACAATTGCAGATCATGCAAAGGGGCAAAGAGGCCAATGAAGAACAGAAGATGAAGACTCCTTTCCAGAACGCAGTCATGGACGAGGAGAAGTTCGATGAGGAGGATGAGATCCACTGCATGGAAGACGAAGTCAGTTCTTCCTTTTTGACACTAGCTGCCTATGAGGAGTCATTACTCAAGGACCAGCCCAACCAAGAGTGGGACAGAGAAGCTGTTCTGCAAACTAAAGATCAACAGAGATATAACCTGAGGTCAAGGATGAGTAATGGCAAAGAAAGCATTTTCCAAAGAACTGTTGTCCCCATAGAGCAGTATATTAGCAAGTAGAAGTGACTAGTAGCTGATCCCAACATCCTCAAAGCACTAGCTCAAGAGGTAAGAGGTCCTGATAGGTCCCCTTCCCCTTTCAGTTTTGAATCAAAAGTCCAAAAGTTGAAAATATATGTACCTCTGATAGAACTAGTAAAGAATGAGGCCTTTAAGAAACCCATCGTTGATGCCCTTGAGCTCAAAGCCACACAAGCATCAAATGACTATGTGAATTTCCAAGATGATAAACCTCCTATTGTTCTTAGTACCATGACTGAACCTGCTGATGACAATTCCCCATCATTTTATGTCTCCTTGACCATTCATGACAAAATCCTTCACAATTGCCTACTGGACACAGGCACCAGTCATAATCTAATGCCCAAGGCTGTCATGGATGAGTTAGGCCTTGATATCACCCAACCTTATCATGACTTGTTCTCTTTCGATTCCAGAAAAGTGAAATGTCTAGGGTTGATCAAGGACTTGGCCATCACTTTATCTCAGCTGCCCATGAAGAGCATGATGATGGATATTGTAGTAGCAGATGTCCCCCCTAAGTTTGGCATGCTACTTTCTAGAGGATGGATTAAGAGGTTGGGTGGGACATTGCAAAATGACCTGTCCTATGCCACTATCCTGGTTTTGGGGGAGAAAGCAAAAGGCTATACAGGGAAGCCTGGCTGGCATATATCATCAGTGATGAAAAGAATCCCACTAATCATCCCATTTATGCTATGGACACTAATTTTGGAGCATGTATTCTCCAAATTGAAGAATCCCAGCTGGCCTCAGTGCAGCTTAAGAAACTAGTATGCCAGGTCATGGAGAAGGAAGGGCCATAGATTTGGGATGTGTTCTTTGATGGAGCTTGCTCTAGCGAAGCTGTAGGAGAAAGTGTAGTGATGGTATCCCCAACACAAGAATGCATACATCTATCTTTCAAGCTGCCTTTTCAGGTCACCAACAATATAGCAGAGTATGATGCTTTGATATTGGGCTTAAATTCTGCTAAAGAAATGGGAATCAGAGACATAAAGGTGTTTGGAGATGCCGATCTCATCATTTAACAAGTAAACAAAACGTTCCAAGAAAATCACCCTAGGCTAAAAGTATACAGAGATGAGGTATGGAGGCTCAAAGATTCTTTTATTAGCTTTTGTATCTCGTATATTCCTAGAGTCAAAAATCAGCTTGTTGATTCCCTCGCTGTGTCTGCTAGCATGTTCATCCCTCCCATGCCCCCTAAATTGGCTTATGAAGTTCAGGTAAAATACAGACCATCTCTACCTGATAATGTCAAATACTGGAAATTTTTTGAGGATGATGATGAAGTCAATAGGTTTCTACAAGTCATTGATGAATTCTCTGAAATGAAAATTGATCAAGAGAATGAAGCCATGGGGGAATGTCACCAGTCTCAGCTAAGAAACAAAATTGGCCAAGACAGCGTTGTACAATTTCCTAGTAACCATATACCTAAAGGGTTGGTGCCTCTAGAGAAGCTGTTTGACCATAATGATGTACCATATGAGACTGCCCAAAAAGAAAATAAGTCTGCAGTCCAAAGGCATAACATAGGGAGCCCAAATCATCCAAAGCATGTAAATTTGTTCACCCACTTGTCTACTACCCAAAGTTCTGAATACTGCGCCCTAATGAAGCAATTTTCCGATGTCTTTGCCTGGGAATACGGTGACCTTAAGACTTATGAAAAAAACATCATTCAGCATAAAATCCCACTGGAGAAAGACACCATTCCTTTCAAGCAGAAGCTGAGATCCATCAACCCTCTGCTACTCCCTTTGATTGAAAAGGAAATTAAGAAATTGTTGGCTGCCAAGATCATAGTTCCCCTGAGGTATTCAAAGTGGGTAGCCAACCTGGTAGTTGTGAGGAAGAAAAGTGGGGAAATCAGGCTGTGTGTTGACTTCAAGAACCTAAACAAATGCTCTAAGAAAGACAACTATCCCTTGCCCAAGATGGAACATTTACTGCAAAAGGTTTCAGGGGCTAGAGTCATGTCTTTCTTGGATGGATTTTTAGGGTACAACCAAGTTGTTGTACATCTAGAGGACCAAGAAAAGACTGCCTTCGCCACTCCTTGGGGCACTTTTAACTACTCCAAGATGCCCTTTGGACTGATGAATGCTGGGGCCACCTTTCATAGGGCCATGGATGTAGCTTTTGTAGGAGAGAAGTACAAGTTTGTCTTAGTTTACCTGGATGATATAACAATTTTTTCCAGCAGTCACCAGGATCATTTGCAACATTTGAGGAAGGTGTTTCTGAAGTGCATAAAGTTTGGGATTTCAGTAAATCCTAAGAAGTCACAGTTTGCTCTAGAAGAAGGCAAGATTTTAGGACATATTGTTTCTGCTGCAGGTGTTAAGATTGATCTAGAAAGGGTTCAAGAAATATAGACATTGTCCATCCCAAGATCGAAAAATGACATTCAATCTTTTCTGGGAAAGATTAACTTTGTGAGGAGGTTCACTCCAAATTTTGGAGAACTAGTGAAGCAAATCACCTCCATGTTAAAGAAGGGGTCAGAGATGAAATGGACCGATGCAGCAAGAAAATATTTGAAGCCAACAAAAGAGATATTATGGAAGCTCCCACTCTAATCAACCCAGACTATAACAAGGAGTTCCATATCTTCTCTTTTGCTTCCTGTGACACCCTTGCAGCAGTCTTGTTGCAAAAGGATGATGAAGGTACAGAGCACCCAGTGGCCCTTTTCAGCAAAACTTTAAGGGATACTGAATTAAGATATGAAATTATTGAAAAATAGTCTTATTCTCTTATTAAGTCTTTAAAGGCATTCCGGATCTACATTCTGCACTCCAAGTGATTGCCTATGTACCCTCTACCTCAATAAAGGATGTCCTAACACAGCCAGATATTGATGGAAGAAGGGCTAAATGGATTTCAAATCTCATTGAGTTCAACATAAAATTGAAGCCCACCAAGCTTGTCAAAGGCCAGGACCTTGCTCAACTGATGGCTGAAGAAAATTGCAGAATGTTGGACATAAATTGCATGGATACAAATTCATATGTTGGAGAAACATGGAAAGCAATAGTGGAACAAGGGTAGAACCAGTCTTTGGCTGAAAATCTGGCTTCTTGCGAATGGTATTCTAGAATAGCTCACTTCCTGTTGAAGCTAGAAGTTCCTTTGGGCCTTAGTTCAAGCCAAGCCAGGACCATTAAGATAAAAGCAGCCAAGTTTTGCATCAGTAAGAACCTACTTTATTGGAGGGACCTATCCAGAATCCTCTTAAGATGTTTAGACAAAGAGCAATCTGTGGAAGTCATGCACCAATTCCATTCTAGCATCTATGGAGGACATCATTATTGGAAACCCATAGCCCACAAGATCCTAAGGGCTGGGTATTATTGGCATACTCTATTCTCTGATGTATTTTCATTTGTGAAGTCCTGTGATAAGTGCCAGAGGTTTGCAGGAAGGCAACAACTGAAATCTTTTCCCTTGAAGCCAATACATACCAGTGGCCCTTTCTAGCAGTGGGGTTTGGATTTCATAGGGGAGATTAATCCCCATTCTAGTGGCCAGCATAGATGGATTTTAGTAGCCACTGATTATTTTACCAAATGGATTGAGGCCATCCCCACTAAGAAAGCTTATCACCAGGTTGTCATGAAATTCTTAACAGAAAACATTTTCCCCAGGTTTGGCTGCCCAAACAAATTGGTTACAGACAATGCAGCAGCTTTCAAGGCGAAATAAGTGGTGGACATATGTGACTCAATGGGCATTAAACTAGTGCATTCCACCTCATATTATCCTCAAGGTAATGGCCTAGCAAAATCATCCAATAAAACCCTAGTAAGGATCATCAAAAAGCCGATGGAAGACAACAAGCGGAGTTGGGATTCCAAACTAAAGTTTGCATTGTGGGCTGACAGGGTCACCACCAAGAAGTCCATAGGGAATTCTCCATTCAAGTTGGTATATGGCACTGAGGCTATTTTCCCAATCCAATTGATCCTCCCTGTGGCCAAATTCTTGCAAGAAGAGCAGAACGAGGAAAGTGACATGGAAAGGAGGATGAGTGACTTGGATGAAGTTCATCAGATCAGAGATCAACTAATTGAGAGGTCTACAATACATCAAAGGAAAATCAAGGAAGCTTTTGACAGAAATGCAAAGATGGACAATCTTCAAGTTGGTGACTGGGTCCTCAAATGGGATGCACTGAAGGAAAAGAAAGGTAATCATGGTAAATTTGATGCTCTATGGACCGGACCATTTATCATCTCTCAGGTCCAGGGAAAAAATGCTTTCATGCTACAAAGTTTGGAGGGAGAAACTATTTTTGATGGGCCAGTCAATGGTCAGTTTTTGAAAGTCTATTTTGTTTAAGGCTTTCAGACCTCAGTATTGTAAATATGTTATTTTTCAAAGTTTTAGTGTAGTCTTAGATAGACTCCATGCCTAATGGAATACTAGGTAATATTTCTGATCTTGTTTCTTATGTAAAAGGTAGTGGTCTACGGTTCTTGAAACCTCACAGGGAGGATTTCATCCCCAGAAGGAGCCAGTGTTAGCCCTGAGATGTAGTGCTGACTTTTTTTTGAAGGATGAAGGAAAGGCTTGGTCTGCTTCACTGTTCTTAAAGGGGTCCCACATGGGCCATCATTCCCCTTCTTCTTTTACCCCACTCACACTCTACCCATCCCATTTCCTAAATTAACCTTCATACCCTGACAAAACCCTCTTTAATCTTAGCCCCAAGAGAATTAGCCAAAAACCCCCATAAAACCTTACCCATTCGCCATATGCACTGTCAACACAGCTCCCGAGGGCGCCTCGTAATTCTACCTCCCTCCGCCGCTGATCTTTTCCTGCCGATCCTACGGCCCAGATTCCTCCCGAGCAATGCATCCTGCCCAATAATTCTCCACTATTAGATCAACCCTGCTAGATCTAATGGTCAACGTCCATATCGCGCGGACAACAAGCGTGAAAATTACCCGCTCGATGAGGGCGATTTTTCTCTTTCATCGCTGTTACATGTCATCCATTGAATAGCATCAGGTGAGTTCTGACATTTTCCGCTTACCATCCGATGCTTGCTCGATAAAAGCTATTTCCACTTAAACTAAACCACCCCACGTGTTACCGTCCATGCATCTCCACTGCCCGATAACCGTCTGATCTACCGGTCGAAAGATCCAACAGCCCGGACATGTTCCTCTCCGGCCACGACTGCTAGCCTCCAAAAAAATGAACCCCACCACACATCTCCCTTGATTCGATGGAAACCATTCACGACCACTCACAACCATTCATCTGCCCATGCACTCCATACCCCATGTCCTGTCTGTTACTCGAAGAAGAATATGGCCGACTCTGTCAATCTGGCGAAAGTTTGACCATGAAACTAAATTAAAAGAAGAGCATGGCTGCAGGAGAAAAGGACACAACACCACTCAACAACTGAATTAAACAATCATGGAACTCCACTACCATGATCAATCTGACCACCTGGAGGATGACACAGTACTAGAACTGATCAGGTTTTCATAGTGGAGAAGGCAACTACGTTCAAAGATGCTATCAGACAGTTAATGGTAGTTTGTGGTCAATTAAGACCCCTCCTTCCCTAAACGGCTAAGGGCCATTGTAATGATAGATTATAAAAAGCCAGAAAAAAATATGTAATTGAGGTTGGCAATTGTGTTTCGGTTCAACTTCTAGAGACTGTAGATATTTTGTAACTTGCAGCGTCTCATCTTCATTTTCAGCAATGCAAGCTTCTTTTGTTGTTAATTTCTTAATGCCCATTTCTCCTCTGTTCTAAGCTTGTGCCTGAAGGGTTGTATTCATTATTTCTTCTACGTCTACTGCTAGATAACTGTCATCTTATCTCTGTATTAGACAACTGAATGTATCAGTGAGTAGGTCACTCAGGTTTATTCTATATCTAATGCAAGATAACTGTCATCTTATCTCTGCATTGATATATTAGATTTGCAAGTTTCTTTACTAGTTGCAACTGGCCATCTTAGATTCTGTATGCATCTACTGGTGTGGTTAGTATTCTTCATTTATTCACCTAATTCCAAAATTTTTGAGCATTGGTGGTCTAAAGCCTTGTAGTCTAAGGGTGTTCATGCATGTCTGGAGTGAAAACAGAGTAGAAGTGGTTATCTGGCTTGAACCAAACCATCACCCATCCCAATAAGTTCCTAGAACCATATTGAAGATTATGTGTTACCAGGCATCTTTGAGCTACAACCTAGGAGAGTTTCCTAGATCCCTAACAGGGTCATTTACAACATATCCGAAATTATTTGGCAAAGGAAATGAAGATGTAGAGAAACATTGGTACCTATGTGAGGTTATCTGGAGGTCTAGTCAAACGCTTGACAATGTGAAGCTGATAGAATTCCATACCACTCTCAAGGAAAGGGCCTTGAGGTGGTTCATAAAATGGTCGGAGTTACATCAAAACCAAACAGTGGATGAGATTAAAAGAGAGTTTGTACATGGATTCAAGCTTCCCCAAACAGATCAGCAAGGGTTGACGGAGATGTGGGAGATAAAGTAGCTGGAGGGAGAAACTACCTAAGAACTAATGAAAAGGTTTAAGGACACAATTGGTAATCTCATTTATACCATAGACCTGAATCACTAGAGGGATTGGTTCATCAAAGCACTGTTACACCCCACCCAGACATCATTAACATAGTATAAGATCGAGACGCTGGAAGATGCCCTAGAGAAAGCAACCCAAATAGAGGCTATAGCAAGGTATCCACACGAATATTGGGACGGGATTTCTTCACATGACCCCTCTATCTTTGGTCTTCAGAAGCAAATTGCAAGTCTAATAAAGAAGCTAAAAGATCTACTGCCAGCTCGCCCAATAAGACCAAATGTGTGGTGTACCAACTGCCTAGTGGAAGGTCAAGTTGCCATGGAGTGTGCGAGTCTGAGGGACACAGGTGTCACGTCAGCTCCAGGGGGACCACTGAGACCCCCACCTATAGTAGGAGTCACGTGGTAGGATCAAAAGGAGCATATCTTGTGTGCAACCAACCAGAGTACTGTGAAGTGTGTAGGTAGTATGGACTCCCTCCTCGCCTGTGCCCAATATTGCTAAAGTATTCTAATGTCCCAAATAACAACGATTATGAGCTTTTCACATCCACAACTCACCACACTGACTAGTGTAGAGCACCAGATGCACTAGCAGATCGGTTAGACCGCTCAACCTTTCAGGTCAATGAGACTCCACGAGGCAGGCAAGGAGGAGGAGGAGGAACGAGAGGAGGAATGTTAGCGGGTAGGGGCCCTGTTCGTTGTTACAACTATGACCGGGAGGGAGATGTTGTGTGGGACTTCCCTCTGCCGATGAGATCCTGGTGCTCTCAATGTGGGGTCAATGCCCATGTGACAGAATATTGTCCAAAGCTAATCGCAAGATGGGAGGAGAAAAACACACAACGAGGGGAAATTTTGATCAATGCAGAGCCCAGGATCACAGAGGCATCCCTTTTATCTAATATTAACATAGTTACACATGACAGAAAGAATATTGGAGATGACCAGGGCAAACTAGACCAACCCACAATCATCCAAGTAGTCTCCCCAAAGCAGCCATATAACTCCGAGCAGCGGAAACAGTACTCCAAAGAGGAAACAAATTTTTTTGACAATCTAACTAAAGGCACAGGACTATCAAAAGAGTAGACATAGTCTGATAAAGACAAGACTTCAAACCTTCCAAAATCCATCGTTTTCATACCTATTGAGGAATGGTTCAGGTTATTCTTACATATTTTCAATGATGATCAGATGTTGAGGAAACTACAGAGAACTGTGAGAGCAGTTATATCAAAGGAAGAAGTTGAAGGGGGGACAATCTCTACCAACTTTCCTGGAATTCACACCAGAAGAGTAAGGAGAAATAACAATAGAAGAGGAAGGGAACTTAGAATCGATACTTAGATTGCAGGATTTCAGATCAAGGATACTATGTTAAATCTGGGTTCTGATGTCAACATCCTGACCAAGAAAGATGTGGGAAGCACTGGGGAATCCTGTCAGGGTCCAACCTTAACCCCCTTATTTATGTAATAGGGTCGTGTCTTATTTTGTAATCGAGCCCTACTCTATTGGAGGTTTCCCCCTCGAAGAGGCAAGTGAACATTGCTTTCCTTTTTGAATAATAAAATACATGTTGTTATTTCTCATTGTTCTGTGTTATGGGTTATATTTCTTCGCATATTTGGTATTCTAGTATCTTCTCGCAGGTCAAGAGCATAACAAGTGGTATCAGAGCACTTTCCAAGGCCAGTGGAATCTCCATTTTTAGCAAAAATGTTTTTTGCTAGAGACGTGTTCTAGCATCTTTAAACCACGAGATCTGTCGTTAAGCGCATAAACCTACGGATTTGCGGAGGCATGCATGCAAGAAATACAAGAGGTGGCCACTTGGACTCCCTTGTAACCCCTATGGGTACCCCTTCGAGTAGTAGCGCATTAGACAGAACTGTGCATAGACTATCTTCCATGTACCCTCTGGGTATATCGGAAGCCCCCTAGGCTCACCTGAAACCTCGGCGTAGATAAACCGTCAGCTGTCTTACTGCTACAGTACACCAAGAACAACACTCGGGGAGATTACTCGTGCGTATGATAGGGTAGTCGGGTAGTAAGACTAAGGATATAATTGATCCTCCTTAGTTAGTGCCCTGTAATATTGGGCCGAGTACTACTGTTGGACCCTTATGTATATTTCGATCTGTAGCACCTGACACTCCAGACCATAGTTCCCTTGTCTCTCTACAGATCACCCATCATCTTCTTTACTAGATCAGATCTAGTAGGTTGGGTTCTGTCGCAGCAACAACAATCAGATCCGCCATTCAGATCTAGTAGTGGGGGTTTGGTCGCTCCCTCATTCCTACTCACACTTTGAAATTGAGGGTTTCGTAGACAGATCTGACTATATGTGCAGGGAGGCTTGTCAGCTTCAAATGGAGAAATATTTCACTTGTCAGCTTCAAATTTTCCGGTGGTCCCAATTTTTTTTTCACAGTAATGAGAACTGCACCGGATCTGTGCATGGTACAAACTAGAGCTCAAGCTATGGCCAATGAGAAGATAGAAACCCTTGAACAAAAGTTGGAGGACTTAACGAAGCAGATCCAGTCCTTAAATGACGCAATCACAAAGGGCAAGTCAGGGTTACAATCAGAGGCATATAATTTTAATGAAAACCATGAGGGTGAATCTATCCATTCTCTTCACTTCTATGGAAACCACCAATAGTCCCACCCTCGACCACCCAAGCTGGACATGTATAAATTTGATGGCTTTCATCCAGCCATATGGCTATCACAAATGGAGACATATTTCACATTGAATCACACCAGAGATGATGAGACTAAGCTAAGTGTGGGAAGCCTTTACTTGGACCAAGAAAGATGGCAATGGTGGCAGTGGCATCAACGATGCTATGCAAGGATAATGACTTGGCAGATATTCTCAAAAGCCCTTTCTGATTGCTTTGAACATGAATATAAATTTTTGGGTCGTCTTACTAAGCTCAGACAGATAGGCACAGTACAAGAATATATTAAAGCCTTTGAAGCATTAGCCTTCCACACAGGAGGTCTAGTAGATGAATTCTACTTGGAATGTTTTATTAGTGGTCTCAAAGATGCCCTACAAGCCCACGTTCGGATGCACCGCCCAGCCACATGGTTGGTAGCTTGCACGACGGCTCGTGAAGTGGAATGCGCGTTAGTGGCCCAGTCGCCTCATCCAAATTTCATAGCCAAGGGATGCCCCACCTAGGCTCCAAGCACTACCCAAACACTTAAGGTTCAAAAGGTTTCACCAGTAGAAATGGCGGAAAGAAGAAAGCAAGGATTGTGTTACTACTGTGATGAAAAATACTCCCCAGGGCATAAATGCAAGGAACCCAAATTATTTCAAATTGATGCTACTAAGGAAGCCCCACCCTTTGAGGGACCATAGGAGGAAGATGAGGACAATGAGCTCCCAGCTACACCAAAAGAACTAGTTATCTTGCTCCATGCTTTGGTATGCATTTCTTCTCCCGAAACTCTCAAAATCGGAGGTTTTGTTAAACATCACCTTGTAGTAGTCTTGATTGATAGTGGCAGCACGCATAATTTTATCCATCAAAGAGTCGCAGAAGCAGTGAATTATTTTGTCAGAGCAGTCTCTAATTTCCATGTCCAGATTGCTGATAGGGGGACAATGAAATGTGACGGCCGCTGTGAAAACGTCAAACTTCAGATGGGGGATTACAACCTAAATACCCACATGTTTTCCATCAACATGGGTGGGTGTGACATTGTCTTGGGGGCTGAATGGCTCCGCACAATCAGCCCAATCATAATGGATTTCCAGGAGTTATATATGAGATTTAAGTAGAATGACCACATGCATACCCTCCGCGGACTCCAGGAAGGTGCTCCTTCTATCATCAGCTCACATCAGATGGAAAAGTTGTTAAAAGAGGGCCACCATGGAGTTATCACCCAATTTAATGCCATCCACGCCTTCGATCCCACGTCTCTTCATATTCATCCTGAGATGCAACAAGTCTTAAACAACTATCTGTAGGTCTTTGACAAACTTTATGAGCTTCCACCCTCGAGAGGGGAACATGATTATAGCATTACTTTGGACCCAAGGGCACAACCACCAAATGTGCGCCCATATAGATACCCTTTCGCCCAAAAGAATGAAATTAAAAAAATCATCAAGGAACTCTTGGAAGATGGTGTCATTTGTCCTAGCATTAGTCCTTATTCATCACCTATGGTCATGGTGCTCAAGAAAGATGGGGAATGACGTATGTGTCCAGACTTTAGGGCCCTCAACAAGCTGATGGTCAAAGATAAATTTCCCATCCCAGTTGTTGATGATTTGCTGGATGAACTAAATGGAGCTCAATTCTTTACTAAGCTAGACCTTCGCTTGGGCTATCACCAAATTCGCATGAAAGAAGTAGACATTCCAAAGACTACTTTCTGAACTCATGAAGGCCATTATGAATTCCTGGTAATTCCATTTGGACTCTGTAATGCCCCATCCACTTTTCATAGCCTAATGAATCACCTTCTCAAACCATATCTCAAAAAATTTGTCCTTGTTTTCTTTGATGACATCCTCATCTACAGCCTCACCTGGGAAAAACATCTTCAACATGTAGACCTACTCTTGCAACTACTCCAGAAGCATAAATTATTTGTCAAATTGTCCAAGTGCTCTTTTGGCATGAAAGAAGTTGAGTATTTGGGCCACATTATGGGGCATGAAGGTGTCAGGGTGGATCCCAAAAAGATCCAGGCAATGTAGGATTGGCCCCCACCAAAGACCTTGGAGATTTGGAGAGGAGTTTTGGGTATCACCAGCTACTATTGCAAATTTTTTTGCAATTATGTTCACATTGCTAGACCCCTCACTAACCTTCTCAAGAAAAATTCATTCCTCTGGAATGATGAAGCGCAACAGGCATTTATAGCTCTCAAACATGCCATGTATTCCACTTCCGTACTGGCACTACCCGAATTCACCAAATCTTTTGTGATTGAATGTGATGCTTCAGGTACGATTATTAGGGTTGTCTTAATGCAGGAAGGTCGACCCTTGGCCTTCACTAGCCAAAAACTAAGTGGGACAAATTTGGGACAATCTACCTATGAGATGGAGATGATGGCCATCTTACATGCAGTGGATACCTGGCGACCATACTTATTGGGGCGGCGTTTCCAAATCCACACAGACCATCAAAGCCTTAAATATTTTTTGGAGCAGTGTCTATCCTATCCACAACAAAATAAATGGATAGCTAAAATGTTTGGATATTATTATGAGATAATTTACAAGAAAGGGTGTGAAAATGTCGTAGTGGATGCTTTATCATGCCAATTTGAGGAGGAAAGCACCCTGCTAGCAATCTCTCTTCACATTCCAGAGTGGATTGAATAGGCTTGCAAGGAATGGTTTTCACATCCTTCGCTCTCCCAACTCATTAATAAATTGCAAGTAGATCCAAATTCCACAACGGGCTGCTCTTGGCAGGATGAGATTCTTCGCTACAAGGAAAAAGTAGTGATATCACCAACATCCACCCTCAAAAATCGCATTTTGGTAGAGTTGCACTCATCTCCCATTACAGGCCATTCAGGCTTTCAGAAGACTAATGCTCGCACTCGACGTTCATTCTTTTGGGCAGGCATGAAAAATGACATTCTTACTTTTGAAGCTGAATGTGATGTGTGTCAGTGCAACAAAGGAGAAACAGTCAAATCCCTAGGCACTTTACAACCTTTGCCCGTCCCTACCTCAATCTAGACGGATATTTCTATGGATTTCATTACTGGTCTTCTGAAGTCAAGCAACAAGTCAGTCATCATGGTGGTTGTGGAAAAAAATTCTAAGTATGCTCATTTTTGCAGCCTACCCCACCCTTTTACACCCATTTTGGTGGCTCAATATTTCATGGACCAGATCTTCAAATTGCATGGCATGCCCACTTCCATTGTGCCTGATCATGACCCGATCTTTACGAGTAACTTTTGGCAGGAACTCTTCAAGCTACAAGGTACCCAACTCCAACTCAATACTTCCTATCATCCCCAAACTAATGGTCAAACTGAAGCAGTCAACAAATGTCTGGAGACCTACCTCAGGTGTTTCACTTCAGAAAAGCAACATCTATGGGTACAGTGGTTACCTCTAGCCGAATGGTGGTATAATACTAACTATCATGCCACCACCAATATGACTCCATATGAATCATTTTATGGTCAACTCCCCCTTTCACCTACTTCTTATATCTCGGGATGCTATAAGGTACAAGCAGTGGATCAACTCCTACAGAACCATGCAACCATGCTTGCCCACCTCAAAGATAATCTCCATCAAGCTCAAAATAACATGAAGCAATAGGCAGACCAACATCATTCATAGCGCACATTTCAAGAAGGGGATTAGGTATTCTTAAGGCTGCAACCATATAAGCAAACATCACTCAAAGACAAGGGTTGTCAGAAATTATCTCCAAAATTCTATGGACCGTATCAAATACTTTAGCACATCGGATAAGTAGCCTACAAGCTAGCCTTGCCACCCACTACAAAAATCCATCCCGTCTTCCATGTCTCATGCCTCAAGAAAGTGGTTGGGAACAATTGCAGAATTCAAACAAGTCTACCAAAATTGGATGAAGAAGGTTCAATATGGCTCCAATCTAAACAGGTTCTTGACATGTGAGAACAACACCTGTGCGGCCGCACGATCAAGGAAGTCCTCATCAAATGGAAAGACACCTCTCTAGAAGATGCGACCTGGGAAACAACCACTATTATTTAGCAATTTCCACAGCTTTAGCCTTGAGGACAAGGCTATTTTTTATGGGGGATGGCATGTTAGGGTCCAACCCTAACCCCCTTATTTATGTAATAGGGTTGTGTCTTATTTTGTAATTGAGCCCTGCTCTATTGGAGGTTGCCCCCTCGAAGAGGAAAGTGAACATTTCTTTCCTTTCTAAATAATAAAATACATGTTGTTATTTCTCATTGTTCTGTGTTCTAGGTTATATTTCTTCACATAGTTGGTATTCTAGTATCTTCTCGCAGGTCAAGAGCATAACAAAACCTCAGATAACATTTTCACCAATCTAGTTATGGATGGCCAATCAATACTATATAATTCTAATTAGGAGACTGGAGGGCGTAGAGGTAGATGTTGCAGTGGTAAAGACACATGCGGATTTTGAAGTGATCGATATTATGGGAGAAAATGATCCTTACCCGACACTGCTAAGTATTAACTGGGCCTATGAATTATGCCATCATAGATCTAAAGAAGGATCTAATGATCTTTGAAGTAGAGGGAGTAAGAGTCATTCAGCTGCTTAACCCATATCAAGGGCCCAAATTCACAGAACCCATAGATGACAGAGAAGAACCTGGGATGTTAGACCATCTCTACATATTAACGACGGGTAAGAGAGAATATTACATAAACCCAATAGCTAAAGGATCATTAGCTGGAGGAGTATCTAGAGCTCTGAGGTTGGTTCAGAAGCTGCATGGGATGATTGGTAGCAAGGAAGATATGAAGTCAACACCAGATGCTGCACTACAGTATGTCGCATCAATTGGATCAGAACGGAGGTAAGAGACTTTCCCATCTTCAATGGTATAAACTCAGTAGATTTATTTCTCAATAAGTTTGTTGTAACTGTAAGGGAGGAAAATAGAATACCATTGTTAAACATTACACTCCAAGTGACCCCAAAACGATGGTGGGTGGTCCACTGCAACTACCTCCATGACTGGGAAAAAATCAAAAGATAAATGATGGAAAGATTCAAATAGGTGAGGGAATACCCATAGGAGGTTGAAAAGTACAAGTGGGATTCTAATCCTCGACAACACTTGGAAAGTTGTAAGGGTAGATGGAACCAAGAGGGGGTTTTGAAAGAACTATGGGTACATGGGTTCATACACACATTGGTTACATTTCCTAAATCCTAGTACATACAAGAAGAAGAAAGGAGGTAGATGGGAGATTGGGACGCTTTGGATAAAAAAATTATTAGTAGTTTATCTTTCAAGACTAGTGATAAAAGGTTGATCAAGGAATTGCACGCTATCAAACAGATACTCCTCACATCAGGCCAGCTCTAGGATGCATGCATAGACTATAGAACCTTACAATACTTCTATGAGTCAGGATATCCAGAGGCAATGGCCTATGGGAAGGTGGACAAGGAACCAAACAAGGAAAACCTAGAAGGGTTACAGCACTTGGCATTCCATGAGACCAAAGGGGAGAGAGATATACAATAGGGACCTGTAACTGATGCTCTGCACTTACTCCCTGTGAAGCTGCAAAAGCACAACATTGGCATGGATGATAAACCTAAGCTGACATCAATTGGAGATTATTGGGATGAACAAACAACAAAATAAGTTTTTGATCTCCTAATAGAGTATGAGGATATATTTCCCTCATCAGTTGTAGTGCTAAAATGGATTAAGGGAGATATAGGAGAAATGAAAATCATACTGAAACCCGATGCAAAGCCAATAAAGCACAAACCATACAGGTTGAACCCAAGAGTCAAAGAGAAGGTAAAGAAATAGATAGATAAGATGCTAGAGGCGAGACTTATTTTTCCAGTGGATGAGGCAAAATGAGTCAATCTGATAGTGATACAAAAAAAAGGATGTTATGTAGATAAGGGTTTGCATGGACTATCATGGTCTTAATAATGCTCGTGTACATGACCCATTCCTAACACCATTCAATGATGAGGTCCTCGACAATGTAGTAGTGAACGAAGCATATTCCTTCACAAATGTATTCTTGGGCTACCATCAGGTCATAATTGTTTAAGAAGACAACGGGAAGGCCACATTTACTATAGAACGGGGATCGTATGCCTACCATGTGATGCCATTCGGTCTTAAGAATGCACTTACAATATTTTGAGAATTGTGATTGCAACCATTAGGGACTACATCCACATGTTCTTGGAGGTATACATGGATGATCAGATGGTATACATCCTACTCAAGAAACACTCAAGCCTACTCAGGATAATGTTTGATCGCTACAGACAACTACAGATATCCTTGAACCTGACAAAATGCATATATGTGGTCCCATTTGGAACATTTTTGGGTCACATTGTGTGCAAAGATAGGGTATACATAGATCTTGCTAGGGTTGCGGCAATAGCCAACATGGAATCACCTGCCAACATCAAGAAACTCAAATTGACATTGGGGAACATTGGATACTACTAAAGATTCATCTACAACTACGCCTCCATAAGTACACCAATGGAGAAGTTTTTAAGGAAGGTCGAAGCATTTGCATGGTCAGAGGAGTGCCAAATTGCACTAAATATATTAAAGGAGAGGCTAGTAAGTGCACCAATTCTATTCTATCTTGACTTGAATAAGAAATTGCATGTCCATATTGATGCATCTAATATTTCTCTAGGGGCAGTGTTGGCCAAGCCGGGGGAAGGGAGCTTTGATCATCCGATCTACTTGTCCAGCAGGAAGTTATGTAATGCAGAAAGAATTATACCATGACCGAGAGGGAAGCACTAGCTATGGTCTACTCTCTTCAAAAATTTAGACGCTACTTGCTTGGGGGTTTGTTTAAGTTATTTACTGACCACTCCACATTGAAATGCTTGGTCAACAAGCCTCTACTTGAGGGAAGAATTTGCAGATGGTTGCTAAGATTTCAGGAATTTTATTTTGAGGTAATTGTAAAACTAGGTTGGTTGAACGTCAGACCTTATTACCTTTCAAGGCTGGAGTTAGGATAAAGTGGAGGTTCCCTGGATGACCAGCTGCCTGATTCTTATTTGTTCAAAGTAGAAGAAATACCAGATTACCTAGAAGAAATTGCGGCTTTCCTAGCTACAGGGAAATATCCGGATGAGTATGAAGCTACGCAAGGAAGACACATGGTCATGCGAGCAATTGATTGCCAGCTAATTGCAAGGCACCTATACAAACTTGGCTTGGATCAAGTGTTTCGGCGGTGTGTCCTTCACCACAAACAACCCAGGCCCACTTAAGCCAATAGTAAAGAGAATAAAATACCCATTTCACAACTGGGATAGTTGGATGATGGGGCCAATAAATTCAACAGTCCACTTATTGAAAGTTTGAAGTTCCCTAACGGGATGTAATGGAAGGTCATCGGCACATCACACTCAAGCCAGGTACATAATCACAACGATAGAATATCTCACAAGATGGGTTGAAGCAGCACTAGTGAAGGAGAATAGAGCAGAAAAAACTGCAAGGTTTATATTTGAGAATATCATCTCACAGTTCAGGTATCCCAGGAGCCTGACCAACGACCAAGGAACTCATTTCATCAATGAAACAATTGCTTCTCTACTACAGAAATTCATTATGCAACATCACCAGAGAAGTCCATATCACCCACAGGCCAATGGAACTGTAGAAGCATTCAACAAATTATTGGAAAAAGGATTAACTAAGGTGTGTTTAGTAAATAGAGATGATTGGGATGAAAAGGTTCCATCAACATTATGGGCATACCACACAATAGTAAATAAACTACACAAGAAGACACCCTTCCAACTGGTGTATGGAGGAGAATCTGTGGTGCCGAAAAAGTTCACAATCCCAAGAATATTTATCACCCAGGCCATAAAAATGATAGAGGAGGCATCACTCCATAAGTGATTGGATGAGCTATTTGAGTTGGATGAAGCAAGCTTCCTAGAAAGTTTTCACTAGTCAGTCAAGAAGAGAAGGAAGAAAGCATGGCATGACAGACACATCAAGAAGAAAGCATTTACAGTTGAGGGGCATGTTCTATTATAAGACAACAGGTTCCAAAAGTTTCCAAGGCAAGATACAGATTCACTGGTTAGGCTCATTCATAGTTGTGGAAATCAGGGAGTCTAGAGCTATCAAGCTCA
The DNA here is from genome assembly GCA_031772625.1 of Pinus tabuliformis. Lineage (NCBI taxonomy): Eukaryota > Viridiplantae > Streptophyta > Pinopsida > Pinales > Pinaceae > Pinus > Pinus tabuliformis. The sequence goes on along the minus strand of CM062808.1, from coordinate 495,848,591 downwards.
TGCAACTAGATGGAGTATTGTTACCAGGTTGGGTGAATGGGTCATGCATGAAACCCTTCCACACATCAAATATTGACATTTGTAATTGATTGGGTGTCCAAAAGGGGATCATAGGCAGGATTAGGAGAAGTCAGTAGGATTCAGTTAGTCGGTCATCATTTACTAGGTCGAGTGTTAGTTAGTCAGTTGTCAAAATAGTTCTAATAAGAATCTGGGACGTCAGTTCAGTTGCTGCTTCAATGTCACCATACCAAAACTATCTGTGGTCAAAGGGGGGGGGTTGAAGTCACACATGCTAGGAGTACTTTCCATAAAAAATAGACAATAATGTTGGTGTCATCTCGTATTTCCATAAAATATTTCCCATTATAGAAAAAAATAATTTATAAACTTCTTCCATTACGTTAACATAATTACCCATCAAATCCACCTTGTCTTTTTCAAAAGCACGTCAGCCAAGTCAGGCCCAGTTCAGCGGATGACGGATTAACATGTTCAAGTCTGCATAGGGAAAGTTGTCATAGTAATTAGTTATTGATTCTTGTTAGAAACATCGTATCAATCAGGTCTACTTATTTTGCATGGCAATGCCAAATTTTGATGAGCCTCATAAATGGGTAATTATATGGGCTCATTTTACCTCCTAACCTAGTCAAATCAACCATTCTCTTAGCTTATTGTATGATTTTCTGATTATATTTATGCTTATAGGGTGAGCTGAGTTAGTTATTATGCCATGTGGTCTAAAATGTATTTAATGCAGATTATTGATGGATTTTGAGGTCAAAGTCAAGGATCTAGTGGCCAAACTACAGCAATAAATCGAAGTAGACAGAGGAGAGGACTTATAGGAGAGAATCCCCCTCATTTATTTCTCCTCACTTCTAATTCCCCTTCATTCAGCTCAGAGTACAAGCAGTTGAATCATGTACTAGAAGGCAGTCGAGCAAGTGGAAGATGATTGAGACTTATCTCGAGTTTTGGGAGCCAAGCCTCCTTGATTTTAAAGAAGCTGTTGGTAGCTTCAAATGTATAAGTAGAGAGGCCTAGGGCCTCACTAGGGTCAGATTTTTTTTTCTTGTGTAAACTCTACTCAAATTTTGAGCTTATTATTTTGTGACGGTTTCATGTAATCTTGCTATTTTTTTGATAATGAAGATGGAATCCTTTTTGAGCTAGCATTGAGTTACCTCAGAGCACTGAAGCTCTTAGGTTAGGGCCCAATCCAAGCAACCAAGCTTCTCTTTACTTGTATTTGTATGCTTTACTTTAGTTGGTAGATTAGTTTGCTGTTAGATGTATTTGTTTTATGGTTAAGAATAGGTTGCTTTTGATGATTTAGTAGCTTGCTTCCATTTGTACTTTCTGTAGCAGGTTAAGCAGTGATCAGAAAATATTCAAAAGGCTAGAAATAGTGCCTTGGCCTCTCTTCCTCCCTCTGGGACCATGATTTGAGGCAAAGACTCTCTTGCTGCCCCAAAAACACAGATTTTCCTCATTCATAGGACTTCTAGTGTTTGCAACTCTCTAGTAGGTTGATAGTCCAATTTTCTTTACTTTAGATCTTGTTTATCATGTTCACTTCCTGATTTGCAATAGTTCTTTTTCATTCTTTCATTTCTTACAACATTTCTCAGCATTTCCTTTCATACATCATAGTTTAGACCATTTTTATGCAAAACTCTGTTTTCCTAGGATGCACTCATTTCATTTGTTGCTTGATTTTCTTGGTTGAATGTTAGTTTCTATGTAGCAGATCTCTTCCAGCAGTAGGCCAGCTTACCAGAAATCACACCCTCCATTTGATCCATGCCCTACAGGTCTCCCAAACCTCACCTCAATTCTGTAGTTTCCTTTATTTTCCATAGAACTCTTCCTCTCTCCTTGAGAAAACCCAATCATCTTTCTCTCTCCTAGTGGTTCATGGTAGACCTTAGGTGCCCTAACACCTCATCTAAACCTTCATCCACCTTTTCCAGCCACTCTCAAACCCTCAAAACAACAAAAATTGCTCTCGGCCTCCTCCTGTAGGCCTCCTGTAGTTTTCCTGTTTTCCTCCTGTAGTTTCCCTGTGTCCTCCTATAGTTTTTCCTGTAGGCTTTATTTTGAAGGCTGAGTGTGGGAAAAGCCTTTAGAAGGCCACCTAAGACCTCCTAGGACCCATACACATCATCCTACATCCTCCCAAGCTCCAAAACCGCCCTCTAACGCCACCTATTCGCTGCCACACTCACACACAATAAATTAGGTGCATGATTAAATTCACATAAAAATCCAAAAATATGTTTTTTTGCTTATTTACTTCCAGAAATAGCATGGTTAGATGTTTTTTACTTCCTTGAGTAGGTAATGGCATTTCTTTCATGGTTTTCATAGTGTTTTTGGTAGAAGTAGAATTGGCTTGTTAATTATGCTTTACTAGGTTTTGCTTTACATTCCATTCTTTCTCCTTTCTGCAATTAGATTAGCATCTGTAGAGTAATCTTTCTTTCCTTTCATCACACATAGAAATTCTTCTAAAATGTATAGAAGTTTTCTTGAGCTCCTAGTGATCTTGCGCCGGCTGACCAAGTGACAACCTGCAGTGAGAACTAGTACTTGTGCATACAACACCGATGCTTCCAAGTTTGTTACGAACTACCGGGTTGATAAAAGTAAAGTTGGAAGCCCAGGAGTTGCGACATTCTTGCTGCAATACTGGCACTCACCACTTTTTGGCGTCGTTGCCGGGGAACCGTTGAAGTATTTTGTGATTACTTCTTTATTCTATTTCCTATTGCAATATTCCGCTAATAGTTTATTTCAGCAAAAGTAGACTAGTCATTTCTTTTCTTTCTATTCTGCATTTCCTTGCTTTCCTTTTCAATTCTGCAAAATTCCATTCAGCAAGTTCATTTTAGCTAGTTGCAATTTATTTTTTTCAATCACAATTTCAGCTTCTGCTAGTACTATTAGTGTGGATAAAAAGAAACAAAAACCAAAAAAAAATATTTCCTTTCATGCCTCGTAGGAATAGAGATAACTCTGGAATTTTTTTTCCCAACACCCCCACTGCTTCACACAGCCAACCTTCTCTCTTCTTCGGTGGCTACAATCAATAAGAACCCTTAGGTAAATATCCATACATATTTGAATAACCTATAGGGGAAGAAGAAGAAGAAAACATTCCTCTAGAGCCAATGGCTGAAAACAGAAATGCTAGGGCAAATGGAGAGAGAATAGAGGGTACCTTCCCCATTTGAGAGACCAATGGGGACACCAAAATGAAGAATATAAGCCCTTCAGCCCTACCTCACTTCCATGGTCTGACTACAGAAGATCCTGACACCTTCTTGTTTGAGTTTGTTGTCATCTTTCGAACTTATGACTATGCAGAAGATGAGCAAAAGTTGAAATTGTTCCCTTCTACTCTCAAGGACATAGCACTGCGCTAGTTCATGGGATTACCTGGCAATAGCATCACAACTTGGGTTCAAATGCAACAAGCCTTTAACAACAAGTATCGATACTATTTTAGGTCGAAAGATACTAAAGAAGAAATTTTGTGAATGACGATGCAAAGTGATGAGTCCTTGGAAGACTATGAAGAGAGGCCCTAGCTCAATTACAAAAGGGTCAGGTGTACACTTGACCCTGAGTATCTAAAGTTGGTTCTGCTCAGGGGAATTCAGGAAGACCTTTTAGACACCCTACATCTACTGGCTAGGGGAGACATCTACCAACTATCCTTTGAGGACATAAAGACTGTTTTTAGAAACCATTCTAGAGCAGCCAGAAAGAAAGGTAGGGGGAGTCAACCCATAGCATGTACCTCTTCCTCCAATTCATCCATTAAAGGTGAAATTGGAAACATGCTAGAAGACTTCAAGAGTGAGATGTTGTAGACTCTTTCCATGCAAATGGATACCTTACATATCAAAAGAAAACAAGAGGAAGCAAAGAGGGCTTTGGCCATTTTTTGTCCTAGATGCACCAGGAGGCATCCTAGGAATGAATGCCCATTAAACTCTATGGAGGTTTGTTCAGTCTGTGAAGAAAATAATTCTACAAATAAGTTCCCTTTCTTTCCTGGACTTAAAGTTGTATACCAAGGGGCCGAAGGAGTCACTGAACAAATCTATTACATAAACCAAAGGAGGCCGCATGGACCCTAACCATACTAGCAGGGGATGTCAGGGACATCTCAGGCATACTACAACCCCAACCAAGTCCCGTCCATACCTTCTTGGGGCCCCCCTGCTCATCCTTCCTGGTCCACACCTCATCCTTGGTCCTTCACATCTTAATATCATGCCTAACCAGGCACCCATTCATTTCAATCCTATGCTCAATCGCAACCTCAGTGGAATGCATCTCATCAGGGGTGGAGGCCCCAATACAACTCTCTTCTTGCTCTTCTACCACCACCACCTGCCCAACCATAATTTTTACCTTTTGCTCCACCAAGGCAACCCCAAATGCCTGCCCAGCCAAATATGAACCTGAAATATAGACAGGCTCAGCAAGTGTATAGTGGGGAACCATCATGCTCAACTTATGGTGTGGAAATTCAAGAAATTAACTTTCAATCCGGGAACGTTCTCCCAGATAGCCAACCTCCACCCAGGGAGGTTGAGGAAGATAAAGAGGAAAGAGAACCTAAAGCGAATCCACCCTTTAATGAGAGACTATCCATGACAATCCAGCCTACCCCAGAAGAGACTGAACTCTTGGGAGAATTGAAACACTTATGTGTGAAGATACCACTTCTCCAAGCCATAGAAGATGCACCTATCTACAATAGGTTGATAAAAAATGAGTGATTTAGGCATCCAGGAAGGCGCAAGAGAGATGCCCCAACCATTAATGTAATAGGACAACTGTCCGACCTAATGTTGGGGCAAATAATCTATCCAAAATATCTGGATCATGGAAGCCCAGTAGTTGATGTCCACATCAATGGCACAATGGTCCCACATACCTTGATTGATCTGGGAGATGCCATTAATGCAATGACAAAGGACACAATGCTCAAACTTAACCTCCAAGTCTCCTTGAGGAAGACCATGACAATGCTGCAGCTAGTATACCGCTCCACAGTGACCCCTGAGGGGATTGTGGAAGATGTGATGGTCTCCATTGATTCTTGGGAGTACCCTGTTGATTTCTTAGTTCTCCAGGCAAAGGCAAAGATCACGAGGTATCCTCTCATCCTGGGAAGACCCTAGTTGGCTACAACCGATGCCTACATCAGTTGTCGAGCTGGGAACATGACCATAAAGAATGGGCACTTGTCCAAGCAATTAACGCTATATCCTCCTGCCCAACCCTTGCTAGAACATCTACCTCTCTGGTTGGAGGAGGAGGATGAGGATGAAGTTTATTCGACACCACTTTGTGCATTAGAAATCACCATGGTGGGGAACCACAAGATGAGGATGATATGATTGAAAATTTGATTCAAAATCCTCCTCCTAGTGTATCACCATTAGAAGACATAGTAAGAGAAACCCAAAACAACCCCTCAACTGATCTCTGTGTGGCCGACCCTACTTCTCTCCATGTCAAAAATATAGAGTTCGGCCCAGAAAGAACATTGAAAATCAATCCATCCCTATCTACTTCCCAAGAGGAGCTATGTAGCCTACTAAGAAAACATCTAGATGCCTTCACCTAGAGTTATAAGAAAATGAAGGGAGTGCACCCTTCAGTATGTGCTCATCATATATACATCAAGGAAGATTTCAAACCAGTCAGGCAGCCTCAAAGGAGGATGAATCCAGCACTTAAAGATATTGTTAAGGAAGAACTGCAGAAATTGCTTGATGCAAGATTCATCTATCCCATCCATGACAGTGAATGGGTCTCTCCTTTGGTTCTAGTGCCAAAGAAAAGTGGTAAGTGGAGAATCTTTGTTGACTATCGGGAATTGAACAAAGCCACTAAAAAGGACCATTTTCCTTTACCTTTCATAGATCAAGTGTTAGACAGTTTGGCAGGAAAAAAGTTTTTCTCTTTCCTAGATGGGTTTAGTGGGTACAATCATATTCAAATCAGCCCGGAATACCAAGATAAGACCACTTTCACTTGTCCTTGGGGTACCTTTTCATATCGGGTCCTTCCTTTTGGTTTTTGCAATGCTCCAGCCACTTTCCAAAGAGCAGTATTGAGTATATTTTCTAAACTAGTTCATGATGTAGTAGAAATATACATGGATGATTTTACTCCTTATGGCTCTGACTTTTAGGAAGCTTTATCTAACCTAGGAAAAGTTCTAGATAAGTGTATTGAGATGAACCTGTCCCTCAGTCCGGAAAAATGTGAATTTTTGATGACTGAAGGGACCATGCTAGGTCATGCAATATCTCAACAAGGACTGTAGGTGGACCCCAACAAAATTGCCATCATCCAAAGGGTCCGACCTCCTCAAAAGGTGAGAGATGTCAGAAGTTTCCTAGGCTTAGCTAGATATTACAAGATATTCATTAAAGACTTCAGCAAGATAGCCTCTCCTTTGTTTGTCTTCCTAGGCAAAGATGTTGAGTTCATATGGTCGGAAAGCTATCAAGAAGCCCTAGATACCTTGAAGAGCAAGCTAGTGACTTCCCCAATTCTTAGAGGCCCAAACTGAGCCATACCCTTTCACATTCACACATATGCCTCGAACAAAGCAATAAGAGCAGCCTTAGGACAAGTTGATGAAAATTTACCTTATGCCATATACTTTATAAGTAAAAAATTGTCGAAGGTAGAGCTAAACTATATAGTAACCGAGAAGGAAATCCTAGCTGTCGTGCATTCCTTAAACAAATTCATACATTATATCACATGCTATCAAACCTTTGTGCACACTGATCATGTTGTAATTAGATATTTAATGAAAAAACTAGATGTAAATGCTCGCATTATTAGATGGTTGCTTTTACTGCAGCAATTTGATCTGACCATTATTGATAAGCCTGGTAAAGAAAATGTTGTTGCTGACTTTTTGTCTAGAGTAAATTTGCTTGCAGGTGAAGAAGGAATGGTGGATGACCAAATGCCAGATGAACACCTATTTTCTATATCAGTACTCTCTCCATGGTTTGCTGATATAGCAAACTACTTGGTTTCAGCACAGTTCCCACCACACCTATCCTCAAAAGAGAAGAGCAAGATAGTAAGGAAAAGTGCCCCTTTCACCTGGATTGGAGGCAATCTCTTCAAACTTGGCCCAAATCAGATCTTGAGAAGATGTGTCAGGGAGGGGGAAGTCTTTGACATCCTCTCGACCTATCATGATGGGCCTTGTGGAGGTCATTTTGCAGCAAAAAGAACTGCCTTAAAGATATTGCAAGCAAGCTACTACTGGCCCACTCTTCATCAGGATGTGAGGAGATACATGAGCCAGTGTGATCGGTGACAGAGGATGGGGAAACCCAGTCCAAAGGATGAAATTCCCATGAAACCTCAGGTGACCTTTAAGCCATTTGAGAATTGGGGCATGGACTTTGTGGGGCATATTAACCCCCCTTCAAAGGAGAAGCAGTACATCATTGTGTGCACCGACTACCTGACAAAGTGGGTGGAGACAAAAGCAACCAAAGCAGCGACAGGGGCAAAAGTAGCTGAGTTTTTGATGGAAAACATATTCTACAAGTTCGGGTATCTGAGAGAGTTGGTCACAAACTAAGGCAGTCAGTTCACTTCCAGCCTGATTCAAGACCTGCTCACACATCATAAGATCAAGCACAGGACTTCCACCCCTTACCATCCACAAACCAATGGGCAAGTGGAGGTAACTAACAAAGAATTGGAAGGAATCCTAACCAAGGTAGTGAGCAACAGTAGAAAAGACTGGGCGAACAGATTAGTTGAGGCCACTTGGGCCTACAACACAACATGGAAGAGCACCACCGGGTTCACACCCTATGAATTGGTCTATGGGAAGAAGGCTTTGTTTTCAATAGAGTTTCGATTTAGTACCTTAAGGATGGCAGCACAACTGGACCTAGACCTCAGCCATGCATAGAAGGAGAGATTACTTTAGCTCAATGGATTGGATGAATACAGATTGCAAGCAGTTCTCCATACAGAGGTAGTTCAACTTCAGAGAAAGATATGGCATGACAAAAATATCAGGGAGAAGCAATTCCAAGAGGGAGATTGGGCACTACTCTATGATTCAAGATATAAGGATTTCAAAGGCAAGCTGAGGACAAGATGCCTGGGACCCTACACTATGGAGAAATGCAATGACAATGGTTCAGTTTTGATCAGAACCACTGATGATGAAGCCAACCCCATGCTTGTTAATGGACATCGGTTGAAAGTATAGAAGAAACCCCTCTTCAAGCTAGATATTATTGAAGATTTGAATAAAACAGTGATGGTAGTGGAGCATGTCCTAGCTCCAACTTCACCCACTCACTAAAGGAAAAGAGAAAAATAAGGACTCAAGTGAAAACCGCCGTGAGGCGATTGAGTCCCATCATTGGGTTGAAAGCCTCTCTTGAGGTGGCCCAGCGATGTCAAAAAAGAAGAGGAAAAGAGAAAAAAGGAAAAGAATAAAATCCCTGGGTGAAAACCTCCCTTGGAGGCACCCAAGCTAGGCAATTTGGGTGAAAACCTCTCTAAGGCGCCCTAGTTGTTTTCAAAAAAAGAGAGAAGAAAAATGAATTTTTATTGCATTGCAGGTTTGCAGGAGGACTACAGGGAGCAGAAGAAGGTGCCAAGGGGACCTTGACATTCACACCAGCATCCATCTCATCTCCTCCACACCTTCCTCCATCATTTTTGGCATCTCTTTCACCCCACTGTACCTTTTCTTTCAAAACTGTGTTTTCTACAGGAGGCTCTGTGTTTTCTACAGGAGGCTCCTGTAGGAATTACAGAGAGCCAAAAGTGTCTACAGGAGGTAGTTTGAGGGACAAGAACAACTTCATGAGGAACTTATCATCCCTCTTACCACCTTCAAGCCTCCTTGCCATCATTTCCAAGCCTGCATCACACTCCAAGCATCATTATTTTTTCCCCTGTCCAAGAAAAAACACAGAAAAACAGTTTTTCAGTTTTGAAAAAAAAACAAAAAAAAATTAAAGGAGAAAAGGCACATCCTCAAGTGGTGGACATATTTACAAGGGCGAACTAAACGAATTTCTTTGAAAAGTTTAGAGGGTTTGATGATGAAATTGCCCAAGAATTGTCTCTCTCTCTGGTCCCTCACACAAGAACTCATGCTACTGTAACCATTAGAGGCCTCTCCATTGAAATAACCCCTAAATTCATCAGTAGGGTCACTACCCTTCCTCTTGGGCTGCCTTGGAGTAAAGATGAGAAATCAATTCTCCAGGCTGCCAAGAAGAAATTTTTCCAAGATAATGAAACCCCTGTTGAAGACAAAAATGGAATTAGGAGGGATAGTATACCATATCCATGGGATGAAGTTAGCTACCAAGTGATCAAATACATTTCTTGTGAGGGTAGGCACAACATTGTCTATGGATATCATTTTAGAATCCTCCATGACTTGAGATATGGCATGGATACCCCAACACCTCAAAAGGTCAGTATCCCTTACTTTCTCCTTCAGTCCCTCATTGACTCCAAAACCAAGGTACAAGCAGGAAATTCGTAGCAATTAGCTCACCATGGCTTAATCAAAATCCTAGTAGAGGAAGCCCTCTATACCTTTACACTCCCTATAGCATGGGAAGTTTTTCGAAATATGACAGCTGAGGATGACATAAAGGCATTAACCTATGATGTCAGTCCTTCTATTAGTGAGGAGGAAGAATAGCAAGGAGGAGAAAACAAGACAGAAAAAGAGACAGAAGAGGGAGAAAATGAGGCAGAGAGGGCAGAGCAAGGAGAAGAGTCCCCTGAAACTTTGGAAAGAGAAGCAACAGCTGCCCTCACTGCCCTCAGTACACCAATCAAGCAGAAGCAGAAGAGGAAGAGAAAAACCTCCATGTATTTCAGGGCAAGGAAGAGCACAAGAATTAAAGCAGGCAAACCTCAACCCTCTTCAAAAATTCCAATTACCATTGAAGATTCACCATTTTCCAAGGTGAAAGAATCTCCTTCCAAGACACCCATTACCTATGAAAGGGGGACTCAAAGATCTTCTACATGGAAGTGAAAGGAAATACTACAGGACCCAAAACCAAACCTAGAGGAAGTTGAAACAGTCCTATAGGAGACACTGTCCCAAGTACATGAGACCCAAAATCTTGAGAAAAAGATAGGGGGACAGCTAGAGATGAAAGAGGAAGCACAAGAGCTACAAGAACCTAACCCCCTAGCCTAGTCTTGCCTCCTATTACAATCTACTTGAGGGAGGCAAGATAATCCCATAGAAATTTGCAATTCCACTGTTTTTCATATTGGAGAAAGAGAGAGTGAGAACACATAGGTGGATGCAGATAGCCAAGTCCAAAGGAGTTGAGGATATTGGCCACATGGAAAACAAACTCAGGGAAATGGGCAGAGAATTGAGTGCTCTCAGAGACAAAGAAGCCATTACAAGAAGCCACCTTGAAAATGAGAATGAATTACTAAGGAGGCAGCTGCAAGAGCAAGAGACTTAGTTGGCATACATGGCCAACGTATCCATGGAAGCATTACAATGCAGAACACCAACCAAATCTTATGACCTCTATCTGAAGGATCAATGGCTTCAATTCCAAATAAAAACTTTGGCACAAAGAGGTAGAATTCCTTTCCAAGACTACAGGTAGTTCATGGATTTGTGTGACCAAAGCACCTCAGAGGATAAAGCAAAGATGGTATAGTTCTACCTACACAACATGGCCCTCACCATAATGCCAAGCTAGGGGATCTACAATTAATGGCCATGGCCTCATGGATGAACCATGAAGAAATGAGGGCAGTAGAAATGAAAAGATTGTTGATAAAAGAGCAGAATGAACCATTAATGATAAGAGCTAAGCCATCAGATCCTATGGCACTCATCAACACACACAACCTGCTTTCCAATGACCCTCAGATTGCCCCTAAATATCTAGCCAATTAGGCACAAGCCATTGCACACTTTGAAGATATGCAAAGGCTACTTGGGGATGATTGTGTACATGCATGCATGAGAAGATGGAACACCCTATCCCACAGCTTACATATCAGAGAATACCATTCCCTAATGAGGCCGAGGGAGGCATTGAAAAGAGTGCCAATGTACAAGCACTCCATGCAAAGGCTGAAGGTCAACTAGATTGGCCTCAAACTGAGTCCTCCACTCCTATTAGGCATGCTGGAAGGCAGAAGAGAAGAAGAAGAGAAGGAGCAATGGAAGGACATAGACAGAACAATAGGATTTTATGGAGAACATGAGCACATGACATCAAAAGCTTGGAATGCTAGGGAGGCCACTAGGGCCATAAAAGATGAAGAGATTGACTAGGTTGCTCAGAGGATGAGAAACACCTTCATTAGGGGGGTGATGATGAGCCTCATAAATGGGTAATTATATGGGTTCATTTTAACTCCTAACCTAGTCAAATCAGCCATTCTCTTAGCTTATTGTATGATTTTCTGATTATATTTATGCTTATAGGGTGAGTTCAGTTAGTTATTATGCCATGTGGTCTAACATGTATTTAATGCAGATTATTGATGGATTTCGAGGTCAAAGTCAAGGATCTAGTTTCCAAACTGCAGCAATAACTTGAAGTAGATATAGGAGAGGACTTATAGGAGGGAATCCCCCTCATTTATTTCTCCTCACTTTGAATTCCCCTTCATTCAGCTTAGAGTACAAGCAGCCGAATCATGCACTAGAAGGTAGCCGAGCAAGTGGAAGATGATTGAGAGTTATCTCGAGTTTTGCGAGCCAAGCCTCTCTAATTTTAAGGAAGTTGTTGGTAGCTTCAAATGTATAAGTAGAGAGGCCTAGGGCCTCACTAGGTTCGGATTTTTTTTGCTTGTGTATACTCTGCTCAAATTTTGAGCTTATTATTTTGTGACAGTTTCATGTAATCTTGCTATTTTTTTGATAATGAAGATGGAATCCTTTTTGAGCTAGCACTAAGTTACCTCAGAGGGCTAAAGCTCTTGGGTTAGGGCCCAATCCAAGTAGCCAAGCTTCTCTTTACTTGCATTTGTATGCTTTACTTCAGTTGGTAGATTAGTTTGCTATTAGATGTATTTCTTTTATGGTTAAGAATAGGTTGCTTTTGATGATTTAGTAGCTTGCTTCCATTTGTACATTCTGTAGCAGGTTAAGCAGTGATCAGAAAAGATTCAAAAGTCTAGAAATAGTGCCTTGACCTCTCTTCATCCCTCTGGGACCATGATTTGAGTCTAAGACTCTCTTGCTGCCCCAAAAACACAAATTTTCCTCATTCCTAGGACATCTAGTGTTTGCAACTCTCTAGTAGGTTGATAGTCTAGTTTTGCTTTGCTTTAGATCTCCTTTGTCATGTTCACTTCCTGATTTGCAATATTTCTTTTGCATGCTTTCCTTTCTTACAACACTTCCCAGCATTTCCTTTCATACATCATAGTTTAGACCATTTTTATGCAAAACTTTGTTTTCCTAGGATGCACTCATTTCATTTGTTGCTTGATTTTCTTGGTTGACTGTCAATTTCTATGCAGCAGATCTCTTCCAGTAGTAGGCCAACTTACTAGCAATCACACCCTCCATCTGATCCATGCCCTACAGGTCTCCCAAACCTCACCTCAATTTTGCCCTAATTTCATTTATTTTCCATAGAACTTCTTCCTCTCTCCTTGAGCAAACCCAATCATCTTTCTCTCTCCTAGTGGTTCATGGTAGACCTTAGGTGCCCTAACACCTCATCCCAACCTTCATCCACCTTTTCCACCCACTCTCACTCCCTCAAAATAGTGAAAATTTATCTTGGCCTCCTCCTGTAGGCCTCCTGTAGTTTTCCTGTTTTCCTCTTGTAGTTTCCCAGTGTCCTCCTGTAGTTTTTCCTATAGGCTTTCTTTTGAAGGCCGAGTGTGGAAAAAGCCTTCATAAGGCCACCTAAGACCTCCTAGGACCCATCCACACCATCCTACATCCTCCCAAGCTCCAAAACCGCCCTCTAACACCACCTATTCGCTTTCACACTCACACACAATAAATTAGGTGCATGATTAAATTCACATAAAAACACATAAAAATCCAAAAATATGTTTTTCTACTTATTTACTTCCAGAAATATCATGGTTAGATGTTGTTTACTTCCTTGAGTAGGTAATGGAATTTATTTCATGGTTTTCATAGTGTTTTTGGCAGAAGTAGAATTGGCTTGTTAATTAGGCTTTACTAGGTTTTGCTTTACATTCCATTCTTTCTCCTTTCTGCAGTTAGAATAGAATCTGTAGAGTAATATTTCTTTCCTTTCATCACACATAGAGCTTCTTCTAAAATTTATAGAAGTTGGCTTGAGCTCCCAATGATCTTGCGCCAGCTGACCAAGTGACAACTTGCAGTGAGAACTAGTACTTGTGCATACAACACTGACGCTTCCAAGTTTGTTACGAACTACCGGGTTGATAAAAGTAAAGTTGGAAGCCCAGGAGTTGTAGCATTCTTGCTGCAATACTGACACTCACCAAATTTTTCAAAGTTTAAAGCTAATGTGATAGAGTCATTCCGGTTGCAGTGAAATTCTCAGTGCTATCATCCTAGAATTTTCTAGCTTGACAAAGTCGATTCTTTTTGTTCTTGAATTTAGGTTGGACACAAGGATTTTAGTTGAAAATTCACTCTATGGAAAATATGATAAGGCCACACTCGTCGACAATGATTTGTCAGATTCTTTCCAATTCCTGACCCTGAAGCAGGAAGTATAGTATAGTCACAAAGGAGGACATAAAAACAATAGTCAAGGTCAAGAATGATTACAGGAGAATTCAGAGGTCCACACTGTTACATTTCAAGAGTTTGCTTGTGCTTGACACGATTCTTGCAGCAATGTAGTGAACTAAATTGTTGATCAGCAGGATGCATGACAGGTCGCTCTAGGTAGACAAGGAGTACCCGGTTCACACGGTCAATATTCAAAGACTCATAGCTCTATCAATAATGGAGGATGCAATTTTGACAACGTTCCAGATGAATTTGAAGAGAGCAAAGAAAGAGAGATGTCGACTACTACTCTAAGTACAACACCAAGAGGAGAGGAAAGGGAGCGTGCATCGACCTCGTCAACAAAGAAAATATTAAGTTTTCTTTCTACATCATTGTAGGGAGTTGATGCACCATTTATCAAGGAATGAGTGCACGCTGGACACAATATCAGTTGTGGACCATTATACAGAGGGTGCCCAAATGAACTAGTACACGTTTCTACTTAATGAGTTCTTTGAGGACTATGAATTCGTTTTACAAGTGGAGCACAAACTTCATATATGGCTATCTGGTAGTGGCTCTAGCGATGTGGAAGTGGTTCCCACCAGAGGGCAGGGACTTAGCACCAATTTTAGAGGACCAACCCTTAGCTCTTTGGTATGTACCATGGAGGACTTCGGGAGACCTGAGCAACAAGGAAATCAATGAGGCTTCCTTTGGAGGTTGGTATGTAAAAATGCTTGAGGTGATCAGAGCCACCGAAAGAATCCCAAAGTCACTACTAGATGAATATTCAACATCAATTTGGTTTGGGGCTACTCACGAGAATACCTTCCTCAGGCTACATTTTGTTCACTCACACACCTTTCAGATGTAGGCCCAGAAATTCGTGCTATCAGCCGAAGATTTTCATGCAGAGGTAGGGTCATGGTCGGGGGTCATGGGAAATTAAAGAAGGGAAGTACATGTAATTCTTTGAAGGGATGGTACCACTGCCATTACTAATGAGGCTCATCAATAGGTAAACTATATGGGTCATAATGCCACTCTCCAACTTATTAAATTGAATTTTCTTGCATTTATTTACATATTTTGTTATATTTTTCTTAGTGAAAAGAGTAAAGGTGAGTTACTATGTCATGTGGCCTAACGTGTGTTAAATGCAAGAATTAGAGCAATTTTGGGTTGACTTAAGTGCAGGAATTCAAAGTAGGCAAGCAAGAGATATTTTAGGAGTTGGTCTCCCTCATTAACTCCTGAAATCATTCGAATATTCCTCCACTCTAGGTCATCAGCTCGGTTTCATTGGCAGCCAAGAAAACCAAGTTCATTGGCAATCAAGCTAGTGACAATCAAGGAAGAGTTATTCTCGAAGTTAGGGAACTAAGTATCCCTATTTTCTAAGGATCTGTTGGCAGCTCCAATTTTGTATAAATAAGAGAGCCAAGGGACTCATTACGATTCGATTTTTTGTTCTAGCAAAGAGGCTCTTTTGAGCTAAAAAATTTCAATTGTTATTGTTATGATGTACTTGACATTTTTTATGATAATGAGAATTTTTTTTGATCCACCACTGAGTTGACTCAGAGGACTAAAGCTCTTGGGTTAGGGCCCAACCCTAGTAGTAGAAGTTCCTCTTTGGTAGTTGTATTCTTAGCTTAGAATGATAGTTAGTTTTTGAAGTTTATTTATGTCTTTCTGTTAGTTTATAAGCAAGTTACTTAAATTGTTGCTTAACATTATTTCTATTAGTTTAAAGAGGTAGATTAGTGTTGCATTTTAGTGAAGGAAATTATACCAAAAAATCTTGTGACAGTGGCCCCTATCTCATTTCCCTCGTAGGATTATGTTTAGAGGACCCCATTCACATAGCCCCAAAAACAAAGTTTGTCTTTTGTTTATTACATATATTGAGTTTCATTCTTAGCTAGATAATTGCTTATGATTTCTTGGAAGCATCTGTAGTTGTTATCTTGTTTCTTAAGGTTTCTGTAGCTTCAAAGAAAATCTATTTCATAGATCTAGTCCTTAATAATATACAGATCAACTTTCTCAAATTCAACACATATTTTCCATGTAGACATGTAGTGATTTATAAATGAAAATAGAAACATGTTTTATTGCAGGGATTGTTGATCTACAGGAAGGGACTCCTCCAACCAACTTCACCTAGGTCTTCTCCACCTTTTGTCGAGGCATACCACCCCATCATCTGAGCCTCTTCTTTCCAGCCACCATGAGCAAGCTACCTTAGGAAAATCTGACCTCCTTGGGGTGTTGGGCTTGGCCTTGGGCGATGTTCACCTTCCCTACACCTTCTACAACTGTCATGCACCCCTCCAACACCTCATCTCACTATTCTTACCCTCCAAAACCTCTCATCTAACTTCCTATAGCAGTTCAAGACATCTTATAGCAGATCAGGACATCCTATAGCAGTTTCTTGTAGCAAACCTGTAGCAGACTGTTTTGACCATGTTTTGACCTGAAATGATAGGATAGCCTAGTATAGGAGTAGGTTAGCCCCTCATCTTGGACTCCATGATTAAAAGTGCCACCTAGCCCAACCTTCCCATTGCTTTCCCTCCTGCAATATCAGATAGCATTAGTTTTTATATTTTTGAAGTTAGCAAATAAGATTTTTTCTGCAAATGTGAATGAGATAGTTAATGCATGCATGTTTGAGTTCTGAGATGATAGAGTAACTTTCTATTTTCATGCAATCCCGATAGCTAGATGATTAATTGCAATATTAGCATAGTTTCCTTTCTGCATGTAATTTCTGTCATTTCGTAGCTAGATGATTTATAGCATTTACCATTTGGCATCTTTCATTTCCTAAATAGATAAGAATTTACTTTTCCTACACTAGAACTAGTTTTACATTCATTGTCAGTAGTTAGACTCCCTTTAGTTCAATAGAAGATTTGTCTTGAACCCTAATGGTCAAGTGCCCCAGTTGAGAAGTGACATGAGTAGAATGATGCATCCATTGTGTATATAGCAATGTGACCTCCAAGTTTGTACGAAACCCCGGGTTGATAAAGTAAAGTTGGTAGCCCTAGGAGTTGCAGCATTATTACTGCAATACTAAGGCTCATCACTTTTTGATGTCATTGTTGGGGAGGTGTCTAGGTAGATGTAATTTATGCTTTTCTTTATCATTTGGATTAGTAGGTAGATGTTATTCTTCTTTCCTTTCTATTTTACAATTATTTTTTAAAAACAAATAAAAATAAAAAAATTATTTCATGCCTTGTAGGAGTAGAGACAATTTAGGGAAATTATTGCCAAATACCCCCACACCATCAAACAGTCAACCTTCCCTCTTCTTCGGTGACTGTCAACTTCCCTCTCTGACTGCAGGGGAGTTAGAGGACCCATTAGGTGAACAACCAGAGATCTTTGAAGATCCTATTGGGGAAGAAGAAGAAGAAACCATTCCACACACTTACATCATGGTTGAAAATAGAAATGAGGTTGTTTTTCCCATTAGAGAGACTAATGGAGATGCTAGGATGAAAAACATAAGCCCCTCTTCCCTTCCTCACTTACATGGTTTAACCTTAGAGGACCCTGATACCTTTTTGTTTGAGTTTGCTCTCATCTACAGAACTTATGATTATACCTCTGACAATTATAAGTTGAAGTTGTTCCCATCCACCCTTAAGGATGTAGCCTTGCATTGGTTCATGGGTTTACTTGGGGACAACATCACTACCTACACTCAAATGCCGTAAGCCTTCAACAACAAGTACATGGACTATTGTAGGTCCAAAGACACCAAAGAGGAAATCTTTAGAATGACCTTAGGACATGATGAATCCTTTGAAGATTATGAGGAAAGGTTCCAACTCAGGTATAAAAGGGTTATATGCACCCTTGATCCTGAATCACTCAAGTTAGTCGTTCTTAGAGGAATCAGGGAGGACATTCTGGAAACCCCAAACATGTTTCTAGAGGGGACATTTATCATCTATCTTATGATGATATCAAGATATTTTTCAAAAACCATTCTAGGGATGCTAAAAATAATGGTAGGGCTAGTCAAACTTTGGCCAGTTCCCACATATATCAAGAGAGAAAATGGAAACATGTTGGAAGACCTTAAAAGTGAAATGTTACACACCCTTGCTCTACAAATGGACACCATGCAGATCAAGAGGACGCAGGAAGAAGTAGAGAGAGACTTGGCTATCTTTTAACCTAGATGCACTAGAAGGCACCCCAAAAATGAATGTCCATTAAATATTATAGAGGTTTTCTCGGTTTGTGAGGAAATACATTCCATATATAATTGCCCTTCTCTGCCTGGATTGAAGGATGTATACCAAGGGACTGAAGGTGGGGTTGAACAAATCTGTTATATTAATCAAAGGAGGCCTCAAGGACCTCAACCATACTAGAAGGGCATGCAAGGGGAATCCTATTCCTATTATAATCCAAATCAGAATGCATCCCTTCCCCCTTGGTGTTCTCCTGCTCATCCTTCATGGCCCATACCTTCTCCTTGGTCTTATGCACCTCAATACCCTTCCCAACTTGCGAAACAGTCATTTTATCCATATGCCCCCCCACATCCTCAGTGGAATACCTAATCACAAGGTTGGAGGCATCCATTCAACCAACCTCCAGCCTTACTACCTCCACCTCCATCTCAACCACAGCTCCTTCATCTTGTTCCACCCAAGAAACTGTTGGCATTATGGCATTATGGACATGTGTTGAACTTGATGGCAACCCTCTCACAGACGGACATCTCTCTTATATACATCTTGATGGGGACAAGAAGAGGCAAGAGGAGCTAAGAAGAGAGAAGAGGGGCCATTTACATATGTTTATCGGAACCATTGATCCATTGGGAGCTTATCGGAGCAATAGAGGCTCATTATCATATATATGCTTATGGGGAGGTATCGGGCTTATTAAAACCCATATATGCATGCATTAATATTATAGGGAGTGGTTTGGGTGCGTAAAACCCACATACATATGCTTTATTCAATAAGCAATAGGATGTATGCATTTTCCCCTTTCGACGGATATATCCGAGTTACATGAGTATTAATATATGTGTTTCGGCGTATTGGCATCGGGGTTTTGGCTAAGTAACCTGATGGCTGATCGACCCGATTGCAATGGACTCGATGGCATTTCAAATATGGTTTATAATAATATCGCATCCACTGTATATTGCAAGGTATATAGGGTCGCCCACCTCAAATCCTCCGATTGCAATAAGAAATGGCGGACCCGATGGGAACTTTAAAGGGACTTTATAATATATCACATCCATCGCACAGTTTATAAAAGCCTCCCTCTTCAAATCGCCGATAGCAATGAAAAGAGCAGACCCGATATATATAAAAAGGAGGGCTAATGGGCATGTCGCATCTGATCCATCGGATCGGAAGTCGGAATAAGCCATGACACGGGCATGCATTGTTAGCGATGAGGAGCGGACCCTATATATATATATCTATATATATATATATATATATATATATATATATATATATATATATATATATATATATATATATATATATATATATAGGCTGGTTAATGGGGCATGTCGCATCCGATCTATCGAATCAGCCATCGACAAATAGACAATGTTATACAGCGATAAGGAGCAGACCTAATATATTTATAAAGCATGGTTAATGGCCATATCGCATCTGATCCATCAGATCGGCCATCGGCAAATAGACAATGTTATATAGCGATAAGAAGCAAACCCGATATATTTATAAAGCATGCTTAATGGCCATATCGCATCCGATCCATTGGATCAGCCATCGGAAAATAGACGATGTTATACAGCGATAAGGAGCGGACCCGATATATTATTGTTATGGGTGCATAATGTTTAAAGTCCGCCTTTTGTTGTTTGGACTTGTTTTTTTGTTTTCCCGCTATCATCGGTAAAAGCAAGCGAGCCTCAGGATTTCGGATCCTCTGGTTTCGACTCATGGTTTTATCAAAAGCATGACTATATAAGAAGAAAAGAGATCTTTTGGCAAGGTATCGATTATGAAGTGAAGATCTTAAGGGAGAATTGATTGGCATTCTTGTGATCGGTTAAGGAGCAATTACTAAACCTAAATCAAGGAGAATGCGCGCAGAAAAAAGCAAAGGATCGCAGGCTTGAAGTTCAGACATTTCTTCAAGAGAAATTGCATTGCTTCGGGTGTATTGCAGGTTCTGGGTGCGCATATTGGGTTTGTCTTGTGTCTAGCCTCCGGGTGCACTGTTATATGTATATCCTCTGCATTGTGTTCTGATTTCAGCATAAACAACCTCTGTTTTAATGGGTGATCAGATCGAATATTTATTTATATTTTGATCTAGTGCTTGGGTTGGTGCTTGGGTGATTTTGAAAGATCTGCTGTGTAAAGAAAATATATATTGATCTGATGCTTGGGTAATTCTGAAGATTTATTTATACTTGATGACCATTTGATCTTCTTGGATCCAGTCTGAAAATTAATGAAACGTGGTCCTTGAATGAAGTAGGGGGTTGTAGCTCCCTTCCAGGAGAGACTGGAAAATGAGAGAGAGTTATAGCTCTCTGCAGGTAGTAGCCTATGTACTGGTAAAGTTCTGCACCAGTACAAAATCATAATAAAAGAAGTTTCTAATTGAAGGAAGATAGAGACATATTGCAGCAGGTGGTTTTCACCCACTTTGGGTTTCCACCTTATATCTGGTGTTCCTTGGAGTGACTATCTGTTTTTCTTGTTCATGCTCATTATTATATGGTACTGACATACAAATTAATGATCAATATCTGAATAATAAATTAAAGTATAAATCTGGATGGTTTATTGAAAAGAACTTAATAATACTGATTCACCCCCCCTCTCAGTATTATTTCCAACAATTGGTATCAGAGCCGGTCCTTCAGAAGAAGCTTGATCGCTTGAAGGAAGATCGTTCATCATGAGCAACTACGAGAGGGAAGCATCAATCAGGCCACCAATTTTTGATGGGACAAACTTAGTTTATTGGAAGGTAAGAGTTACTGCCTATCTTCAATCTCTTGGTACAGAAGTCTAGGATATCATAGATACAGGGTATACTTTTCCATCAGCAACTCCTACAGATCCGGCTGAGAAGAAGAAATATGAAACAATGCAAAGGCGGTCAATACTCTATTAGGATGCCTATCTCAATCAGAATTTGTCAAGGTAATGCAGTTTAAATCCGCAAAGGAGATATGGGACAAGATCGTTCTGAGCTATGAAGGAGATTATCAGGTAAAACGAGCAAAACTTCAAACCCTCAGGATTCAGTATGAAAATCTCAGGATGTATAATGATGAAAGTGTGGCTAACTATTTTCTTCGTGTAGATGAGATTGTTAATTGTATGAAAAATTTGGGTGAAGAAATAAAAGAGGCTGTTGTGGTTGAAAAAGTTTTAAGATATTTGTCCCCTAGGTTTGAATCTAAAGTTTCTGCCATAGAAAAAAAAGAGAATCTACAAAGCCTTAAAATGTCACAGCTGCACGGAATTATTACTACTTATGAAATGAGGAAAGGAGGTCCATCAGATAGGAGAGAAGCTGCCTTCAAGGCTTCAGGCAAAGGAGAATACTATGAATCAGGACACGTGTCAAAAGAAGAAGAAGAATCAAATTTTGTCAAAAATCTCCAATGGGGTGCTGGATGATTCCGAGGTAAGTTACCTTTCAAATGCTTTGCATGTGGAAGAGTGGGTCATTATGCTGCCAAATTTCCTATAAAGAAAAGAATGACAAGGGAAAGGAACCTGTTAGATGGAACAAGAAACAAAATGCTAATAGGAAAAGCTATTACACTCATGAAGATAGTGATGGACTCTCAAATAGTGACGAAGATGAACGAGGTAATGACTATAAACTCTTAATGGCTTTTGAGGATGATGACTACATGGATGCTATAGATGAAGAAGGTTTTTATGAAGAAATGTCTAATCTCAAAATTTGCTTAGAAGAGAAAAATGTGATTATTGAATCTCTGCAATGTCAACTAGCTGAAAGAGAAAAACATCTTGAAAAATTGGAATGTGAAATTGTTGGTCTTAGAAAAGAGATTGAGAAGACAAAAGATCTTAATCTTAAATTTGTTAAAGGATCTGAAACTCTGGATGAGATCATCAATGTGCAGTGTTCTCCATTAATCAAGACAGGTCTGGGATATAATGGAGAAGCATCTCAAGCATCCACCTCAAAAAGTTATCTTGATGCAGCAAGAAGGAGCGAGCAAAGGCCTAATAGAAATCATCAAGTAAATCAGGGATAGTTTATCTCAAGAGCGAACAAAAACTATGAAGAAAATCGGAGGCAAGCTACAAACAGAAGCTACAACCAGCCACAGGTAAAATCTTCCCAATTTGCCTCAAGAATGGATGTTGGTAGAAACTAAAATCGATTGGATGACAGATTTGATAATCACAGAAGTTTCTTCAATGGGAAATGTTTCTCTTGCCATAAATTTGGTCACAAGGCAACTCAATGTGTTTCCTATAAGACAATCATGACTAGAGAAGCTCAAAAACAAAGAAGTATGTCTGGAATCAAGAAAAGGACCTATAACAATTTTTCTGCCCTTGAAAGTGAAATTGAATGTTCTATTTGTAATAACTTCGGTCATGAAGAATCTGAATGCAGGAGCAGGTTTCGGAAGACAACTCAGAAGGAACAAAGCCCGAATGCCAGAACATGGAGAATGAAGGAACCACACCCAGAAAGATGTGGAATAGATTTTTATGCAGAAGGACAAGAAAATTTATGGTTTATCGACAGCGGATGTTCGAAGCATATGACAGGTGATAAAGAAAAACTTGAATCATATACTACTCTAGAGAAGGGAAAGAAGGTTTCTTTTGGAAATGATACTCCTGCGGCCATAAAAGGAAAAGGCACTGCTCAGTTGAAAGAAAAGGTCAAGGCTGGAAATGTTTTGTATGTTGATGGCTTGAAGCATAATCTACTGAGTGTCAGCCAGATGTGCGATCAAGGAACGGAGGTAATATTTCGATCAAATGGATGTAGTGTTCGTGATCTCGATATAGGAAAAGCAGTGGTCAAAGGCAAAAGAACTCCAAATAATTTATACATATTTGAAGAATGACAACAACAATGCTATTTGAGCAAGGACGATGAACATTGGTTATGGCACCGGAGGTTGGGGCACCTAAGCTTTTCACAAATAAGGAAAGCATGCAAATACCAGGCAGTCTGTGGTCTTCCAGACATCAAAATTCCAGAGAAAACAATATGCAAATCATGTCAGTTTGGTAAGAAAACTAGAACTAGCTTTCCTAAAAAGGAAGGATCATCTAGCAGGCCTCTTGAGCTGGTACATAAAGATGTATGTGGTACATTTAGGACAAGGTCACCTCAAGGAGAAGAATATTTTATATTATTCATTAATGAATTCTCTAGGATGGTTTGGTTAGGACTTATGAAGCACAAAGACGAAGCATTCGAAAAGTTCAAGTCTTTCAAAGCCTTGGTTGAAAATGAATCAGATTACAAAATTAAGTGCCTCAGGTCTGACAGAGGTGGGGAATTTACCTCAAATGAATTTTTCGATTTTTGTGAAGAACATGGAATAAGAAGGGAATTCTCTACAGCTAGGACTCCTCAGCAAAATGGAGTTGTGGAAAGGATGAACAGAACAATCCAATAAATGGCTCGTTCTATGCTTGATGAGTCTGGAACTCCCGCAACCTTCTGGGGTGAAGCTGCATTTTTTGCGGTTGTTACTCTCAACAAAACAAATGTCTGAGTGAACAGCACTCAAACTTCGCATGAGCTCTGGTATGGTGAGACTCCTTCCGTAAAGCACTTCAAAATTTTTGGGAGCAAATGCTATATTAAGAATACTAATGAACAACTTGGCAAACTTGAGCCTAAAGCAGACGAAGGCGTTCTCCTTGGTTATTCTCCTCACAACAAAGCATATAAGTGTTACAATAAAAAACTTGGAAGAATTGTTGACAACATTGATGTAGTGGTTGATGAAAAGGGATACATTCCTAGGCAAGTAAGGTATGAAAATATCGAAGAAGATGAAGACTACCCTCCAAATCAGACCAATGATGAAGAAAAAGAACCTCAAGAGGCACCCGAAGAACATATAATGATATAAGAGAAGACTCCATCCAGGTATGTACAGAAGAATCATCCAGAATCTCAAATTTTGGGACAAAAAGAGGCAGGCATACAAAAAAGAAGATCAACTGCAGAAGCTTCAAGCTATTTGGCATTACTCTCCTCCACTGAACCACAAAATGTAAGAGAGGCATGCAAGGATGAATGCTGGGTCAAGGCAATGGATGAAGAACTTGAACAGACTGAAAAGAACAACACTTGGGAGTTGGTTCCTAGACCAAAGGATAAGAATGTCATAGGAACAAAATGGATTTTCAAAAATAAGTTGAACGAAAATGGGGAGGTAATTAGAAACAAGGCAAGACTGGTGTGTAAAGGGTATGCCCAACAAGAAGGAATAGATTTTGAAGAAACTTTTGCTCCTGTTGCAAGACTTGAGGCCATCCGAATGTTCCTTGCTCTCTCAAGCTTTCAAAAGTTCAAAGTATTTCAAATGGATGTGAAATCAGCTTTTCTGAATGGAGACTTAGAAGAAGAAGTATACATTGAGCAGCCAGATGGTTTCATTCTTGGGAATGATCCAAATCTTGTATGCAGATTGAAAAAGGCTCTCTATGGTCTTAAACAGGCTCCAAGGGCTTGGTACTACCGTTTGGACAAATATCTTCATCAACAAGGTTTTTCAAAAGGATCAGCAGATAGCAATCTTTATATAAAAATTGAAAATGACAAGTTGCTAATACTTGTTGTGTATGTAGATGATATTATATTTGGTAGCAATGAAGAAGCTATGAGTCAAAGCTTTGCCTTGGTAATGCAGAAAGAATTCGAAATGTCCCTGCTAGGAGAACTGACGTACTTTCTTGGATTGCAAATCCAACAAAATGAAGACGGTATCTTCTTGTCTCAAACCAAGTACCTCAAGCAAATTTTGAAGAAGTATGGCATGGAAGATTCAAAACCAGTATGTACCCCCATGGTTACAGGATGCAGTCTTAGTGCGAATGATGAATCAACAGCAGTTCATCAACCAACCTACAGATCTATGATTGGAAGTCTACTTTATTTGACAGGTACCCGACCAGACATCATGCATGCAGTGGGAATAGTTGGAAGATTTCAGGCCAATCCTAAGGAAACTCATCTTCAGGCAGTTAAGAGAATCTTCAAATATCTTCAAGGTACTCAAAACTATGGCTTATGGTATCCTAGAAACACAGATCTCACACTCCATGCTTACACAGATGCAAACTGGGCCGAAAGTGTGGATGACAGGAAAAGCACAAGTGGTGGTGCATTCTTTATGGGTTCCAGATTAGTATCATGGTTCAGCAAGAAACAGAGTTCGATTGCCTTGTCTACAGCTGAAGCAGAATATGTGGCTACTGCATCTTGTTGCACTCAACTTCTTTGGATGATGCAGACCTTGCAGGATTTTCAAATCACTTATACTCCACCTATCTCCATCTTATGTGATAATACAAGTGCAATTAGCATTTCAAAGAACCCAGTAATGCATTCAAAAACCAAGCACATACCGATCAAGTACCATTTTCTCAGGGAACAAGTGCTTGAACAAAAGGTCAAGTTGGAATATGTTTCTTATAAGGAACAAGTGGCTGATATATTTATCGAACCATTGCCCAGGGAGACTTTTGAATACCTCAGGCAAAAGCTGGGGGTTGTCGACGCATCATCCTATTGTTAATTCTCAGATTCGTGCTTGTACGCGAGGTTCTTATGGGGTATACGTGTACAAGGTTCAGGGGGAGCATAATTCATTGTTGGCATTATAGTATTACAGAAGGAGTAATATGTTGGTAGATGAACTGTAAATAAGGCGTGCACCATATTTGATTTCAGTAGGAGCAAACAAGGTGGCCAGCGGGCCTCGGTAAGTTCTTGATTGTCTCAATATCCATGGCAATAAAGGTGTCGAGTTCAATTAACGGCACCAGCTGAAGGGAAAAGCAAGGCGATCTCTGTATTACACGTAGCCAGAATAGCTCGACTATCTGTCATAAAGAACATGGTGTCGCCAACTACTGTGGAATGAAATGGTTGCCAGAAAACTCTGAAGTTGATGTCACTTTCAGAATCCGGTTCATAATCAGGTGGAACAGCTTCTCAGGGGAAGAAATCAGGAGGAGCAAGCTCTCAGGGGGAGAAATAGTCAGGAGAAGCAGATATCCGCCCTTTTCCCTTGATGTCAAAGGGGGAGAGTGCTTTGGTCGGTGTTGTTGCCATCAAGTCCAAAGGGGGAGATTGTTGGCATTATGGCATTATGGACATGTGTTGAACTTGATGGCAACCCTCTCACAGACGGACATCTCTCTTATATACATCTTGATGGGGAAAAGAAGAGCCAAGAGAAGCTAAGAAGAGAGAAGAGGGGCCATTTACATATGTTTATCGGAACCATTGAGCCATTGGGAGCTTATTGGAGCAATAGAGGCTCATTATCATATATATGCTTATCGGGAGGTATTGGGCTTATTAAAACCCATATATGCATGCATTAATATTACTGTGAGTGGTTTGGGTGCGTAAAACGCACATACATATGCTTTATTCAATAAGCAATAGGATGTATGCATTTTCCCCTTTCGGCGGATATATCCCAGTTACATGTGTATTAATATATGTGTTTTGGCATATCGGCATCGGGGTTTCGGCTAAGTAACCCGATGGCTGATCGACCCGATTGCAATGGACCCGATGGCATTTCAAATATGGTTTATAATAATATCGCATCCGTTGTATATCACAAGGTATATAGGGTCGCCCACCTCAAATCCTCCGATTGCGATTAGAAATGGCAGACCCGATGGGAAATTTAAAAGGACTTTATAATATATCGCATCCATCGCACAGTTTATAAAAGCCTCCCTCTTCAAATCGCCGATAGCAATGAAAAGAGTGGACCCGCTATATATAAAAAGGAGGGTTAATCGGCATGTCGCATCTGATCCATTGGATCGGAAGTCGGAATAAGCCATGACACGGGCATGCGTTGTTAGCGATGAGGAGCGGACCTGATATATATATATATATATATATATATATATATAGGTTGGTTAATGGGGCATGTCGCATCCAATCTATTGGATCAGCCATCGACAAATAGACAATGTTATACAGCGATAAGGAGCGGACCTGATATATTTATAAAGCATGGTTAATGGCCATATCACATCCGATCCATCGGATCGGCCATCGGCAAATAGACAATGTTATACAACGATAAGGAGCGGACCCGATATATTTATAAAGCATGGTTAATGGCCATATCGCATCTGATCCATCGGATCGGCCATCGACAAATAGACGATGTTATACAACGATAAGGAGCAGACCCGATATATTATTGTTATGAGTGCATAATGTTTAAAGTCTGCCTTTTGTTGTTTGGACTTGTTTTTTCGTTTTCCCGCTATCATCAGTCAAAGCAAGTGAGCCTCAGGATTTCAGATCCTCTGGTTTCGACTCACGGTTTTATCAAAAGCATGACTATATATGAAGAAAAGAGATCCTTTGGCAAGGTATCGATTATGAATTGAAGATCTTAAGGGAGAATTGATTGGCATTCTTGTGATCAGTTAAGGAGCAATTACTGAACCTAAATCAAGAAGAATGCGCGCAGAAAAAAGCAAAGGATCACAGGCTTGAAGTTCAGACATTTCTTCGAGAGAAATTGCATTGCTTAGGGTGTATTGTAGGTTCTAGGTGCGCATATTAGGTTTGTCTTGTGTCTAGCCTCTGGGTGCACTATTATATGTATATCCTCTACATTGTGTTCTGATTTCGGCATAAACAACCTCTATTTTAATGGGTGACCAGATTGAATATTTATTTATATTTTTATCTAGTGCTTGGGTTGGCGCTTGGGTGATTTTGAAAGATCTGCTGTATAAATAAAAAATATATTGATCTGATGCTTGGGTAATTCTGAAGATTTTTTTATACTTGATGACCTTTTGATCTTCTTGGATCCAGTCTGAAAATTAATGAAACGTGGTCCTTGAACGAAGTAAGGGGTTGTAGCTCCCTTCCAGGAGAGACTGGAAAATGAGAGAGAGTTGTAGCTCTCTGCAGGTTATAGCCTACGTACTGGTAAAGTTCTGCACCAGTACAAAGTCATTGTAAAAGAAGTTTCTAATTGAAGGAAGATAGAGACATATTGCAACAGGTGGTTTTCACCCACATCGAGTTTCCACCTTATATCTGGTGTTCCTTGGAATGACTATCTGTTTTTCTTGTTCATGCTCATTATTATATGGTACTGACATACAAATTAATGATCAATATCTGAAGAATAAATTAAAGTATAAATCTGGATGGTTTATTGAAAAGAACTTAATAATACTGATTCCCCCCCCCCCCCCCTCAGTATTATTTCCAACAAAAACCTCATATGCTTGCTCAACCAAATCTAAAATTGAACAACAAATAAGAACAATTGGTCTATAGTGGAGAGACATCCTACCCTACCTATGCAATGGAAATTCAAGAAATCAACCTCAGGTTTGGAAGGGTGCTTCCACATAACCAACCTCCATCTCCACCTGAGGAGCTTAAAGAGGAAAATGAAGAGAGTGTTCCTAAAGCCAATCCATCTCCTTTTCCTGAAATATTGATCCATCCTAGTCAGCACACCCCAGAAGAGACTAACCTTTTGGGAGAATTGAAAAAGTTAAAATCCCACTCCTCCAAGCCATCAAGGATTTCCCAATTTACAGCAAGCTAATCAAGAAGAAATGCTTCAAACACTTTGGGAGGAGAAAGAAAGACACCCTTATCATTAATTTCATAAGACAGTTGTCTGACTTAATGTTGGGGAGAGTGATTTTCCCAAAGTATCTAGACCCTAGAAGTCTTGTGGTAAATGTGCACACTGATGGCACCATTTTCCCCCACACCTTGATTAATATTAGGGCTGCCATAAATGTGATGAGTAAGGATACCATGCTCAAACTGAATCTCCAAGGATCCTTAATAAGTACCACAAAAGTATTGTAGCTTGCAGACAAATCCACAGTAGCTCCCAAGGGGGTTGTTGAGGATGTGATGGTCTCTATTGATTCCTGGGATTACCCTCCTCACTTCTTAATTCTCCATCCCAAGACCAAATTCAATGGTTATCCTCTCATCCTTGGAAGGCTATTGCTAGCCATTGTTGATGCTTACATAAGTTGCAGAGCTGGGAACATGACCATTAATAATGGGAAATTGTCCAAACAATTGGTCTTGTACCCTCCTGCTCAACCATCATGTTGACGGTGCTGAAGCCACCAACATGTCAAGGGGATATCCCCAGTAAGAAGTCCCAATTAGGCCTCAGACCATTTGGTGTATAAGTCCTAGCAGTGGGTCGTAAGGTAATACCTTAACTGTGATGTCGCACAGACGCAAGTAAGATAACTTTGTCAATAGCAAGGGTGTGACTAATGTAGTGAGTCAAAGAAGGTGTATGAGAGGTTCTAACACATAAAGGGGAGATGAGGGTGAAGGTGAGTTCCAGGTTGAAAGGGATCAGTCCCAACTTGGCTAGGAACACACAACACAAAAGGACATGCACAACTTTCGGCGAAGCAGTCCACTCGGATGTGGCAGTCACAACATACAAGGTAAGATAACACGTACAACACTCATGGATTAGTCTGAGACGAGTGCAACAATTGTTACAACAAGGTTCATGTGAAAGATCTGTCTGGTGTCCGGCAGAGCAGTCGACATGGACAGGACAAAATTAACAACATATACAACATATACAACACTTTAACAACAAGATTCATATAATTGCATACAATTCAGTTCATACACAAATATGTAATTTAAACAACATATATCATTAAGGCAATCGGAAAATGTCTTGGCTCTTATTATATAAAGAAGTGTAAGTCATAATCATACAATACATCCATGTAAACCTTCTAACCCCAACAGTGGAACATTACAACCACATCTGCTTTCTCCTCCAAAGAGATGAACTAGCTCCGTGTAGTGGAGAAGCCAAGGCATGTTACAATACTGTCCAAGCTTTATCCAGGATAGTCTTATCAGAAGCTTGGCTAACCAAAAGCCCTTACAATGAGTTATGAGGGGCTAATTATAGCAAAGGGTGGGGTGACCCTTGACATTCCCCTTTGTGACAGTTCAACTACCCTCATAACTCTTCACCTACTCTATGACTATTATATCCAACTTTTGACACTCGACTTGCACTTGACATGACTCAACATTACAATGCACATGTACTCATGTGAGACAACATGGATTGCGAAAGCCTTGCTAGACATCATTGACACTTGGTCTAATGTGGTGAGACCAACTCTTTGACATGCTTGTGACGGTGAAGCTGGTGAGCTGATGCAAATCTTGGTCATCCATGATGGTGTGCATGTACCTCATCATGACATCTTTCTGAAGCGAAATCTTGCCTCCGTTGCAACTAGTGCATTGGTTCAGCCCCTTCATCCAACTCATTTGCTAACATGCACATGGTCTTCTTAGGTACAGTTGAAATGGAAACACACTGATGCATAGTGTCTATGTTGATCTTCAAGTGTGTGTTGGTGGTCATGCACATTAACTTGCTGAAGTGCATGTTCAGCCCTAGTTGGACTTGATTCTTGTCTTTGCCTTGGTGAGTGTGTTGAATGGGTTGTATTGTAGGCGTGTGCTCAACGATATGCATGCTGTTGAATTCCTTGCATGTGATCAACAACACTGCTCACCATGTCTGCTCTGTGTCAG
Source organism: Pinus tabuliformis (assembly GCA_031772625.1). NCBI lineage: Eukaryota > Viridiplantae > Streptophyta > Pinopsida > Pinales > Pinaceae > Pinus > Pinus tabuliformis. Next base: position 495,817,951 of record CM062808.1, on the reverse strand, counting down.
CTGCTGGGATAGATCATTAACTTGTACGAGCATAGTTTCATCTGTGAGTGCATGTTGTGCCCATTGTTGTTCCTGTTCCTATTGCTACTCATTTGTTTATCTGTGCAGCTTCATATTCTTCTTGAGTTGCTGCTTCAGCACATGCAACTCCTGCTTTGTTCCATCTTCTACCTTCATGCGATCTTCATGTCGCGCCATCACTTCATAGCCTGAGTCTCCAAATTTTCTTTCATTATTAGTGGATCTGCTTGATCTTGCAACTTTGTTTCACCTCTATGTTGTCAACAACCTTCCTCTTACATTCACTGCATTCAGTATGCTGCCCTCAGTTGATGTTCATGATGCTGCTCACTATGATGTTGTTGCTTGATGTCGTTGTCTACGAAGAACTTGATGTCTTCGTGGATTGGCAAGTCCATGGACACTTGGTCAACTGCATCCCCAAGTGTGTTATGAACAGTGTCTTTGTCTCTGCTCTCCTGGAAACCATTGTACCTGTACTGCTGAGAGGCTGATGAACACCTGGGATACCTAAAGACATGGAAACACTCATGGGAAGAAATCTGTCATTTAAAAACCAAAATGAACATGAGAACTGACTTGCAACATAGTTGGGTGTATGATCATGAAGGTTGCACAATTTCAGTCGGGAGGTCGAGAGACCAACTGCCAAGACTGTACAAGGCACAGTTTGGGCTATTGGGAGACTAGATAACTACTGGAGCTGCGCAATGCACAGTCGAGTCTGGTTGCTGACTGCTACGATTGCGCAATGCACAATTCCAGCTGGGAAGGACTGTTGGCCTAGGGATATAATTGCACAATTTCTTGGGCCAAGCAGCCACTATCCTCTAGAAATGCATAAAATAGCCTTGGAGGCCAATGTTGGGCAGGAATGCACAAATATGGAGAGGAAGGTGAGCCTTCCTTCCCCAGATTACGCAATGCAGCCTAGGTGAAGGCAGAGTCTGGGCCAAGGTTAGCCCGACTCGCTGACGGGCAACTAAAAGCAACTAAAAATTAAATGCATGGCGACACTAAGTGATAGAAGAAGTGATTAACAGTGCATGCAAAACATGAATGAAATATTCAGCAAAGAGATCAACATGCATGTGGGTGAGGCAGTTTGCCGGTTGGGTGAATGTCCGTGCAAAAAAATTTCATGTAGGCGACAACAGTGAGATAGCAATGAAAATTGAAACGTAGCTAGGACAACCTAGTATATATGCAAATGAAAACAATCGTTCAAAGAAATCAATCAAATAGTACTCCCACAAGTGAAAAAACAAAAAGTGACAGAAATGGAGCACAAGGCATGGGAAGCGGGCTTACCTCAAAACAGCTGAGCTGAATGTGCCGACTACTCCTAGATGTGATGTGGGATGTTAGAGCTGCAAGGTTGATGTGAGGAATGAGCTCTGCAGTGTCTCATTAATGAGTTTTGATAACCTCAAGGTTGTGACACACATGCCACAAATCTAGGGGAAGCGACACTTTATGGGAGGTTTTGGAATTGCTCCTTGCATGTAACCTTCAACTGCTAAAAATAGATCCCTGAAACAAGGGATGCATTTGCATGCTACCTTAGGAGAAGTAGTCCATGCAGGCAAGTCTGTTTTTCTCAGTGCCAGAGGGAACGATCAACTCGGTTGCACATGCAAGCGACTGCCCAATTGCAGGAGAAAAAATGTGCATTTCTGGTTGGGAGTTGGGCTAGTTACCCAAGATATTTGCGCAATTTCTAGACAGAGCAGCTGACTGCCGCCTAGATTTGCTCAAAATTCTAGGTTGAGCAGCCTTGCTGGGGAAATTTGCGCAAATCTTGTTGGGAGTGTTGGTAGGCATGATTGCGCAATCCTAGAGCCCAACAAGCTGTTAGAGAGGATTGCACAATTTCTGGAGGGAAGGTTGGTTTCCTTCTAGAAATGCACAATTTTCAAGGGGAAGCTGCTCATCTTGCAGCTAGACCAAGTCCGGGTGAAAAAACTGTGAGGGGAATGGATCAAGCTATGATTGACAGGTTGCCTTTGTGCAAGAAAGACATTAAAGCTTGTGAACTTGACAAAGCAAGGAAAGTTGATGTGAAGGTTGGAAGGGAGGCTCCAAAACGAGGCTAAGGCAAAATTTTGGAAGGTGGTTGTAGCCACTACAACACATCCCTAGAGAATGACTTACCCTTATGGTTGGAAGAGGAAGAGGAATATGAAGTATGAATATGAAGTATACCATATCACACCCTACCCAATGTGTACCCTAGATGTCATTATAGGAGGGGGGGAACCTGATGAAGATGACATCATTGATCAAATCCTCCAAAACCAGCCCCCCAACACCATACCTCTTGATGGGTTGGTGAATAAATCTAAATATAACCCTTGGAATTATTTGTGACTAGTTGACCCAAGTCTCGATCACGTCAAAATGTTAGAGTTTGTTCCATCTAAAACATTAAAAATCAACCCCTCTCTCTCAATCCATCAAGAAGAGAAGTTACACAACATGCTGAGAGAGCACTTGGATGATTTTTCCTGGAGCAACAAGGAAATGAAGGGAGTGCATCCTTCAGTGTGTACTCACCACATCTACATTAAGGAAGGATGCAAACCAATGCACCAACCTCATAGGGGAATGAACCTAGCCCTCAAAGACATAATCACATAAGAATTTAAAAAGTTGTTGGATGTAGGGTTCATTTACCCCGTCTCAGATAGTGTCTCCTCTAGTTTTGGTCCCAAAGAAGAATGGAAAGTGGAGGATATGTATGGATTACAAAGAGATAAACAAAGACACTAAAAAAGACCATTTTCCTCTACCTTTCATTGATCAAGTCTTGGATGGTCTTGCAGGGAAGAAGTTCTTCTCTTTCCTGGATGGATTCAGTGGTTATAATTAGATCCAGATCAGCTCAAAGGAGCAAGATAAAACCACCTTCACTTGTCCTTGGGGTAACTTTTCTTATAGGGTCCTTCCTTTTGAATTATGTAATTCCCCTGCCACTTTTCATAGGGCAGTTCTGAGCATCTTTGATGAGTTAGTCCATGAATATGTAGAAATCTATATGGATGATTTCACTCCCTATGAGTGTGACTTCCTGGAGGTTCTATGTAACTTGGGGAAAGTATTAAATAAGTGCATTGAAATTAACCTATCACTTAGTGCCAATAAGTGTGAATTCTTGATGAATGCAGGGACTATTTTGGGTCACTCAATATCCTAGGAAGGACTACAAGTGGACCCAAATAAAATTGACATCATAAAAAGGGTCCCTACTCCTCAAAAGTAGAGGGATGTTAGTATTTTATTGGGCTTAGTTAGATATTATGGGATATTTATCAAATACTTCAGCAAAGTAGCCTCACCGTTGTTTGGACTGTTGGCTAAGGACTGTGAATTTTTCTCATCAGAAAGTTGCCAAGAGGCCCTAAAAATCTTGAAGGACAAGTTGACTATTTTACCCATACAAAGAGGCCCAAATTGCATTATTCCTTTCCACATCCATGTTGATGCATTTAACAAAGCTATAGGAGCATCTCTAGACCAGATAGATGACAAGTTTCCTTATGCCATTTACTTCATTAGAAAAAAATTGTCCAAGGCTGAATTGAAATACACTATGACTAAAAAGGAACTCCTAGCTATTGTCTAATCCTTGAACAAATTCATACACTACATCATTGGTTATCAAATATTTGTGGATACTGACCATGCTTCTATCAAATACTTAATGAACAAGCCTGATGTGAATGATAGAATTATTATATGGTTTCTTTTATTACAACAATTTGATTTAACTATCATTGATAAGCTAGGTAGAGAAAATGTAGTTGCAGATATTTTGTCTAGACTTGATTTTCCTACAGGTGACGAATGAATAGTTCCTAATCAGCTTCCAAATGAGCATTTATTTGCTATTTTAGTTCTCTCTCCAAGGTTTGCTAACATATCCAACTACCTAGTTGCTACAAAGTTCCCTCCAAATCTGTCATCCAGGGAGAAGAACAAAATTGTAAGGAAGAGCACCCCATTCACTTGGATTGGGGGAAATCTCTTCAAGCTAGGCCCAGATCAAATTTTGAGGAGGTGTGTCAGGGAGGAGGAATTCTTTTACATCCTTCTAGCTTGTCATGATGGGCCTTATGGAGGTCACTTTGCAGCCAAGAGGACAACTTTCAAGGTACTGCAAGCTGGCTACTACTGGCCCACTCTCCACCAAGATGCAAGAAGATACACCAGTCGATGTGATCAGTGCCAGAGGATGGGAAAACCTACTCCCAAGGATGAAATTCCCTTGCAACCTCAGGTGACTCTAGAGCCATTTGACAAGTGGGGCATGGATTTCATTAGGTCCATTGATCCATAATCAGGGCAGAAAAAGTACATAATTGTATGCACTTATTATTTAACAAAGTGGGTTGATACCAAGGCTGTCAAGGAAGAAACAAATGAGAAATTGGATGAGTTCTTAAGGGAGAATGTATTCTACAAGTTTGGGTACCCTAGAGAACTAGTCACCGATTAGGGAGATCAATTCACATCACATCTGATCAAAAATTTATTGAGGCGGCATGGGATAAAACATAGGAATTCAACTGCCTATCATCCTCAGGCCAATGGGAAAGTATAGGTTACCAACATAGCACTGGAAGAAATCCTCACCAAGGTTGTGAGCAACAGTAGAAAATATTGGGTTGATAAACTAGTGGAGGCCACCTGGGCCTATAATACAACTTGGAAGACAACCACTGGTTTCACCCCTTATGACTTGGTTTATGGAAAGAAGGCTCTACTCTCCATTGAGTTTGAGTATAACACCTTGAAAATAACAACACAGATGGATTTGGATGTTACAAAGGCACAACGGGAGAGGTTGCTCCAATTGAATTGTCTAGATGAATTTAGGATGCATACCCTCCTACACTGTTATAGACATTTTTGTGCCTTACAGCATGAAGCATGAAATGTCAATAATCTAAGGGATCCAAAGTCCCTAAACATGTTGTTCCTACCCCTAGAGGAACAAGGTCAGCAAACCACAGCACTGAATATCAGTTCTCCACCTGAAAACACTCAAAAACAAGCTAATTTTGGATCATGTCAACTGCTCCACTGAGCATCTGCGCTAAATGTCAAGTGCTCCACTGTGTACCTGCGCTGAATGTCAACTACAAAGAAGGCTACCTGTGCTGGGCGAGTTTGGCCAAGTGGCACAGTCATTCCTCAAGGTGTCAATGCCCAGGAAGCTTCCAAAATGACACTTGGATCAGAGAATTCGACTGGTGATGAGTAAGAGGGTCTAGATCTCCAAGTGGAAGCAAGAACCTCCAAGTGGACTCAAGAACTGAAGAATAACTGAAGTGGGAGAGGACACTAGTCAGCTTCATGCCAGCCTCAAGCTGACTCATCCTTTCTCCAAAACACCTATATATAGAGCTCTCTCATGAGGTCTAAGGGGGCTGGAATCTTGTGAATGTAAAGAAGTGTTGTTGGTTTGAGTATAGAACTGTTGGGTGATTTGCTTGAAGGAGGTGAAGAGGAGATTTCTTTCTGCTGGGAGGTGATGCTGGATTGGGCCTTTTATGGTTGTATCACTTCCTGAACTTTACTTCTTCCATTAATAAAGCATTTGAGGTTCTTCTATATGCATGTGTCTCAATGGCGTATTGATACTTGTATATTTGATTTATTCTAATCCTTGAATCAATTATGAATGTATGCTTCTTGTAGTTTCCCTCTCTTGCCATTTTGCAGGATCTTGGTGTAGCTGGGCCAGTGAAAGAGCGAGGAGCTGGGAGCAAGCAGCAAGGAGAGAAGATTGGATCAATCATTAGCGGAAGACATCGGTTAGTGGATCTCTTTCTCCCCTCTCTTACATCTCATAAAGAAGTAATCTTGAATAGCTTTGCTTTGATTGTTGCTGAGGTACTATCACCCTTAGAGTGGGATAGGGTCATTCCGTATTAGATACTTTTCCCAACAACAAATTGGCGACTCCGCTGGGGAACGTATCTTGTTGGTTGTTTGTGTTTTTGCTATTCATTTCATAAACACAGGGAGTACTGAATCGAACTGCATTTGGATCTTTCAAGTGCAAAGTAGAGGGCAGCTACTCTAGCTCAGTTTCTGGGAATGTTTATGATTTGAAGAGCTGATCCACAAGGACTCTGAACAGCTCTTAGTGATAGCTTTTCATCCTCCTTTTCATCCTTTAGTGTGTACTTGATTGATAGCTTCTGATTTGGCCAAAAACTGTGATTTTTTAGCAATCTGTGACACGGAAACTGAGAAAAACGAAAGTTTATCTCTTCAGTGCAGGCACTGTGAAGGCAGTCTGCATTTCAGCGCAGATCCCGAAGGGGCTACCTGCGCTGAATGTCAAACTGACAGTGTATCACCTGCGCTGAACCAGTTTTTCCTAGTGCTACTGGGTTCCCTGCTGTTTATTGCCCTGTTTTCATCCTTGTTTTTGTAGCCTGTTATCAGTCAATGTACCTATCTGAAACCAACTTTCCTTGCCACTATTCCGCCTCGGTTGTATAAAGAAACTGTATTTGTTCTTTGTGTATTTCTTACATCATTTGCAGTTTCCCATAGCGAAAGTGAACTAGTCTTGCTGTGGCCTCTTAGATCTGGACCTGTGATAAGTGTCGTTTTGATCTTAAGAGTTAGTTTGTTTGTTGTTCATAGCTGATTGAGCTTTTGCTTTCGTCATATGGTTTGAATTTATATATTTCTAGTGTCGAAACAAGTAAATCTTAAGGTGTCTTTTGATTTTGGACAAGCTTGTTTGCTTTCACTTGAAATTGAATTCAAAGTTATACAACAACTTTCTTTTTGTATTACATCAACATTAAGAAAGAGAAAAGAAATACCTGCATTGTGCATGTGCATTTTTGACAGTTTGCATGTTGATTTAGGAAAAAGTGCATTAGTGTGTGCTCTATGATCTGTGTGAAAAGATGATGTCTTTCTTTTCCCTCAGTAGTTAAGATTTTCAAAGTTGAAAGATCGAAAAGCTTGCTTATCATCTTAGACTGCATTTAGGAGTGTTACTATACATCTCGTGGTGATCCATAAAGGCAAATTGCTAAACAAGATCAACCTTAAAATAAATTGAATTTACATAACAACGCATTGAAACATAACGCAAACACATAGAGGTCTAAGCTAGAGATGTGTTCCGGCGTCGTTAAACGTGATATCTTAGCGTTGAGTGGTTGGGTGATTCCTCCACGGTGAAGCGATAAGTATCAATACGGACTTGTGCTCCCACGTACCATCGCGTATATATTGGGAGACCCCTATAGGAACAAAGCCTTTATCCATAGGAAGCCGTGTCGGCCTCCCTACTGATTGCAATGCAGTGAACACAACATTCACGAAGATCAACCACTCGTACCGTAAAACGTATTTTGTGGTTTTGCGAAAAGTTTGGCACACCCTCTGCCTAGAACTCCAGAGCAGTTTCTTTTGGCCTTTTTCAAACTCTATAACTGAAAAAGTCCATCCGAGCATTTGTCACTTCGGGCTCGTTAAAACATCGAAGGAGACTAGAGTCATCTTTAGCTTTTTCTCGACTCTTAAAAAGTGAAAAAGCAAGTTGTGTCTAAAGCGTCGTTATAAAATTTATTTTAAACGGAACATAATCACCTCATATTCCTGCGTTGATCTGTAGGTTGAGAACATGGAACGCCCCAACCAAGGAATTCCACATGATGGAAATCCTAGTCCTTTCTCCTCTTGGGGAGAAGTTGGTGCGCCCCACATGGCCACATTGTCGCTTCCAGGACTGACAATTGGCCTGCCAATTTGGCTATTCTCAACCAATGTAGTTCAGAACACCATGGTTCCTGAACAATCGAGTCAACAGTTAGATCAGTCTAGAGCTGCCCACCAGCCTTCTACTTCCTATAACTCTTCCTCCAATCCTTCATCTTCGCAAGGTAGAGCCGGCAAAAGCCAAGCTCCCATGGAGAAGAAGGAGAAGAAGAAGAGAGAGAAGAAGAAGAAGGAGCCTAAGGCGACTGGGGGCAAGCAAAAGACATCTGACAAAAATCCACACACAGCAAAGACCGGGCCTAAATCGCCATGTGTCATATGTAGAGGAGACCACTTCCATAGAGATTGTCCCTGTATTCCCCGGATACTAAGGGACTGGTCCCCTCGGTTGCACAATTCGGGAGCATCAACCTCTGATAGCCATGTTGAATGCTTACCGTCAACCAGCGAAAGTGAAGGTTCAAGACAAAGAGGGGGAGCAAGATTCCCCTGCAGACTGTGTGAAGGCTATCACGCCATCCACCGTTGTCCCTTCTTAGACGAAGCGAAGAGAGTTTTGGAAGATCGTCCGGTTTCACCGTTGAGACTTCCTCCTGGATACAAAAAACTCGTGCCAAGTCCTTCGTTGGTTGAAAATATAGCTAGCCCGCTCAAGTGGTCAGCTGAAGCGTCAGTCATTGAAAATGAACCTACTGAATCCAGACCGGACGAAAGTCCAAAGGTCGAAACGGCAGTTGACCCGGTTCCGCCTTCAGAGGTTTCATCTTCAAATGACACCGTCAATGAAGATTCATCTTCAAATGACACCCTCACTGAAGAGAATAAGGATGACACCATCCAGATTCTTTTCGTCAACAGCGACTCTGATGAGCGTCAGGGCAATGGCCCATTCCTTTATCGCAGGAAGGAACAACGTCAGGGTCATATCCGGCCGTGTATTCGGTCCCACCACCAAGCAACCTGGTTGTGTCCTTTGATTGGAACCAACTAGGCAGACCCCGGTTGCCAGCCAATATACCATTCAGAATCATAGTCCAAATTTACAGAATGGTAATGGCTGGAACTATCATTGATGAAGGGGCATCTGTGAGTATCCTTTCCTCTATTGCTTGGAAAGCACTGGGTTCCCCGGCGCTTTTGCTTGAGATAAGAAATCTCTCGGGTTTCGATAAAGGAACCAGTCGACCATTAGGGATCCTCCCCAATGTACCTGTTACATTGAAAGGGAAGACCGTTCAAATGAACGTGATGGTCGTTCAAGGACCCTTGGATTATAACCTACTCCTTGGACGAGACTATATATATTGCATGGGAGCAATAGTCTCCTCACTCTTTAGAGTAATGTGTTTTCCACACGAAGGAAAGATGGTCAAGCTCGTAGACCAACTTTCATTTCCGGGATCACGCATCGCAAATAGTCAAATACCAACCCTGAATGGTCTATTCAATCAAGAAATGTCTCCACCCCCAGTCCTCCTTCCCGATGAGTGTGAGTGATTCGGAAAGATGGGATTGGAACCCAGGGGGCATGCATCCTGGTCTGCTTCGGGCAGAGGAAACCTTGGGTATAAGGTAGAATTTCCGCGGGAGAATATGACTAGTCCGTACCCCGTCCGAAAGAAGGAAGAGGGGTTGTTCTGGAACATGATTCTTTTGTCAAGGTTACTTGTTTGACAAAGGTCATTCACCATTGTCTACTTCGGTAGACAGTGCCGAGGAAATGTTTTCGTTTGAAGAAGTTAACAAAACAATCTTTGGGTAACCAGAAAGAGGCAAGCCTCACCCTTTAAAACAAATGTTTTGATGGATAAGTAGGGGCAGCCTTGAAATTGTACTTTATACCTGGGGGCATGCAAACCTTTTGGAGTGCAAGCCAAAAGCAGTTATTTATCTGTTTTTTGGATTAGTCGTTTCCTAACTTGCATAAAGAAAGGATGTGGGGCAAAGGTCAAAATTTTCCAAATTAGGAGCATAGCTTCGTGAGATAAAGCTCCATAAAAAATAGCTATCTCACAGGAGACATTCTTATCTTATGACTGGTATAATCGAGCAGTTTTACCGCGGAATTTATGCTCGTTAAAAAATAGAAAAGCGAGATCCGAGCAGTTTTAGCACATGGTTCATGCTCGTTAAAAAATAAACATAAGATTGAGCAGTGTTTTGGCGCATTCAAGCTCTTTAAAAAATGAACCCAGTACCGGTAAATAACCATTGTGATCGTAAATTTATCATCCTTAAAAAGCCTTGGTCGTGTTTTTCACCTGCCACCTCCATTCCATTTGGCCGATCGTTCACCTCCATATGATTGTTTACCCATTTTGAGGAACAGCTGCGAAGAGTGATTTCACCTAGCCATCCTTGTGACACTGCCGTGATTGGAAAATTCCAACCTGTACCTGGAATCTGCTGCTATCCCTGTTTATCACTCGTTCCTCAAAAGACGAGTCTTCTTTGAGCTCTTTTCATCTGACTTGTAAAATATGAAAAGTTTGCTGAGTTTTGGCCTTCCAGCTCGTTAAAATGACCGGAAGAGCCATCCCTCCTCTAGATTTTAATCTTTTTGGACTTGAGGGATTATTGCACAAAAAGGTCGAGTGCTTGTTTTATTCGGCTCGTTAAAATTATCGAAAACTCATCCCTTCTGTATTGTTTTATACTTTTTCGGACTTAAGGGATTAGATGACGAAAAAGGAATTTTGGAGTTAACTTTCTGTACCTTTTCAGACTCTCTAAAAATGAAAAGGACCGAGTTTTCCTTGTCGTTAGACTCGTTAAAATGATTAAATAGCGACAAACTTGTCTTTAGACGAGAACGAGTTTCCCTATCGCTAGGCTCGTTAAAACATAGCGATGGGCTTGCCCGAAGGGCAGGTTATAGAACAAGCATATGTTATCCTCCTCAAGCTTGACAAAAATAAAGAGGTACTGGTCAGAAATGACTGGGGAAAAATTGGGAGAAACTCAAAGCTTTAATGGTAGCAAGTCACTCTTGAACATGACACTTTTCCTCCGTATCACATCGGGTTGGGTTGTTTCATTCACCGGTCTCATCACCATGGTCTTCGCCAAACCATCCACATTTGGGGTAATGCTACTGATCCATCACATCAGTGTCGTTATATGTTCAAGAGATGTTGTTCAGAAAGAGTCAACCGTGTCCCATCCACTGCCATACATTATCCTTCATCCACCCATGGTCGCCACCCTGAATCATATGTCACAGATTGTTTTCACCTCCACTAAAATCATTAGCTCCGTTCCGTGTCACTGATGTGGGATTCATTAAGGCCCTCCTTTGACAGATCGCTTCTTGTTGACTTCAGCTCATTATCCAAGAAGTTGATCTAGGAACACCCCCCTCAGTACTTTGAAGCTTGCATGCCTCAATGGCAAGTTTCTCACTTCCGGCGAAAGGTATACATCAATGACCTTCGACCAGAAGATTTTGCGTGGTGTTCGACGCCAAGTCCTTTATTCACACCACGTGAATTGTACTGCAGTACCTTGAGGGTCATTATCATTATCGGTGATTCCTCTCGCGCTTGTTAACGGTTTACATCATTGACCGGTAATCAAGCGATGTCTTTCCATGTTTGACTTCAGTGCAATTCTCACATGGATCGACTTGTACTTAGAGTGAAGATCGAACGAGTTTGAAGACCCCGGATCTAGTTTCATCCATCCGGGCTGCGATATATATTCAGGAAATATAAAGACATTTGACATGTACATCATTGCAGCAGATGATCATCCTACTCAAAGGATGATAATTTCAGCAGAGAATTATCAGTCTACCATCAGACGATTGTCTGTTCTATGTACCAAAATGAATTTATAAAGCTGAGCATGGGAATTCCCGCCTCAGCTAGATCATGAAAGAAGAATGAAAAATAATGTATTGTATTGTATTTTATTACAGGTCACCTCTCAGCAATTGAATGAACTTCGGATGCTCCTGATAAAGCATTTCACCCGATAAACGACCTCATACTTTAGGGGTCAACTGTTATAGACATTTTTGTGCCTTACAACATGAAGCATGAAATGTCAATAATCTAAGGGATCCAAAGTCCCTAAACATGTTGTTCCTACCCCTAGAGGAACAAGGTCAACAAACCACAGCACTGAATATCAGTTCTCCACCTCAAAACACTCAAAAACAAGCTAATTCTGGATCATTTCAACTGCTCCACTGAGCATCTGTGCTGAATGTCAAGTGCTCCACTGTGTACCTGCGCTGAATGTCAACTGCAAAGAAGGCTACCTGCGCTGGGCGAGTTTCGCCAAGTGGCACAGTCATTCCTCAAGGTGTCAATGCCCAGGAAGCTTCCAAAATGACACTTGGATCAGAGAATTCGACTGGTGATGAGTAAGAGGGTCTAGATCTCCAAGTGGAAGCAAGAACCTCCAAGTGGACTCAAGAACTGAAGAATAACTGAAGTGGGAGAGGACACTAGTCAGCTTCATGCCAGCCTCAAGTTGACTCATCCTTTCTCCAAAACTCCTATATAGAGATCTCTCGTGAGGTCTAAGGGGGCTGGAATCTTGTGAATGTAAATAAGTGCTGTTGGTTTGAGTATAGAACTGTTGGGTGATTTGCTTGAAGGAGGTGAAGAGGAGATTTCTTTCTGCTGGGAGGTGATGCTGGATTGGGCCTTTTATGGTTGTATCACTTCCTGAACTTTACTTCTTCCATTAATAAAGCATTTGAGGTTCTTCTATATGCATGTGTCTCAATGGCGTATTGATACTTGTATATTTGATTTATTCTAATCCTTGAATCAATTATGAATGTATGCTTCTTGTAGTTTCCCTCTCTTGCCATTTTGCAGGATCTTGGTGTAGCTGGGCCAGTGAAAGAGCGAGGATCTGGGAGCAAGGAGAGAAGATTGGATCAATCATTAGCGGAAGACATCAGTTAGTGGATCTCTTTCTCCCCTCTCTTACATCTCATAAAGAAGTAATCTTGAATAGCTTTGCTTTGATTGTTGCTGAGGTACTATCACCCTTAGAGTGGGATAGGGTCATTCCTTATTGGATACTTTTCCCAACAACATACACACTGAATTTATCCAAGTACAGAGGAAGGTTTGGCATGACAAGAACATAAAGGACAAGGTTTTTCAATAAAGGGATTGGGCTCTTCCATATGACTCCAGGTTCGAGGACTTCAAAGGAAAATCGATGATAAGATGGTTAGGGCCATACCTGATAAAGAAGTGCCATGACAATGGGGTTGTTCAAATTAGGACCATTAATGAGGAAGGAATTCCATTTCTTGTCAATGGATAGAGATTGAAATCTTACAAAATACCTCTTTCTAGGGAGGATTTCATCAACACCATTAGTAAGGAGGTAAATGTGATTGGAAGTGTCCTAGCTTGCAAGTCACACAATTCTTGAAAATAGTTTTTCTTTGTGAAAAAAAAACAATAAGAAGCTTGGATGAAAACCTCTATGAGCATATGAGTCCAACTCTTGGGTTGAAAACCTCCTTCAGGTAGCCCAGCAGTGGAAAAAATAAAAATAAAAAGATCCCTGGGTGAAAACCTCCCTTAAGGTGCCCAAGGAAAGCAGGCAGGTTGAAAACCTCTCTTGAGGAAACCTGTGTGTCTTTCAAAAAAACAAAAGAGAAAAGAAGAAAAAAACAAAAATAATACCATGGCAAGGAACTCAAACCTATCCACTAATAATTTTTGTGATTTTGCAAGTTTTGAAGGCAGTGAAAGATGGAGAGCGACAAGGACAACATGCCATGTTTCATTCCATTTCTCCCTCCATCAACTCCATCTCATCCATGCCAACCATGTCCCTACCACTCTGTTGTTCAATCTGCCACGAATGTCCCCACTGGAGAAAATGTCACCACCTCCATGTTATCCCTGCTATTAGAGTCAGACCCACTACTCAGCACAATACCCGTCATCTCACAACCACCTATTACAAATATTAAGCCCTTTGTGGCCCCCTTTTCTTTAAGTTCCCTTTTTGTACCAAATCCTATTTCTATACCAGTAACACCCCAATTTGTAGAACCTTCGCAGCAAGACACATCGCCCCATGACCATTCAAATAAATCTATTGGTAGTGGGTAGCACTTGCAGTTCCAATTCCCGAATCCATCTAGTATGGTGTAGCATGACCTCCAAAACTGGTCGTCAGCTCAATTGTTTAGTTTTATACAACAAGCCACACAAAGGGCTGCACAAATTCGTAATGACCTTGTTGACGACCATGAGAAACGACAACAAGAAGTTGTTTCCCTTAAGTCCAAACGAGACCAGCTCTGTCAGAAAAATCAACAACTGCAGGAACAATTTAATCACATCACTTCACAGATCTAGATGCTTTGGTCGGCCATCTCTAATGTAGTCATTGAAGCTCCAGAAGACTTTTCCGCTTGCACCATGGTCGAATGTTGTGACCACATCCAATCTGCATGCAATGACTTAATCTCCTCTAAAAGAGAACTTAGATAGAGTCTCAATGCTAGAAGGAAGGTGTTGCCAGATCCTTCCATGGCGTATCTCAATGAGATTGAACAAAAGATCATTGTTGCATCCACTCCTAAAGCCTCTGTTCTTAACACCCTTAATGATGGTTACACACTAATGTAATAGGTCCACGACTGGTCTGGAAATCTAGCAAAGAAAAATCAACCAGTCTACCAACTCGGCTAGGGAATTAATTAAGTCCTCGCCGACATCAGGAGATCTAAGGACAAGGATCAATGCAAGAATTTTGAATCAGAGGTAGCCTCTCTGGAGGTCTGAATCTAATAAATAGAGGATGAATCAATGAAGACAAAACAAAAGCTCCAATATCTCCGACCACCGGTCTGAACTCATGTCAACACTTTGTGAGAGCTCAGTGAAGAAATGGAGGAGCAGTGGGCTTCCCTATTAAGCACCCAACCATACCAACCAACATCTAGCACGACGACAGAGTTCATCAAGAAAGCTGCAACAATCGATGAAGCCTTGCAAGCAACACTAGATAACTACACTCAATTCTACCAAGAGATAATTGTTGTCATGCTGGAGTTGGGGCCTTCATTTGGAAAAGAACGCCAGGAAGAAGCAGCAATAGCGCTAGGGGAAGAACCCACAACAGTAATGGTAGAGGCACAGGCAGACATGTCAACCGCACCGACAACACCAAGGGAATATTGACTCGGGGACGAGTCAATTGACTATGGTTAGGGCCTGTTAGAGCCTTCGTTTTGATATTTTGCTAAGAAATAAGCCGATGAAAATTGATGGAGATGACCTTTGGAGTTGCAGAATTGATAGCCAAGGGAATATTAGAAACTGAAGAATGACTAGAAGTCACAAAGAGGTGGCAGGAAGAATCAAGGAGAGTCGAGAGAAGGAAGAGTAGAGGCAACTGAGAATGAAGGAAGTTTAGCAAGAGGAAAACATAACTAGCAGTCTGGGTGGATGGTAGGGGATAAAAAGAAGAAGAAAGAGCGAAGGAGGGTTGTTTCTAGTCAGTAGAGCAAGTTTGTGATAGTTCAAGTCTTCCTATGTTGCGGAGTAATGTGAATGACTCCATGATCCTGTTTATATCAGTTTATGTTGGTTGTGTCATTCCTGTTGTCAATGATCAAGCCTTGTGCCTTATGTGCTACTTTATATACATTAATGGAGAATATTGTTCAGAACCACCTTGTGTCTTTAAGTGTTAACCCTTTAAATTTTTAATGAATGCATCTGGTTAGATACTTTCCTGATATATCATGAGTATATCATTTTGATCTTGTTAGTTTGTATGCTATGCTACTATATTTTGGTCTCTTCCATTTTATATGACTCCCCTAGTACCTAATTCCACCCTCATCTAACTTCAGTCACGATACGCCTTGGGTGAGACTCCTTACTCTCTCTGGGTAAGGTGAAAATGCCAATGTTTCTCTATACTACAACGGAGTTCTGTTGGCCCCTTGTGCCCGAACCCAGTGTCTCAACCCTACTGCCATTTTCTTGACTACAAAATTTAGTGTATAGAATAAAAGATAAAAAAACTAGTTAACTCAACATATATCATAATTTGAATTGATTAAAAATCATAATGTATGTGCGTGATCAAGGAATCCCACAAAATATATCAAAGAAGGCATAATTAGGAAAGAAGAGTTGTTTTTATATTAATAAAATGGAGGAAAAACTTATAACCTCAAAGCCTTAATGTTGCAAGCCTCTTCTCACAATATCCAACCCTCTCCTTGGATGAATAGCCTCCTAGCCTGTTTTTTGCAGCATAATCCTACCTTCTGTTATGTTCCTATACCAATAGGTGTCATAATTTTTGAATGGATGAGGTCAAAACTGCAATATGTACATACCTTTACTTTTTGCAAATTTTTTCCATATTTGTAAAAAATCAAAAAATTAAAAAATGTAAAGAGGGTATGTCCTAAAAGAAAAATCAAAGGACAAAAAGAATGAAAAAGGTAAAAAATAAAGGATGAAAAATGAACCCCAAAGAAAAAGAAAAAGGACCATGAACGTGTGAAAGTCCAAATGCCACTACTATTTTATTTTTTGTACAATAATGATTGTGTGCAACTTGTTATTTATGCCACAATCCATGGTAACCAAACAGTTTAATCTTGGTTATTCCATTTTTTCAATTTCATGCTTAGAGATAGAGAATAAAATCTGACCAAACTATTCAATCTTGGCGGATAAGTAGATAGGTAGAGTAAATAAAAGGAGCTCAACAGTTTAATCTAAGCCCTTCAATGTAATAAGGATAGATTTAGATAGATTTATATTGTAAAAGAAAAGAAAAAAGTTTTTATAAGGGTTTGCCAGCTTAAGTGCACCCTAATAAAGAGTAGAAAAAATGGTAGGATGAGTAGAAGGGTAAGAAGTTGGATGGTTGCAGAATTATGGTGATTGATTGGATAAAAGTCATATCATTTACTTTCATCATCTAAGTTGCTAAGAGTGTGGATGATAATGGAACATTTACAAAGTCAAATGATTAATTTCCCCATTCATTTTACCTCTAATTTCACTAATTTCCCATAAGCAAGTTCAAAAGTATCTGAAACCTTAAGTTAAAGGGGCTCAGAGCATTTCTCTGACTTTTGGATGGACCGGACCCTCAACCCAATAACTTATAAAATTTAAGTACTACAACCCCCTTACAAACATTCACTCCATCCATAAACATTCATCTCACCTAAAAATCCTTTTTCCTAAGGTGAAATTACCATTTACCTACGGAAAGTAATAAACCTTACCTAAAACCCCCTTTGTTTACATAAAATCCCACAAAAAGCATTAAGCCTAAGTTATGATGTGTAAATATGGATGTATAAATATCAATACATCATACTTAGCACAATTTGTTTTTCCGCTTCCATTTCATATTAACTTTAACTTTTGTTATATTTAACTCCCGAAAAATAAACCCCTTTCCCGTATATTTAATTAAAATCCCAAATGTTAAATATCTCGCCCAATGGTTTGGAATATAAACCATATTAAGTAAATAAATTAGATGGATTAATTAGTCGATTTGCGACTAATTAAGAACCATAACCCTTGTCCAAACCAAAAGGGATTAATTAATCAAACAATGATTAATTAATAAACCTTCTCCAATCATATCGCCCCCGACGTCATTAAGTTGCCCTAACCCGCAATTAAAATCCCGTTGGACCCCTCCATTAACTCCCTAATCAAATCACACTCCCGATCATCGTACGATCTGACCCCTTTAGATCTAACAGTTTTCACTCATATTGGGCGGCCTCCGATTCTGACCTTTACCCATCCGATGTGAGCGTTTTACTATTCACC
Organism: Pinus tabuliformis; assembly: GCA_031772625.1. Lineage (NCBI taxonomy): Eukaryota > Viridiplantae > Streptophyta > Pinopsida > Pinales > Pinaceae > Pinus > Pinus tabuliformis. Next base: position 495,800,363 of record CM062808.1, on the reverse strand, counting down.
CCTCTACTAGGTGTCGCTCGATGAATGGCATTGGGCGGACCTCTCCCAATACTGCCAGGTCCCCAAAAGCGGTGCGATAGATTTTGCTTACCACCTCCGCTTACCACCTTCACTACACGACAAAACGTCACCTCCGTCAGTTGGCGCCAACTATTGCTTTTCCATTATACCCACCAAAATCATTGACTTTGTAGATAAAAAAAAAAATACTCATTATTTTTTTTTACTAAGGAAAAAAAAACCTTCTGTTCTCCATGCAAACACAGAGTACGTTTGAACTGTCAACCTGCTACCAACCGTCAACCTCCCGAAATCGCTGAACTCCAGATTACCATTACAGACCCGTGCACTCTCTGCGAATAGTGCACCAATACCATTAATCCATTCAGACAATTGAAACCAGGTATTTACCCTATTTACGACTGAGAAACCCTTATTTCGTGCCAAACTTGAGCTAAATTGCTTTAAAAATTAAGTAATTTAGTAAGTTAAGCTATCTGATAGTCCTGAGATACTCTGTGATAATCCAATTTTTCCATATTTCCCTGAAATTATTTGCCCCCGTCCTTGAATCCACAAGAACGAAGGATGGACACCCCAATTGTTCTGAATGTCATGCCAGTTTCTACTCCCCACAAAGATTTTCAGATTAAAGACCTCATCTTTGAATAATCCCCTTTGAAATTGCATTGTAGACACTGTTGGGCCGCCAAATTAACCTCAATTTTCACTCCATTTTCACCTTTATCCTCATTTTGTCCCCTCATTTCATCGTATTATCATTACATAACCCTATATTTCCATTACCATACGAGTTTATATTTTCATTTTCTAAAGTTATTAATTTCATGTATTTAGAGTGAATTTATGATTAAAAGTTAGGGAAATAACATGTATTTTCTTATACCTAAAAGTGGCTTGAGTTTGATGACATGTGTAGATTATTTGGAAGCTTCCAAGGCACCCTTATGTGGCCTCCCAAGATCAAATTCAAATTTCAACTCAAGAGGTGGACCATATTCCAAGGAGAAAGATCATGGAGATTTTGATGTGTCATGGGATTTGTATCTAGTATTTAGGGATAAGTTGAGACAAGTATGGGTCTAGTAGACATTTAAGGGATCTACATTTATTGAGTAGATATCCCTAATTCATGTATAAATAAGAAGAGCATCCTCCAAATCATGTTATGGATGATGGAGAGAAAGGAGAGAAAACAATTATCAGTTATTCATTAGCACCAAATTTATGATTCTTCATTCAACATGAATAATATCATTTTCCCAAATCATGAGTTATGAGTGTTGTTTGATTCTTAAGGTGTGATAGTTGTTCATGTGTGCTCATTGAAGAATGGAAGGATCCCCATACTGTGATAAGTACACTTTGTTGTAGAATAATGTTGTGAATATACTAATTTCAATTCTAATGTTCATCTTATTTCTTTGTTGTAAATAATTGTAGATAATTTCAATATGAATTCATGATATGGCCATGTTTTGTTGTATGAAGGTTGATATCCTTTCAGTAGCTAGTTTTGATGTGAGAAGGAAAACCAGGAACTCCTAAGTTAGGAGTCTCTTCTCCATGAGCTAGATTAAATTGAAATAAGATTTACTTTCTCATATGCTTTCCTAGATTACATTTATGTGAATATTGATTCCCTTTCAATATCTAGAGAAATCAAGTCCTCCTAAGTTAGGAGACTCTTCTCCATTAAGAACTGAACTGAAAACAATATTTACTTGCTTTCATTTATATGCTTTCTTTCTTGCTTTCTTAGGTGTTTGGTAATGTTATTATAGGAAGGTTGTAGAAGGACAATCAGGACTCTTGAACAAGAGACTCTTCTCTATCTTCTAAAGTAAAATAATTCCATTGATCAAACATTTTTATGCTTTTATAAAATAGATCTGATAATTTAGATTTGTAATATGCATTTCCATTCTAAACAAACTTCCTACACCTGTTTCATCTAAGGTCCCATATATTTTGGTTTGCTTCTAAGTTTACGATTCCCCGGATTGATAAATTAAATGAAAGGGATTTAGCAGACAACTAAATCGCCCAACATTTTGGCGCCGTTGCCGGGGAAGCAAACTTAGATGTAAGCTAGTTAGGAAGATTGTTTAGGAAGAATTTTTATCTAGGATCATTTTTATGTAGGGTTAATTGCATTTAGGAATTTTCATTTAAGTTTATTCTCATATAGAAAACATAGAAATAGAACGCAAATAAAAAACCCCCCATTCACTAAAAAAAACAAAAACACAATAAAGATCCATATGTATATATGGAAACTATGAGTATAAGTTTGGAACAACTCGCTCAGATCCTAGCAAGTGTTAGGATCTCCTCTTCTTGCGAAGAAGAGATCTTGACAGTAGCCAAAAGCTTAACTACTCCTTTAGAAGAAAATAGTGAATTAACATTTGAAGAATCATCCTGTATATCTAATGATGAACAATTATTTGAACAGGAGAATGAGGAGGACGAAGAAAAGCTGCAGCACAATCTGAATGAGAGTGGAAGTCACCCCTATGAAAGCCTTATCGACAAGTGGTTTTGATGGTTTCAAACAAGTACGAGGTTAGATCGATTTTGTTTTTATTTCATTAGATCATACTCACAAAAACTAGATTCGATCATCCTTGTATATTATCATTTTAAAATTGCGAAATTGAAAATGAATATATTTTTACTACTATTGCGTGAATGGTTACATTGGAAATTTAATTACACGTAATAGTTTGTAATTTTCAATTAGCATAGAGTAGGTAGGATCATATTTTATGTTTCGAATAAGTATGCTCTCCTCCTGCGTCTTTGTACGATCTCGAGGATCAAAAAGTAGAATGTTTATAAATGTTTTCAGGGTTTGCAATATAGTTGCCTCCATTTGCTAAAAAATCATCTTAAATCAATAAAAGATCCTAGGTTGTTTTAATGTTAGAACAAAATTTAATTTTTTTTTTTTAATATTTCAATTAAAAAAAAACAATATAAAAAATAAAATAAAATAGACATTAGAATAAAATTCAATTTAAAAAAAAAAAAAAAAATTAGGAATGAAATTCAATTTGTAAAAATAAAATCATCATAAATAAATTTAATTTCTTAATTGGAAAATAAATTTAAATTTTAGTCAAATCAAAAAAAAAAAAAAAAAAAAAAGAAGAAGAAAGAAACAATTAAAAAATTGCAAATGGACATTTCATAAGAGCTGAAAACATTTTATGCTAACTTGTCTTGTTGGAATTGGGAACGAGCGTGAAAAGGCAACATGTAAAAAAAAAATCATTTCATTTTATATTGGTTGCTAAGCATTCATACTCATACTTGAATTTTATGTTCTTCAAAATCTCTCACAATTTTCATGCAAGATTTGTACTGAGCTTTGACAGGTGCGCGATGATCCAAGTCCATGTAGATGTGATCTTTCGAAATCACATTCATTATTGAAAGCTTGAAGGAGTTGATTACAAATGTCGTGAAATTTGTCACTACAGAGAAATGTTTTGTTGTCATGATTTGTTTCCCACACTTCTCCTTCAAAGCCTCATCAGTCATCCATGATTCATTGCCTTATCCATCATGACTTCATACATGTCTACTTTTCTGAGTCGCATACATTTTTGCCTACCTTTCAGTTCATCTTTTTGCCTCATGAATAAACCATCCATCTCTCTATATTGCCTTGCTTTCCTTGCCATAAAAACTATTTGGCCATAACATCTTGTATCTATAGTCCTACCAATCATTTGTACGAACTCGCGTTGACTGATGTGGGATTCCTTAAGGCCCACCTTTCAACAAGTCTTGACCCATCGACCTCAGCACCTTATTTGGGATAAAGACTAGAGTCATTATTAGTACCTTGAGGCTTGCATGCCTTAATGGCAAGTCTTCTCGCCAACGAACAATGGGAATACATTAATGTCCCTTGTTTTTTGGATCTTGCAAGTGGCTTGACATCAGCTCACTCATTCGCGCTTCACAAGATGTACTTGGGTACCTTGGCACTCATTGACGATAATGGTGAGTTTGCCTCGCATTGGTTAACGACATTCATCAATGGTCGGTAATCCAATGACTTCTTTCCATGTTCGACATCGACACATTCATTCACATGGAAAGAATTGTGCCACGATATGGGACGAGACGAAGAATATATGATTCAAGAGAAGATTCAACAGGTTCAGTAGCAGTAATAAAGGATCCATATTCGCAACTTTATCCATCATATATGCAACCAAGACACAGATCACATTTTTGTATTATTCATTCCATGATTCAACAGCAGAAGCTACACTTTTCTACATATACACAGCTTGTCCACTCAGGTAAGTAAAGGTATGTTCTTTTCTAGCTTTTTATCATACAATTCCTTTAATACTAAAATTATAACTTTTGGAAAATGTTTCACCAAGTTCATATTCACATTCATACTCCATTATCACCTTCCATATGTCATATATGTCCTTTCTACATATATCATCCTAACCAACATACTTTTTCCAAACAACTACTATTGCATTATGATTCAAATGTTACATGTTTTGCAAATAATGATCAAAGAAAGAATGGTTGATTAAATGTTTTCAAAATCTTTTGATACAACACAAAAACAATGAAAGTATTGTTACACAAGAACCAATACTAAACAAATTTTGGTTGTCACACAAGAACCAACCAAAATACTATGTTGGAATCAAAGGTTTTTAAGAGAGAAGACTTTGCAAAAAGGAACAAGGTTGTCAAAAAGAAATTATGTGAAGTTAAAAAAATCGATATCAGCCAAAGTTCATGTAAAAGCAAGACAATTCAAAAGATCAAATCATGACCAATGTAATAGATTGCATGAGGACATGCAATAACTTAAGCTGGGGGGTATGTTGGGCTGCCAAATTAACCTCAATTTTCACTCCATTTTCACCTTTATCCTCATTTTGTCACCTCATTTCATCGTATTATCATTACATAACCCTATATTTCCATTACCATACGAGTTTATATTTTCATTTTCCAAAGTTATTAATTTCATGTATTTAGAGTGAATTTATGATTAAAAGTTAGGGAAATAACATGTATTTGCTTATACCTAAAAGTGGCTTGAGTTTGATGACATGTGTAGATTATTTGGAAGCTTCCAAGGCACCCTTATGTGGCCTCCCAAGATCAAATTTGAATTTCAACTCAAGAGGTGGACCATATTCCAAGGAGAAAGATCATGGAGATTTTGATGTGTCATGGGATTTGTATCTAGTATTTAGGGATAGGTTGAGACAAGTATGGGTCTAGTAGATATTTAAGGGATCTACATTTATTGAGTAGATATCCCTAATGTTATATACCTAAGGGGGATAACATGGGGTACAAAGGGAGGTATCCAAGGGAATAATGTAATAATGGGAGGGACCATAGTAATAAATAAGGTGGTTAACCCATATCATGTAAGGGACCACAAGTAGTTAGTAATAATGTAATGGGCCCATGGTATTAGATAGATGGTATTGAGAGAACCATGGTAATGACCCATGGTATTGTATGTATGAGGCCTATAAAGAGGCTAGAGACTCCACATTGAGGGATGTGAAGGATTATTGTATGAACAGGCATATGGCTTGTGGAGTGTTCTCCTTCCTTAAGGAGTGAATATATGGTGTTGCCCTACCTTAAGGGTTTGATCAATAAAGTGAATCATTTCTACCTATACTCAGATCTTGTTATTCCTTTGGTTTATCTGCATTGTCTTATATTTTCATATCAGATCTATAACAAGTGGTATCAGAGCACTTTATTGGGCAAAAGTGGAGAATTTTTTTTTATTTTTTGCAGGATTTTGGGGGTAGCGAGTTTGCAGATCTGAACTGTATGTTTTGGTGTAAGATATGTAAAATATAATTGCAGATCTAGATTCTGTGTGAAAAAATAGCCGATTTCAAAAAAAAATCAATTGAATCGTAGTTCGGATGAAAGAGATATCGGTGATCTAAAAATCAGTGGGGTTGCAGATAATTTTTCAGGGCAGCAAGTTTACAGTGCAGATCTAGACGTCTTGGCACAAGATCTACAAAATCTAATTGTAGATCTGGATTCTATGTGAAAAAATACCTGATTTCAAAAAAAATCGGTCGAATCGGAGTCCGGATGAAGGAGATATCACTGATTTTTAAATCAGTGGGTTTGCAGACAATTTTTCGGGGCAGCGAGTTTGCGGCACAGATCTATACGTCCTAGTGCAAGATCTACAAAATTTTATTGTAGATCTGAATTATTTGTGAAAAAATACTCGATTTAAAAAAAAAAACGGTCGAATCGGAGTCCGAATGAAGGAGATATCGCTGATCTAAAAATCAGTGGGGTTGCAGACAATTTTTCAGGGCAGCGAGTTTGCTGCAGATCTAGATATCTTAGTGCGAGATCTACAAAATCTAATTGCATATCTGAATTTTTTGGGAAAAATTACCCAATTTAAAAAAAAAGTCAGTCGAATCGAAGTCCGGATGAGGGAGATATCGCTGATTTAAAATCAGCTCTTTTTTGCAGAAATTTTGGTGACGACGGGAGAGTTGTAGTGCAGATCTGAAATTCCAGTGTCTGGATCAGGATTTCTATCACATGGGTAGAAGCAGAATGGTTGTTCCATTTCCAAAAACAGGTCATAATAGGAATTCTGAGCAATATTGACGAAATTGTGGCCATTTCAAATTTTCGCCAAGTAAGTGAATTTTTCTCAAACCCTTTTCATGAAAAATTTTACTGGAAAAGATGATAGCCCTACTATTGAAGAATACATAAAACAAACTAAGTCAGTATGGGCAAAAAATTGGAAGGATTCAGTGTGGCTTAATTTCAGAGATGAGGCTTACAAATGGTATTTCTCACTTGACGACAAGCAGTTGTCCAAACTTTCAAATGTAGAATTTGAAAGTGTCCTTTTAAACAAATGGTCTCAGACTAGAAAAAAGGAGAATGTGACACATAAAGGGTTATTTTCTATGGGTGTCTCCTTATTGCAGGTTCATGGATTGATTCAGAAGGAGAAAATCGTTGTATCTATAAATCCTAGTTGCAAGCACAATTTTATGAATGTTAATTTGGTAAAACAATTGCAAGTTCCAGCAAAACACATTGAAAACACACAAGTGGATGATGAGGATGTTCAAGTGTATAAGGATTTGAAGATTTCTATGGATAAGTATGTGTGGCATGGTGATTTTTATACTTCAGAGATGGATAATATGGATGTTGTTTTAGGATATCCTTGGATGGAATCCATGGGTACTATCAATATTAATGTGCAGAAGAAATTTCTGAAGCTCTGGTATAAAAAGAAGAAAATTACATTACAGGATATTTCCATCAATAAACAAGTAGAGTCCATGAAGGTTGACGTAGAAGATGTTCCAGGGACTGACATATCAGATGATGAGCCATTGATGATCGATAATCAAACACAAACATAGGCTGAAGCAGAAAAGGATATAGGTGTTGATACATCAGATGAGGGCTCAGTGGTTGAAGTAATATTGGAAGATAAGACACCACAGCAGGGTGAATTAAATAAAAAGACACCATGGGTTAAAACTTCAACATATCATCACCCACATCACCCCGCAAGAAAAAAACCAACAAAATGGCAACCAATTAGCCACAAGGACAACAACCCCCGCATGACAGATAGAGAGGAGCGAGGATCCACCTACTACACATCAACACAGAAGAGCTACCACGGTCAACTTCCATCTCAAGCGAGCGAGGCACCAACAAGATCGAGGGTTCACCTTTCTCTTGGATGGCTAGATGCACGTGCATGGTACCAGTGGACTACTCTTTTGAGTAGATCTTATTATTTGTGCTCTTCTCATGTTTTGGGGACAAAACATGTTAAGGGGGGTGGAATGTTATATACCTAAGGGGGATAACATGGGGTACAAAGGGAGGTATCCAAGGGAATAATGTAATAATGGGATGGGCCATAGTAATAAATAAGGTGGTTAACCCATATCATGTAAGGGACCACAAGTAGTTAGTAATAATGTAATGGGCCCATGGTATTAGATAGATGGTATTGAGAGAACCATGGTAATGACCCATGGTATTGTATGTATGAGGCCTATAAAGAGGCTAGAGACTCCACATTGAGGGATGTGAAGGATTATTGTATGAACAGGCATATGGCTTGTGGAGTGTTCTCCTTCCTTAAGGAGTGAATATATGGTGTTGCCCTATGTTATAGACATTTTTGTGCCTGGCATCACTGAGCATGAAATGTCAATAAAAAAGGGATCCAAAGTCCCTAAACATGTTGTTCTTACCCCTAGAGGAACAAGGCCAAGTAACCACAGCGATTCACAAAATTTCTCCACCTGAAAACACTCAAAACAAGGCAATTCTGGATCATGTCAACTGCTCCACTGAGCATCTGCGCTGAATGTCAACTGCTCCACTGTCTACCTACATTGAATGTCAACTGCAAAGAAGGTTACCTGCGCTGAGCGAGTTTGGACAAGTGGCAGAGTCATTCCTCAAGGTGTCAATGCCCAAGAAGCTTCCAAAATGACACTTGGATCAGGGAATTCGACTAGTGATGAGTAAGAGGTTCCAAATCTCCAAGTGGAAGCAAGAACCTCCAAGTGGACTCAAGAACTGAAGTGGGAGAGGACACTAGTCAGTCTCAGACCAGTCTCAAGCTGACTCATCCTCTCTCCAAAGCTCCTATATATAGATCTCTCTCCATGAGGTCAAGGGGGCTGGAATTTGGTATTTGCAAAGAATTGTTGTTGGTTTGTGGCTAGAAATATTGGGTGTGTTATGCTTTGAAAGGAGCTGAAGAAGGAATTCCATTCTGCTGGGAAGGAGATGTTGGGTTGGAGCCCTATGGGTTGTATCTCTTCCTGAATCCTGTTACTTTCAGTAAAGCTATCTTGATTCTTTCCTATATGCTGGTGTATTTTGTATGATTGCATTAGTATATTTGATTTACTTCTAATCCTGAATCATTTATGAATATGTATATTTGCCTTTGTATTGTGTTCTTCTCTTGTTGCAAGTAGCTGTTCTCTTGTCACAGGTAGTTGTTCTCTTGTGATCTCGTGGGATTCAAGTAGCTGTTCTCTTGATCAAGCGAGGAGGCAAGTAGCTGTGGACACACAAAGAGAAGAGGATCTAGTTCGAGGGACAACCGAAAGACAACGGTAAGTCTGCCGATCTCCTCTCTTTCATATTTCATAAAGGAAGTAATCATGATAGCTGTATTCGTTTGTTGCTAAGGCGCTGTCACACCTTAGGTGGATAGGATCGTCCTAAATAGGCATTTTTCCCCACAACAAATTGGTGACTCCGCTGGGGAAGAACTTGTTTATTCATTTCATTTGTGTTTCCGTCATTTGTTTACTTCATAGACTTGACAGCAATTCTTGAACTGCATCTTTCCCAGATGCAAAGTAAAAGTTGCTGCTTTGATCCAGTATGTTGGACTTGTCTATGATCTAAACTAGATCCACAAATGATTTGATTGATCCTTGTGATAGTCTTTAGTACCTTATCAAAGCATCCCTCTGTTTATACCTTGCTTGTGTTTCTGATTTGACCTGAAACAGTTGATTTTTGAGCATTTTGTGACCCAGAAACCAAGGGAAACGAGAGTTTCTCTCTTCAGCGCAGGCACTGTGAAGGCAGTCTGCATTTCAACGCAGGTCCCGAAGGGGCTACCTGCATTGAATGTCAAACTGACAGTGTTGGACCTGCGCTGAACCAATGTGGCCTTCAGCAGCTGGGGTTCTTTGTCCTTTATTGCCCTGTTTTGATCTCTGTTTTTTGTAGCCTTTAACCAGCATAGGTACTAGCCTGATAACCATTTTCTTTGCCTGAATTCTGCCCCATTTTTGTACAAAACGATTGTGAATGTTTTTATGTGTTTGTGGCGTCATTTACAGTCTTCCTTTGCATGAGTAAAGTAGTCTTTCTGTAGCCTTTGATTCAGATCTGATTGAGAGTGATCTTAGAAGAGAGTTCATTGGTTGTTTGTTCAGATTGATTATAGTTTTACTTTTGCTTATTGGTTTGAATTTGTCTCTTTCAAAGTATCAAAACAAGTCTTTATTTCGAAAATCGCAAAGTGATTGTAATCTCTTCTACCCTTGTTGATTTCGAAGAAAGTGAACTTGTTTATTTTGATCATTGTAAAAGTGAATTCAAAGTTGTGCAAAAAGCTTTCTTCGTAGGCATTTATACTAAGAAAGCGAAAACAAACACCTGCATTGTGCATTTTGCATTTGATAGTTTGCATGTTGGATTTAGGGAAAGTGCATTAGAGTGTGCTGATTTCTCTTTGAGAAAAGATAGTCGCTCTCTTTTCCCTTAGTAGCTAGGATTTTCAAAGTTGAAAGATTGTAAAGCTTGCTTATCATCTTAGACTGCATTTAGGAATTTGTATCATACATCTCGTGGTGAACCTTGAAAGGAAAAATTTAAAAAGATCAACCTAAAATAAACTAAATGAACCTAACAACGCTTTGTAACATAACGCACAACATAGAGGTCTAGGCTAGAGACGTGTTCCGGCGTCGTTAAGCCTAGTGACTGTCGATCTCGTGGAAGGTGGGTGATTCCTCCTGAGGGACGATAGCGCTAGTACGGATTGTGCTCCCACGTACCGTCGCGTATATATTGGGAGACCCCTATAGGCATATATCTTTTATCCTTAGGAAGCCGTGTCGGCTGCCCTACTGATCGCAATGCAGTGAACACAGCATTCACGAAGATTGACTGCCCGTACCCTAAAAAGTATTCTGCAGTTTTGTGAAAAGTTTGGCACACCCTCTGCCTAGAACTCCAGAGCAGTTTCTTTTGGCCTTTTTCAGACTCTATAACAGAAAAAGTCCATCCGAGCATTTGTCACTTTGGGCTCGTTAAAACATCGAAGGAGACTAGAGTCATCTTTAGCTTTTTCTCGACTCTTTAAAATTGAAAAAGAAAGTTGTGTCTAAGCGTCGTTAAAATTTATTTTAAGCGAAATAATCATCACCTTTCCCTCGTTGATCTTCGAAGTTAGTCTCTCTTCATCGCAAGTTATAGTAGAATCGCTAGAGCAATCTTTTGGATAGACTAGATATGTTTGAACAACCGTCGACATCTAGGACTGTGTCGTCCGACACAGCAACAACAGAACCTCCTACTGCTACTCCAACGATGTTCGCTGGTATACCATCTGTCCCGGCAAATTGTCAACAACAAGCTGGAGTCCAATCAGAGACTGTTTCGACGACATGGTTAGTTCCTATTTCTTCATCTGGATTATCATCTGGTATTTCTTATGTTGAAACTCAACAAATTGATCCAATGTGTCTTCAAAGGCCAATCTACCCTTTAAGTACTGGATTACCACCATATGGAGGGCAGTATGCTTTTTCATTGTTCCCCCCCGGAGAACAACCATATGGGAGTTTACAACAAAATTTAGGTCAAACTGGAATTACATCCAGCGGATGGGTACCAATACTACCTCAGCAACTAAGGGTTGCATATTCAATGCAACCAGTCCACCCTGTGTCGAATGTTGCCACTATACCTGGTATGGTGATTGTGTCGCAAGTACAAGCGCTACCTGTTGTATGTCAACCCCAAGTTTCTCAGGTTGCAACACAACAACCTCTTGTCTCGACAACTCAATCACAACCTCAGATTAGTGCCTCCTTATCTAGAGCGACTCAGGCTCAAACAAGTACTATGACTCCTCATCTTGGTCAATCATCCAGTATTGGACAACAGCAAATGGTCCAACAACCAGGGCTGGTTCAATCAGAACAACCACAATTCCAGCAACCATATCAAGGACCTGAGCAACAAGTCTTTGTAAGTAATGGGCAACTGCATTTCCAAAGCGGTTATCAACAACCATTCTATAATGGTTATGCCCATCAACCTTGTCAAAGTTGCCAACATCAAATACATTATGCTGGTATGCAAAGACCCACTGCGCAGGCGATTCCATCTTATCCTGGGTATGCTTCGCCTAACCTGAATCAACAGTTGCCCTTTGTAGCAACTCTAGAATTACCAGATCTAAACCGGTTGACGAATGATCCAATTGCTTATGCCCCTTGGTGGCCAGCGATTCCACATAAACTTCCGTCAGATATTCCTAAATTTAATGGGAATCCAGGTGAAGATCCATCGAATCATGTGATGACATTTCATCTGTGGTGTTCATCAAACACCCTGAATGATGATTCGATAAGACTTCGCCTTTTTCAGAGGAAGTTAACGGGTCCAGCGGCAAAATGGTATATTGAATTGCCTAGAGCTTCCTTCGACAATTTCAGTACCTTAGCCACGACTTTATTAACCCATTTTCAATTACCGATAAGGTATGAAACGGGAACGGAACTTCTAACCAATTTCAAACAGACAACGACCACTCACATATCTGATCATATACATGAGTGGCGACGTCGTCGTAGGATGGTGAAAACGTACATTCCTGATTAGCTATTAGCTGAATGGTTTATCAAGTCGTTACTTCCTGCCATAACGGAAGATGTGGCAAAAGGGGGAGTCGTAACAGAAGAGCAAGTCATCGCTCGTGCGCAGTATCTGGACTTGGTCTATACTCAGTCTGGCACGCTCTACGACAAAATACCTGACGCCCCTAGACCGGAATTCTCAATTCCTCCTCCTCCTAAATCAAACAATGACTCTCACGCGGGCGATGGCGTGATTGGCAAAACAGATACGAAATCGACAAAGGCTACATCTAAAAAGGCCTGTAAGATTTCTAGTCAAAATGCAAATGAGGAACTTCTTGCCTCGGAAGTAAATGTCATGTCGACCGACAAGGGAAAACAACTGAAGCAACCAGGGGGCAAGAAGAAAAAGAAAGGGAGAAAAAGGAAACCCCCTGCAGGGTGTCATATATGCGATGAGGATCATTGGATGAGAGATTGTCCACATATAGTTGAAGTTAAGAAACTATTTAAGAGTTCAAAAACCCCAGTAGTATTGACTGATCTGTTTCCAAGCCCGGGAACCAAACTGGTTGCTAATCAAAATGCTTCCCGATCCCAAGTGCTTATGTTGTCTACCTCAAAGTAGCAGAATGATGCTTTGACAAGGAATAAAGATTACGGGAATCCACAGCTGTCGAATAACAATGCTAATGAACAACCTAGTAGTTCGACGACAACTTTAACCAAAGTTGTGCCACCCATCATTCCTGAACCAATGATAAAGTCGCCAAAGGGAGTAGTACACAAATCGACATTTAATCCTCGTGCCAAAGTAGCACAGAATTATAATATAGTAGAGGACCTAGCCCAATCGCCGTCCGCTATGTCGACACAAAATTGCCCCTCCCAAGAGCAAGCTTTATTATCAGCAATAGGTGGGATTGGCCTAATGGATTCCAATCTTGTGGCCTTTGATCATAAAGGATATGACCCTCAGTTACCAGCTCAACTAGCTTTCCTTATTCAAGTGAAAGCCCTCAACAAAACTGTTCATCGAACAATTATTGATGAGGGGGCATCTACATGTCTTATGTCGATGAGCTGCTGGAAAAATTTAGGCTCACCACCCTTGTTGAAATCGTCAAAGATGTTAAAAGCATTTGATGGACGATCATACACTCCATACGGGATTTTAAGTAACTTGCAAGTTTAACTGGGCGGCAAAACAGTAGAAGTTGATGTTGAAGTAATCGATGGAAACCTCGATTACAACATCCTACTAGGAAGGCCTTGGATATATGCCATGGCCGCAGTTGTGTCGACCTACTTCAGGAAGATTGCATTTCCCTTTCAAGGAGGAATTACAGTCGTCGACCAACAAACTTTCCTCCCCGATAGTTCACAAGTTACGGGAAGCACTCCAATGATCCATGGAAGCAATCATTCGCTTCAAAATATTGGACTAGGTCTCCTAAAAGACCCTGCCTTAATGGGTACTTTTGCCCTACCGCCTGCAAGTAATCTGGCGGAAGTAGCCACAGTGGAAACCTACAATATGAAATCTTCTATATCCAATTGATTCGGAAGATTCCTAAACATTTTGTCAGCGTGGATCATCGCCCTAATAGAAATACTGTAAATACAGTGGGCTCTGAGGACGATTCTTATTGTGTCAACCTCATTAAAAAATGAAAACAATCCCCTTTCCAAATCTCAAAGGTAAACCTTCATTCCAACCACCAAGTTGAATGCAATGAAGCTTGGGGGGCATGCACCTCGATTTGCGTTGTTATACTGGGGGCATGCAAACTTATCAACGAGCAGTTTTAGCATAAAGTTCATGCTCGTTAAAAAATAAATGCAAGATTCGAGCAGTTTTAGCATAAAGTTCATGCTCGTTAAAAAATAAACGCAAGATCCGAGCAGTTTTAACGCGGTCTTCATGCTCGTTAAAAAATAAATTTAAGCAGTGAGCAATGTTTCCTCTAGAGTTTAAGCTCATTTTTATCTAAAAAATGAACCTATCCCGGTAAATAACCACTGTGAACGTAAATTTATCAGCCATAAAAACCTTGGTCGTGTTTGCACCTGCCACCTCCATCTTTCATTTGGCCGATCGTTCACCCCCATATGATTGTTTACCCATTTTGAGGAACAGTTGCGAAGAGTGATTTCACCTAGCCATCCTTGTGACGCTGCCGTGATTGGAAAATTCCAACCTGTACCTGGAATCAGTTGCTATCCCTGTTTATCACTCGTTCCTCAAAAGACGAGTCTTCTTTAAGCTCTTTTCAACTGACTCGTAAAATATGAAATGATTGCCGAGATTTGGCCTTCCAGCTCGTTAAAAGGACAGGAAGAGCTATCCCTCCTCTAGATTTTAATCTTTTTGGACCTGAGGGATTATTGCACAAAAAGGTCGAGCGCTTGTTTTATTCGGCTCGTTAAAGTTATCGAAAACTCATCCCTTCTGTATTGTTTTATACTTTTTCAGACTTAAGGGATTAGATGACGAAAAAGGAATTTTGGAGTTAACTTTATGTACCTTTTCAGACTCTCTAAAATGAAAAGTACCGAGTTATCCTTGTCGTTAGACTCGTTAAAATGATAAATAGCGACAAACTTGTCTTTAGACAAGAACGAGTTTCCCTATCGCTAGGCTCGTTAAAACATAGCGACGGGCTTGCCCGAAGGGCAGGTTATAGAACAAGCATATGTTATCCTCCTCAAGCTTGACAAAAATAAAGAGGTACTGGTCAGCAATGACTGGGGAAATATTGGGAAAAATCAAGAAAACTTTGATGGTAGCAGGTCGCTCTTGAACATGACACTTTTCTTCCGTACCACAATCGGGTTGGGTTGTTTCATTCACCGGTCACATCACCATGGTCTTGCCATACCATCCATATTTGGGGTAATGCTACCAATCCATCGCATCAGTGTCGCCATATGTTCAAGAGAAGTCATTCAGAAAGAGTCAACCGGGTCCCATCCACTGCCATACATTATCCTTCATCCATTCATGACCGCCACCCTGAATCATATGTCACAGATTGTTTTCACCACCATTAAAATCATTAGCTCCGTTCCATGTCACTGATGTTGGATTCATTAAGGCCCTCCTTTGACGGATCGCTCCTTGTCGACATCAGCTCATTATCCAAGGAGTTGATCTAGGAACAACCCCTTCAGTACTTTGAAGCTTGCATACCTCAATGGCAAGTTTCTCACTTCCGGCGATAGGTATACATCAATGACCTTCGACCAGAAGATTTTGCGTGGTGTTCGACGCCAAGTCCTTTATTCACACCACGTGAATTGTACTGCAGTACCTTGACGGTCATTATCATTATCGGTGATTCCTCTCGTGCTTGTTAACGGTTTACATCATTGACCGGTAATCAAGCGATGTCTTTCCATGTTCGACTTCAGCACAATTCTCACATGGATCGACTTGTACTTAGAGTGAAGATCGAACGAGTTTGAAGACCCCAGATTTAGTTTCATCCATCCGGGCTGCGATATATATTCAGGAAAAATAAAGACATTTGACATGTACATCATTACAGCAGATGATCATCCTACTCAAAGGATGATAATTTCACTAAAATTATCAGTCTACCATCAGACGATCGTCTGTTCTATGTACAAAAATGAATTTATAAAGCTGAGCATGGGAATGCCCGCCTCAGCTAGATCATGAAAGCAGTATGAATCATAATGTATTGTATTGTATTTTATTACAGGTCTCCTCCTAGCAGATGGATGAACTTCAGACCCTCCTAGATAAAGCATTTCACCCGATAAACGGCCTCATACTTTAGGGGGCAACTGTTATAGACATTTTTGTGCCTGGCATCACTGAGCATGAAATGTCAATAAACAAGGGATCTAAAGTCCCTAAACATGTTGTTCTTACCCCTAGAGGAACAAGGCCAAGTAACCACAGCAATTCACAAAAGTTCTCCACCTGAAAACACTCAAAACAAGGCAATTCTGGATCATGTCAACTGCTCCACTGAGCATCTGCTCTGAATGTCAACTACTCCACTGTCTACCTGCGTTGAATTTCAACTGCAAAGAAGGCTACCTGCGCTGAGCGAGTTTGGACAAGTGGCAGAGTCATTCCTCAAGGTGTCAATGCCCAGGAAGCTTCCAAAATGACACTTGGATCAGGGAATTCGACTGGTGATGAGTAAGAGGTTCCAAATCTCCAAGTGGAAGCAAGAACCTCCAAGTGGACTCAAGAACTGAAGTGGGAGAGGACACTAGTCAGTCTCAGACCAGTCTCAAGCTGACTCATCCTCTCTCCAAAGCTCCTATATATAGATCTCTCTCCATGAGGTCAAGGGGGCTGGAATTTGGTATTTGCAAAGAATTGATGTTGGTTTGTGGCTAGAAATATTGGGTGTGTTATGCTTTGAAAGGAGCTAAAGAAGGAATTCCATTCTGCTGGGAAGGAGATGCTGGGTTGGAGCCCTATGGGTTGTATCTCTTCCTGAATCCTGTTACTTTCAGTAAAGCTATCTTGATTCTTTCCTATATGCTGGTGTATTTTGTATGATTGCATTAGTATATTTGATTTACTTCTAATCCTGAATCATTTATGAATATGTATATTTGCCTTTGTATTGTGTTCTTCTCTTGTTGCAAGTAGTTGTTCTCTTGTCACAGGTAGCTGTTCTCTTGTGATCTCGTGGGATTCAAGTAGCTGTTCTCTTGATCAAGCGAGGAGGCAAGTAGCTGTGGACAAACAAAGAGAAGAGGATCTAGTTCGAGGGACAACCGGAAGACAACGGTAAGTCTGCCGATCTCATCTCTTTCATAGTTCATAAAGGAAGTAATCATGATAGCTGTATTCGTTTGTTGCTAAGGCGCTGTCACACCTTAGGTGGATAGGATCGTCCTAAATAGGCATTTTTCCCCACAACACCCTACCTTAAGGGTTTGATCAATAAAGTGAATCATTTCTACCTATATTCAGATCTTGTTATTTCTTGGGTTTATTTGCATTGTCTTATATTTTCATATCAGATCTATAACACCTAATTCATGTATAGATAAGAAGAGCATCCTCCAAATCATGTTATGGATGATGGAGAGAAAGGAGAGAAAACAATTATCAGTTATTCATTAACACCAAATTTATGATTGTTCATTCAACATGAATAATATCATTTTCCCAAATCATGAGTTATGAGTGTTGTTTGATTCTTAAGGTGTGATAGTTGTTCATGTGTGCTCATTGAAGAATGGAAGGATCCCCATACTAAGATAAGTACACTTTGTTATAGAATAATGTTGTGAATATACTAATTTCAATTCTAATGTTCATCTTATTTCTTTGTTGTAAATAATTGTAGATAATTTCAATATGAATTCATGATATGGCCATGTTTTGTTGTGTGAAGGTTGATCTCCTTTTAGTAGCTAGTTTTGATGTGAGAAGGAAAACCAGGAACTCCTAAGTTAGGAGTCTCTTCTCCATGAGCTAGATTAAATTGAAATAAGATTTACTTTCTCATATGCTTTCCTAGATTACATTTATGTGAATATTGATTCCCTTTCAGTATCTAGAGAAATCAAGTCCTCCTAAGTTAGGAGACTCTTCTCCATTAAGAACTGAACTGAAAACAATATTTACTTGCTTTCATTTATATGCTTTCTTTCTTGCTTTCTTAGGTGTTTGGTAATGTTATTATAGGAAGGTTGTAGAAGGACAATCAGGACTCTTGAACAAGAGACTCTTCTCTATCTTCTAAAGTAAAATAATTCCATTGATCAAAGATTTTTATGCTTCTATAAAATAGATCTGCTAATTTAGATTTGTAATATGCATTTCCATTCTAAACAAACTTCCTACACCGGTTTCATCTAAGGTCCCATATATTTTGGTTTGCTTCTAAGTTTAAGATTCCCCAGATTGATAAATTAAATGACAGGGATTTAGCAGACAACTAAATCGCCCAACAGACACCGAGATAACTACTTGAACCATGCAGATAAGATAGGCCTCTGGGAATCAAACCTGCCCAAATATCAATTCCCAAGTGTTCATGTCTTCCCGGAGATTGTTCACTACTATCATGCAAACTATGACCCTATCATGAGAGTTGTAATGTCCCCAGATCAGAAAGTCCTATTCACTATCGCTGCAGAATCCATAAATGAGATGTTACAGTTACAACTTGGTGAAAACCTCACCCCCCTTACCATTGCTGACTTGCTTGACAGATTCTCCAAGCTATCTAGTTGCAGACGTACTCAAATCCTCCAGACTATCATTACTGAAGAAAAATACATGTCAAAGGACCCCCCTCCTTACATGTAATCCTTCTTTTCTAATCTGGGCAAAGATATCATATCAATGATATCATGCATTTTAGGTTTTACCACTAGTGAATATATAGATGATATCATTTTTTCCTACATGTCTATTTTTACCCCTGGCCAACCTCCTGCAATCAAATTTGATTATGCAAAATTCGTCTAAGATAAGATGCATGATCAGTTTCTAAGATTGCAAAATGAAAGAGTGTTCAAATATTCATCAATCCTGTACCATTTATTTCTTTACTATCAGACTGATAAGTCTCCCCTCTTTGTCCAAAAACTTGATACCGAAGGGAATCCTAGATTTGTCATCTTCTGGACTCCTCTGTTCCACAGGTCTAATTCTCCATACCCATATACAAATTTAGTTGATCTATTTGTACACCCAGTGGCTACCATGTTGCTAGGAATCCCTCCTCCCAGAATCAGTGCAGACATCAGGAGGATCCTGCAATTGTCAAAGAAATACAAATTAGGGGATTAGTACTTGTACCAAAACCATACAGAAATCAAAATCTATGGATGTGAGTTGCCACCTTACAAAATGCCAAAGTACCTCCCCATGAGACTATTTGCTCTGGAGTACTACAAACAAATAATCAATTCAGATGAGGTGCATTTTGTTAGAACCAAGAAAAAGGCCCAACTAAGAATAAAAGATCATCTTGGCCCTTTCATTTGTAACAGTAGAGAAGCAGGAAAGGAGGAAGATGAAATCCTCCAAAGGTTGAAATTAAAACAGAGTTTCATGTGGACCTATGATCCCCACAACTTTATTTGTAATAAGAGACAAAAAAATAAGCTATCTCCTTACATCCACCATAGGATCCTAGAAATTAAATGATATGCCAATCAATCTGAATGGATGGAAAACACATTAGTAGATCAAGATAGTACAGAGGTTACCATTGACAATGTATTGATGGATTTAGATAGGAGGCTTGATGAAGATTTATTTGTACAGGTTCCTGGAGAAACTCCAACTCAAAGTTAGTCATAGGAACACTGTGGATAGACTTCGGAGCAAGCAGGGACATCAGGCTAACCAGGATCATCAAAGGAGGCAGAAGATTCAGAGCTGTTATGCCCCTATACCAATAGGTGTCATATATCATGATTGACTTGATGAGCTATGTAATATGTTCATAACTTTACTTGTTGCAAAGGTTTTCCATATTTGAAAAAAAAAATCAAAATTTTAAAAAATTGTAAAGAGGGTATACCCTAAAAGAAAAATCAGAGGGTGAAAAGAATAAAAGATGGTCAAAAAATGAAAGAAAATGAACCCCACCAAAAAGAAAGACCAGGAAAGTGTGCAAGTCTAAATGCCACTACTTTTTCACTTTTGTATAATAAACAAATTGTGTGCATCTTGTCAACTTATGCCACAATTGATGAATAAGTCAAACAGTTTAAACTTGGCTAGTTCATGTTTCAATTTCATGTTTTAGAAGTAGAGAATAAATATCTGACCAAACAGTGTAATCTTGGCAGATAAGTAGATAGGTAGAGTGAAAAAAGGAGCTCAACAGTTTAATCTGAGCCCTTGGATGTAATAAGTGTAGATTTAGATAGGAATTACCTTGTAAAGGAAAAGAAAGTTTGATAAGGGTTTGCCAGTCTAGGTGCACCCAAATAAAGAAGTAAAAATGCTAGGTTAAAGTAGGTAGGCTAAGTAGATGATGGTTGCAGAATGATATGTGGTGAATGATGATTCTAAAATGTGTAAATCTTTTACTTTCATCAGAAAGGCAAAGGCATGTATTACATAGAAAGCACATCAAGCAAGCAAAGTCAAAACAATTAACTTCCCTACTCATTTCCCCTAAAATTCACTAATTTCCCCTAAGTGCCAAGGTATCTATCAAATTAGAGGGGCTCAGAGCATTTCTCTGACTTTTGGAGGGACCGAACCCTCGGCCCAATAATTTTAATGCCTAAACACTTAAAACCCCTTCATAAAATCATTCATTCCCTCAATGAATATTTTCCTAAGTAAAATCCTATTTTACTTAGGGAAAATAAACCATTTTACATAAAAACCCTCTTTTTCACTTTAGCTTAAGTTTTAAATACACACATCAAAATGTTTTAGACTTAGCACTTCCATTTCATTATGTCATATTAACTACTAACCTATATTATATAAATCCCCTATAAAACTCTACCCATTCCCGTATTACTTTAACTATGTAAAAATCCCAAAATGTTACATATCCCGCCCCTTGGTTAAAATATAACCATAAAATGTTAACAATGGGAATTAATTAGTTAATTAGTAACTAATTAAGAACCTCGTCCCCCCGCCACTTGAAAAAGGGATTAATTAACCCTCACGGTTAATTAATAACCTTCTTGATGAATCTCGTTGCTCTCGATATGATTAAAAAGTCTTTAATTACATCGGGCCCACCCTCATTAAACCCCCATCACCTTGCCTTCCCGATAGCCGTATGATCAAGCCTCCAAGATCCGATGACTATTGTGTATATCACACGGCCCTTTGTGACTGAACGTTAGCGTGTGATCGCGGAGCGGTTTTGTGAACAGTACCCACGCCACACGCCACCCATCCGATGGAATCACTCGCTCAAACCCGAATACCCCCCCCCCCCATGAGCAGTGTGATATAAACCGCTCACCGCCTCCCACTAAATGACAAAATGTCAATTCCTCCCACTAACGTCACCCATCCAAATCCCGAAACCTGCCAAATTCTTGACTTTGTATAAAAAACAAAACAAATCATTTTGTCATTCTATTCTGTGAACCTGTACATCCATGCAAATATAACAACGAGGTCAACCATCTCGTGTTCCCAGCCGCCAACCTGCTTCAAAATTTATAGTCAACATCACTCAAATACCTCCATTCGCACCTATTATGCCTACATACCATTGCCCATCCCTAAAACAGGTATTTACCAATTTCCGTCAAGAAAACCCTGCAAATACTTGTTTTTCCCTATAAATAATTGAAAAGGTCTAAAATTCACCATAATTCTGCTACTGCATTTGAAATTCAAGTTCTCGGACCTGCTATTTCATCATTTTCACCTAAAAAACCTCAGTTTCCCTCCTTAAATCCACAAGAACCAGTATGGAAACTCCGGTAACCCTAAACATTGCACCCATTACCACCCCTCACCATGATTTAGACTATCTGCCTTTGGCAGATAAGGATTTCCAATTAAAAGACCTAATCACTGACAAAGACCATTTGAAGGTGTTTTGCCAATGCCAAGATAGTCACCTGAATGGCTATGATGCCATAGGACTATGGGAATCCAATCTCCCAATGTATTTTATCCCCTCAGTGCATGTTTTCCCTTATATAATCCATCAATTCCATGCAAATTATGACCCCAACTGCAAAGCCATGATGTCTCCCAATCAGACAATCCTCTTCACAATAACTGTTGATTCAATCAATGAGATGTTGCAATTTCATCCCAATTAAGCCCTCACCCCCATTTCCCTAGGAAATTTGCTTGAGAAATCAACTAAATTATCCCAAGCTGAGCTCAGTCGCCTCTGCCAAACTTTCATAGTAAAAGAGCATCAACCTAAAGATCCCCCTCCTTACATGTCAGTTTTCTTCACTGAGATAGGTAAAACTATAGTTGAGATGATAGCTGCAGTCATGGGATTCAACACCAGTGAATATGTAGATGAATTGACCCTAGTGTTGATGTCTATCTTTACCCCTGGTCAGCCCCCTGCTGTCAAGTATGATTATGCCTCATTTATAGCTGACAAAATCCATGACCAGTTCATGAGACTGGAGAATGAGAAGGTCTTCAAATATTCCACCTTCATATATCACCTCATCCTCTACCATCAGTCTGATAAGTTCCCATTTTCTGTCAAGAAACTTGATACAAAGGGTAATCCAAGGTCTGTCATCTTTTGGTCTTCTATCTTCCATGAATCTTTTGCTTGCCCTTATTCATATAATGAGTTCATTGACCAGTTTGTCCACCTAGCAACCACCTTGCTGACTGGAAATTCTCCTCCTAGGATTAGTGAGGAAATTAAAAGGATCCTTCAGTTATCAAAACAGTACAGAGTAGGTGACTGGTACTTATACCAGAATCACACAGAAATCAGGGTGTATGGCTGTGAGCTTCCTCCTTTCAAGTTACCTAAATATGTTCCAATGAGACTGTTTTCACTGGAGTATTATAGACAGATGATATACTCAAATTTGATTCATTTTACTAAGGCCAAAAAGAAAGCACAACTCAGAATCAAAGATCATGTAGGCCCATTTGTCTGCAACAATAGGGAAGCATGGAGAGCAGTAGAACAAATCCTAGACGACCACATGAAATTAAACAAAAGTTTTAGTTCGACTCCATATGATCCCCACAGTTTCATCTGTGATAGGAGAATGAAAAATAGACTATCACCATATTTTCATCACAGAATTCCAGAGATTGAACAATATGCTAACACAGATGAATGGAGAGAAGGGACCCTTGTAGAAATGTATAGTGATAAGGTCAATGTAGAGAATGTAATGAAAGATCTAGAAAATACCCTTGACCTGGATTCTTTTGGATAGGTGCAATTTGAGACTTTTCATAAGTCAACATCAGGGACTAGTGCCTCAACAGCTGATACCTCTCAGAAGCATTCACAGGAGACCAGTGCACCACTTGCAGAGACATCACATGGAAGAGAAAAAGAGACCAGCACTCAGGCAATAGAAAAATCAACCATGTCAAAGCAACCTAAAACCTCTCAGGAGCAGCTCAAAACCTCTCAAGAGCAGGCTCAAACACAGACCCACCCAACTCAAGTCAACATTGGAGAGCCCCCAATTTTACAGACTCCTTTCAATGAGGAAAGGAACAAAAAGAGAGATAGGGAAGTAACTACCCCTGCCAGTGGCCCATTAGACCAACCTGGTGCTAAGAGGCACCGGCTAAATCCCCATTCAGAAGAGGAATATTTTGAAAAAACTACAGGGAGCCATAGGAAATAAGGTGCAGATAGTCAGCATACTTTCCCAGCAGGTGGGACACCTTCTAGCTCACAAAGACAGGAGCTAGAGAGACAACAAATTGCTGAGGTATCATCCTTCAGACCTTCAGGTAATAAGAACTTAGACATTAAAGAAAAGTCCAAAGAAATAAAAGCCAGAAATGAAACACTAAGGGTCCAGGTCTACAATCAGTATTTGAAGATGGCTCCCACGAATCAGAATAGGTTGATGTCAGCCTATGACATCAAAGAAGGTAAGATGCTAATGAGCTTCTTCAAACCTAAAGTACAACAGCCTCAGTCAATAGCAGACTACCTCAAAACTGATTTTGAGGTCATGGCCAAAGACATTCACCCCCTAGATCAGATTGAATTACATAACAGACAGGGGAGATGGTGTATTCCACCTTGACAAGTAAAGCCATGATGGCCCAAAGGTTGGAAAATTCATTGAATAATACAACTGCTCAGTTACAGCTAGAAAGAGCCTCCTCACAGGCTAAGGATAATAGAATAAAATCATTAGAGGAGTTGGTTATTGGATTAGGCCATAACCCAAAAGATGTAAAAGCTGCAAAGGCCTTGATAAAAAGAAATATGAAGACATAGCTTCCTTGGGAAAGTAGTTAAAGTTGCCTCCATCAAAGCATCCACAAACTTCTGAAATTATCCAAAAGTGAAGAAGAACTTATGGACTTAGTTCTCAAGCTTAATGAACAGTTGAAGGAGACTGAACAGGAATTGGAAAAATCATTGAAAAGCAGGCAGAGTGAGTCAACCATTGAGCCTCAAAATGTTATACAGTGGTCTCCACGACAGTCCCCTCAACACTTGCAACAGCTCTGGCACCCAATGTCCCCTTGGCCACAGCAAAAACAGTTACAAGTACAAGCACAGGCACAACACCAGCAGGAACTTCAGGTTTAAGTACAAAAGAGTTAATCAGGTCAATGGAGGAGATGAAACTTCAAGTTTCTGAACTCCAAAAGGTAAAAGAAAAATTTGTCACTTTAGAACAAAAATATGATGTTTCCAAGATTAATTTTGTTGAAGAAGTAAGGAAGAATAAAGGCTTAGCTCAGCAGGTGAAAACACTAGAAAAGGACCTCACTTTTGAAAAGCCATTAATAGACATTAGGAAGATTTTATGGACCAACATCACTCAATCAATAAATGATGCTTGGTCATCCATACAAATTATTTTTGAACAAATATAACTAGTGAAAGTTGCTCTCCAAGAGATTCAGAAAACTAAGGAAGAGGTAGGGGGAAAGCCCGAGGAAGCTATCGGGCTAATAAATTTTTTGAAAAACAAAAATAAGTACCAGCTAGAAGAGCTGAAAATTGAGGATAGAACTGGGACTATCTTAGAGATCAAGAAGGTATTGACCAAAGGATCTTTGATGCAGAATTTAGAAAGAAAATTTCAAAACATGCAAGAAGACATTGATGATTTTATGGAGAAGTTTGGAATTTTACAAAGCAAAGGACTTCCCAGTCCTTTAGTGATTAATGATAAATTGATGAGGCATGAAGACTATGTGGACAAGTTGGCTCAATATGCAAATAACCAGGTCAGTTCATCAGCTAGTACATCTGGACCCAAGGCACTACCTACAGGCAGAGTTCTTTATGACAGTCTAGAGAACCTTTTCTATGTTGAACATGAATTGAAACATTTATTTCCAATTCAGCCTAATTTTGTAAAATATACAGGGGCTGATGAAACCTTCAAAAAGCTTCAAAGGACCAGAATACCAAAGGAAGATTGGTGGATGGACATGACAGAGATTTTGTAATTTACCTTGGTAAAAAGTATATTTTCAATATTTACCATGGTCAATTTTAGTAAAAGGGTAAAAGAGGATAAAGCAGGTAAAGTGTATCAGAACAGGTTAAAGAGTATCAGTGGAAAGTCAAAAGTAGGCAGCCAACACAGAATTACAAGCTATATAGCAAGATGCTCCGTCATAGGGCCTGCCTCTAGCTCATTCACAAAAACAGGGACAAGAAGGCAAGAGCTCACTTTTATTTTCTATATTCGAAACCATCTGTCTCTACTTTTATGTAGCATATAGTTAGGCTTCCTAGCTTATATTTCTCTTTGTTAAGAGATATTTTATTGTAAATTTTTGTATAAGTACTCCCTCATTCGAAGTATTGAGGGTGGATTCTTAGACATTTTCGTAAACTTGTTATTTTGGAAAAGAAGTGCTATTGGAAAAACTCTTGTATGGCTAGCTGGAAGCATTGAATAAAGCAAAGGAATTTCACAGGATTCATGTGCAAAACATTGGTCAAATAAGTATTCTATATCTCTTGTTTATTATTGTTTTTACTCTGTTTATTAATAATCATATGTGTTTTCATGAAATCTGAATGATAAATGAAATAATGATATCTCAGAAAGTGCTTTATTGCAATCTGTTTTAAAAGGTTTATCTTTCTTAATGTTTTCTTCAAAACTATTATAGACAAGGAATTCTTAGTTGCTCCTTGTTTCTTAGTTTTTCATTGTGGTCATTTAGTAAGAAATTCTTAACTGCTTTTTATTAGTGATCACCCACTTTCCCTCCCCTCAAAATTTGTTGAAGGATTCTTAGCTGCCCTTCTTCCCTTTGGATACAATTTCACCCTTTCAAGTTACCATTTGCCTCTTGTTTTGTTATCTTTCCCTTTGAAGCCCTCCTTTGCTGAATCAACCCAATCCAGTTAAGCCATCTTAAGTTGACTCCATAGCCCAATGGCCTGAAATACTCTGTTTTACCCATTTGCTTCTGAATTACACCACCCAATCAAAATCAAAACCCCCAAGATTTCATAACTAGCCTAATACCTTAAAAAACAAAGCTAAATCATAAAGAGAGAGCCCTCTCTGAGTACAGATTGGCTAGATTCTGTACTTAAAAGTTGGTTTGTGGTTACCTCAAACCCCTTTTATACTTCTGAAAAATTCTAGGAAATTTTGAGTGATAACAAGAGCTACCTGAGATTTCAGAGGAGCTTAATCAAACATAACAAAATATGAGAAATTCCCCCATTTTGCAGACTCCTCTAAATGAGGAGAAAAATCCAAAAAGAGATAGAGAGGAGGCCTGTTAATCAAACCTATGCTAAGAGGCAAAGGTTAAACCCATTTTCTGAACAAGAATACATCGAGGAAAGAGCAGGCAACACAGTGGTAGAAAGAACTGATAGTGTGCATACTATCCCTTTAGAAGGTACACCATCTACCTCACAGTTCCAGGTATTAGAAAGGCAACAGAGCATAGAGGTATCTTCCTTAAAGGCTCCTTCTAGTCAAAGCCAGGATATCAAAGAAAAGTACAAAGAAATCAAGGCAAGGAACGAAAAACTAAAGGCTCAAACCTATGCTCATTATCTCAGACTAGCTCCAACGAACCAAACAAGGCTGATGTCAGCCTTTGACATAAAGGAAGGCAAGATGCAGATGAGCTTTCTTAAGCCAACTATGCAACAACCAAGATCAATGGTTGACTATTTGAAAACTAATTTTGAAGTTTTGGCAAAGTATATTCACCCAATTAATAAAATAGAGCTACATAAGAAAACATGTGAAATGGTCTACTCCACGTTGACCAACAAAGCAATCACAGCTCATCAACTACAAAACTCACTGAATAACACATCTGCACAGCTTCAATTGGAAAAGGCCTCTTCTCAAGCCAAAGACACTAGAATAAAGACTTTGGAAGACTTGGTCATAGAGCTGGGACATGATCCCAAGGATGTCAAAGCAGTAGAGCAGTCAATAAAGAAGAAAAATGATGACATAGCTGCACTAAAGAAGTAGCTCAAGATTCCTCCTCTTCACCATCCTCAAATTGCTAAAGTTTTAGAAAAACAGAAGGAGGAAGAACTTATGGACCTAGTCCTTAAGTTGAATGATCAATTGAAGGAAACTGAGAAAGAATTAGAGAATTTGATACAATCCAAACAGAGTGAGCTGGCCACCGCTCCTCAGACTGTAATGCCTACATTTTCCACAGTAGTACCCTCCACTCTGGAAGCTTCCTTGGCACTAACGATTCCAATAGTAACAGCATTTCCAGTAGCAGGTACTACTTCAGCAACAAGTACATCGACCAGTACATGGATAACAACAGAAAAGATAGATGAATTGGTTAAGGCTATGGAACAAATGAGCATCTAGGCCACAGAACTCAAGAAACTCAGAGAGCAAGTGACAAGCCTAGAAACTAGTTGTTCACTTGCACAAATACAACACAAAGAAGAGACTCGGAAAAACCAAAGGATGGTAGAAAGAATAAGGATCCTTGAAAATGATTTGACTCTAGAAAATCCATTGGGAGACATCAAGGATATACTGTGGACCAATATCATTGATTCCATCAATGATATTTGGCCTTCCATTCAGGTTATTTTTTAGCAAACTGAATTAGTCAAAATAGCCATGGAAGCCATACAAAAGACAAAGGAAGAACTGGGAGACAAGCCTGAGGAAGCAAATCATTTGATAGATTTTTTGAAAAATAGAAACAGGTACCATCTGGATTAATTAAAGATTCAGGACAGAACAACAACTATTATTGAGATAAATAAGGTTCTTACTAAAAGAAACCTAATGCTTAATTTAGAGAAAAGGTGTCAAAGCATTCAAGTAGACATTGACAGCTTCATGTTAAAATATGGCATTTTGAGAGAAAAAGGACTTCCTAGTCCTCTGGTCATACATGACAAATTAATGGCACGGGAAGACTACATTGAAAGATTGAATAAATAGTCCAGGATTAAAAGCATTGCCTACAGGAAAGGTACTTTATGATGGCCTAGAGAATCTGTTCTACATAGAACATGAAGTCAAGCATTTGTTCACCAGCAAACCCAATTTTTCCAAATATACAAAAGCCGATGAAGTCTACAGGAAAATGATCAGAATAAAATTACCAGATAGTGAATGGTGGACCAGTTTGACAGATTTACTATAAGTTACTATAGTAAATCTAGAGGGTAAAGATAACTACCAAATGAAAATAGGTAATCCAGGATTAACAAGCACAGGTAAATAGTATCAATAGGTTAAGATAAGAGTGAATTCAACACATAACTACCAAGGCAACTGCAAGAGCCAAATCCGAATTCCAACAGCCAACACATTCACAAATAAAGGGACGGCAAGCAAACAGTTCTCCATCTATCTCTATCTTCGTGTTGAAGATATTTTTTGTTTCCTAGAATAATTTTCATATGGTTATGAGATATTTTGTATTAAATTTTGTATAAATACTTCATAAGTTGAAGTAATTAGGGTGGATTAAAATACATTTCTGTATACATATTATTTTTTAGCCAAGGAGCTATTGTACTCAAGACTGGACTAGTTTTGCTAGAAATGAAAAAAAGTTGAGGACATTTCACTGGATTCTTATGCATAGTTGGAACAAATAAGTATCATTTTCTCATGTTTAAATCTCGTTTTCTCTTTATGTCATGAATTATTCATATGTTTTTCTTATAGAATATTAAAAGCAAACAAGGAATGATATCATCAGAATTAGCCTAAGTGCTCTATGTTTTAACTATTTGCTTTATTTATGTTTTCTACTAAACTGCCTTGGTCTAGGGATTCTTGATTTCCCCCTTACTTCGATAGTTTATCCCCTCATTGGCCCATAGTACAGGATTCTTCATTGCCCTTTTCTACTGGCCATCCTTCCTTTCTTCATCCCAATCCCGGTTAAGGATTATTCATTGCCCTTGGCCCTGGTTAGGACTTTCCATTCATTGAAACCTTCATATTTTCTCTTCCTGTGTTAGCCTGCCCTGTGAACTCTTATCTCAGTGATAAAGCAAATCCAATTAAGCCTTTCTTGATTTATTCCATAGCCCAATGGCCTAAATATTTTCTCTGCCCATCTGTCTTCTTAATTCCACTACTCAAACAAAACAAATAACCCTGAACATTAAGAACTAGCCTGAAATCTTATTTAAACAAAGTTAAATCTCAAGGAGAGAGCCCTCTGTGGACTTAGGTTGGCTAGAACCTGAGTCTAAAAGATTGGTTTGTGGTTACCTCGGGCTATTCCTTATTTAATAACTTCTAAGGAAAAAACCTGAGTGATAACACCTTCAACAGTCCTCCCCAATCCTCTGGCCTTTGTTTTCTTTATAGGCTAAGAGGGGAAGTTTGGGACCCATTTCCCAAGGGATGAGATCCACAAACGGTGGGATAGGGGTTCCACAAAGAAAGGGAAGTAGCTCCATGATGGGATGGATTAGGGTTAAATATGCATCCATTCGAAGCTTGTTAGTTGGGAAATATTTGACTAACAATGCTTCTAGACATTAATTTTTATTTTACTTGCATTATGTCATGTGCACAAGCCATAGTGTTAGACAGAGTGTACGTGTGTGCAGTGTCTAATGGAATCTTCTATGTATGCGTAGAAATGGATTAGGGAACTGCGCATGAAGACAAAAATAGGTTTTTGATCCTTGGGATCCAGGAATTTCATTCTCTCTGGGATAATTTGGTTTCTAGCCTTGCAAGGGGATGATTTGGAACACATTGATGGATGGAAAAAGATCCAAAATGACGGTCATTTGCCTAATGTAACAAAATGACATGTAATAGATTCCCCCTAAAGTGAAAAGTCATAAAATATGTTTGATGACTGTAGTGGTTTATGATGCCAAGGTTTGGGTTAGAGACTACAGTTGGACACCTAAAACAATCAATCAAATGTTACAATGCAATATATAATCAGCACTGATGTAGGCATTCCCATACTCAAAACTTAAATGTCTCAAATGAATTGTTACATAAATACATCTGAAAATCCATGTCAATAGACGACATAGTATGGACACAACCATTAGTGGATCTATGTTTACAATCATTAATATTTAATAAATCCACACATCCTTGATGGATGAAACTAGATCCAGGGTCTTGATCTACATCTCTCGATTCATAGTACGAATCTAGCCATGTGAGTGAATGTCTCATATTTGAGCATGGTAGAAACCACGTAATTACCGGTCAATGATGTGAACCATTAACAAGCACGAGAGAAACTACCATTAATGACAATGGATCTCAAGGTATTTCCAGTACAATTTATGAAGTGTGAATAGATGTGCCGATGTCGAACACTCATAGAATCATTTGATCAAATGTAAATGATGAGAAATTTTCATTGAAGGTGAGAAACTTTCCATTAAGGCATGCAGGCTCCAAGGTACTAAATATTTCTAGATCAACTTCATAGATAGTGAGTTGAAGTTGATAGGAAGAAACCCGTCGCAAGAGGGCCTACAACACGAAACTCATGTCAAGTTTTGAACGACAACTGTTTGGAGTAATCCAGGACTGACTTAGGGATGGTCGACACAATTGAAGGTTATGAATGGAAAATTAATTTGACTGAGGTTGGACTTCTCTTGAACGTATCAGCGACACGCCATTCTGACTTGGCAACATTTAACTCAAAAACAATACCCAAACCAACTGAAGAATTTCAATGAGGTATGATCAATTGAGAGGAAAATGGATTTCCAAACCCGGACACAAAAAGTTATGGAGTGTCATGTTCAAGGGCGACATACTACCTTTTAAAATACGTAAACAAAGGTTATATCCTACTTTTCCTTAGCTTATGATTGATTGAAACAAACAATATGAGAGAGATCACTTAACCTTTATTGAAATGTCTATTGAAGTCCCTTTTAGTTCCTTTGAGAGTTAACTTCCCCTTTATTCTTTAAATATCATTCCAGTGCTTTCCACAACTTCTCCATGATGTTTTGGAGACCTAAATAAACAGAAGCAAACAAAGTGCTATCACTAGGCTAGTGTAGGTTGGGTTGTGTCAACCTTTCAACCTGGTGTAACTATTTCAAACTAGCTTTTAATTGGAAGTTAGCCCTTCCAATATGAGAAGGCTCTCTAAATTTTTTTTAAAGAATGCAAATGGCTAATTTTGGTTTTCTATTTGATTTTTCAGGTGAAATAGTTTGAGGGCAGCCACCATTGGGCATGGAGTCAATCAAATAAAAATAACTATAAACAACATTTTTTTATGGAAACTGAGGCATCTCTGGTTTACTAAAGTGGGTAAGGACATTCACAGTAATCACAACAAAAGGAAGTTAGAGTTGTTTGACAGATTTCCAAGTAATGAAAAAACTATGAAAACTAATAACAACAAAGGAACACGACAGGATAGGACTGAATCTCAGGTTAAAATAGAATTATTGCAAACTATATTTTCTATTAATTGAAAACAATACAAAAGTGGTTCTCACATCCTCGATATCCATGCAAAGTTGAAAATTCACATATTTACAGGGAAGAGATCCATTTACATAATCTGCCACCTAGGCTAGATTCAATTGACAACTATGAGATCTAATCCTATTTGATTAATAAGACTTTGAGCCTTCTTAGAGACTTTTTGTTACAATAGATTTCGAATACAAATGGGAGTTATATGGACTATTATGATCATTTAAAGCTCAACACTATATTTGTGGAAATTCATACATCTGTCCCTTTGAATCCTTGTTGTGTTGTTTGCTGTTGAAATGTGTTGAAAGTGTCATTACTGTTCCACTGTGTCTCTCTGCCTCTTTTCTCTATGTTCAATTTAATAACCATGCTGCTAAATAAATGTTGAGAAATACTCTCGCTGTGTCACGGAGCGGAAGCGGAATGGACATGTTGATCTGGTCCACTGATTTAACCTGGGAATCCCATTGTCTTCTATGTTCATGAAGGAAAGCAGGAAGGTTACTTCTATCAGAAATGTTCATGCAGGATGGGCCACATGGTAGCCGGGGATTGGAAGAAATGAACACACTATCAGGACAGTGCAGGTGAGAGTTGACATGGAGGTGAGTGATAATGTGCAGGCACATGGTTGGAGGAAAATATTAGGGGAGGAGGATGCATGGAAAAATAGAAGCGGGGGAGCAGGAGCAAGGACGTGGTAGGTGAACGTTGGTGTGGGAGTAGGTGGTCTATAGGGACTACATGGTAGTAGGGGAGTGGAGGTGGAGTAGGAGTATGGGCGACGTAAGTAGTAATGCGGGTTGTTGTGGAAGTGGAGAAAACCACTTTTGGAGGGGGGAGAGTAGTTTATAGTATTAAAGGGGGGCAGAAAATCATAATGGAAGGACACATAGCGGTGGGGAAACCACTTTTTGGACCCCCCCCCCCCCCCCGGCATTAAAGAGAAACATAGTTGGGGGGGGGGGGGTGGTCCAAAAAGTCTTTAGAGCCATCAAATGGAAATAATGATTGCAATGGGAGGGGTGACTATGCAACGTTTACTATGGGTGGGCCCGAAATCTTATTGGATTGTGTTTTATGCCATTTTGTGTCTGTGAGTGGGTCTCGGTTGCAATTGAAATACAAAGAGAACTCGACGGAATTCATTTTCCACATGGGAAATGCAGTTGCGATTGCAATTGATGGAGGGACCAACAGTAATGGGGGGGTGATGATGGTAGGAGTTTGAAGAACAAAGGGTTTACATCTAGAGTTGGGTAATTAGAGTAAAGAAATGGAAATGTGGCTAGAATTTGGGATTTATTGAAAACACAAGAAAAATGGAGTTATGCTAGAGTATATGGACTTTTAAATAAATAGAGGGAAAATGGATTTAAGGCTAGATTTATAAAAAAAGAGTTATCATAGATAACAATGACTCCAATGGGGATGTTACTCCCCTGTGGTGCAACAAAGAACCAACAGACTAGTTGCCTGACCGTTTGGCTAATCCCAATCTGAAGACTTCATCAAACCTATTTCACCAGATTGAAAAGAAAACTGCAACATGAAACCTAAAGCTGAAGGAAATGCTTGGCCAACAAGCTTATTTATGTCCTATTCTAACATACGAAAATCCACCTGCTTAATTCAAGTAATATAAAATCTATAGTATAACCAGACAAAG
The DNA here is from genome assembly GCA_031772625.1 of Pinus tabuliformis. NCBI lineage: Eukaryota > Viridiplantae > Streptophyta > Pinopsida > Pinales > Pinaceae > Pinus > Pinus tabuliformis. Next base: position 495,766,649 of record CM062808.1, on the reverse strand, counting down.
AGTTCTTCCATCACTTGGGCTTCTTGACTGTGCTCGAAGAAAACCAGTAGTGGATCATATATGGGCAACTTAGAAATAAAATTAATCCATCACCTAAGATGATAAATGGAAGAGACTTCACCTTCACTAATGACTAGAATAGACTTGTGGTAAAACTCATCTTGAAAATCTTCAAGCTACTGATCTACAAGTAGTGGAGTCACCATGAAACTTCGATCTTCAGAATCTTTTAAGAGTGGAGTCACCAGGGTAATATCACAACCTTCAAAACTTTTGATTTCCTGTTACCCTCAGGAATCAGAAAGAAGAGACTCGAAGAGAATCTCGAAAAAAGGAGCTTTTCAGCTCCTTGTAGATGCACCAAAATGTTATCACTGGGCTGTTGCAGGTTGGGTTGTGTCAACCTTTCAGCCCAGTGTAACTATTTCAAACCAGATTTTAATTGGAAGTTATCCCTTCCAAACTAAGAGGGCTCTCTTAATATTTATAAAGAATGCATATGGCTAACTATGGTTTTCTATTTGATTTTTCAGGTGAAAGAGTGTGAGGGCAACCACCACTGGGCATGGAGTCAATCAAAGAAAAACAACTATAAACAACATCACTTTATGGAAATTGAGGCATCTCTGGTTTACTAAATTGGGTAAGGACACTCACAGTAATCACATTGAATTGAAGGAAGTTGGAGACATTTGACAGATTTCCAAGTAATCAACAAACTGTGAAAACTAATAATAACAAAGGAACACGACTGGGTGGGACTGAAATTGAAATGAATCCCAAGTTAAAATAGAATTACTATGAACTATATTTTCTATTAATTGAAAACAACACAACAGTGGTTCTCACAACCTCGATCTCCCTACAGAGTTGAAAATTTACATATTTATAGGGAAGAGACCCCTTTACATAATCTGTCACCTAGGCTAGATTCAATTGACAACTATGAGATCTAATCCTATCTAATTAATAAAAATTCGAGACTTCTTAGGGATTTTCTGTTACAATAGAGTTCGAATAAAAAATGGAGTTGTATGGATGGTTACGATAATTTAAAGATCAACACTGTATTTTTCAAAATTCATACATCTGGCCCTTTTAATCCTTGTTGTGTTGTTTTCTATTAAAACGTATTGAAAGTGCCATTACTATTCCATTGTGTCTCACTACCTCTTTTCTCTATGTTCAACTTAATAACCATCCCGCTGAATAAATGTTGAGAAATACTCTCGTTGTGTCACGGAGCGGAAGCATAATAGACGTGTTGATCTAGTACATTGATTTAACCTGGGAATCCCATTGTCTTCTGTGTTCATGAAGGAAAGCAAGAGGGTCACTTCTATCAGAAATGTTCATGCAGGATGGGCCACATGGTAGCTGGGGATTGGAAGAAATGAACACACTATCGGGACAGTGGAGGCAAGAGGTGACATGGAGGTGAGTAATAATGTGGAGGCACATGGTTGGAGGAAAATATTAGGGGAGGAGGATGCATGGAAAAATAGCAGTGGACGAGGTGGAGAAACTACTTTTTGGACCCCCCCTCACCGTTAAAGAGAAACATAGTGGGGGGGGGGGGGGGGGGGAGGGGTCTGAAAAGGCTTTAGATCAGTCAGATGGAAAGTAGGATTGTGATGGTAGGGGTGAACTATGCGGTGTTTACTATGGGTGGGCCCAATATCTTATTGGATTGTGTTTTATGCCATTTCACGTCCGTGAGTGGGTCCTGGTTGTAATCGCAATACAGAGAGGACTCGACGGAGTTCATTTGCCGCGTGGGAAATGCGATTACGATCTTAATTGATGGAGGGACCAGCGGTAATGGCGGAGCGATGATGGTAGGAGTTGTAAGAACAAAGGGTTTACATCTAGAGTTGGGTAAGTAGAGTAAAGAAATGGAAATGCGGCTAGAATTTGGGATTTATTAAAAACAAAGGAAAAATGGAGTTATGCTAGAGTATATGGACTTTTAAATAAATAGAGGGAAAATGGATTTAATGCTAGAGTTAGAAAAACAAAGAGTTATCATAGATAACAATGGCTCCAATGGGGATGCTGCTCCCCTGCGGTGCAACAAAGAACCAACAGACCAGTTGCCTGACCATTTAATTGATTCCAATCTAACGACTACATGAAACCTACTTCACCAAACTAAAAAGAAAACTGAAACATGTAATCTAAAGCTAAAGTAAATTCTTGGCCAGCAATCTTATTTATGTCCTATTCTAACATCTGAAAATCCACCTGCTTAATTCAAGTAATATAAAATCTCCAGTATAACTAGAAAAAGAGTTGATCCAACACCTGGGCTTCCTAACTATGCTTGAAAAAAATTAGTAGTTGATCATATATGGGCAAATCATAAATAAAAATGAATCCATCACCTGAGATGATAAATGGAAGAGACTTCAGCTTCACTGATGAATGGTATAGACTTGTGGTAGAACTCATCTTGAAAATCTTCAAGCTACTAATATTCAAGCAGTGGAATCACCCTAAAACTTCGATCTTCAGAATATTTTAAGAGTGGAGTCGCTAGGGTAATATCACAACCTTCAAAACTTATGATTTCCTATTACCCTCGAGAATGAGAAAGAAGAGACTCGAACAGAATCTCGGGAAAAGGAGCTTTTCAGCTCCTTGTAGATGCACCAAAATGTTATCACTGGGCTGGTGCAGGTTGGGTTGTGTCAACCTTTCAACCCGGTGTAACTATTTCAAACAAGCTTTTAATTGGAAGTTAGCCCTTCCAATCTGAGAGGGATCTCTTAATATTTTTTAAAGAATGCAGATGACTAACTATGGTTTTCTATTTGATTTTTCAGGTGAAAGAGTGTGAGGGTAGCCACCATTGGGCATGGAGTCAGTCAAAGAAAAACAACTATAAACAACATTTTTTTATGGAAATTGAGGTATCTTTGGTTTACTAAAGTGGGTAAGGACATTCATAGTAATCACAGCAAATTGAAGGAAGTTGAAGCTTTTTGATAGATTTCCAAGTAATCAACAAATTGTGAAAACTATGAAAACAAAGGAACACGATAGGATGGGACTGAAACTGAAATGAATCCCAGGTTAAAATAGAATTACTGTAAACTGTATTTTCTATTAATTGAAAACAATATAATAGTGGTTCTCACATCCTCGATCTCCCTGCAGAGTTAAAAATTTACATATTTATAGGGAAGAGATCCCTTTACATAATCTACCACCTGGGCTAGATTCAATCGAAAAATATGAGATCTAATCCTATATGATTAATAAAACTTCGAGCCTTCTTAGGGATTTTATATTACAACATAATTCAAACACAAAAGGGAGTTGTATGGACTGTTACAATAATTTAAGCTCGGCACTGTATTTGTGGAAATTCATACATCTGGCCCTTTGAATCCTTGCTTTGTTGTTTTCTATTGAAACATGTTGAAAGTGCCATTACTATCCACTATGTCTCATTGCCTCTTTTCTCTATGTTCAATTTAATAACCATTTCTATTGAATAAACGCTGAGAAATACTCTTGCTCTCTCATGGAGTGGAATCAGAATGGACGTGTTGATACGGGCCGATGATTTAACCTAGGAATCCCATTGTGGTATGTGTCAACGAAGCAAAGTAGGAGGGCCACTTCTATCAGAAATGTTCATGTGGGATGGGCCACATTGCAGCTGGGGATTGGAAGAAATGAACACACTATCGGGACAGTGGAGGTGAGAGGTGACATGGAGGTGAGTAATAACGTGGAGTCACATGGTTGGAGGAAAATATTAGGGAGGAGGATGCATGGAAAAATAGGAATGGAGGAGGGGGGGAACCGATTTTTGGACCCCCCCTCGTCGTTAAAGAGAAACATAGCGCAGGGGTCTGGAAAGGCTTTAGAGCCGTCATATGGAAAGTAGGATCATGATGGGAGGGGTGAAATGTGTAGTGTTTAATATGGGTGGGCTCGACATCTTATTGGATTGTGTTTTATGCCATTTCGTGTTCGTGAGTAGGTCCCGGTTGCAATCACAATAAAGAGAGGACTAGACAGAGTTCATTTGCCACATGGGAAATGTGATTGCGATCGCAATTGATGGAGGGAACAGTGGTAATGGAGGGGCAATGATGGTAGGAGTTGGAAGAACAAAGGGTTTACAGCTAGAGTTGGGTAATTAGAGTAAAGAAATGGAAATGCGGCTAGAATTTGGGATTTATTAAAAACAAAGGAAAAAAGAAGTTATGCTAGAGTATATGGACTTTTAAATAAATAGATGGAAAGTGGATTTAAGGCTAGAGTTAGAAAAATAGATAATTATCATAGATAATAATGGCTCCATTAGGGATGTTGCTCCCCTGTGGTGCAGCAAAGAACCAGTAGACCAGTTTCATGACCATTTAGATGATCCCAATTTGAAGACTACATCAAAACCTACTTCACCAAACTAAAAAGAAAACTGAAACATGTAATCTAGAGCTGAAGGAAATGCTTGGCCAACAAGATTATTTATGTCCTATTCTAACATTTGAAAATCCACATGCTTAATTCAAGCAATATAAAATATCCAGTATAACCAGACAAAGAGCTGATCCAACGCGTGGGCTTCTTGACTATGCTTGAAGAAAAACACTAGTGGATCATATATGGGCAACTCAGAAATAAAAATGAATCCATAATTTGAGATGATAAATGGAAGAGACTTCACCTTCACTGATGACTGGAATAGACTTGTGGTAGAACTCATCTTGAAAATCTTCAAGCTACTGATCTCCAAGCACTGGAGCCACCATAAAACTTCAATCTTCAGAATATTTTAAGAGTGGAGTCACCAGGGTGATATCACAACCTTTGGAACTTTTGATTTCCTGTTACCCTCAGGAATCAGAAAGAAGAGACTCGAAGAGAATCCCAGAAAAAGGATCTTTTCGGCTCCCCGCAGATGCACCAAAATATTATCACTGGGCTGGTGCAGGTTAGGTTGTGTCAACCTTTCAACTTGGTGTGACTATTTCAAACCAGATTTTAATTGGAAGTTATCTCTTCCAATCTGAGAGGGATCTCTCAATGTTTTTTAAAGAATGCATATGGCTAACTGGTTTTCTATTTGATTTTTCAGGTGAAAGAGTGTGAGTGTGACCACCATTGGGCATGGAGTCAGTCAAAGGAAAAAAACTATAAACAACACTGTTTTATGGAAATTGAGGCATCTTTGGTTTACTAAAGTGGGTAAGGACATTCACAGTAATCACAAAAAATTGAAGGAAGTTGGAGTTATTTGACAGATTTCCAAGTAATCAACAAACTATGAAAACTAATAACAACAAAGGAACATTATAGGATGGGACTGAAATTTAAATGAATCCCAGGTTAAAACAAAATTACTACAAATTATATTGTCTATTAATTGAAAACAATATAACGGTGGTTCTCACATCCTCAATCTCCCTGTAGAGTTGAAAATTTACATATTTATAAGGAAGAGATCCCTTTACATAATCTTCCACCTAGGCTAGATTCAATCGACAACTATGAGATCTAATCCTATCTTATTAATAAAACTTCGAGCCTTGTTAGGGATTTTCCGTTACAATAGAGTTTGAATACAAAAGGGATTTGTATGGACTGTTACGATAATTTAAAGGTCGACACTATATTTGTTGAAATTTATACATCTAGCCCTTTAAATCCTTACTGTGTTGTTTGTTGAGATTGAAACAAGATGATGGAGCTTAGTGAAAAGAGTCGCCTTCACTAAGTGGGCCCGCAGGCTATTTTTGGCGCAAGTCTATTTTTAGACTATGTCTATTTTTAGACATATGGATCATGTCTATGGATTGCAGGTTGCTGTTTATGGATGATTGATCAAGTTGGAAAAAAAATAGATGGACTTCTATTTTTGATGAAAGTGTGAGTGATCACAGTGTGAGTGATCAAAGTCTATTTTTAGACTGGCTGTCAAAAATAGAAAAGTCAAATATTATTATCTCACAATAATATTTGGACTATAAACTTAATCTTATTCTCTTGGAGCACTTCAGTTTGAGCTACAAAGGTGGCACATGCAGCTGTCAGAAGGAAATACGCTTTTCTTATGATTTAGTTGAGTTGTTGCATGCATGACTTCAGTTAGAACTCAATCAGTTGAGTTTAGTGGAGTTGATTGTGGAGTTGATGGAGTTGTGTTCAGTTTAGCTTTGTTAAACTGGTTGTATTTAGTCTAACTGGAAAATAGACTAGAGATGAGTTGGGTGAATTAGTTATTAATTAATTCACAAGTTATTAACTCATAATACAACTAATGAATACATCAGTTAACTCAGTTGCATGTCAGTGCATGTTCAGTTCAACAAGGACAGGTGGTAGAGAATCAGATTGCTATCAGTTGTGACTATAGTTGTGCACCAGATCTTGCACAATCAAGGGATTGAGTATGCCAATGAGTTTGCTCACGTATTTTCCCACATTATAGCTTGTTCTCACGTCCAAAAAAGTGTGAGTGACTATTTTGCAGGTGAAAAACGAGTTTGGTGAGCCATTCTCATCAGTTCTTGAGCAGGTATTGAGCAGTGGAGGCAGGCAAGCAGTGGAAGAGATTTGGAGATCAGATCTGAGCTGTATTGTGTGTAACAGAGGTGGAGATACTTGTGAGAAGTATTATGCTGTGTAATGTTACATGACTCAATCATTAATATACAGATAGTTGGGGTTTTTAGCGAGATGCTTTCCCCGGGATACATATTGTGTTAATGTGTGAATGCTCTTGATGTTTTATTGTTATTGATGCTGCTATATTGATGATCAACGTAGAGGAGCTTATGTATTGTGTATGTTTTCCGTAATAATACATGATCAGGATAATCTCCATTGAATATGTGTTAAATTATTCAAAATTTCTACATTGTTTGCTATTGAAACGTGCTGAAAGTGCCATTACTATTCCACTATGTCTCGCTGCCTCTTTTCTCTATGTTCAATTTAATAACCATGCTACTGAATAAATGCTGAGAAATACTCTCATTGTCTCACGGAGTGGAAGAGGAATGGACATGTTGATCCGGGCCGTTGATTTAACCTAGGAATCCCATTGTGGTATGTGTTCACAAAGGAAAGCAAGAGGGCCACTTCTATCAGAAATATTCATGCAAGATGGGCCACATGGCAGTCAGGGATTGGAAGAAATGAACACACTACCAGGATAGTGGAGGTGAGAGGTGACATGGAGGTGAGTAATAATGTCGAGGCACATGGTTGGAGGAAAATATTAGGGGAGGAGGATGTGTGGTAAAATAACAGTGGAGGATGCATGGAAAAATTTATTTTATATTAATAAAATGGAGAACAAACTTACAACCTCAAATACTTGATGTTACAAGCCTCTTCTCACAATCTCCAACCCTCTCCTTGGATGAATAACCTCCTAGCCTTATTTTTCATCATAAGACTACTTTCAATAGTCCTCCCCAATCCTTTGTTCTGTGTTTTCTTTATAGGCAAAGAGGGGGAAGTTTGGGATCCATTTCCTAAGGGATGAGATCCACAAATGGTGGGATAGGGGTTCCACAAAGAGAGGGAAGTAGCTCCATGATGGGAGGGATCATGGCTGAATAGGCATCCATTCGAAGCTTGTTAGTTGGGAAAGATTCGACTAACAACACTTCTTGACTTTAATTTTTATTTTTACTTGCATTAAGTCATGTGCGCAGGCCATAGTGTCAGATAGGATGTACTTGTACACAATGTCTAATGGACTCTTTTGTATATGCATAGAAATGGATTAGGGAATTGCCAAGGAAGCCAAAAATAGGTTTTTGAGCCTTGGGAACTAGGAATTTCATTCTCTTTTGGATAGTTTGGATTCCACTCTTGTAGGGGGATGCTTTGGAACACATTAATGGATGGAAAAAGATTCAAAATGATAGTCATTTTCCTAATGTGACAAAATGTTGTGTAATAGATTTCCCCCTAAAGTGCAAAGTTAGAAAAGATGTTTGATGACTGTAACACTTTATCATGCCAATGTTTGGGTTAGAGACTACAGTTGGAGACATGAAACAATCAATCAAATGTTACAATGCAATATATAATCATCACTGAGGTAGGCATTCCCATACTCAAAACATAAATGTCTCAAAAGAACAAGTACGGAAATACATATGAATATCCATGTAAAAAGGACGACATAGTATGGATGCAACCATCAATGGATCTATGTTTACAATAATGAATATTTAATAACTCCATGCAACTTGGATGGATGAAACTAGATCCAGGGTCTTGATCTCCATCTCTCGATCTGTAGTATGAATCTAGCCATGCAAGTGAATGTCTCATAGTCGAACATGGTAGAAACCACTTGATTACCGGTCAATGATGTGAACCATTAACAAGCGCAAGAGAAACCACCAATAATGAAAATGGTTCTCAAGGTACTTCCAGTACAATCTATGAAGTGTGAATAGATGTGCTAATGTCGAACACCCATATAATCAATTGATCAAATGTCAATGATGAGAAACCATCATCGAAGGTGAGAAACCTACCATTAAGGCATGCAGGCTCCAACGTACTGAAGGTTTCTAGATCAACTTCATAAATAGTGAGTTGAAGTCGATAGGAAGGACCTGTCACAGGAGGGCATACAACTCAAAACGCAAGTCAAATTTTGAAGAACATTAGTTTGTAATAATCCAAGGATTATTCAGAGATGATCGACGCGATTAAAGGTTATGAATGGAAAAGTAATTTGACTGAGGTTGGAATTCTCTTGAATATATCGGTGACACGATATTTTGACTTGGTAGCATTTGACTCAAAAATAATTCCCAAACCAACTGAAGACTTTCAATGAGGTATGGTCAACTTAGAGGCAATTGGATTTCCCAACCTTGACACAAAAGGTGATAGAGTGTCATGTTCAAGGGCAACATATTGCCTTTTACAATACGATAACAAATGTTATTTCCTACTTTTCCCTAGTGGAGCCACCAATTTATTAGGTAGACTAATCCCTCTTGCAAATAAGGCAAATCTCCCTAGAGCTCAAAGAAATATAGTAACAAATAATAAAGGGTAGCTACCTTTCCTTAGCTTACGATTGATTGAAACAAACAATATGAGGGAGATCACTTACCATTTATTGAAATTCATGCCGAAGTCCCTTTCAGTGCCTTTGATAGTTAGCTTCCCCGTGATGCTTTAGACACTATTATAGCACTTTCTATAACTTCTCCATGATGTTTGGAAGGAGATCCACATAGACAGAAACACACAAAGGATCAAAGAATCTAGTATATATAATGAAAGATAAATGAACTAATTAACTCAACATATATCATAAATTGAATCAATAACCAATCATAAGCTATGTGAGTGATCAAGGAATCCCACAAATGATATCAGAGAAGACTTAATTAGGAAAGAAAATTTTCTTTTGTATTAATAAAATGGAGAACAAACTTACAACCTCAAAGTCTTGATGTTACAAGCCTCTTCTCACAATCTCCAACCCTCTCCTTGGATGAATAGCCTCCTAGCCTTATTTCTGCAACATAAGCATACCTTCAATAGTCCTCCCCAATCCTCTAGGTTATGTTTTCTTTATAGGCCAAGAGGGGGGAAGTTTGGGATCCATGTCTCAAGGGATGAGATCCACAAATGGTGGTATAGGGGTTCCACAAAGAGAGGGAAGTAGCTCCATGATGGGAGGGATCAAGGCTGATTAGGCATCCATTCGAAGCTTATTAGTTGGGAAATATTCGACTAAAAATGCTTCTAGACTTCACTTTTTATTTTTGACTTGCGTTAATTCATGTGCAAAAGCCATCAGTAGGGGAATTTCGAGGTCTAAAATGGGCCTCCTAAGAAAAATGTACAACCAAAATAAACTTTATAAGAACCCATAGGATTCAAGATGATGATGTCAATCATGGGGGATGTTTCACCATTTTTGGAGTAAAAAGGTAAAAAGATTAAAAAAAATAAAATAATAAAACTACTTTTTTAACTCGTATTTTCGAATTACCTCCCTAAGGTTTTACTCAAATTTCAATTGGGAGTAATCGTTGGATAAAAAATTTAATTCCTCATCCAAGGAGTACCCATTTTGCAAACTTTCGATGGACACTACTACAAAACAAAATGAGAAATACATGAAAAAACATGATTGCAATAACGTTTTTCATGTTCTCTCATTTTTTGTGTAGTAGGGTCCATCGAAAGAATGCAACATGGGTACTCCTTGGATGAAGAATCAAATTATGCATCCAACGAGTGTTGTCACTCAAAATTTGAGTAAACCCATAGGGAGATAAGTTGAAAATACGAGTTGAAAAAATAGTTTTTTATTTTTTCCCTCTAAAATTTGATGATGTAATCTAATCTTATTTTATTAATTCCATTATTATTTCATAATTTAGAGTTAAATTTAAAGTTATATGATTAGATTCAAGCTCATGGTCATTTAATATGTCAAATTTTACAATTTGGTTGAAAGTAGGGACATTAGATATCACATAATCCACAACATTACCTCCAATCCCATAAAAACAAGTCATTTGTTTGGATTTTTTCCACTTGATTACACCATCACAAATTATAAGGTTTTGAGAACTACATAGTTTGGCTAAGTCGGTATCAAATAAATTCTCAAGTAGGTCTTCAGAGTTTCTCTTAAATCTACTAGCTAAATTAAGTTCCTCATTTAGCCAAAGAAGATTAAGGCTTCAATCATTACTTAGAAGAATAGCTTGGTTAGTTACAATTCTAACATTAAAATCCTAACAAAAGGATATTACCTTCATTCCTTAAACTATGAATATCCTTCTCTAAGGTATTATAAGCGCAATTATTATCTAAATTTTTTTCTTATAAAAGGTAGAGTTGATAGGTGTGAAATAACAAGTTGTGTTATAAATCCTATTATTGTTAACGTTAGAGATTTCAATCCAAATGCATTCATTAAGATGACCTATCTTATGAAGTCAAGTGTGAGGAGAGATGCTCTTTTTTATATAATAGGATATTCCTCCAATTCCCATGTGAGAGGATTTTTTGTTTGAAGTTGACCACAAAATGAATCCATCTATGTGATGAAACTTAGATTCATCATGCTCCCAAGATTCAACTAAAAAAATAATATTAATTTCACTTGGGATCCAACATAGGACCTTTACGCCATGGAAAGTGACAACAATTCCAAAACAGGATCCAAAGTGTTCCAAATTGCTAATTATTACTCTTATTTTTTTGTCTCTATCCCTAATAATAGATTTCTGGTTTCTAATAATTTCCCATTTTCTTTCGTTTCTAGCTTCCTTTACCTTTTAAACCTCTTGTTGGCAGTGTTGGACCTGCTAACATTCGAGGGATCTCCCCAGTATGAAGTCCTAACTAGACCTCATACTGTTTGGTGTAGGAGTCCCATCCAGTATGATGGCCCAATTGTCATTATCTTAGAGATTTTCCTTAGGTCTTGTTGTTCAACACATGAGAGTGTTATCCTTGTAACTTCAAGAAAGTGAGGTGAGCATGTCTGGTGAGTGCATAATGTAACTTTGTGTTCAGGTTCTCTTACTGTAAGGGAGAAGGTAAAAATGAGCCTCTAGATGAGAGGTATTAGTACCACCCATGGAGAGAAACACGCGAAAACATCTAGCGGAATAGTCCACAACTGATGTGACAGTGGTTAAAACCAAAGTGAAAGGGAAAACACGTACACCATCCAGCGGAGTAGTCCGCATGGGGGTGATGGTCATTATAACCAAGAAAAAAAAGAATGGTTTGCCTAATCTTCGGCAGAGTAGTCCATATGGATGACACAATAGCGATAAACAATAGAACACATCTTCAACAATGTAAGTACTAAAATAACCGAAGTAGTTGACATATCTTAGTACAGGTTAAGCAAACCTGCATTACAAACATTTAAAGAATAGTCTTACAAATCGATACAAAACATGCATGAAAATGTGCTAGCCTAAGACAAAATTCTGAATTAAGCAAAAGTTCCAAGACACATATGTACACCATACATCACTAGCCCCAGTATTGGGACATTGGAGCCACTCCTCGCTCCTTAAAGAGCCAAGGTGAAAATTCCTTTTCTCATACAATGAGGGGGCATATATAGCCAAGGGGGATACTTCACCCTTGTGGCTCTTCGAGTTCCCTCATGATTGTTTGACTTCCTATGAATTTTCGACTTACATGAATCTTCAACTTCATATGTGCATCTCTTGTACTTTCACATTACATTACATTTGATTACAACAAGTATGGCCCACCGTAGTGATATGTTCAAGACAACTCATGCCACAACTCGACATGACACTATTGATATGTATTCACTGATTGTGGTGTTCGTGTCGAGATACTGTGTTTCTCAGGGATGGATGTGCTCTCGGTGTATCATGTCTTCACCTTCGCATGGCAAAGTGTGTGGGTTCTTCGATGGTATTGTTCTTTTCTTGATGGTGCACATGTTTGTGTCCCTTTTTCTTGCTTCTCAATGTGCTTCGTACGTTCGTTCAACTGCAAGAAATTATTCTATCATGCGCTCCTTCTTCATCCCGTTCGTCATCGCGCCATGTTTCATCAATGTACCTATTCCTGCAATCACTCCTGATGAGACGACATAAAATCCAAAAATCCCCTATTCTATCATGATGCATTATTTTTTGTTTTAGGTGCAGGTGATCGGGAGGGAGGACAAGGCAACTGTGTAGAGCACAGCTCAGGCCGGGATGAGAGGATCTGAAGCACTATTGGGAAAAATTGTGTAGATGTCACTAGGAGGTAGATTTGCGCAATCTGTGACAATAGTGACAATTGCAAGGTAGAACCCGACTATGCAGAACTGCATAGTTCCTGGGAGGAATACAAGGCAGGGTGTCGGAAGGAACTACTGGGAAATTCTACGAAGTTTTTAGGATGAGGACTAGGAAGGTCATCCAAGTGTCCAGCTGGGAATCTGCACATTTTTTCCAAGGAAAATAGAGTGGGCAGCAAGAGGCACTGGAAGACATTTATGTGCAGTTTTCTAGAGCAAGGTTAAATCGGGCTGCGGGGAGCTGATGGTCACAACTGTGCGATTTTGAGGGATAGTATCAGACATGAACCAGGGGTCTTTCTGACACAACTGCGTAGTTTCTAGGATGAGTGCAGAGCGGGTCAGCAGTGAGAGTGTTAGTAAAAACTACATAATTTTCAAGGACAGAGTAGAGAAAGCCAGCAAGAGGGCTTGCCAGTTAGATCTATGCAATTTCTTGGAACAGTGCAGTGCCAAGCAACAGAGGCCTGACTCACATCACTATGCAGTTTCTGCAGGTAGTTGAGTATGTCTACACAATTTTGGAGAGTAGTACAACCCGAGGTCAAAATGCAGTTTAGGTTTCTAGTAGACCAGAGGGAAGCTTGATGAGTGATCTTGCAAGAGGTGTAGATTGGATCAGACTTGGGGAAAATTTTTGTGTAGTTCTCGGAGATAGTTAGCTTGCTCACTTCTAGGATTTTGTAGTGCAGGCTTCCCCGGAGGACAACATCAAGCTTTGTGTAGTTTTGGGCAGCAAAGCAAGGTCACTGAGAGCTGAGACTGTGCAGTGCAACTTAGTCGGGGTCTGGTTGAAGGAGGGTTTTTCAATCGAAATGTTTTCAGGAAAAATATCTAAGTGTGAGAGCAAGTGAACTTGTGCATACATGACATTGTGATCACACACTTAGCATGACTCGATGACAAAGACACCTCAGACCAACAAAACAAATATGTGCTTAGTGATACTATCTTAAAGGTTAAGAGCGACAAGTGCGATACTTGAGATGGATATTTGAATGACCATGACAACACTTGCGCGACAGTGCTTGCAACTTGGTGTGTGAGTACGACAGATGTTCACAGAGAGAAAACAACTCATGCACACAAATACAAACCTTCAAAATTTCTAGAACAAGATTGCAAGCATGACATAGCAATAAACATGCCAAAAGACGACCAATGGTTGATCAATAAAAAGAGTGTAAAGACTTGACAAGATCTCATGGAATGAGCCTGAGTGTTTGCAACCATTAGGGGAAAAACAAAGGAAGGCTCCGAAATTTGGATGCAAGAAAAATTTTTGGAGGGTGTTGCAGTCACTACAACACTTGGCAACACATAGGTTGAATACCATATTCTTTTTTTTGGTTCATTTTCAGCATAGGGCCCTGGCCTTTTAGGGAGTATTGATTCATTGTTCAGGTTACTTTGGCCTCCCCACTTACCCCATCGATAGACATGGTTCACCTTGTACAAACTCAGTCAAACACAGAAAAATAATTCAGCCAGATCATAGTGTTTCAAAATCGGGAAGGGTAGTTTGGCTCATGAGCTTTAGATTTTTAGAGTATAATTTTTCATCTCCAGTGTTGTTCTGCTACTAGCAAGCCTGGATAGTACCTCGGCAGAGTCACAAAAAAACACATGCATTGCTCCACTACCAGCTAGCCTGGTCAATACCTGGGTGGAGTTGCCAGCTTCACCTCTCTGCGCAGGAAACCTTTCTCTTCTTTTGCCTTTGTATTTTTTGAAAGAGGACTGTTCATAGGAACTTATTTATTTTTGGGGCATAAGAGGGATCCTGACTTATTGAGAGAAGGAGAGGTTGTTCCTTCAGAGAAGCATGTAAGACCTCTAATTTAGGTTTTCTCGTTTAGATTTTCCCCTTCACCATTTCTACTAATTGGATAATATTGAGCACACAAAGTAGAAGACTGAGTACAGACATGTGGTTTCCCAGTTTGGACACAGGTTCCTGGTTCGACAAGATCTTCCCTTATAGATGGATCATATTTTTCGTCTAGACTTCATCGGCCAAAATTTACAACCAAGCACAGAGAAGATGGACACAGGATCAGACAAGCATTGCGGTGTCAAAAGACTCCTATACTTCAACCACATACTTATTCAAAATCCAGAACATAGTGCAAGACAACACTTATTTACAAAATGAAATGGCAAGACATCAGAACAAATAAAAGCAAAATGAAGCAAAAATAGCAAAGCAAAACAATCAAACAATAATAAGCATGCTATGTACATAGGGCGGGGTACGACCCCAGATCACTGAAAATAACATTTTAAATCTTGGCCATTGACAGGAAGGTTTTCAATCTTGTTGTCAAGTGATTGTAGGCGATACGTGTGTTGGCCAAGTTTTCCATGAACCATGAACGAGCCTATCCATAGGGACTAGAGCTTCGTGTGTTTTCCTTTGTCTTCATGAGGTTTGTCCCACTTCAAGACAAAGTCACCCACATCAAAGTTGGTGTTCCCGACAGACTTTCGATTGGACCATCTCTTGATACAGTTCTGGTGGAGTGAAATTTTTTCTTTTTCTTTTTCATCAGTTCTTCCTGTAACTTGTGTAATGTTTCCACCCTACACTAGACCAATAGACACAACTTGCCTTGGGATTCCTGGGATAACTAGAGAGCAAGAAAGTAAATATTTGGTGGGAGGATGGCTTCTTTTCCATATACAAGGAAGTATGAAGATGTTTTCAGAGAGGGTTTGGGTGTAACTTGGTCAGCCCAAAGAGCATTCACCAGAGCGGAATATTAGTTTTGTTGTTCAGAGTAAATGGTCTTTCTTATGATGTGAATGAGATTTTTGTTTGTAGATTCAACAAGACCATTTCCCTGCAGGTGGTATTTAGTTGAATGCTTAGGCACAATTCCATATTGACATGAAAATCCATAAAGCTTTAGTGAATCAAAGTAAGTTTCATTGTAAAAAACAAGTGATACAGGAACACAAAACCTCGAAATGATGTTCTGTTGAAGGAACCTGATGACTTCCCGGTTATTCACTTCTTTGAGCGGAACTACTTCTGTCCACTGCGTGAAATAATCTGTAGCAGTCAAGATATAGAGGTGATTCTTTGATGAATGTGGGAAGATATCCCCAATGATATCCAAGCCCCACTGTTGGAATGGTTCTTCCACTGCAACAAGCTACAATGGGGCTACTAACCTTTGAGTTATGTCGGGGCATCGCTGACAGATCGGGAACTTGCAGGCATAAGCGTGTGCATCCTTGAACAATGTGGGCTAGTAGAAAATTTCTCTCATGACTTTATACACTGTTGTGTTACTTGCGAAGTGACCCCTGGCTAGTCCATCATGCAGACCAAGTAACACTCTCTCTAAATCCTGTGCTTCTAGGCACCTGAGCAAAATTCCATTGTTGTGCTTTCTGTAAAGCACTTCATGCACCAACTAGTAAGATAAGGCTTTGAGTCAGATTTCCCTCTTCTGTCACATGGAAAAGTGAGAGGGCATGCCGTGCTCAAGGTACTGGTGCACTTCTTCGTACCAAGAGTTTTCATGCGAAGTGGGTGGTTCTTGCTCTACATTATACATATCGATTTCTTGCTCCCATCCAACGAGTTCTTCTTCTTCCTCTTGTGCGTGTACCACTTATGTTGCAAGTCAGCAGAGACCATGACCCTTGATACTATGAATTGGCTTGATATCAAGATCATACTCTTGTAGTCCTTTCATCTAGTTCCCATGTCTTTCACCCAGCTCTTGTTGAACAAGCAAAGAGTCTGACTGTTGGGTGCAGCACAAAGACTATACTATGATTTTTCAGCAGGTAGGGTTTGAAATGTTTCACCGCCTTGTATACAACATATGCATGTTTATCCATGGTGGGATAGTTGAACTCGGGTCCCTGCAAGCTCACACTCACGAAGGAGATGGGATGTTCATTGTTTAATTCATCCTTCTAAGTGATCACTGCAACGAGTGAAGTGTTGGAAGCGAATGTGTAAAGCAAGAAATCCTTGTTGAAATCTAGGCTGTATAGTGCGGGTGCATCTATTATCGCCTGCTTGATATGGGTGACCGCATCCTTTTCCTTCTTTCCCAGCTATAGAATGCATCCTTCTTAATCATATCTTGGATAGGTTTAATAATCTGCACATAATCTGAGATGAACTTCCGGAGGAAGTTGATCTTCCCCAAGAAGAACTGCATAGCTTTCCTATTCACTAGGTGAGGAATCTGTGTGATAGTATGAAATCAGTCTGGATAAACCTTGATCCCACTCTTGGTGATGATATGCCCAAGGAGCTTCCCCTCAGACACTACAAATACACTCTTCTTTGGATTCAAGGATATCCTCTACTTGCACATAATCTAAGATGAACTTCTGGAGGAAGTTGATCTTCCCCAAGAAGAACTGCATAGCTTTCTTGTTCACTGGGTGAGGAATCTGTGTGATAGTCTAAAATCAGTCCGGATCAACCTTGATACCACTCTTGGTGATGATATTCCCAAGGAGGTTCCCCTCAGACACTACAAAGGCACTCTTCTTGGGATTCAAGGATAACCTGTACTTGCGACAACGCTAAAATATATTCTTGAGATGGCACAGGTGGTCTACCCGTTTTCTGGAAAAAATCCTTACGTCATCAAGGTAGACCACCACGCTCTTTCTGATGAGCCCACAAAAGGCGATTTCCATAGAGCACTAAAAATTTGCGCCTGCTTTTACCAGTCTAAATGGAATTATGTAGAAAGTGAACATACCCCACTTGGTACAGAATGTAGTTTTAATTCTGTTAGGTCCTGCTACCAAAACCTTGTTATATCCAAAAAAATCGTCAAGCAGAGAACATTTCTACTCCAGATACTTTCTGCAAGATGTGCTCCATAGATGACACTGGGTAGTTGTCTTTTTCTAAGGCGCGATTAAGATTTCAGAAATCTATGCACAAGAGGATCTCCCCGGAGTTCTTCCTCACAGGAGCTCAGTTTGAAAACCAAGTAGAATGACGAACCTTGTAAATGATTGGAGCATCCAACAACTTAGTCAATTCTTTCTATATGAGGGGTTCAAGTGACTGATGGACTTTTATGAGCTTCTGTTGAAATGGCTTGACCCCTTCTTTGACCGAAATGATATGTTGAATTATTCATGTGTCATATGTTTTCAAGTAATTGTATGTCCACACAAGTACATCACAGTGTTGTCTAAACAGGTAGACAAAGGCTTGCCACTCTTCTAGTGTGCAACACGTACAGAGATTCATGAACTTTAAATCTCTGTCTATTCCTAGATTAATCTATTTGTGCATCAGTGTGGAACTACAGGTTTTAGTTATCCTAGGTCCTTGAAGCGGTTCTGAAAGTCATAATGCTTCTTAAGTGAAACCACACCCTTGGGGATGAGGTTGCCTTTACTACCATCAGCTGTGTCTTATAGAGACTCCTTGTGCATGTCTTAATCTATCGCTACGTCCTTGAAGACGTTAGTGTTGGCCATGAAGTGCAGTATTTGTTCATCATCATCAAAAGCACATAAATTAGTGATGTTGTCAGGGATAGATGGCTTATGTTATACAGGAAAATGACCTCCTCACCAGCTCAAAGGAGAAAGACATGATGACTGAAGGACTGACCAAGTTCAGAGGCTAGTTGTCAAGCTAAAGTTGTCTAGCCACTAGAAACCTACTTAATAAAGCTTCTTAGCAAGGCTAAGGGTGCATTAGTGCTTAGGGTAACTCTGTCTATTACCTCAGGAAGAGTGTTAGTGAACCTTAATGAGTTTCTATGGGTCAAGGGAACAAGTTGACTGAGAAATATCCCAATATTCTCTCCTATGTCAGCTCACAAAAGCAGGGAAACATCAGAACTCGATCTGTTTGGAGGAATTACTAAATCCTAATGGAGTGTACAAATGGGAAAGAGCACAAAGGCACGAAAACATCACTGCTTTTTCCTAATAGAACTCGTGAAGGAATTTGAAACCCTATCCTCACATGCTATATATGCAAGGATAGGGCCATTGTGAAAGAGGTCGAACCATTTGAAAGGATTGCCTATTTGACTGTCGAGCAGAGTCTCAGACTAATGCATCAGAAGAGGTAATAAGGGAGAGAGAGAGAGGAGCTGGAGGGGTAAGAGAAGGCTGATACAATCGATGTTTTTTTGTAATCTCTATTTCTACATCAATATAGAACTATAATTGTGTTGTCCACTCCATGATGTTGGTAGTATAACTTGTTTATATGTTTATGCAATATCATTAGCATGAGTGGCTTAGATATATGCAACTAGATATCTTTATATGTTCATGCATTGTTTATTAGGGTTTTATGCTGTGATATTACGCTTATCTTTTCTATGTGCAGGTTTTGATCTAGAGCTAGCTCAGGGGTCTTCCGCCTAGCTACATTGCGCTCTCCAACAACACCACACTAAGACTCGAGGTGATAAGTCCTTCTCGCTTTGATATTCATTTGTTAAACATAGATATGCATGCATCTTTGTGATAGCTGCAACTAATCTTACAGTCTGCCAAGGATCCTGGGAAGATCCTTGAGGGTTTCTACATCACCAAACACCCGTGCATTAATCCCTATAGCAGCTTATACAAAATTTCAATTGAAAATCTATTCCTAAGCGGTGTCATCCTAGCAGCTGCATTTGGGAGAGCATCCGCAACTGCATTATGCATTCTTGGTACATAAACAATATTGAAAGCTTGGAAATCAGAGATAAACCACCATACCTCTTGTTGGTAACTCTTAAGACAAGGTGAAACATAGTGTATGGTGTTACATACTTAACGTACCATGATCTCTAAATCACCTACCACTCTCAGCATAGTAACATTGAGGCTAAGGGCTTTCTGTAAACCCAAAGCAAGTGCTTCATATTCGGCAGTATTGTTCCCGCACTCGAACTCCAAGCGGCTTGAGACTAAGTGTTTCTTTTGCCTTGGGTCTATTAAAACACACCCAGCTCTAGAGCCATATTGTGTTTTGGATTCGTCGGAATACAAGGTCCACAAGTCATCTGTACAAGGACCGCTTGACATGATAGTACTGCTAACACTACTGCTACTACTATTACAATGTATTGTACAGGTTTTATTTCCGTCAGTTGGGCAAGGAAGGAGACCCAACTGCGTATCTAGTGGGGTGGGGCTCATTTGTGCAAGGTAACAAACTAGCTACATTCCCAAAAAGTAATTGCCGAAAAGAAGTTCTGCGAAAGCCAATAGTTCATTTTGACCATTCAACAGAGTAACGTTATGTTTCATATATTTCTCTGACAACACCCGGATCTGGTTGTTTCTGCCTTGGTATGGAAGCCATAAGTGTAACCTGTCTGTAGAAAACTATCCTTGCAACTTACTAGACTAGTCTTTGCTGAGCAATAAGCCATATGTTTCCGGGATGTCCACAATCACAATGTTAATGCATTGATGAACTCGTCCATCAGACGATAACCAAATGATCACATCTCGGAGTTCACCAATGGTTGGTACACATGTTTGGTCTAGTTGGATGATCTGTGTAGTTTTACTACTTTATTGCTCATTGATTAGTTTAGCGATGGAGAGTGGCATGACATTGACTGATGTGCCAGAATGAACCAAACAGTTATGGACATTGAAGTTGAATATTTCAAATGATAACAAAAACTATGGGCAGAGCGAGTTCACTTCTTCCATGCGAAGCACGTTGAGCATAGATGCAAGTGATCCAAGAGACTTGCTTGGTCCCTTACTAGAAGAGGCCACATTGTCTGTGGAGGTTTTCCCTAGTGCGCACAAAAGAATATCCCACTAACCTGTGATCTTGGTTAGCTCTTACAGAGAAATGTTCACACATTTCTTCTTCATGTCTTCAACAATATTGTAATCCAAAGCAGGGAGACTCATCGAGGTGTCTGGGGGGACACTTGTGTTCATACTGTCCGGTGGCGTGTTTTGGAGTTTGTTGCTCATGGACATATCCTGGACTTTATTTATGTTTTCTGTGTAGAGGAGGCCATTGGATCAACTATTCTAGGCAGATGTCTAAATTTTTCTTTCGGTATCTCAAACATAGTGGGATCCCCTTGACTTCTCAAGTTGTATCGACTGTTCTACTTTGGGGGCTCCTTCTCTGTGGTTGTTTTCTTCTGGGTAACATTAAGACATTGATACATGTTAATTACATGCCTAGAAGGTGGAGCTTCATTAGATGCAGCATCCTCTTCTTCATCTTCATCCTCTGGTTGAACCTGCTCACTAGATTTAAAATGATCATTCAACCTTGAAGCCATATTGCTCATAACTAAGTTCCGTTCTAGATAAGACTTCTCTAAATGTCATTCTTTGTGGATTTCGCAGTAGTGATCCTTCACAATTTGGTCCATTTGGAACACAACATTAGAGCTCTGTGCAGATTTATCTAGGTGGCTACTACTGCTACCTAATGTCACATTATTCTCATGCACAAATCTGGGAGGTCTGCTGGTCACAACTATCTCAGTCGTTTGTTGCTTGAGTTCAGACACTTTGATTGTCAAGGTCTTGAGGAGATGAGTAAGGTTCTCAATTTCACTTGCTTCCTTTTCATTTACCTTACTCACAGAAGTCTAAGAACTCTTGCCTGTATCTTTGGAGTCCTTAGTTGGTTCGTCATCTAAAATGACTCCAATAATGTGTAGGTATTTCTCCACATGAAATGTTTCTTGGTAATTTTCTAAAAGTGTTGGTTTCGCATCTCGTTTGACGAACAATGCAATACTGGTCGGAAATGCAGATGTGTAGTAGTCAATTGTGATGGAGTCATGAGTTTTAGTGTCTACAATGAACTTGTTCAAGATACAGTTAAACCTTTGGCTAAAATCTTTCACTTTTTCTTTATGTTCCATCTTGAGACTACCCAACTATTTTAACAACATGGCAGGGGTTTTTCCCTCAGCAAACTTCTCAAGGAAAATTCTCTTGAACATCCCCCAGTTTTGAATGGAGGTGATAGGAAGGATATGGTACCATACAGCTGCTCTGCCATCTAAAGTACATGGAAACAATATACATGCAACATCATCATAACGTACCTCGAGTGTCTGCAGATGTAGGTAGAACATGTCTAGTTGGTATTCTGCCTTCGTTGTTTGTCAACGTCATACTTTGTTAACAACTTCTCTACATGTCTTGGCATCTTGTGCAAGGCACCTAGGAGTTCCAATGGGCTCTATGTCATCCATTCCATATTTTAATCAACCATATTTTCCTCTTCTTCGTCCTCCTCATCTTCTTCTGAATCTCACGGTTTAACCTCTGAATTTGTTGGTTCGTCTCCGCCTCCACCTCCTTCGCGGCCTTCCCCTCCGCTGCCTCCGCTATAACCTAAGCCCAAGAGTAAGTTTTTAACTTCTTCTCCTTCTAGGAAAATAGGAGTTTCCTCTTCGTTCTCAACAGCTTCTACCAGCTCTTCAAGAGTGGTGAGGATTACTTCTTAAACGGATGAGACTACCACTCTTGCGGGTGTAGTATTTTGCTTCCTTTGTGAAGAGGGAAGAGTGTGTACTCCTCGAATCAATCCAACAACCTTAGAAAACTGATGGCTGATAGGACAGACATCACATGCATGATGATTTGAAATCTCTTGTTCGGGTTTGGGAGGCAAGGAGTAACCAATTTCAGAGTTGTGCATGGGAGAGAGGGAGTTTGTGTTACTAAATTGACTAGAAGATAGATGCATGGGGTTGAGAGGACATTCATCCATAAACTACTGGCAACCCTCCTTATAGTGCCAGAAATGTTGACGGTGCTAGACCCGCCAACATTCAGGGGATCTCCCCAGTATGAAGTCCCAACTAGACCTCACACCATTTGGTGTAGGAGTCCCATCCGGTACGATGGAATGGTTTCCATTATCTTCGTTATTTACCTTATCTCTTGTTGTTCATCACATGAGAGTGTTATTCTTGTAACTTCAAGAAAGAGAGGTGAGTATGCCTAGTGAGTGTGTAATGTAACTTTGTGTCTGAGTTCTCTTACTATAAGGGAGAGGGTAAAAGTGACCCTCTAGATGAGAGGTAGTAGTACCACCCAAGGAGAGACACACGCAAAAGCAACAAGGGTCTATCTAGCATCCAGCAGAATAGTCCACAGTGGATGCGGCAGCCATTAAAACCAAACTGCAAGGGAAAACATGTACACCATCCAGTGGAGTAGTCCACATAGGGGTGACAATCGTTATAACCAAGAAAAAAAAAAGAATGGTTTATCTAATGTCTAATGGAGTAGTCCACACGGACAAGACAGGAGTGATAAACAATAAACACATATTCAAAAATGTAAGTACTAAAATAATTGAAGTAATTCAACTATCTTAGTACAGGTTAAGAAAACATGCATTACAAATGTTTAATGAATAGTCTTACAAACATATACAAAACATGCATGAAAATGTGCTGGCTTGAGACATGCTTTTGAATTAAGCAAAATTTCTAGGACACATTTGTACATCATACATCACTTGTCCCAGTAGTGGGACATTGGAGCCACTCCTCGCTCCTCAAAGAACAGATTACAAACTCTCAAGGCTATGTGGGGGGAGCCAAGGTGAAAATTCCTTTGCTCATAGAATGAAGGGGTATATATAGCCAAGGGGGAAACTGCGCAGAGCACAACTTAGGCCGGGATGAGAGGCTCCAGAGCATTGTCAGGAAAAACTACACATATGTCACTGGGAGGCATATTTTCACAATCTGGTATAGTAATGACAACTGCAAGGTAGAACCCAGCTGGGTAGAACTATGCAGTTCCTGGGAGGAAGATAAGGCAGGGTTTCAGGAGGAACTATTGGGCAATTCTGGCAATTTTTATAATGAGGACTGGGCAGGTCATCCGGGAGTCCAACCGGGAATTTGCGCAGTTTCTCCGAGGAAGACAGAGTGGATAGTGGGAGGTACTGGTAAACATTTCTACACAGTTTTCCAGAGAAAGGTTGGATCAGACTACGGGGAGCTGCTTGTCACAACTGTGCAGTTTTTAGGGACAGTGTCAGACAAGAAGCAGGGGTCTTTCTGAAACAACTGTGCAGTTTCTGAGAAGAGTGAAAAGCGATGAAACAGAGAGAGTGTCAGTAAAAACTGCACAATTTTCAGGGGCAGAGCAAAGCAAGCCAGTAGGGGGGCCTGCCAGTCAGATCTGCGCAATTTCTTGGAACAATGCAGTGCCAAGTAGCATAAGCCTGACTCAGATGACTGTGCTATTTCAATAGGTAGTGCAGGACAGGCAGTTAGGCATGTCTGCGCAGTTTTGGAGAGTAGTGTAACCTAGGTCACAATGCAATTCAGGTTTCCAGTAGACCAAAGGGAGGCTTGATGAGTGATCTTGCAGGAAACACAGATTAGATCAAACTTAGGGACAACTTCTACGCAGTTCTAGGAGACAGTCAGCTTTCTCACTTCCAGGATTGCGCAGTACAAGTTGCCCCAAAGGACAACCTCAAGATCTGCGTAGTTTTGGGAAGCAGAGCAGGGTCACTGAGAGCTGAGACTATGCAATGCAGCTCAGTTGAGGTCTGGTTGAAGGAGGGTTGTTTGGTCGAAAGATTTTCAGGAAAAATGGCTGTGTGAGAGCAAGTGAACTTGCGCATACATGACATTCTGATCACACACTTAGCATGAATCGACGACAAGACACCTTAAACCAACAAGACAAACATGTGCTCAGTGAGGCTGTCTTAAAGGTTAAGAGTGACAAGTGCTACACTTGAGATGGATCTTCAAACAACCATGATGACACTTGTGCAAAAGTGCTTTCAGTTACTTGGTGTGTGAGTACGACTGATGTTCACAGAGTGAAAAAACTCATGCACAAAAAGACAAACCTTCAAAATTGTTAGAAGAAGATCGCAAGCATGACATAACAATCAACATGCCAAAAGTTGACTAGTGGTCGAACAAGAAAAAGGGTGTAAAGACTCAACAAGATCCCATGGAATGAGCCCGAGTGTTTGCAACCACCAGGGGAAAAACCAAGGAAGGCTCCGAAATTTGGATGCAGGCCAAAATTTTGAAGTGTGGTGTAGCCGCTACAACACCTCCTTCCTCAATTTAGCTTGGTCTCTTGGGATGCAAATCCTCATTTATAAAGATTATTGTCCCTTTTAGGCTTGGTGATATACTAAGTATGACAAATTTATGGTCACTACTACGTACCCTAACACGGATCAATCTATCTCTATGCTCAAGTATCTTTCTCAACCTTCTTGCTCCTATGAGATAAGTTGTTTCAATTTATGACTTATTTTTTAGCTCTTCTTAAATTACTATTTCTAAGGTATCATCATATTTATGCTTTTTTATACCAAAAATTATAAGATTCAAGGCTCTTTTATTGTGCTCATGATCTAGCTCAATTAGCCTTTTCAATTCCTCTTTGATGGGTTTGATGTCTAATCTATCATCTGTACTTCCTAGGGCCATATTGCTATTTAGTTTTTCTTTAACTCTTTAGTATTTCTCAAGATGCAGTTTTCTTCAATCATTGGTTGCTTCTAATTTTCCATTTCTTGTATTTCGTCTTCCATTATTTTTAGCCAAGATCCAAACCCCAATATTTTATTTTCAAACATTTTGAATTTGCTTACAATCATTGTAACTAATTCTATTCTATGTTCTATTTCTCTTTATTTTCTCATTTTTTCTCTTGAATCAAAATAATCATAAATACTTTCTAGGGTGACTTTGCTCAACTTCCCCTTACTAGGTTGAGATTTTGACATATGCAGTAAAGTAATCATATTTTTTAAAAAAGTTAAAATATAAAGGAAGAATAAAGAAAATAAATAAAAGAACTTATGCACCTAGATTATGAGTAATTTCGTGAGCCCACCACTAGGTAAAAAAAATCCACCACAAACTATTATGAGCATCCACTATGAAATAAAATAAATTCACCATAAAATATTAAAAGCATCGAAATGATATACTTCAATCCACCATAGATTAAAAAAAACCACCATAAAATATTACAAACATCCATCACAAAGTAAAAGAAACCCATCATAAAATACTAAGAACATCGACTACAAATTAAAATAAACTCATTATTAAATAATAAATAAACAAATCCACTGCAAAATGAAATTAGTAAAAATTACCTATCTTTCTGCACTTTAAAATGAATTTTCATCTTTAAAAATTTCCAAATAAAAATTTACTTATTTAATTTAATTAACTAAAATGAAAATTATTATTATCTTTACTAAAATTTTATTTTTTAAAACGACATATTCATTTTATAAGTTATTTTGCTAGCATAAATAATTCAACTTGACTTATTAAATTATAGTTAAGTATAAATTTGAAAGTAATGGGTTGATATAAATTTGAAAAGTATGGAGCTAAATTCAATCACTACTTTATTAAATATTATATTGATTATAAAATATCTTAATTTTATTTCTGTAAATTTTTATTTAAAAAGTTTCACTTAAAATACTACAACGACGACGAAACATTTTAAACCTATATCCTCTATCTAACTATTTGCTTCTGGTTTGCAAACCAAATCATTTGATATGCTAATCAGTATTAAGAATTATATAGTTTACGTATTTTCTTATTTATTGAATTACGTAGCCACTCACATTAGGTTTGTATGAAGACCAAAAGATAATTTTATATTTAAGCTTAAAAATCTTGGATTCATATGTCAAAGTTATTATACGAATTGATATAAAGTAAAGTACCTTTGGATTTGATTTAAAGGTAGAATGGATTGTCATGATTATGATTAGGATTTTATGTATACACAGATTTTTTTTTTTAATTAAAAAATAATTTTATATAAGGAATATATATGTTTTGTTATGGAAGATTTTTAAATAAAAAGTTTAATATTACTATAAATATATATTTATAATTTGATATGTTATAGGTGAGAATTAAATTAGGGTAATCACGATATATTTGAACTGTGGCTTTTGTAAGGTTCACAATATTTTTGTGGCTCAAATATAGACATTTTTCTGGTGCTTTTAAATAAAAATTTATACTTATGGTGGTTTATATATCTCTTGAGTTCGCAATATAAACATTTGCAATAGTTTTGGGTTCGCAATATCTTCGTAGCTCATATATAGACATATTTACAGTTGTTTTAACTGAACATCTATATTTGCGGTGGTCATAAACAAAGATTTATATCTGCGATGGTTTGTATATCCCTTGGGTTCGATATAATACATCTCTGCAGTCAATATAATACACCTCTGCAGACGATATAGATTTGAAGTATGTAAAATTCATATGACCCAATATAAGTTTGTGGGAGATTTGCAACGTTCCATGATCCATCTTTGCAGTCGATATAATACATCTCTACTTTCGATATAAATTTGAATATACATATATACAAATCTACAACATTGTTGATAACCATTTCTCAGCGGTAGATACAATACATCTTTGCGACCTTGGTGGACTTTTAATATAGTACTACAACACGTAATACAATTTTGCGACTCACCTCTGCAAACTTGACGACTCATAATATAACTCTACAACATACAATCTCCTACTAGGTGCATATATTCCCTCTTACCTTTCTCTTAGTAAGTTTTTGTTAAAATTATAAGTACCTCTCCCCATATTTCTAAAATTTCCCTAGAGAATCTTCACGACTACATTGAATCCTTAAAAAAATGAAGAGAAGAGGGTCTTTACAAGGGCATTGACTCTTTAGAAAAATGAAGAGAAGAAAAAGAAAGACAATTTAGACTAGAATTATCTACACTGCTTGACAACAACTACAAATAATTAGAAAATAAAATGATAATGCTCGAGACTGAACTCTAAGAAATGAAAGATATGATGCAAGAAATAGAACACTGAAAGTAATCATTGGCTGAAGAAAATGACACCCTAAGAGACGAGATTAAAAATCTAAATGAACAACTAAATAATAACTCAACCCAGAATAACACATAGAATAAATTAGATATCAAACCCATAAAATTAACAAACTAATTGAACTATACCATGAGCACCACAAAAGAGCCTTGAACCTTATAATTGCTAGTATGGAAGAGCAAAACAATTAGGACACATTAGGAATAGTAAAAGAACAATTGAAAGAAAAATTACAGATTCAAACAACTTATCTCATAGAAGCAACAATGGTGGGAAAGATACTTGAACATAAACATGGACTAATCTGTGTTAAGGTAAGTTGTAACAATCATAAATTACATATACTTAGGAAATCCGCAAGCCTAAAAGGATCATGAATCTTTATAAATGAAGACCTTATTCCATAAGGCCAAGATGAACTAAGGAAAGAGGTCTAAAAGGTCAAGGAGGCAAGAAAGGAAGGAAAATGGGCAATCATTAGGAATAAGAAAGCTATTATTAGAGATAGAGTCCAAAATAAGTGTGATAAATAGGAATTGGGATCACTCTGGATCCTCTTATGGAACTATTGTGGTTTTCCATGATGTAAAGGTCCTATATTAATTTGGATCCCAATTGATACTGATCTTATTTTCTTAGTTGAAATATGGGAGCATGATGAATCTAGGGTCTCCCACATCAACAAATTCATTATTTGGTAAGCTTGGAATTGGAAATCCTATAGTAGAGGTATTGGTGGTACAACTTGTTATACAAAGAGTAATATTTCTTCTCACATTTGACTTCATAATTTTGACCCCCTCAACCAATACAGTTGGATCAAACTTTCTAAGCCTAACACCAACAATATTTTTCTCGTAATTTGTTATTTTGCCCCTATCAACTCTACCTTCTATAAGAAAAATAACTTGGATAA
Source organism: Pinus tabuliformis (assembly GCA_031772625.1). Taxonomy (NCBI): domain Eukaryota; kingdom Viridiplantae; phylum Streptophyta; class Pinopsida; order Pinales; family Pinaceae; genus Pinus; species Pinus tabuliformis. Next base: position 495,738,067 of record CM062808.1, on the reverse strand, counting down.
TTTTAGACAAAATTAATACTGAGAGGAGGGGGGGGACAATATTACAGAAATATAAAATTTATTTCTATGAATAAAACTTATTAAGAAATTAGCTTCAGAAAGATATCTCAATATCATGCACATGGAAAACACAAACAATCATCACATGTAGACACTTGGATTTTAGGTGGAAAAACCCCCCACTAGGGAAAAAAACCATCCAATTGTTTGATGTTTCTTCTTATTATCTATTGCTTCAAAATATTATCATTTACATTACATAAACTAACACCCACTAGTAATGGAGCACCCACCCCTTGACTGAAATGAGAAATGTTGGCCACAACCAACTTGGAGCACCCATGTCTACAATAGAAAATTAACATGCACTTAGCTTGAAGCCCCCACTCCAAGTACAAACAATTATGCTACAGGAAAAATGATTCAGAACTGAAAATATTGTTGCATAGAAAAAACATGCAACAAATAAGCACACTTATGTAGCCACAATTTTATACTCCAATTGAGAGATAAAATCTCTCCACACACACTCTCCAAACTGATCTTAAATCTCTACACACAACTTTGAAACACTACTGAAGAATAATATCTGAAGCACACTGTAATTTTGAAGCTCTCAACTCACTAGTTGTGCACTAGTAACATATGCACACTCACTCACTCACATTGCTAGAGAACCAACCAAATGAACTTCTTGCCTTCACATATTTGTAGAATCTGGAGATGGTTAAGTCAATTAATTTTTCAGATGATGGAGCTCACACAAAACCTTTTCACATGCTTTAGATATGATTGATATTGACATCTTGACCAAATAAACCACTCATTCCACTAGCCCTTTGATAATTTCAAATTTAACCGCCTTCTAGAGGCCCCACGACTTATTTCAACATTTTTCTGGAAAATTCTGTCAATAGACTCTACCAAAATAAAATTAATTCTAGAGGAGCGCAAGAAATCTAGAGAAAAACTCGTAAATCCTCTCTGTCACATGCATATGCCTAGACAAAATTGACTAGAATATATGGTCGCTCGCATGGGCCTATCCTCCAAGCGACTGGACTATTTCAGTCACTTTTATTAGGCTCTATCCATGAGACTAGGGCAGAGCATAGGTTGAAACAAGAGATCCAGCCCTCAAACTTGCAACATAGCTTCAGGGGAGTGAAATGACCTGTAAACCATCCTTCCAAACTCATCTTGACATCAGGAACCCAGCTTCATAACTTCAACAAGACATCATATACATCATCAACAAGACCTCTTGGAAAAATGTAGCTCAGCTTCATATGAGGCCTTGTTACCGCATGACAGCTCTCCTATAAACCTTACAAGACTTATGATAACATTTACATTAGCATGATAACCTTCAACAAGTATACAAAAAACTCAAGACTTGACATATAGACTCATGATTACATGAATTCAACAGGTGACATCAATGGCAACACAAACATGCCAACAAACTCCCCTTTTCCAATGATGTCAACCTATAGCTTATGAAAAGAAATATTATGTTTATATACAACAATCTAAAGCTGAGTACATACACAACTCTCTCTCTCTCCCCCCCTTTGATATCAATGGCAAGGGATTCTACATGGAAAGAAAAATTACATAACAATAATGTGATACATGTCCAAAAATAAAGTACTCCCCCTGAAGAGGTGAAACGAACACTCCCCCCTGGATATACATGAGACCACACCATATTGAAGAAGCAATATACATGAAGAATCAACCCATCTTGAAATGAAGCAAGAAGAAGCAAGAAAAATAGTTCATAATGCTTTGAAAAGCATGCAAACAACCAATCACCGCCCATTCTCCAAATTTTGTTATTGGAAGTGCTCTTGGTGGAAGCGATATGAAAACAACAAACTCCATGAAAAACTCCTCAATGCATTTGAAAAGACACAACACCCATCTGCTCTCTAAGATATTCAAATTGCTCTCTTGGAAGTGGCTTGGCGAATATATATGCAATTTGTTCATTGGAAGCAATATATTCAAACTTCACAACTTTGTTGACCACTTGTTCTCTTAGAAAAGGATATTTGATCGGTATGTGCTTGGTATTGGAATGAAGAACTAGATTCTTGGAGATGCTTATTACACTTGTGTTTTCTACTATGATGGGAAGAGGCTCTTTGTACTCAACATGAATGCCTTGAAGAGTTTGCTTCATCTGTAATATATGTGTACAACAAGTGGTTGTTGCTATATATTCAACTTTACTTGTGAACAAAGAGATGGAGCTTTGTTTCTTACTTGCCTGAGAAACCAAATGATACCCTAAAAAATGAGCTGCTCCTGAAATTCTTTTCATGTCATCAATACTAATAGCCCAATCGACATCAGTAAAAGTAATGAAATTGAAACTTTACCTTTGGGATACCATAAATTTTAGTCAAGAGTGCCTTGAAGGTATTTTAATATCCTCTTTAAAACATTAAGATGAGTCTCCTTTGGATTAGATTGAAATCTTGAGACCAATCCTACAACTTGCATGATATCAGGTCTAGAAGAAGTTAGATACAATAAGTTGCCAATCATGGAATGATACATGGACTGATTTACTTCTGGTGATTCATCATCTTCACTCAACTTACAACCAGTAACCATTTGAGTGCACACATGTTTGCAATCTTCCATGCCAAATTGTTTTAATTTCTCTCTAAGATATTTTCATTGAGAAATAAAAATGCCTTTTTCATATTGAATAGCTTGCAAACCAAGAAATAAAGTAAGCTCACCCAACATTGACATCTCAAATTATTTTTTCATTTATTGTGCAAAATTTTGGCCCATCTTCTCCAAATCACTCCCAAAAATAATATCATTTACATGCACAACAATTATTAGAAAATTATCACCTTCAAATTTCATATATAAATTGTTGTTTGTGGATCCCTTTTTGAAGCCTTATTGTTGTATATTTGTCTAGCGTTGCATACCATGTTCATGGAGTGTGTTTCAAGCCATAAAGAGACTTTTTCAACCTGCACATTAGATTCTCATCATCACCCAATATGAAACCTTCATGCTTCTCTATATAAACTTCCTCTTTTAGATCACCATTCAAGAAAGTTGATTTTACATCCATTTGATAAACATTAATTTTCTTGTAGCATGCTAAGGCCAAAAAAATGCTTATAGCATCTAATCTTGCCATAGGTGAAAAAGTTTCATCAAAATCAATGCCTTCTACCTGAGTATACCCTTTGCACACAAGCCTTGATTTGTTCCTTTCCACTTTTCCTTCGGCATCTAGCTTGTTTTTGAACACCCACTTGGTTCCAATGATGTTTTCATCCTTTGGACTTGGCACAAGATCCCTTGTATTTTTATTCTCAATATGATCTAATTCTTCATTCATTGCTTTGACCCAATGTTGATCTTATTTGGCCTCATTGAAGCTTTTAGCCTCTATTTGAGACAAAAGTGCAAAATGTGCTTGATTAAAGCTATCCAATAACTTCCTCCTTGTTTGCACTCCAAGCTCTTTGTTTCCAAGAATTTGAATTTCCGGGTTCTTCTTTTGGATGTGACTTGGTGGATCCTTCTTTGTAGTGGAGGTCTTTCTCTCTTCTTCCTCTTCTTCAGAACATTCTTGGTCCTCATATTCTATGAAATCATGATCAACTGCAACATCTTTGGAATAATTATATTTAGGCAAATCTTCATCAAAAACATTATCAATACCTTTGATTACCTTATTATTTCTCTTTTTGTAGCATATGTATCCCTTGCTATTGAATTAATAGCTAAGGAATATACCTTCATCAGCTCTTGGTTCAAACTTTCCAAGTTTGTCTTTCGCCCTCTTGATGTAGCATTTTCTCCCAAATATTTTGAAATGGTCAACTTTTGTTGGTCTTCCTTTCCACAACTCATACGTAGTTTTGTCATTGTTAGGCCTACAAAGAACTCTATTGGCCAAATATATTGTTGTTTGAGTTTCTTCTCCCCAGAAAGTATATGATACACCAACTTCATCCAACATAGCTCATGCCATATCTTAGATCACCCTATTTTTCCTCTCCACTACACCATTTTGTTGTGGTGTTCTAACTATGAAGTATTGCCTCTTCCTCCCATGCTCTTCACAAAAATCATTAAATTCTTTGGACATGAACTCACCTACTCTATCATATCTAAGACACTTTATCTTCAAATCAATCTCATTTTCAACAAGTGCCTTAAAATACTTAAAATTGTTGAATTCTTATAATATTTCTTTCATGAGCATGATCCATGTGGCTCTACTGAAGTCATCAACAAATAATATGAAATATATCTCACCTCTTGGACTTTTCTTCCTTCCAAGGCCACATACATTTGCATGCAATAGCTCCAATGGTCTTCTCGTGGTGAACTCCTTGGATTTGAAATGAACTCTTGTTTGTTTCCCAAATTGGCATGACTTTCATGTTGTGTTATCCGATTTATCCAACCTTGGCAATCCTCTAACTACTCCATTCTTGCTAATTTTGACAAAATTATCAAAATTAACATGACCCAATCTTTTATGCCATAGCTAATATTCTTCAATTTTTCTCATGCAACAACTATATCTAGTGTCATAAAAAATATACATGTTGTTGTCACTTCTAATGGCCTTTGCCACTATCTTTCCTGATTTAGCATTTCTGATCTCACACTCTTTAGATCTGAAAATCACCTCATTCCCATTATCGCACATCCGACTCACACTGAGGGGATTTTTCTTCAAACCATCAACATAAAGCACATTTTGAGGTTTGGTCTTCTTATCCAATCTAATTGTTCCTTTGCCTCTAATGAGAACTGTTGCATCATTTCCAAAACTGACATTTCCCTTTTCGTATTCTTTTAGTTGTATAAATTTGCTTGTATCACTAATCATGTGCTTGGAGCAACCATTATCAATCAATCATTACTCATGCTGATCATGAGCTATCAAAGCAAGCTCACAAATTTCTTCCTTCTTCTTCCATCTTATCTCAATTTTCTGCTGATTAGATTTCTCTTGAATGCGTTGCATGAAGGAATTTGGAAGGATAGATCTGCATTCACTATCTTTGTGACCAAAGTTATTGCATCTGAAATACCTAATCTCCTTCATTAGTGGAGTAAAATAATTAATTTATTTGCATGTAAAATATTTGGACCTTGAGAAAATCTTGATCTATCAAAATTTCTTCTAGGAAACATCATTAACCTACAATTTATGGTTGTGTCCAAAATTATTACATGCAAAACAATAACCATAAAATAGTGTAGGATACTTGAATTTTTATTGCCATGATGGAGAAGTGAAATTTGAGGATCTTGCATGCTTCACTTGTTGATTTTCTTATTTCATTTTAGCTTAATTCTTTTTCTTACTCTTGCTAGTTGCAACAATATTTGTTTGATTTTCTTTTCCTTTCAAATCCTCGGCATAATTGTTACTTGGGTGATCCTCAACATTTTGAAGAGGAGGCTTAAACCCCAAACCAGTTTTTTCGTCCAATGACATTTTCATGTTCAGGATATTTTTCAAGGTTTCAAATCCCTTGAAAAATCACTGATTTAGGCATGCTTTAGTTTCTGCTTTTGATAGATTGGCCCTTAATGCAATGACTTCTTCCTCAAGTTTGTGACAATTCTCTTTAGATTCTTCTAACTGATTGGTGATCACATTCTCCTTCATTTTCTCTTCTTCCAATTCTCTCTTTAAATAAACGGTGTCTTATTCATGAGCGCATGCAATGGGAGCTCCTCCAATATTCTGCTTGAAATATTCATTTTCTTTCTCCAACTTGGCCATATTATTTTGTTGAACCACAATTTGTTGCAACAAATTTTATTTGAATTTCTCAAGCTCATTTAAGTGGATCTTGTTAGCGCTGCTATACAAAAGGATAAAAATGGATCCAAAAACACTCCCAAAGTCTGCAAATCTTCTTAAAATCATGTCAAGGGATCCATGCATGCTGATTGAAATCTCCAATTTTGGTCAAAGGTCATCCACCGATCGAAATAGTTGCAAGAGGAGAGGCCTTTGAGGGTCGACAATGCACTATCGAGAGGCAGAAACACTACAAAACCATGAAAAAACCCCCAGGCGTAGGCTTAAATGATGGTGGCACAACAGTTGTTAGATCTAGCTGGTCAACGGTCCAGATCTAATCGGCGGATCGCAATCGCACATTTACCCTGCTACCTCTTATCGCCCCTTGTCTTCTGCCGCTGCGATATTGCGATGCGATCTGATCGCTATCACAAATCACACCCATGTGTGTTAAGGCTCCGCCCTTTGTTTTCCACCGATGCGATGTTCATCAGTGATCGCAAGTCGCAGGGTCAGGGCTTGATGTTAATGTAGACCACTCCATTTCCACAGATGTGATATCATGTGCCGGACCCGATATGACTCACCATTCCTTTGTATAAAGTCTCATGTCCGCTTTTCCACCTCCGATAGTGTATTTGCCTATACTCAGTCTTCCTGCCTTCGTGCTCCCGCCGAGTCATATCCTCCGTCCATCTGCACGATCCAATGGCTAATGTCTTTTCCCCGTCTTGCTCATGCCCCCGCCATACTGTCCACATCCATAGCCGGTCCCATGCATCCCAAGGAAGAAGGTGGCCAGTATTCACCACTCTGCGCAGTTAATCCTCAACCACCGCATTCAACAAGCAGGATGGCCGAGAAGGAAAAGGACATGCCTCGAGCCGGCCACAACATTTATCAGTTATGGAGCTTGTTTCATATTACACTCTACCGGCTCAAGAAGGACAACAGAACATCCGAGAAGGTCAAATTCATTTGCAGACACAGTCAGATTGCAACAGAGACCCATGTTAGATAGTTAAAGCGGTTGGTGATCCATTATGACCCCTCCACGCATAGCCTAGCAGAGATTTTTGTAAACTGATTCTATATATACTCAGAAAAACGATGTAATCAGTTTGATGAGTGTGAGGTGAGTGTTAGTGTGTTGTAAGCTTCAACTTCTGGAGACTGTAACTACTTTGAGACCTGCAACTTCTGGTCTACAAGCTTCTTTTGCTGTCACTTGCTCACTTTTCACTTCTGCCATGTTCTAGGTTGTGCCTGTTTTGCATTATTTCATGTGCTGTGAATGTTTAGCATCAGAGGGGTTGTCATCCCACCTCTGTGTTAGAATTTAGATGTTCATTGAAATTGCTTACAGGTTTCTATTATTTAATGCATAGAGAGCTGTCATCCTATCTGTGTATTAGATAATAGTTTTACAGACCTTTTAGCTGGTTGCAGCTGGCCATCACAGGGTCCTGTGTATCTGTTGGTGTAGTCAGTCTTCTCCATCATCACATTTTTTCTAATCTGTGAGTAATTGGTGGTTAAAAGCCTTGTAGTTTGGGGGTGTTCACCCATGTCTAGGGTAAATCATAGTAGGAGTGGTTATGTGGCTTGAATATGAAGCATTTCTTTCATTCATCCATCATTTTATCCAATATTTTGTTGAGTTTGTAATGTTCCCGAGCATCACTGATATACAACCTAGGTGAGTTTGTTGGGGTGATAACATTAATTGGCGCCATTTCCGGGGAGAGGAGAATCGAAGCTTAGCTTCCCTGGGAAAACGACATAGCTTCAAAATTTGATGATAGACAAGGTTTGGGCACAGTAGTTTGGTTGTAATCATCTGTCTGGCGACTCCACTGGAGGAAGACCATCCTTTGGCAACTCCACATTGAAGTTTTGGCTCAGTTTATGAGACACACTCAAAGAAATCCTTAGAAATCTCCAGCTGAACCATTGCCTGAACCTGAGAGGACTGTTAAATCGAAGAAATATTCACAGAAAGGGGCATCAGGATCAGGTAAGCCTAAGAAATCTAATTCATCTCTGAAAGATAAATTTGTTGCTGAAGATTTACAGTTTGAAGATTTGGAAGTCAACACCATTAATAAAGAGAAACCTTCAGAGATTAGTTCAGCCCCTTGTTTAGTTAGTTCCCCATTGAATCTCAGTCCAAAGGAAGTTTCCCATATAGTCCATAACATCCCATTGTCTCTGTCATCCATTTCATTGTTTCATACTAGTCAATCTGCTAGTGTTTTCCCACATATCCCAGTCATGGCAGGACAACAAGCACCCACGAGGATAGAAAGAATTGTTGCTGCTAGATATGGACCTTTGGTCTTGCCTGTTTCGTTGAATCCCATGCCTGTGGGAGAATATCAGAAGTATATGCCCAAATTCACTGGTACAGAGGGAGTAACAGCAGAAGAACACCTTGAAGCTTTTTACAGTTATGCTGATAATTTGGATATAAGTGACAATGATGTGTGGATGAGAGTTTTTGTCCAGAGACTTGATGGAGAGGCTAGGAAGTGGTTTAGAGAATTACCCCAGAGATCTATAACAGATATAGAAGCATTAGATGATGCATTTTTGAAGCAATTGGGAGATAAGAAGGATTTGCTATATTACCATACTGAGTTTGGTAACTTGAAGAGGGAAAATGGGGAATCTTTGCCTGATTTTAATAAAAGATTCAATTGAATGTATAATAAGGTACCAGCTGAGGTAAAGCCTACCCCCACCTCTGCCAAAATCACTTATGCCAATGCTTTTGACTCCGATTTCTGCCTGTTATTGAGAGAAAGGAAATGTTCTACTCTGGCAGACATGCAGGATGCAGCCCTAGAAGTAGAATCCAATATCATGGCTGCAGAGAAACTAAAGAGTCAAGCTAATAGAAGAAGACAGAGAAACTAGAAATCTACTTCTTCTACATCATCTTCAGAGCCTAAATTAGATAAAATGACTAAGATGATTGAGTCATTGGCTGCTGAAATTTCTAAGTTAAAGGTTGAGCAGAATTCAGAGAAAACAAGGAAGCATAACACATTTGCTCCAAGAAATCAGAACCCATTCAGAAGAGGAAATGAGCAGCTACAAATAATTCAGAGGGGTGAAGAAACAAAGGAAGATCAGAAAGTTAAAGCCCTTTTTCAGAATGTAGTCATGGAGGAGGAACAATTTGAAGAGGATGAGGATGAAATTCACTGCATGGAAGATAAAGGCAGTGCTGCATTTTTTACATTGGCTGAATATGAAGAGTCATTGTTGTAAGAACAAAACAGTCAGGAGTGGGACAGAGGAGCCGTTCTACAAACCGGTGACCAGCAGAGATATAACCTCGGGTCGAATGCACAGAGTGTCAAAGAAAATTTTGCACAAAGAGCTGTTGTTCGAATAGAACCACAAAATATCAAGCAGAGAAGACCAGCAGCTGATCCAATCATCCTCAAAGCTCCAGTTCAAGAGGTAAAATGTTCTGATAAGTCATCTTCTTCTTTCCGCTTTGAATCAGAAGTCCATAAGTTAAAAATATATGTGCCTCTGGTGGAGTTGGTGAAGAGTGAAATGTTTAAGAAGCTTATTCTTGAAGCCCTTGAGCTGGAAAACAAACAAACCTCCACTGACTCTGTTAATTTGCAAGATGACAAGCCTGCCATTGTGCTTAGCCCTATGATTGAGCCTGCTAATAATAATTCTCCATCTTTCTATGTCTCATTGACCATCCATGATAAAATCCTCCATAATTGCCTGCTAGACACAGGGGCTAGCCACAATCTAATGCCAAAAGCTATCATGGAAGAGTTATGCCTTTATATCACTAGATCCTATCATGATTTTTTTTCTTTTGATTCAAGGAAGGTGAAACGTCTTGGATTGATTAAAGATCTGGCCATTACCTTAACTCAACTGCCTATGAAGAGCATGATGATGGATATTGTGGTAGCAGATGTGCCTCCCAAGTCTGGCATGTTGTTGTCCAAAGGGTGGATCAAGAGATTAGGTGGGACATTACAGAATGATCTATCTTATGCAACTGTCCCAATTTTTGCAGGAGAAAGCAGGAGATTTTACAGAGAAGCACAGTTGGCATACATTATCAGTGATGAGAAGAATCCTACAAATCATCCTGTATATGTAGTGGACACTAATTTTGGAGCATGTATTCTCCAAATGGAAGAATCTCAGAAGGCTGAAATGCAGATTAGGAAACCAACAACTCAGGTCGAGAGAGAGAAAGGAAATCAGGTTTGGGAGATGTTCTTTGATGGAGCATGTTCCAAGGAGAATGCAGGAGCAGGGGTGGTGCTAATATCTCCACAACAAGAAAGCATTCAACTGTCTTTGAAGCTGGTTTTTCAAGTGACAAATAATATAGCAGAGTATGAAGCTTTGATGTTGGGTCTTAATGCAGCAAAAGACAAAGGAATCAAGAATTTAATGGTGTTTGGAGATGCTGATCTGATTATTCAGCAAGTCAATAAAACATTTCAATCAAAGCATTCAAGGCTGAAAGCATACATAGATGAGGTATGGAGAATCAGAGATGCCTTTGATTATTTCTGTATTTCGTACATTCCTAGAGCCCAAAATCAGCTTGTTGATTCCCTTGTTGTTTCTGCTAGTCTATTCATACCTCCCATGCCTCCCAGATTAGTGTATGAAGTGCAAATGAAATATAGACCATCCTTGCCTGATAATGTCCTGCATTGGAAAGTCTTTGAAGATGATGATGAGATAAATAGGTTCCTTCAAGTCATTGATGAATTTTCTGAGATGCAAATTGACCAAGAAAATGATGCTTTGTTAAAAAAACCCCAGTCCCAGCTTAAAAATAAAATTGGTAAAGACAGTATTGTTCAGCTTCCCAACAATCATATTCCTAAGGGTCTAATTCCTCTTGAGAAACTGTTTGACCAAAATGATGTGCCTTACAAGGCAGCCCAAAAAGAAGACAAATCTGTAGTCTATAAGCATGATATAGGAAGTCCAAACCAACCTTGATATGTAAATTTGTCCACTCATTTGTTAGTTGATCAAAGTGTTGAATACTGCAAATTAATGAAGCAGTTTGTTGATGTGTTTGCATGGGAATATAGTGATATGAAAATGTATGATAAAAACATAATCCAGCACAAAATCCCTCTAGAGAAAGACACCATCCCTTTCAGACAGAAGCTAAGACCAATAAATCCCATGCTTCTTCCATTGATTGAAAAAGAAATCAAAAAATTGTTGGCGCTAAGATCATAGTCCCTCTCAGGTATTCTAAGTGGGTAGCCAATCTAGTGGTGGTGAGGAAGAAGAGTGGAGAAATCAGACTATGCGTTGATTTCCGGAATCTGAACAAGTGCTCAAAGAAAGACAACTACCCTCTACCCAAGAAGGAGCATTTGTTGCAGAAGGTCTTAGGAGCAAAATTGATGTCATTTTTAGATGGATTTTTAGGCTTTAATCAGATTTCTGTGCACCTAGATGACCAAGAAAAGACTGCATTCACCACTCCGTGGGGTACTTTTATGTATGCCAAAATGCCTTTTGGATTGATGAACGTTGGAGCTACCTTTCAGAGAGCTATGGATATAGCATTTGTGGGAGAGAAGGACAAATTTGTGCTGATCTACCTTGATGATATAAGAGTTTATTCCAGTGGCCATCAAAATCATTTGCTGCATTTGAGGAGAGTGTTTTTAAAGTGCAGAAGGTTTGGAATTTCAGTCAATCCCAAAAAATCACAATTTGCTTTACATGAAGGCAAACTGTTAGGGAATATTGTTTCTGCTGTAGGTGTTCATATTGACCCAGAAAGAGTCAAAGAAATTTAGGCTTTGATCGTCCCCAGATCAAAGAAGGATATCCAATCCTTTTTGGGCAAAATAAATTATGTAAGGAGGTTTATTCCGAATTTTGCTGAGCTGGTAAAGCATGTCACCTCCATGTTGAAGAAAGGAGCAGAGGTAAGATGGACTGAAACAGCAAGAAAATCATTTGATTCCATCAAGAAGGCTATAATGGAAGATCCCGCATTAATAATTCCTGACTACAGTAAGGAGTTCCATGTGTTTTCATTTGCTTTTGAAGACACCATTGTAGCTGTTCTATTGCAGCAAGATGAAGAAGGTTCAGAGCATCCAGTAGCATTTTTCAGCAAGAATTTGAGGGATGCTAAACTAAGGTATGATATTATAGAGAAACATACATATGCTCTTATTAAATCCTTAAAGGCTTTCAGAGTTTATATCTTGCATTCAAAAATAATTGCATATGTTCCCTCTGCTACAATAAAAGATGTCCTAACTCAACTTGATGCTGATGGAAGAAGGGCAAAGTGGATTGCTAAAATGATAGAATTTAATATAGAGCTGAAGCCCACCAAGCTGGTCAAAGGTGAGGGTCTTGCCAAGTTATTGGTTGAAGAAAATTGTAGGTCTTTACATGTTGACTTCCTGTGCACAATTGCAAAAAATGGTCAGACAGAAAAAGAGGAAAATGTGGCTGAAACAGTGAAAGAACAGTCAGTGCCCGAGAATCTAGCTTCATGTAGCTGGTATGCTGAAATAATTAACTTCTTGCTGAAGCTAGAGATCCCTTCAGGATTTACTCAAAGTCAAGCTCAAAATTTAAAATGTTATAAGACTTATGATAACATTTACATTAGCATGATAACCTTCAACAAGTATACAAAAAACTCAAGACTTGACATATAGACTCATGAGTACATGAATTCAACAGGTGACATCAATGGAAACACAAACATGCCAACAAACTCCCCTTTTTCAATGATGTCAACCTATAGCTTATGAAAAGAAATATTATGTTTACATACAACAATCTGAAGCTGAGTACATACACAACTCTCTCTCTCTCTACCCCTTTGACATCAATGGCAAGGGATTTTACATGGAAAGAAAAATTACATAACAACAATGTGATACATGTCCAAAAATGAAGTACTCCCCTTGAAGAGGTGAAACAAACACTCCCCCTCGATATATATGAGACCACGCCATATTGAAGAAGCAATATACATGAAGAATCAACCCATCTTGAAATGAAGCAAGAAGAAGCAAGAAAAATAGTTCATAATGCTTTGAAAAGCATGCAAACAACCAATCACCACCCATTCTCCAAATTTTGTTATTGGAAGTGCTCTTGGTGGAAGCGATATGACAACAAAAAACTATATGAAAAACTCCTCAAGGCCTTCAAAAAGAAACAACACCCATCTGCTCTCTATGATATTAAAATTGCTCTCTTGGAAGTGACTTGGTGAATATATATGCAATTTGTTCATTGGAAGCAATATATTCCAACTTCACAACTTTGTTGACCACTTTTTCTCTTAGAAAAGGATATTTTATCGATATGTGCTTGGTATTGGAATGAAGAACTAGATTCTTGGAGATGCTTATTACACTTGTGTTTTCTACCATGATGGGAAGAGGCTCTTTGTACTCAACATGAATGCCTTGAAGAGTTTGCTTCATTTGTAATATATGTGTACAACAAGTGGTTGTTTCTGTATGTTCAACTTTAGTTGTGGACAAAGAGATAGAGCTTTGTTTCTTACTTGCCCAAGAAACCAAATGATACCCTAAAAAATGCGCTGCTCCTGAAGTGCTTTTCATGTCATCAATACTAACAGCCCAATCGACATCAGTAAAAGTAATGAAATTGAAATTTTACCTTCGGAATACCATAAATTTTAGTCAAGAGTGCCTTGAAGGTATTTTAATATCCTCTTTAAAACATTAAGATGAGTCTCCTTTGGATTAGATTGAAATCTTGAGACCAATCCTACAACTTGCATGATATCAGGTCTAGAAGCAGTTAGATACAATAAGTTGCCAATGGAATGATACATGGACTGATTTACTTCTCGTGATTCATCATCTTCACTCAAATTACAACCAGTAACCATTAGAGTGCACACATGTTTGCAATCTTCCATGCCAAATTGTTTTAATTTCTCTCTAAGATATTTTGATTGAGAAATAAAAATGCCTTTTTCATATTGAATAACTTGCAAACCAAGAAATAAAGTAAGCTCACCCAACATTGACATCTCAAATTATTTTTTCATTTCTTGTGCAAAATTTTGGCCCATCTTCTCCAAATCACTCCCAAAAATAATATCATCTACATACACAACAATTATTAGAAAATTATCACCTTCAAATTTCATATATAAATTGTTGTTTTTGGATCCCTTTTTGAAGCCTTATTGTTGTATATGTTTGTCTAGCTTTGCATACCATGTTCATGGAGTGTGTTTCAAGCCATAAAGAGACTTTTGCAACCTGCACATTAGATTCTCATCATCACCCAATAAGAAACCTTCATGCTTCTCTATATAAACTTCCTCTTCTAGATCACCATTCAAGAAAGTTGATTTTACATCCATTCGATAAACATTAATTTTCTTGTAGCATGCTAAGGCCAAAAAAATGCTTATAGCATCTAATCTTGCTATAGGTGCAAAAGTTTCATCAAAATCAATGCCTTCTACCTGAGTATACCTTTTTCACACAAGCCTTGATTTGTTCCTTACAACTTTTCCTTCAGCATCTAGCTTGTTTTTGAACACCCACTTGGTTCCAATGATGTTTTCATCCTTTGGACTTGGCACAAGATCCCTTGTATTTTTATTCTCAATATGATCTAATTCTTCATTCATTGCTTTGACCCAATGTTGATCTTATTTGGCCTCATTGAATCTTTTAGCCTCTATTTGAGACAAAAGTGCAAAATGTGCTTGATTAAAGCTATCCAATAACTTCCTCCTTATTTGCACTCCAAGCTCTTTGTTTCCAAGAATTTGAATTTCCGGGGTTCTTATTTTGGATGTGACTTGGTGGAGCCTTCTTTGTGGTGGAGGCCTTTCTCTCTTCTTCCTCTTCTTCAGAACTTTCTTGGTCCTCATATTCTATGAAATCATGATCAACTGCAACATTTTTGGAATAATTATATTTAGGCAAATCTTCATCAAAAACATTATCAATACCTTTGATTACCTTATTATTTCTCTTTTTGTAGCATATGTATCCCTTGCTCTTGAATGAATAGCCAAGGAATATACCTTCATCAGCTCTTGGTTCAAACTTGCCAAGTTTGTCTTTCGTCCTCTTGATGTAGCATTTGCTCCCAAATATTTTGAAATGGTCAACTTTTGTTGGTATTCCTTTCCACAAATCATATGGAGTTTTGTCATTGTTAGGCCTAAGAAGAACTCTATTGGCCAAATATATTGTTGTTTGAGTTTCTTCTCCCCAAAAGTATCTGATACACCAACTTCATCCAACATAGCTCGTGCCATATCTTGGACCACCCTATTTTTCCTCTCCACTACACCATTTTGTTGTGGTGTTCTAACTATGAAGTATTGCCTCTTCCTCCCATGCTCTTCACAAAAATCATTAAATCCTTTGGACGTGAACTCACCTCCTCTATCATATCTAAGACACTTTATCTTCAAATCAATCTCATTTTCAACAAGTGCCCTTAAATACTTAAAATTGTTGAATTCTTCTAATATTTCTTTCATGAGCATGATCCATGTGGCTCTACTGAAGTCATAAACAAATAATATGAAATATATCTCACCTCTTGGACTTTTCTTCCTTCCAAGGCCACATACATTTGCATGCACTAGCTTCAATGGTCTTCTTGTGGTGAACTCCTTGGATTTGAAATGAACTCTTGTTTGTTTCCCAAATCGGCATGACTTTCATTTTGTGCTATCCAATTTATCCAACCTTGGCAATCCTCTAATTGCTCCATTCTTGCTAATTTTGACAAAATTATCAGAATTAACATGACCCAATCTTCTATGCCATAACTAATATTCTTCAATTTTCCTCATGCAACAACTATATCTATTGTCATAAAAAATATACATGTTGTTGTCACTTCTAATGGCCTTTGCCACAATCTTTCCTGATTTAGCATTTTTGATCTCACACTCTTTAGATCTGAAAATCACCTCATTCCCATTATCGCACATCTGACTCACACTGAGGGGATTTTTCTTCAAACCATCAACATAAAGCACATTTTGAGGTTTGGTCTTCTTATCCAATCTAATTGTTCCTTTGCCTCTAATGGGAACTGTTGGATCATTTCCAAAACTGACATTTCCCTTTTCATATTCTTTTAGTTGTATAAATTTTCTCGTATCACTAATCATGTGCTTGGAGCAACCATTATCAATCAATCATTACTCATGTTGATCATGAGCTATCAAAGCAAGCTCACGAATTTCTTCCTTGTTCTTCCATCTTTTCTCAACTTTCTGCTGATTAGATTTCTCTTGAGTGCGTTGCATGAAGGAATTTGGAAGGATAGATCTGCATTCACTATCTTTGTGACCAAATTTATTGCATCTGAAATACCTAATCTCCTTCATTAGTGGAGTAAAATAATTATTTTATTTGCATGCAAAATATTTGGACCTTGAGCAAATCTTGATCTATCAAAATTTCTTCTAGGAAACATCTTTAACCTACAATTTATGGTTGTGTCCAAAATTATTACATGCAAAACAATAACCATAAAATAGTGTAGGATACTTGACTTTTTATTGCCATGATGGAGAAGTGAAATTTGAGGATCTTGCATGCTTCACTTGCTGATTTTCTTATTTCATTTTAGCTTAATTCTTTTTCTTACTCTTTTTAGTTGCAACAATATTTGTTTGATTTTCTTTTCCTTTCAAATCCTCTGCATAATTGGTACTTGGGTGATCTTTGACATTTTGAAGAGGAGGCTTAAACCCCAAACCAGTTTTTTCATCCAATGACATTTTCATGTTGAGGATATTTTGCAAGGTTTCAAATCCCTTGACAAATCACTGATTTAGGCATGCTTTAGTTTATGCTTTTGATAGATTTTCCCTTAATGCAACGATTTCTTCCTCAAGTTTGTGACAATTCTCTTTAGATTCTTCTAACTGATTGTTGATCACATTCTCCTTCATTTTCTCTTCTTCCAATTCTCTCTTTAAATAGACGGTGTCTTATTCATGAGTGCATGTAATGGGAGCTCCTCCAATATTCTGCTTGAAATATTCATTTTCTTTCTCCAACTTGGCCATATTATTTTGTTGAACCACAATTTGTTGCAACAAATTTTATTTGAATTTCTCAAGCTCATTTAAGTGGATCTTCAAAGAATTATCAACCAAAAAGGGTTTATTCCCCTTTAGTTTGCATATTTCCTCATTCAATGGCTTATTTTTATTTCTAGCTTTACTTAGCTCATCAAGTACAGTAATGAGCTCACCTTCATAATTTTTTTCTCCATCCTCAAGATCTTATTCATCTTTGGACTCAAGGGCCATAAGAACACATTCATTTTTCTCTTCTTCTTCTGATGAATATTTCTCACTGCTTTCATCTGAAATATCACTTTCTTCTTTGGAGTAGTAACTCCTCCTCTTTTGAACTTTAGATTTTCAAAATTTTTGGGTTTTATCCTTTCTCTTCAGATCCTTCTTCTTTTTCTCCTTTTTACTTCTTTTGAGTGGACATTTTTCAGCAAAATTTCCAACTTCTCCACATTTGAAACACTTGAAAGGAAGCAAGCATTTATACTTTCCAAGAACCTCTCTTTAACTTATTAGAAAACTAAGAAAATTCTTCATCAGATTCACTACAAGAGTATTCTTCTTCTTCCTTGATTTTCTTTTTATTTTTCTTGAGATTTTTGGTAACAGCCTTGATCTTCTTGAAGGCCTTAAATGCAGCTTCACTATATTCGGATTTCTCTTCAATAATACAAATATCATAAGTTGTAATACTTCCAAGCAATTGCTCCATAGTGAGAGTGCTCAAATCAGACATTTCTTCAATAGAAAAAGACTTGGGGTTAAATCTTGCTCGTAAAGACCTCAATATTTTCTGAATAATGAATTCATCTTCAAATTTTAAATCTATGCTCTTGATCAGATTGGTCATTGTTTCAACTCTTCTAAAATATTATGCAATAGTTTCATCTTCCTTCATTTTCAAGCTCTCAAACCTCATCCTATAGGTTTGGAGCTTTTCTTTCTTCACTTTTTGATCACCTTCATAGCTATTCTCAAGTTTGTCCCAAACTTCTTTAGCTGATTTGCAATGCATGACTTTTATCATCTCATTCTCACTAAGGTTGTAATGATGACATTTCTAGCTTTAGCATTGTTTTAATAACTCTTCTTTTCATTAGGGTCTAAAGGAATAACATCAAGAACAACATATCTAGACACCACAGTAGAGAATACATCAACACCTAAACTCATGAGGTGCCCCTCCATTCTCATCTTCCATAAGTTGTAGTTTTCACCATAAAAAATTGGAACTTTCACATCATGGCCAGCCATTGTCCCTTCTTGAATTCTCCTTTCAACGGTCAAGTTGCAACAAAGGAGCTAGATTTGATACCAATTGTTAGACAAAAGTAATATTGAAAGAGGGGGGGGGGGGGGGGAGGGTGAATCAATATTATGAAAATATAAAAATTATTTATGCAAATAAAACTTATTCAGAAATTAACTTCATAAAGATATATCAATATCATGCACATGAAAAAAACAAACAATCATCACATGTAGACACTTGGATTTTAGGTGGAAAAACCCCCCTCCAGGGAAAAAAACCACTAAATTGTTTGTTTCTTCTTCTTATTATCTATTGCTTCAAAATATTCTCATTTACATTACATCAACTAGCACCCACTAGCAATGGAGCACCCACCCCTTGACTAAAATGAGAAATGTTGGCCACAACCAACTTGGAGCACCCACTCCTACAATAGACAATTAACATGCACTTAGCTTGAAGCCCCCACTTCAAGGACAAACAATTCAACTATAGTAAAATATGATTCATAACTGAAAATATTGCTGCATAGACAAAACATGCAACAAATAAGCACACATATGCAACCACAATTTTATACTCCAATTCAGAGAACAAATCTCTCCACATATACTCTCCAAACTGATCTTCAATCTTTGCACACAACTCTAATACACTATTGAAGAATAATATCTGAAGCACACTATAATTCTAAAGCCTTGAACTCATTGTATTAATCACTTGTTGTGCACTAGTAACATATGCACACTCACTCACTCACACTGCTAGAGAACCAACCAAATGAACTTCCTGCCTTCACATATTTGTAGAACCTGGAGATGCTTTAGTCAATTAATTTTTCAAATGATGGAGCTCACACAAAAAAATTTCACATACTTAAGATATGGTTGAGATTGGCATCCCAAATCAAGCCACTTAGTCCACTAGCCCTTTGATAATTTCAAATTTAACTGTCTTCTAGAGGCCCCATGACTTATTTTGACTCTTTTTTTTTGGAAAAATTACAACAATAGACTCCTCCAAAAGAAAATTAATTCCATAGGAGCGTGAGAAATTCGGAGAAAAAATCGTAAATCATCTCGGTCGCACGCATTTTCCTGGACAATATCAACTGGAAGATCTGGTCGCTCGCATGGGTTTGTCCTTCAAGCAAATGGATTGTTTTAGTCACTCTAATGAGCCTCCATCTATGCAAATGGGGCAGATCATAGGTTGAAACAAGATTTCTAGCCCTACAACTTACAACAGAGCTTCAGTGATGCAGGAGCATCCTGCTCAGAAAAACCATTGCATTTTAGTAAGCATAGGGTCTTGTGTTTCAAGGGACCTGATTCCCTAAAGAGTGATTAATTATTTATTTTCCTATGTTTTTATGAGGGTTGTATAATAGTGAGGATATTGTAATGAAATATTCTCGTTAAGAGATATTTCAAGAATAGTGTGTGAGTTATAGGAACTAGGAGTTAGTTTCATGATTTTAGGGATTAGATTAGGATATTTAGGATTCAGGTGAAATTATTCAGGATCTGAACCAAAATTGGTTAACAGAATCCTTTTGTGTATAATTTGTAAGCCTCAAAGGCTAAAAGTAGAGAGTTAGAGAGAGAGTAAGCAGATAAGGTTATTGAATTGTGAGTTTTTGGGCATTGAAATAGAAAAGGCCAATTGAGTGTAAATCAAGCCATTGAGTTTATACAGATTTTAATTAGCAAATAGAAGTTTCTTATCTTCTGAGTTAATATTAGTTTAGGGTTTTTATATGATCTGTTTGTATGTTTGGTTATTCAAAGGATTTTTCTGTGTATTTGTGAATAAGGAGGAAATCCCATAATGACTGTGTGTATATATCGCAACACTTGTGATGATGCTTGAATATGGTTTTGTAACAGTGGATGTGTGGGGTTTGACATATAAATGAATGTGTATGCAACAATGATAATGGTGGAGAATCGATTGAGAGTTTATTGGGTTTGGTTCAAGAAGTAATGTGAACTTGATTTTGTAAGAAGGGCTATTCTGGATCGATGTGATTCCATTGGAATGAGTTTGAAAACTAATAGCGGAGTGGATTCAAAGATCCGTATGCACTAGTTGCATGGTAGAATTAGGAAATCAGAAAAGTCTCGACACACTGTTTCTAAGCGGAGAAAAGAGTTGGCAGAGTTGAACTTAGTAACAAGTCGATCTGGAGGTGAGAAGGAAGTTTAGTGGAGGCACCAAGTTTGGTGGAAGAGTGGAACCACGGCGAAGTGAAATAGTGATTAAGTGGATTTCAGATTAAGAGGAATCTTGAGTAGTGGAATGGTGAGTTGGTGATAGAACTGGGTGACAACAACTATGGGGGTTAGGAGTGTATGGATAGCTGGATCATGACTAAAGTCCCGCGCTAAATCCTAGCCGTCAATCTCCTTTTTAAAGGCTTACATCATAGTCAACTGCAAGGCCAAGTTGTTTAGTAACCCATGCGCCAATTGAAGACCCGCAAGCCGTAGGATTTGATGGCCTCTAATATCCAATGGATATCGGGCCATAAAAAGATTGGAATTTAACTTCAAAGTCATACCCAAACTTTTATAGACCAAGGATTTATAATCTTTATCGGCTCCAAAAGGGCGGTTAAACGTCATGCAAGTAGTCCGTGCGATATCAATGTTGATCGTTGGATCAAGTGGGCCTTGATCAACAGTGGAGGATTGCTAATTAGGATCACATCGCAATATTCCAAGAGTGAACGAACCTTGGCCTCAAGCGACTTGCGATGTGAGGTATGAATCGCATTGCAATATTCCAAGAGGGAATGAACCCTGGCCTTAAGAAATTTGCAATGTGCGATATCAAACGGCGGAGGATCGACGATTGGGTTTGTTGATCGGGTCGTATCATCAACCGTCAAATTTAAAGGTGTGATCAAATGGTGGAGATGGAAGCCGATAAGCCTTGGGACTTAGTGGACTTGAGAAGTTGTGAATGCGAGTTTATTTTAATTAGGGTCCAGTTGTGTTTATCGCATATTGCATGCGAGAATAGGAGTCTGAGGAATGCGATGAAGGGTCACATGTTGGTGTGATCCGCGATATTGAGATGGACTATTGCAAAGGATATTTCGGTTAGAGGAATGAGATCAATACACAATAGAAAAATTAACAAATTGTTGTGGGTTCATAACCCACAGGTTCGGGGATGTGTTAAGATGCAGCTTTGTTGCATCAAAGTGGTATCAGAGCCATAATAGGTAAATTTTTTGAAGAACTCAGAGCAAGAACGAAACAGTGAAAGAAAACTCAATGAAGGAGTAATTGTTGTTGACAGTTAGAGCTTCACCAAGATAAAGCTAGGAGATTGAAAGAAAGAATCAAATTCTAAAACTGATTGACAGTGGCTGAATGTCGAAAATTTGTGCAGTGGAAGCATGAATATTTTCATAGTAACATATTTGCAGGAGTCGTGAGATCCTGAAGACAGGTGATGGTATGCACGCTTGTTTAATGATTAGCAAAAATTAAATGAGTGAAATCTTGGAGTAGGATTACAATAGTTAAACTGTAAGAGGGAATTTTTCAAGTTCTTGAAGAGTGGCAGATTTTGAAGATACAGCTGAAGGCTGGATAAAAGAATAGTCCATTCAAAGTGCAGGTGAATGGGGGGACAAGATCAGACAAAGATCTTGAAGGTGAGATGATATGTTTTTATTTTAATTTGATTTGAAGATTGGAGAGTTTGAGGTCTTTATATTTATGCAGAGGTAGCATCATAAGAAGGTGAGAATATTGTAGCAACCTAGAGCAAGGATTTCTCAATTGGTTCCAGAGGAAAGAACCAAAGAAATGCTAATAGACTGAGCTCAGAGGAGAGAAGCTTAGTAAGTCATATGTAGCAAGAAGGAGACTTGTTACTATAGAGGTATTGTTGCAACTCACAAGAAGATCATAAGGGCAATTCCAAAGAGGATGTGGGTAGAATTGCTAGGGAATGAAGGAATCTGGTAAAAGTTTCTAAGTGAAAGAAGAGGTCTTCAGAACCAAGTATTTCATTATGAGAGGACAATTGTGTTTTTAGAAGTGCAGATGAGTTGAAGCCTAGAAGGAGCATAAGAAAATGCTTGAGGCAGTTCCAGACAGAGGACCAATACTTGCCAAAAGACCAAGTCCAGAGGAGAGCTAGGTGAGGTAAGTGGCAATAGGGAAGACTTTTTGTTGCAGAGGTTTGCACAACTCATATTGAAGTGAGAGGAACTCATAGAGATGGAAAGGAGGATGACTAGTGACAGTCATAGCAGAGGTTCTGAAAGAGATCATAGCAGAAGACAAAAGAAGAAAGATGTAAAGGCAAATGGCATGAGAATGAGTGACGAAAAGTATGATTAAAAAATGGCTGAGATAGTAGTTTAGTTTAAAGTATTAATGGAAATTTTTCAGAGATATGAGACGGACCAGAAATATGGTTATGTCATGAGAAATAAAGTAAAGTGGCAGAGGTTACAAGAGAAGAGGAATCAACAAGAAAATATGCAGTTAATAAAGGAGCTGAGGGAACTTGAATAGATTATAGATGTTAAATTGAAGACAGAGAAGCTCAAAGGAGTTGGGCTACAGCAAAAGGAAAATGTTGGAGAAGGTGTTGAAGTTTTGGTATGTGAACTAGAACATGGACCATTATTTTTCGAAAGTAATGAAGAGATAGAGGAGTTGAATCATATGAATGATTCAGAGCAACTAGAAGACTCGATGGCTAAAGCATCAAATGAGACCATAAGGTCTTGTGTTTCTAAAAATGATAATTTGTGTATGGTTGCAGGATTGGAAGAATATAGGCAGTCTTTTAAAGCTATCAAAAACATGGAAGAAAACCTTCCAGAAGATGAAAGTTTTGAAGCAAAGTATGACAATGAGACTGGAGAAGAAACAGTTCACTATAGTGAACAAGTGTAGAGAGGCATCATTAAAATAGATGGTGTAGAAAAGAGACTTGCTGATAGTCTCAAAAATTCTTTGAGTTTGAATCAGCATACTAATGTGCTGACAAAGGAGTTAAACGAAAGATCGGAGCAACATACTGAAAGGTTGCCAGAGGAAGAAGAGGCACAAAGGCCGTATATTTTTTATTTTGATAATTGTCTTATGATTGCAAATTTTGTTGTAGAAACTGGAACATATTTGGCACAGGTGGACAACTAAATGAAAGAAGAAGAGAAAGAACATCTACTGAAAGATGTTAAGGAAGATTTAGCAGAGGAAGAAGTACCATCTGATGATTGGTCAATAGCAAATGAAGAAATGGGAGATTGTGTAAAATTTCCAAATTTTACTCCAAGTAGAATCATTGAGTTATAGAGAGTTAGACCATCAAAGGAGAAAGCTAGAACAACAGAGAATAAATATCCAGAGTAAATTGTTGATGAAGGATGACAAAGAAATTGTCATAAATGACAGTCAAGAAGAAGTTGACAGGTACAGTAAACAGAGGTAGATAACGGTCTTGGAAGACAATATGGCAGCAACTGGAAAGGTGCAAGACAATAGTGAACAAGTGGGTAAGGATCTAAGGGTGTCAGTAAAAATTAAAATTCAACAATTAAGAGTTGAAGACAATCAACAAATAGAGGATATATTGGACAAAGAAATTGAGTTGGTAAGAAAGTTAATGATGAAAGTGTCTCAAAAGAAGACAACAACGAGAAAGAAAAGAAGCAACAATAAGAGGAAGACAACAACAGACTATGAAAGCAGGGCAAGTGGATCATTGTAGCATAAGGTATGGAGACCTGGAGAATAGCAACAGACTACAGCAGCAATAGAACAGTTGACAAGCAAAGACAGATTACAAAATAAAGTTTGAGATCCAAGAGGAATCAATTATCCAGACTTATGACCAGGAGGTCATAAATTTTCTTACTTGGGGATTCTGATGTAGGAGCATCCTGCTCAGAAAAACCATTTCATTTTAGTAAGCATAGGGTCTTGTGTTTCAAGGGACTCGATTCCCTAAAGAGTGCTTAATTATCTATTTTCCTATGTTTTTATTAGGGTTGTATAATAGTGAGGATATTGTAATGAAATCTTCTCGTTAAGAGAGATTTCAAGAATAGTGTGTGAGTTAGAGGAACTAGGAATTAGTTTCATTATTTTAGGGATTAGATTAGGATATTTAGGGTTCAGGTGAAATTATTCAGGATCTAAACCAAAATTGGTTAACAGAATCCTTTTGTGTATAATTTGTAAGCCTCGAAGGCTAAAAGTAGAGAGTTAGTGAGAGAGTAAGCAGACAGAAGTGTTGAATTGTGAGCCTACAGGCATTGAAATGAAAAAGGCCAACTGAGTGTAAATCAGGCCATTGAGTTTATATAGATTTTAATTAGCAAATAGAAGTTTCATATCTTCTGAGTTAATATTAGTTGAGGGTTTGTATATGATCTGTCTGTATGTTTGGTTATTCGAAGGATTTGTTCATGTATTTGTGAATAAGAAGGAAATCCCATAATGACTGTGTGTATATATCGCAATACTTGTGACAATGCTTGAATATGGTTTTGTAGCAGTGGTTGTGTGGGGTTTGACATATAAATGAATGTGTATGCAACAATGATAATGGTGGAGAATCGATTGAGAGTTTATTGGGTTTGGTTCAGGAAGTAATGTGAACTTGATTTTGTAAGAAGGGCTTTTGGGATCAATGTGATTCCATTGGAATGAGTTCGAAAACTAATAGCATAGTGGATTCAAATATTCGTATGCACTAGTTGCATGGCTGAATAAGGAAATCAGAGAAGTTTCAACACACTGTTTCTATGTGTAGAAAGGAGTTGGCAGAGTTGAACTTAGTAACAAGTTGATCTGGAGGTGAGAATGAAGTTTAGTGGAGGCGCAAAGTTTGGTGGAAGAGTGGAACCATGACGAAGTGAAATAATGATTAAGTGGATTTCAGAGTAAGAGGAATCTTGAGTAGTGGAATGGTGAGTTGATGATAGAATTAGGTGACAGCAATGACTGGGGTTAGGAGAATACAGATAGCTGGATCATGACTGAAGTCTCGCGCTAAATCCTAGCCTTCAATCTCCTTTTCAAAGGTTTACGTCACAGTCAACTGTGGGGCTAAGATGGTTGGTAACCCATGCGCTAATTGAAGACCCGCAAGCCGTAGGATTTGATGGATTCTGATATCCAACAGATATCGGGCCATAAAAAGATGATACTTTAATTTCAAAGTCGGACCCAAACTTTTATAGACCAAGGATTTATAATCTTTATCAGCTCTGGGAGGGCGGTTAAACATCATGCAAGTAGTCCATGTGATATCACTGTTGACCGTTGGATCAAGTGGGCCTTAATCAATGGTGGAGGATTGCCAATTAGGATCGCATCGCAATATTCCAAGAGTGAACGAACCTTGGCCTCAAGCGATTTGCGATGTGCGATATGAATCGCATCGCAATATTCCAAGAGTGAATGAACCCTGGCCTTAAGCGATTTGCGATGTGCGATATCAAATGGCGAAGGATCGGTGATTGGGTTTGTTGATCGGGTCATATCATCAACCGTTGGATTTAAAGGCACGATCAAATGATGGAGATTGAAGCCGATAAGGCTTGGGACTGAGCGGACCCGAGAAGTTGTGAATGTGGGTTTATTTTAATTGGGGTCCGGTTGTGTTTATCGCATATCGCATGTGAGAAGAGGAGTTTGAGGAATGCGATGAAGGGTCACATGTTGGTGTGATCCACGATATTGCAATGGACTGCTGCGAAGGAGATTTCAGTCAAAGGAACAAGATCATTACACAATAGAAAAATTAACAAATTGTTGTGGGTTCATAACCCACAGGTTCGGGGATGTGTTAAGATGCATCTTTGCTGCATCATTCAGTGGAGTGAAATGACCTATAAACCATCCTTCCAACCTCATCTTGACATCAGGAACCCATATGCATGGTGTCATCAAGACATCACATACATCATCAACTATACCTCTAGGACAAATGTAGCTCAATTTTAGATGAGCCCTTGTTACCTCATGACACCTCTCCTACAAACGTTCTGAGACTTATGACAACATTTACATCAGCATGACAACCTTCAACAAGTATACAACAGACTCAATACTTGACATATAGACTCATGAGTACATGACTTCAACAGGTGACATTAATAGCAACACAAACATGCTAAGAGATAAAATCTTCCCCTTCAATACCTTAGAAAAAAACATTCATAGCCAAAGGAATGAAGGTAATATCCTTTTTCTTGGGGACTTCAATGCTAGAACTCCTACTAAGCAAGTTATTATGCTAAGTAATAACTCTAGCCCTGGCCTCTTATGGCTTGCTGAGGACAATTACTTAGCTAATATATTTGAAAGAAATTTTGAAGACATAGCTGAGAACCTATTTAGCACCGGTCTTCTTAAGCTTTGTAGTTCCCAATGTTATAGGCCATTTTGTCGCATCTGGTCAATAGGCCTTCATACAAGATCAATTAATATCCTTCAACATATTGTCATCATCCTTGCACAAAGCCCTAAGCATGACTCTCCCTAATCCATGAGTTTATACCCTTAACTCCTTCATTTAAGTGATTTTAAGGACCAACACACCTTGCATAACTAAGCAACTGTGTTGTAGTGTAGTCTCTCCTTCTCTCAGGGTGCTATGCAATGCACCCTGCATAACTGTGGGGTCAACTAATTCTAGAAATTCTGGAAAAAATAAAAATATTTATGAATCTTCTAGAGGTTGTTTCAACCATTTACCTTGGATAAACATTTAAATCCTATGGGATTCCACCATGGAGAAATCACCATATTATCCCTTGAGCTCATCCTCCCATCACTTTTGAATCTCAAGCCTAGTTTGGTAAAAGGATAATAATTCATAAACTAGTGCTCCTTCCTATATATTTACCTCATTCCACAAACACCTGGTTGGTTGTTGTTGGATTTTGGAGAGTGATTCTATCCTTATGGTGTTGATGTGAGAGATATCATTCCATGCATTAGGGTGATTAGAGGTGCACTTTGTGGCAAGGAAATGACAAGTCAACTCGGAGGAGCTCTTCTACATGATCAACACCTATTTTTGGTTGTAACTCAGTCCATTTCTATTAATGCAAAGAGTTCTTTGTTTTCCTATATATGATGTTATGATTTCATGTATTTCAATACCATGTTGATCTATTGAATAAAGTTATTAGATGATTGCACACAGATCCCATAGATCGTTGGCTTGTATTTTCTAATTGTGCAAGTTTTAATTATAGCAATCAACACTAGGATTGGAGCATACGAGCCAAGGAAGGAGTGAAGCATACAACAGATTCTAGGTAGGCTTCATCTCGTTATCTATTTACTTTAAGGAAAACATTAATCCCTTTGTCATTCTGTTGTTCTAGGTCAGTGCACCAGGCCTACGAAAGATGCTTCTGTCCGCAATCGTATATTTCGTATAACACCCAAGATTTGACAATTTGTAATGGTATTAACAAGTGACCTACCTCCTACTAGATGAATTTTATTCATTCGTTGGGTAGCAGTTGTTCGCATCATACTCACATAAACAATCAATAAGTCCAAGTATTCACAAAATAATGAAATTATGAAATTATTAATCATGAAAGTAGATTTACTCTAGAAGTCTACGTATGACCAAAGATGAGGATAATGAGAGAAGTTAGGGATGAAGATCACACCAAATCAGCTAATATATTTTTTGAGATATTCATGGAGATATAGTTAGAAAGTTATGGAAAATGTTCAACCAATCATTTAAATTGGTAATTTGTTCTGAAAAACTCAATTCTATAATACTAGGCCTCAGGTGTGAAAGAGTGACGTATCATTATTTTGTGAAGATACAATCATGCTAAAATCCTTTTCTACCGTGTATGTTGTCTCTTGATATTATTATTTAGTTTTTATTAATTACTTCAATTAGTATCAGAGCATTAAAGCTTTTTGGGAATGATGTGTTGATGCATATACTTGGACAAACCTGTGTGTGGCCATTACATATTTGTGGAAGGGGATTAGTGTGAAAGAAAGTTGTGGTTTGAGATGTGTGCCCTATGACGGAGTGCGAGATACCTAGCTATGGTTTATTCTTTTGAATTTGTGTGAAGGTGTGTGTGGTATATCATGAGTGTGAAGACTTCATGTAGCATGGAGCAGTTTGTGAAGGCTTTATGGAGACTTGTGTGGGCTAGAGTCTTTGCATGGGGTTGTTCCTGTTAGTTCTGAAGTTGTATTTTATGCTTGCACGTAGATTTTCTAGCACCATTAGCTATTACTATTTTTTCTTTTGTAGATCTTCAAGAGATTTCATGTGAAATATTTCTTCACTATAATGAAAGGTGCCCCGGCAATGCAATTATTGGAGCTAATTTATCACATGAAGATTCTCGTGAAGAGATGTTGAATTTCCGGGGATTGCAATTAATGTCCCATTGTTTTTGGTTACAAATTTGAATTTTGTACATTGTCCATACAACACTAGGCACATAAAAACCAAAAGAGATCAGAACTCGTGTAATTGTTTGGAAATGGTTTGAACTTTTTTAACCTATATTTTATAGTTGTGTTAATGATTTATGTTAAAAAACTCAAGAAGATGTCATTGGTATTATTGACCTGAAGAGAAATGGAGATCAGTTT
The DNA here is from genome assembly GCA_031772625.1 of Pinus tabuliformis. NCBI lineage: Eukaryota > Viridiplantae > Streptophyta > Pinopsida > Pinales > Pinaceae > Pinus > Pinus tabuliformis. The sequence continues at coordinate 495,709,253 of CM062808.1, read as the reverse complement.
GGTGTGATCAAGAGAAATGGAGATCAGTTTGGTGTGATCAAAGAGGATGCTCAGGAAACAAACAAGAATGTGGTTGCTTTGTAGTTCTCTGAGAAAATTTTGAAGTTCGATTTCCTGCATAAAGAGTGAACAATAGGTAATCTACGTTAAATATTTCCATAGTAGCCACAATAGCCTGGAGCCACAATTCCACAGTAGCCGCAACGAAGATAAGCGAGTCCCCCATCAGATAATAGCCGAGGCAGTGTAAAGGCTCATGTGGTGTTGTATGGAGGAGAAGCAATTGTGAGAAAACCGCCTAGAGAAAGCCTAGACATCGTGACCATTTTTGGACAGTTCTGCACCTTAATGGAGAAGCAATGGCGTAAAAGAAACCAAAAAAAAAGGGCCTAGAAACATTCCAGTTACATTGCGCCAGTTTATTGTTTATATTTTCAAATTGGGATTTCCATCCAAAACGAAATACGAAAATTGTGCATTAATTTATTGATTCCAGTTTGCAGAAGCATTGATCCAATGAGTAGCCAGTGTGGAGGAGTGAACATTGTGGACTGTGCGCGGAACCCGACTACGTGAGGTGTGCATAAAGGACTGTCTCTGCATTGTTTGATGTCCCTGCGTTGAATCATTTAATGTCTCTGCGTTGTTTTATGAAGGATCGTTGCAAGTTGTGGGCACAAGTATACAGTGGAGAAGATTTTGAAAAGACACGTGTATGGTACTTGTATTTTTATATGCATAAAGCAAATGGTGAGTATACCTTTACATACAAACGTTGTAAAGTTTAAAAGGCAAGGTGACTTTAAGTGAATTCATATAAAGTTCTGATAATTATTTTTTTAATGGGAAGTATGTATGGCCATTTTTAAAGAATGATTTGTAATAATAAGGATATATTTTGTATAGGAGTGATGAGAAGATATTTTTGGAGAGATAAGATTTGTTGAATTTAAGTTTTGTGATCTATATCAAGTGTTTTGAGAAAGTTTTTAGTGCAAATCACATTTGAATGTATTTGTCGATCCGTTTCGAATCAACGAGTGTGGTTCATTATCAAGACAAGTTGAAGACAAGTTGAAGAATCCGTTTCGAATCAACGAGTGTGGTTCATTATCAAGACAAGTTGAAGACAAGTTGAAGAATCAGATCTAAGTTGCATGTTAAATAGACAGAGTAGAATATCCAATGGCTATATTTGACAAGACAACGACTATATTGAACTGGTCCGCTATACTAGCTAACAACTATATTTGACTGGGAAACGAGTAACCGCACTGGACTAAAGGATAGGGACAGGAGAACATAATTGGTTAAATTGTTACTAAATTAGTTATATTCCTATTACCATATTTAAATAAAAATTAATCAACAGGAATTAAATAGCTACTGAAATAACCTATATTTAAATAATATAAATAGATATTTAGTTAGTTAATTGAAAATTAGTTTAATACCAAATATAAAATAGGTAATGTATTTAATCAATATGAACCAAAAGTATTAATATTAAATATATAATTAAGTTATATAATTAAAGTTACATAATTAAATAATTGTTAAACTAATAATAAGTTAATTTTACTTTTATTAAATTAAAAAAGGCTAAGATTAAATTTACATATAATTAAATAGTTAATGGCAAGTTAGTTTAATATCTAGATAAATAAAGTACCGTATTCAATTAATATGAATCAAAAGGGTTTGACATTAAATTTATATAAAAGTTATATAATTAAATATTTAATATTATATTAAAATTATATAACTAAATATTTAGTTAATTAATTGTAAGTTAGTTTTTATTTATATTTAATCAAAGGGGTTAATATTAAATCTATATATAATTAAAAATCTAATTGTAAGTTAGTATTGTTATAGTTATTACCATAACAACTAATTGTTGTTAAATCTATTAATCGATCTTATTAATAAAGCTATTAAAATAAATATAAACTTAAGCCTTATCTAATTAAATATATTAATAAAATATAATAAGAATAATTCTTTAAAGGATAACTTATTAAGGTAGTTGAATAAGAGACCCAGGATAAAAATTAACTAAACCAATGGGGAGAAAGAAGTTTGTTTTAAAGTAGGTTAGTTAATAGTTCTCATCTTAAAAAATCCTTCATCAATAATTAGGAAAAGAAAGTTTTTATAAAAGGATTTTTATTTCTTAAGCAAACAATAAAGTTTTTAATATTAATCGAGAGGAAGGGAAAGAGAATAGGTGAACAAAAATTAAAACATAAAATCAAAGGGACGATAAAAAAGGAAATACCGTTGATCCAGAAAATGAGGGGGAAGAACAACATAAGGAGTGGGGGTAGGGGGAAACGGCTAGGAAGAGAGGGTAGGGATCCAACAACTGCTAATTTTCCAGCCGTCATCTCTATTGAGATTGTTTGGCCTTTTTTCAATCTCAATGGCTTCCCTAAATTTCTGGTGATGAAACTGAGCAACCCTAGCAATAACACGAGCCTCCTCAATACATATGCATTTTTATTTTAATATTGTTATAAAATATTTTAATTTTGTATTATTAAAATATTTTAAATGTAAAGGAATTTTGTATGAGAAGAAGATATTTTTTTGGAGTGATAAGGTTGTAATTCCAAATAATGGTTTTACTTCCAAGGGGTTTGAAAAGTCATTTTGTTAGTTGTCAAGTTATGAATAGTTTAATTTTGTTAAGTTGAGTGAAGTCTACAATTTAAAAAATAAATAAATGTAAAAGTCTAAATTTGAGTCCAAGTCAAGTTGAGAATCATTAGTGAAGATGAGTTGAAAGTCCAATAAATGTTTGTGTTGTAACAAAATGGATCCATTCTTGGTTGAACCTGACACCCAAGCCTTGATTGAACCATTAAGTCGAAATTGATAGGTTTGAGCTCTTTCAAAGTCAAATAATAATTCATTTGAACTTGTCATCTACCCATTGTAAAAATCATTAACTTGGGTGCATCCGATAACCTCATCCTATTGAAAAAAAATCAAGCGAGTGAGTTCAAGAGGTCAAACGAGTGACTGCAAATGGAGAAAAGTATTCAATTGTTAGAGTTTCTGAACAATCTAATACTATCCATTGTTGAGGACACAATGAAAATCAACGAAGTCATTCTTTCTGATATTAAAAGGCATCTACATTATGCACATGAGACCATTGAGTTTCTCCAACTTGAGCCACAACTACAATGTGATGAGTTGCAGCAGAAGGGTCGTGTTTCTAAACATGTTCTAGTTCATAACAATCCTCTATTTGAAGATAATGATGATGAAGATGAAGACGATGGAATTCATGATTCCAAGGCACTTAACAATGCAACTACAAGTGTAGAAGTTGTACATGGTCAAGTTTAACTTTCCAAGCCAATCATCAAAGCATGGGAAGAAACCCAATGAAACAAAAATCGATATGGTTCAAGATGTGACAAAGATGACAATAATTTGCATATTCTTGATTATTGAAAACCAATCAAGTTCATTAATGGAGGATTTCTTGATCGAGCAATATCATAAATCAACGAAAAAATTGAAGAAAAGCCAAAATGTCAGCATTGTCAAAGAACTAGTCATATGGAAGATCATTGTTTTGATCTCCATCCTTGTCACCTTTTTCGGAAGAAGAATCGTGCATTATATAATTGTTCCAAAAGGAAGAAACCAACCAAGTTGAAGATTTATTATGCATGGGTTGATTCTTGGGAGTTCTTTTCAACAACCAATTGATTATTTATGTTTATCACAAAATTCAATCTCACATGAAGATAAATATTGCAGCCAATATTGAAAAGAAGATGATACTCTCATGTGCCTCAAAGAGAGAGTACAATAGTGAAACTCCCCTGCGTCTTGGCGGGAGGGGGGTGAGGGGGGAGAGTTCAAAACTAATGCATATGGTTATGGGTTCTCCTTTTGTTGGATGTGTGTTATATTCTTTCCACGACTAGTTGCACACACAACAGCGGTTGGGCGGGGGGGAGACGGGGGGGGGCGGCGAAAGCCCCCCCTGTTCATTGTGTCGGGCATAGCAGGGGGTTCATAGGGGGGGCACAACCCCCCCTATTGGGGGGTTTCAAGTGGGCGGTAGCCCCCCTGTATAGGGTCTGAGGCAACACCTTCGGAAAACATTTTTGGACCCTATATTAGGTGGGCAGACCTACCTATAATTTTTTGCATGGGTTTTGGACATGGATTTGGGCATGATGGTTTTCTTCCCATGGTATTTAGTAGATCTGGTCAAGGGAACTATGGTTATGTTCTAATCTGGGGTTAATGTATTGGGGTTTATAAATGCTTCGACATGTATATTTATGTATTGTAACATTGAAAGGAAAATAATGAAAAATCAGTCTGATAGTCTCCATTTTGCGATCTAAGGGAAAATCTATGTGTATATCTATTTTATGTTTTATGTTCTTGCCATTTTTTATTTTCTATTTTTAGAATTTGTATGCAGATAATTTTTGTACAGGGTTAAAAACTACACCTTTTAGCTGACAAAGGGGGGAATTTATGAAGAATTTGAAATTGAATTGATGATGATGGTTGTCAGACTGAAAGTTTCAAAAACATCAAAATTTTTCAGTGGGAATCAAATTTGTCAATGGCCAAGTGATTGGGATGTTGATTGAGAGAAAATGTGGGCATTTTTTTTCACTTGGATGGTCATTGGACCTAGAAAAGGATAGATAGATCATTTTTAATTACAACTTGGCATTATATTGAGTCGTTAAACATTGTCAAGGATGTATCTAACTCGCAGTCAATTCACTTCTCTTGGTTTTCTCTCTTCATATTGGAGTTTTCAACATCTAGTTTTGGTGGTTTTTTAGGTAGTTCTTCATTGAGGCTCAGCTAAAGAGTTTCAACATGAAGACTTGGAGATGGTACTAGGTTCTTACTCTGGGCTTATGATTGGGGGGGTAATGTTAGCCTCATACTCACGTAAAAAATCAATAAGTCTAAGTATTCAAAAAATAATGAAATAATGAAATTATTAATCATGAAAGTATACTTACTCTAGAAGTCTACATATGACCAAATATGAGGATAATGAGAGAAGTTAGGGATGAATATCACACAAAATCAACTAAGATATTTGTGGAGATATTCATGGAAATATTGTTGAGAAAGTTATGGAGAAGGTTCAACCAATTAGCCAAATTGGTAATTTGTTATGAGAACCTCAATTTTATAATATGAGGCCTCATGTGCGAGAGAATGTTGTATCATTATTTTTTGTGAATATACAATCAGTATAAAATCCTTTTTTCCATATATGTTGTCTCTTGATATTATTATTTAGTTTTTATTAATAACTTTAATAGTGTTGTTAATTATATGATATCTAACACCAATTTTCTCAATTACCTTGCAAACTTTGAAATGATAAATGATCATGATCCTGACTTTGACCATAGACCTTTATCCTTATCCCTTAATCTTTTCATGCATATGAGCCGCCTACAAAAGAACTGTGAGTCAATTGCACACTCGTTTTGATAGAAGTAAAATAGATCTCTTCTTAAAGGATTCAAAGAGGGATTTAGACTGCCTAACATATAATAATAACATTGATAAAATATATTACAATTTTACTACAACCCTTTCCACAACTATTGGGACGGGGTCCCCTAGGTCAAATTTTGTTGAAGTTTTGTTAAAATTATTGTAAATTCTCTACATTTTGAGGAGCGGAGCGCAAGTAGCACATGTCGATAAGTGTCAAAGGGGATTTAGGAAGGTCAAATCCAGTTAGTTTTTTAGAGTCAATTTATTTTTAGACCCACCCATGGTTTGCATACCATGGTATTGTAATGAAGAAGAATAGAAAAGGAAGGCATAGAAGAGTCATAAGATAGCTAAGAAAAAGTAAGGGTAGTGCATTATTGGGGTCTGATTTTATCTATTTTGTACTTAGGCGAATGGGAAGGCTCCTACAAAAATGTGCACAGAGACCTTGGTAAGTCTGCAGCTGAGTGCGCGGGCCCCTGCAGCTGTGTGTGTAGGGTTGGGAAGAACTATATGAAGATCTGAAGCATAATAAAGGCTTATTTTGAAGAACTACCTGTGTATCTGTGTATTACTAGTTTATTTCTGAATTTGTTGTATTTTTTATTTGTTGAATGCATTTAATTAGGAAAAGTACTTAATAGATTCATGAATATGTATATCTATTTATTTATATAATGTTATTCATGTTTAGTACAATTGGTGAAGGACATAATTCTATTTACTATCATTTACTGTAAGCTCTAGGTTTCAAGGGTTAGGGTTTGCGAAGGTCAAGATAAGCCCTAGATCTGCAGAGAACACATCACATAGCCCTTTGGATCTAGAAATCTGGTTCTAGCATCCCCCAATATTTCCTCGGGTGAGATTGCAGCCTGTGCTACGCAGGTTTTTGCCGAAAGGGCCGGTAGTGTAGGGTTTTTTTGGTTAGCACAACTAACTCCGAACCTAGGTCCAAGCCCCCTCAAGCCAACAAATGGTTCTGTTGTCGGGACCAAGATCTATCTGAGGGACATGTGATGTGGAATAATGGATATTGACTAAGAAGGAGATTGAAAAGTGGATAGATCAGAAGCTACACGAGATTGCAGCTCAAGAAAATAGGAATCTTTTGTTGTTGAAAGAAGAGTGGTTGCAAAGATATCTGTATACAGAGGAACATGAAGTTTTCTTTTGTTCTTTTCTATGTGAATTATACAAATGGTTGGCTAAATTGGTGGATGACCAACCTACCTGGAAGTTAGATAACCCCATTGTGTGGACTCTCGAGTTGGTGAAGCACCTGGAAGCATCAAAATACAAGGTTACGAAGGTTGTCGATTATTGGATCAATAGTATTTTGAGTGGATTTATCACTGAGTTCGCGATTGATACGTTTGTCAGTTATAGCAAAGCTGAACGCCAGTTTTTCAAAGGACCAAGAAGTAAGTATCTGAAGTCTCTGAAAACTTGGATTAAAATGCTATTGTGCGAGAAACGGGTATGCCACTAAATTGATGTTTAGACAAGACTCGACGGGAGCTACGCGAAGTGGGAAACGATTCATAAAAGATCTAGATATAAGTGTTGAGTATGGTACCCTGTTGGGAGCATCTAATAGAGAAGAAGGAAGTAATAGGCCAAAGATGCCAAGATGTGTGCCACATTTGGTAGATCAGCGCACTGTGGCAATACCACATCCATCCACTCCACCTCCACCATCACCTCCCCCTCGCACACCTACGCCTCCACCTCCACCTCCACCTCTGCTAATTAGTATGGCAAACATTATGAAGATGCATATATTCAGGGGTCTGGGGATTAAAGGCCTTGATTAATTCTGGTTTCTAGCAGATGTTGTGGGGAAGTCACAGCAAATAACAGATGATGATATGAAGAAATCATAGCTAATGAAAACATTGCAAGACAGGGCGCTGAGTTGGTATATTAAGTAGAATACGACTCATCTAGCTGTGTCATTGAAAGACACAAAATATGTGTTGAATAATGAATTCAGAAATCCTAAGTCTCAAGGCCAATCTATGACTAAGGTCAAAGAAATTAAGTAGAAGGTAAATGAGCCTACATGGGACTTTGATCAAAGGTTGAAATGTCTGCTACAACAGGCTAATCTACATATCTCGGACAAGAAATATAAGGATTTATATATTGATTCACTGTTACCTCATTTGAGATTACCATTGTCACACCAGAAGCTTGGATCACAGGCTGAAGCACTGGAAATTGCGATAAAGTTGGAGGCTTGGCCTATTCAGGATACAAATCTAGGAGTGCAGCAAATTCAATCGTAGTTGGCTAGGCTGCATATGGAATTCCAATATCTCAAAAAGGGGAAAGAGGTCCAAAATGATGCCCATGCTAAAGTATGGTGCGTAAAGTGAAAAGGAAATGGTCATGACAAGGATCATTGCTCGGTATATCAGAACTATCTCATTGGGGAGGTCATATCCCCTTAAAGCCAGAAAATTCCGCTGGTTCAAGTAACGGTGTAGTGCCATGATGCGCTATCTACCAAATAACAGGAAAAAACTCAACATACAATTGCCATTTTTTGCAGAAGTTTATGTAGACTCCCCAACAACTATTCTACAATTTCTGTAAGTTTGTAGGCCATGGTGAGAAAAATTGCAGAAGATATGAGTTAATGATGGATAAAACCTTGACATATAGAGTACAGGCCGAGACTCATCCGCAACAAGATCAAGGTGCACCTATAGTGCACAGAGGATTCCAAGGACAAGGAAGAGGACGAGGGGGAGGAGATGGAAGAGGTTGCGGAAAAATGATTTGTTACAACTGTGGGGACCCAGACCACTTTGCGCGAGATTGTCAAAACCTGACACACCCCTATTGTCAGTATTTCCGACATTTTGATCACGTTATAGAGGATTTTCTTGTACTCACCATAAAGATGCAAGAGAAGAAGAACCATTAGCCCACCTAGAACATCCAGATGATGAGGTCAAAGCCATGCGAGGATTGCCCCAACGTTAATATAGTTACGCGAAGCGGTATATCTACAAGGGAAGATAAATCCATAGGGAAACAACCATAAGAGAATTCATGGGTGTGCAAGGCTATTGACAAGGATACTAAATTTGATTTGCATAAGGTGAAGGAAACATTTATGGAGGTGAAAAAGAGCTTTGTGGATTTAGGAGTTTCCACATAAAAGAATTAGAGTGCATGAACGAAGAAGCCTGAAGAGGTCATTGCTCCATAGAAAACAGATCCTTCAGTATTGACATCCTTCTTACAGATCTGCATGAAGCTCCTAAGGGACCAAAAAGTAGTGGAGGGACTACAAGAGTTAATATACAATTGCGCTGGTAAGGGTAAGGCGCTACCTGAACAACACAGTGCATAAAATAGACAAAAGTAAGAAAAGGACTAGTCGGGAGATGAGATTGAGTGAAAAATCGTAGAATTTGAAATGGACCAGGTGATCCTAGATTTAGGATCTGATGCGAATGTTTTTCCTAAAAAAACCTAGGAAATAATAGGAAAGTCGGCGCTATAGTGGTCCCCAATTCAGCTGCGAATGGCGAACCAACATAATATTATTCCTATGGGGCACCTACATGGAGTAACTGTAGACATTGAAGGGGTGTGTGCTATAGCTGATTAATCAAAATAGTGGATGATAGTAATCCCTACTCGACGCTGCTTGGGATCGAGTGGGCGTTTGACATGAATATGGGCATCAACCTGAAGAAGTGTAACATGACGTTTGAGAAGAAGGAACTAAGAGTCATTGTTCCATTGGATCCAGTCGAGGGTGCATGGTATATTGAACTAGTTCGAGATTACTATGAGGAGGACGATATTGAACAGATCTATAAGCTTACTGTGCAAAACGAGGAATGGGTCAATCTTACGGTGGATGGATGAATTAATTTTGAAAAGGAAAACTCTTGCAACTCGGATTTAGATGAGGAGCTCAAGCACTAGCAAAATAGACTACATGAAGTATCAACACTGTGATGCAACAGACTTACTAAATCACTCCAGTGTATATCCATTGAGGTATGCAATTTACCGTATTATGATGGCTTAGAAGATGTAAATTTGTTTCTTGATAAATTTGAAAGGGATGTACTGGAGGAGCATCGGTTCTAAGCATTAGACATCGAACTAAGAGCTATGCCTGTTAGATGGTGGGATACACATAAGAACAACTTTGTAAACTAGAAGGAGGACCGAAAGATGATGAAGTTGTGATTTTGCTATACAAATACCCACATTACTAAAAAATATATAGGGAAGGATTATTCACACGAGAATTTAGCTCGTTGGACAAAAGCATGGGGAGAAGCACCACAACCTGAATGGGTACATATATTTTTCTATACCTTGGATTCTATTCTGATGAATTGGTATATGGAAATAAAGCTGCGACACAGAACCACGGAGTGGGACGTTTTGAAGGAAAGCTTTCTAATAACATTTAGTTTTGAGGATGGATTCAAATGTATTGATGAAGCATTACAATAAATCAAGGCTACAATATTTAGAATGCCTATAGAGCCTATCTCATGGGTACAATCTGATTGGAGTACGCAATTACGCCATGGTTTGGAATGCTACAACGTTACCACAAAAGAAGGTGAAGAAGACCCAAGAAACATCAGTATCCCTGAGTCAGAAGGACAAGGAAAATAAGTTGGGCCTCAGGTAGAGGTGCCTGACATTTAAAAACACTTAAATACCAAGCAATTAAACATTGGGTCGTAACCACAACCGAAGTTCATGAATATAGGCGATTACTCAGATGAGGACATAGTTGACAAGGTCGCGGAGCTATTGAGGGAATATCAAGACTTGTTTCCAACAAAGTTCTATGATCTAAAGGGGATAGTAGGTGATCTAGGTGTTATGAAGATCAATCTAAAGCCATATGTGAAGCTGGTAAAGCAACGTCCATATCATTTGAATCCTAAATACAAAGAAAAGGTACGTGAAGAGCTGGATAAAATGCTCGCAGCAGGAATTATTGAGTCTGTAGAGGGATCAAACTGGGTTAGTCCTATGGTAGTTCAAGAGAAGAAGACAAAGGGACAAATCAGGATTTGCGTAGATCTAAGGAAGTTGAACGCCGCTTGCGTACATGATCCATTCTCTACGTCGTTCACAGATGAAGTCTTGGAAAATGTTGGTGGTCAAGAAGCATACTCTTTTACAGATGGATTCTCGGGATATCACCAGATCAAGATTGTGCCAGAAGATCGAAGTAAGACTACCTTTTCTATAGAATGGGGTTCTTTCAGTATATAGTTATGCCCTTTGGACTTAATAATTCCCCTGCGATCTTTTCTAGGGTGGTAGTCACAACCTTTAAGGAATTTATTCACAAGTTTTTGGAGGTCTACTTTGATGATTGGACAGTGTTCGGGTTAGTTAAAAAGCATGTTGCAAGTCTTCGCCTAATGTTGGATACTTGTAGGAAGTATCAGATCTCCCTAAATCTAAAGAAGTGTATATTTTGCGTACCATATGGAATACTTTTGGGCCACATTGTTTGTAAGAAAGGGTTGATGGTGGACCCTGCTAAAATTGTAGTGATTATAAATTTAGAGCCTTCGAGGATTGTAAAACAGTTGCGTGCTACATTGGGCCATACATGATACTATAGAAAGTTCATTAAGGCATATGCACAAATCATTGCGCCCATGGAGAAATTATTGAAGAAAGATGCAACATTTTGTTGGGATGATGATTGCCAGAAAATCTTAGATGTTTTGAAGGAAAATATGGTTACAACACCTATTCTAGTATTCCCTGATTAGAAGAAATAATTCCATGTACATGTGGATGGGTCTTGCATAGCATTAGGAGCAGTGCTAACCCAACTAGACACAAGAGATATCGACCATCCAATTGCGAGCAGAAAACTGCCTAAGAAAGAGAATAATTATTCAACCACGGAGTGCGAATGGTTGGTGATGGTATATGCGCTCCAGAAGTTCAAGCACTATCTATTGGGTACACACTTCAAAATTTATACAGACCATTCAGCCTTGAAGTACCTGGTCAACGAGCCTGTGTTGGGGGGGGGGGATTTGCAGGTGGTTACTGATATTATAGGAGTACGACTTTGAAGTAATTATGAAGTCCGAAAGATTAAATGTTGGACCCGATCACCTTTCGTGGATTGAGACTGGTGAAGAACCTACAAGTATTGATGAAGGATTTCCTGATGCGAAGCTCTTTACTATGCGCGTTGCAGATGAACATTTTGTGGATATCATCCAACTCATGTCTACAAGTGTAGCCCCTGAAGGATATTTGACGTAACAAAAGAAGGAATTGGTGGTCAGGGCTACGAATTTCTCCGTAATCACAAGGCACTTGTATAAAATGGGGTTGGATGAATTTATGTGTAGGTATATATCAGATTATGAAAGATGAAGTATCCTCACTGAAGCACATGGAGGAGTTGCTCGAGGACTTTATGATGGAAGAGCGACTGCGCAAAAGATCCTACGAGCTGGGTTTTGGTGGAAAATTGTGAACAAAGATTCCAAGGAGTACTGTAGGGAATGTGATTTCTATCATAGGACCGAGAAGTCATCCTGAAGGGATGAATTTCCTTTGGACTCGCATGTCTCATTACAGGCATTCAACAAATGGGCTATAGATTTTGTGGGACCTAAGTTTGAGCAGAGACGATTTTTGCATGTCTGGATGAGATTGGCAAGAGATAGAGAAGGAGTTTTTGCAGCAAGGGCTTAGGTTTGAGCCAGATTTTTCAGAGTGGCAGAAGAAACTATTATGGGAGAGCCTTGACAATATGACTACAACACCGGAAATCCCTACCATAGCGCCTAGGTGGTTGATGCAAAAACCTATTGCCTCAGCAGATGGAGCGAAGAAGCAAAAGAATCCATAGCAAGCGTCAGTTCGGCAATTGTCGCGCAAAAACCCAAATGAGGTTAGACAGAAGGGTCAGATGGATAAAATTAAACAGTCGACGGAACCCTTGGACCTAGATGAAGAATAAATGGCTATGGCAGTTAAAGATATCAATGCAGAGGAAGAAGATCTCGTTACTCGGCTACACCTTATGTACCTCTTATAAAATCCACTGCCAAGGTCACTACGGACCCTGACTCATTGAAATATAAGGTATTCACGCCATTGATACCAGAGGAAGTACCTGTTGAAGGCAACTTGTTGGCCCGGGTACCATTTCTGAATATCGAGGACTGGGATATGGGTGATCATATGAATTTTCCACAGTTAGAACCTAGTAAATGTTTGAAATAAATCTACTATGAGGAAGAGAGAGTCACAAGGCTTGAGACAATGAAGTGGGCAATAGGGATTGAGCGTGTAGGGTTGCTCAACATGCTATATGTTCCACATTTTAGTCACAACATAATTAATACCATATGTGTGCATCAATTGATGGCGTTGGTTTATGATGGGTGCCTCTAGATGGGAGGGCCCATTCCAATTGACGAGATGCTGGTCCATGTAATCGTCACACTAGATTATTAGGGCACGAACCCCACTAACTCTTTTATGGGGAAGTCGCAGGAGAAGAAGCTCACAGATCAGATGAAGAGCAACTTTGCGTTGGTGAAGAATTTGCGCGGCTACACCATTAGCTCCATATCAGATGGAGCTATGCAATTTGCTGCATAGATTTTGACAATATTAAATTATGTGGAAGTGTCATGCCGATGAAGTGCTGACACCATTGGTATCTTTAGATCCATAGTGCAACCAAGGGGTTTGATTCAATTAGGCTAAGTACCCCTGCCATGAATTCCTGAAGGATTTCTGTGAAGTCCGAGAGGATGGGAAGGCATTCCACTATGAGTGGTTACTGCTATTGATCGTGTTGGTAGCCTGGATGATGCCTGAGGATAGCCAATTCCCAACACCAAATCCAGAATTATGCGAGGCTTCTAGATTCACCTCACTGTGGGCAACAAAGTACCCCAATTACATCATTGAAACCAAGATGTTATGGGTCTTGTTCATGAAGGGATGCATTTCCTCTGGACTCGCATGTCTCGTTACAGGAATTCGACAAATGGGCTATAGATTTTGTGGGAACAAAGTTTGAGCAGAGATGATTTATGCATGTCTGGATGAGATTGGCAAGAGATAGAGAAGGATTTTTCGCAGCAAGGGCTTGGGTTTGAGGCAAATTTGTCAGAGTGGCAGAAGAAACTATTATGGGAGAGCCTTGACAAGATGACTGCAACACCACAAATCCCTACCATAGCGCCTAGGTGGTCAACGAAAAAACCTACTGCCTCGGTGGATGGAGAGAAGAAGCAAAAGAATCCATAGCAAGCGTCAGTTCAGCAATTGTCACACAAAAACCCAAATGAGTTTAGACATAAGGGTCAGATGGATAAAATTAAACAGTCAACAGAACCCCTAGACCTAGATGAAGAATAAATGGCTATGTCAGTTAAAGATATCAACGTAGAGGAAGAAGATCTCATTACTCGGCTACACCTTATGTACCCCTTATAAAATCCACTGCCAAGGTCACTAAGGACCCTGATTCATTGAAATATAAGGTATTCATGCCATTTCTGCCAGAGGAAGTACCTGTTGAAGGCAACTTGTTGGCATGGGTACCATTTCTGATTATCGAGGACTGGGATATGGGTGATCATATGAAGTTTCCACAGTTAGAACCTAGTAAATGTTTGAAATAAATCTACTATGAGGAAGCGAGAGTCACAAGGCTTGAGCCAATGAAGTGGGCAATAGGGATTGAGCATGTAGGGTTGCTCAACATGCTATATGTTCCACATTTTAGTCATAGCATAATTAATACCATATGTGTGCATCAGTTGATGGCGTTGGTTTATGATGGGTGCCTCTAGATGGGAGGGCCTATTCCAATTGAATAGATGTTGGTCCATGTAATCGTCACACTAGCTTATTAGGGCATGAACCCCACCAACCCTTTTGTGGGGAAGTCGCAGGAGAAGAAGCTCACAGATCAGATGAAGAGCGACTTTGCGTTGGTGAAGAATTTGCGCAGATACGCCATTAGCTCCATATCAGATGGACATGTGCAGTTTGCTGCATAGATTTTGGCAAGATTAAATTATGTGGAAGTGTCATGCCGATGAAGTGCCGACACCAATGGTATATTTAGATCCATAATGAAACCAAGGGGTTTGATTCAATTAGGCTAAGTACCCCTGCCATGAATTCTTGAAGGATTTCCATGAAGTCCAAGAGGATGGGAAGGCATTCCACTATGAGTGGTTACTACTGTTGATCTTGTTGGTAGCCTGGATGATGCCTGAGGATAGCCAGTTCCCAACACCGGATCCAGAATTATGCAAGGCTTCCAAATTCACCTCACCGTGGACAAAAAAGGACCCCAACTACATCATTGAAACCAAGATGTTATGGGTTTTGTTCAAGACAAGATTGCAGATGGTGATCAACCAACGGCTGCGGTTGTCACCTAGTCTACATGCGCAGTACACAAATATCACAAATTTTCACAATTTGTCCATACGCACGAAGAAGGATGCCACACGAACATGGCACAAGTTGCCATATTTAGTCACGTAGGATGATATTTTAGGGGTTATCAACAAATGATCAAGTGATTAGCTCACCCCATTTGGCGAAGTTGCAGGAACAAGTAAGGTCGCCGAAGGAGAAACAAGGAAAACAACAGTTGAAATAGTGGTCAGGAAAGATAAAGAGAAAGAAACACAAAAAGCTTCAAATAAAGAAAAAGAAGAATAGAAGGCTTCTACAAAAGAGAAGGAATCATAGAAGGAAAAGGCTTCTACGAAAGAGAAGGAAGTGTAGGAGGAAAAGGCTACATAAGAAGCAACATTATTGGTCACCGTTGACCTGGAGGAAAAAGAGATAGAGTGCACTAATGTAGAGGTTGAAATCGTAGAAGAAGAAGAAGAGGGTGTAGGCTCCTATCTCAAATTGGAGGACATAGAGTCCCCCTCCGGAATCAGGAAGAGGCAGAAGCGAAGTTCAATGGGACCTCGCAAGAAGTAGAAGTCCAATAAGTATGTGAGTACAACACCATTGGTCCTCATGGAAGGGGACCTTGATGAGATAGGTGATGTTGTCCGCTCCGCCACTGAAAATATATGGGGACACATTAAGGACCAGTACCACCATGTATTGGACAAAGTGCAACAGGGTCTAAAAGAATTACAGGTCTAGACATGAGTGATCCAGGTGAGCGTGGTGCAAGAAAGTGTGGATCAAGCAAGCGTGCCGAATTTGGTTCCACATAAATCACATCTAAGCACCAAGTAGTGCAACTACTAGGGGTCTCTCTCCATTTTTAGGTAGCCAAAGACCAAGAGCACGCGCAATACTGGAAAAATATGAGTATCAACCTTACAACAATGCCTATCCATACCTTGCATGAGCTACACCAAGGAGTTTCAGATGAGCTCCACGTCTGGGAGAAATGAGTGTTGTTGATTATTGATAAGGTCAAAAATCTATCTTATGACTCTTCTATGCCTTCCTTTTATATTCTTCTTCATTACAATACCACAGTCTGCAAACCATGGGCAGGTCTCAAAACAACTTGACTCTAACAAAATAAGGGGTTTTGACCATCCTAAAGCCCCTTTGACTCCTATCGACCTGCGCTACTCACGCTCCACTCCTTAAAATGCGGAGATTTTACAATAATTTTAACAAAACTTCAAAAAACATTGACCCAGAGGACCTCGTTCCAACAAGCCCCCAACATAAAGTCATGATTTGTCCCAAGTCACTTCGCTAGTGTTGCCTCAACCTTTGCTTGCAGGCTGCTGAATTATATCTTCAACGCTTGAAGATATGTTTTTCCTTGCACGGTGGCCTAACGAACTTCTTCAACCAATTTCTCTGTGGTTAGACCTTCAACTATAAGGCCCATGGTTCTTTGTGTCCTGAAGAGATTTTAGCTTGCTCTGAACAATTTGTGACAATTGGCTTGCCCCGTCGACCCATGGCTGCATTCGTGAGGAAATTATAGATGCCTTTCAATGCAACTCATCAATCTGGGCTTGGATGAATTTTCCTTCTTGAAGTTTGGTGAACCTTTGCATGGGTGCTAAGGTCCACGTTGTCGCGTTGATCTCATCAAACTATAGTTTATTTTCACAAATGTCAGCTTCAATCATCTTCAAGTGTGGATCCTCCTACAGCGAGGTCCACATCTTCATTGTCTGCTCAAACAATTGGTTGCATTCCTTGACTACTGCTGCCAAAGTGGTCATATCTACTTTAATCATAGCCTCACACTACTCTCTGGCTTCTCGAGGTGTGCCTGGCTGCAACTTAAGTCGAAGCTCTGAAATCTGCAACTGCAACTCAAACCGCACCTTTCCAATTTCTTCCTTGGATTCCTTCACAATCAACAGCTAGAAGCAACCCTTACCCAAGTATGAGGTAAGCTCCCTGAGCTCCAAATTCCAGTAGAGGTATCCTTTGCAGAGAAAATTCACAAGTTAATTGTTACGGTGAAGGAATCCAAGGACACAACCATGGGGCGACGAGGCAAGCCAATTGTCACAGACCATTCAAAGCAAGCTAAAAGCTCTTCAGTAGAAACAGAGAACCATGGGCCTTACAGTCGAAGGTCCAACCATGGAGAAATTGGTTGAAGAAGTTCGCCAGGACGCCACGCAGGGAACATCAGATCTTCAAGCGTTGAAGATAGAATTCAGCTGCTTGCAAGCAAAGGTTGAGGCAACAACAACAGAGTGACTCAGAACGAGTCACGACTTTGTGTTGGGGGCCTATTGAGACGGGGTCCCATGGGTCAAATTTTGTTGAAGTTTTGTTAAACTTATTGTAAAGTCTTCACATTTTGAGGAGCAAAATGCGAGAAACATAGGTTGATAGGAGTCAAAGGGGATTTAGGAAGGTTAAATCCCCTTATTTTGTTAGAGTCAAGTTGTTTTGAGACCCGCCCATGGTTCGCAGACCATGGTATTGTAATGAAGAAGAATACAAAAGGAAGGCATAGAAGAGTCATAAGATAGCTAATAAACAGTAAGAGTAGTACATGATTGGGGTCTTATTTTATCTATTCTGTACTTAGGCAAAGGGGAAGGCTCCTATAGCTGTGTGCGCAGAGACCTTGGTAAGTCCACAGTTGAGTGCGCAGGCCCCTGCAGTTGTGTGCATAGGGTTGGGAAGAACTATAATTGAAGATATGAAGCATAATAAAGGCATATTTTGAAGAACTACTTGTGTATTTGTGTATTACTAGTTTATCTCCGAATTTGTTGTACTTTTGATCTCTTGAATGCATTTAATCAGTAAAAGTACTCGATATATTCGTGAAGACATATATTTGTTTATTTATATAATGTTATGCATGTTTAGCGCAATCGGCGAAGGACAAAAGTCTGTTTACTGTCATTTAATGTAAGCTCTAGGTTTCAAGGGTTAGGGTTCGTGAATGTTAAGATAAACCCTAGATCTACAAAGAACACATCACATAGCCCTCTGGATGCAGAAACCTGGTTCTAGCATCCCCCAATACTTCCTTGGGTGAGACTGCAGCCTATGCTACGCAAGTTGTTTCCAAAAGGGTTGGTAGTGTAGGGTTTTATTGCTTAGCACAACTAACTCTGAACCTGGGTCCAAGCCCCCTCAATCCAACAACTACCATTAACAAATTCTTTATCGAGGTGTCATATAATAAGAATAATAGAAATTCCAGCCCTTGGTATGATAAGGAATACAAAATTGCTAGAAAAGTGATTAGAGACACTCCTAATGAATTTGTAAAGCTCAGAAACATAAGTGTATACAAATCTCTTAACAGAAGGAAGAAATGGTCCCATATTCTCCACCTTTCTAAAGTTGGGCCCATAAATTTTTGGCATAACATACTTGCTCGTAGAACCAAATACAATCATTCGATCCCCTTAAAGGATTGGGATATTTATCTTAAGAAGCTTTATGACTCCCCAAAAACCATGGGAACCATTTTGAACATTGCTATAAATGAAGATATATTTTCTTTGGAAGACGTGGAGTTCAGGATTAAGACGAACAATAATGGGAAATCTAGGGATATTGAGGGATACCAAGCTGAAATCTTCAAAATGGGAAGGTCTATTATCATCCCTCATATCCACATGAATTATTAATGTGGTGGTAAAACATGACTTCACTAATTTTTGGAAACAAAGCCTTACTATGCCTATCTTTAAAAATGGGGACAAGGGCGTTCCCTCTAACTATAGGACCATTATGAGTAGCCACATTTTTTCCAATTTATATATGCTCATGTTGGAAAAGAAGACTAGCCTCTGGCTTGAAATCCATGGTCAAATAAATAAGGGGCAAGCTAGTTTTAAGAGACATCACTCAGTTATCGATCATCTTGCCACTATTAAGATCATTGTTGAGGAGTGTTGCAATAGTAAAATTGACCTCTTATGTTGTTTTCTTGAATTTAGAAAAAGCTTTCGACATTGTTCTATGGGATAAGCTATGGAAACGACTTGAATAGTTAATGGTCCCTCATGATTTAAGGATTGTTGTCATTTGACTCTATGATAATGTTTTTACCAAGCTTAAAACCAATGAGAGCTGGTCTAAAGGAATTAAATTTAATATCGGGGTTAAACAAGGATGTACCCTATTCACTACACTTTTCAGAATTTACATCAATAAGCTAGAAGAGTGTTTAGAAACTACGAGATGCAATGGCCTCGAGCTTGCTAGTATGGCCATTACTCTTCTCCTCTATGTTGATGATATCATTCTTCTAGATAGAAGTCACGATGATCTCGACAAGCATCTTAAGACCCTCCATGATTATTGCTTCAAGATGGGTATGATGATTAATAACAACAAGACTAAGGTCATGATACGTAAATCCAAAAAGACCAACTATGGGAATTTCATCTATAATAAAATTACTTGGAGTAGGTTTCTTCCAACAAATATTTATGTATTAACATTCATTATTAGCTCAATTGGTATTATAGCATTGGGAAAAGCATTATTGGAGGTTGGAAAGCTTATTATGAGCTTGAAAACAATTGTAAGTCAACTGATCTATGGATTTGGAGTAAAAAAAACTTCCTCTTTCAGACTCTTGTCACCCCTGTTATTTTATATGGCTGTGAAGTTTGGGGATGTAGTATATCCATAGAATCATGGAGAAAGATCGAGATGATTCAAAAGAAATTTATAACCTAAAACCTCAAGATTAAAGGAAATATTCCCTATAGTATTCTCTTGATTGAATCTAGCCTTTCCCCCATTGAAAATGTGTCTTTGTTTAGGTATTTAATGTACAAGAAGAAGCTCTACAACATGGAAGCTAAGAGGTTTCCCAAAATTGTCTCTAACTCTAGCCAAAACCCCCACCTTCGTCTCAAGCATGGATGGAATAAGGATGCTCAGTCTCGGCTTGACCATTGGGGGATAATGGAGGACATCATCTTGGGGAATAAGGGTAACATTAAAAATACTATTACCTCTAAATTTAAGGATAAATTGTGGGATGATAAGGAGCTAAAGGAAACAAGGAAGCTAAGGTATTATAAGGAGGTGATCAACCCACCCTTGCTAACTAAAATTATCTCTTTGTCCTTACTAGTACTAAGAAGAAAATGAGCATTTCAATGATAAGAACTAATTCTCATGAGCTTCGAAGTAAAACTGAGCATTGGTCTATTCCCAAGACACCCTGGGTAGAAATAATCAGCCAACTTTGTGATAATAAGAGGGTTGAAGATGAAAAAGACTTTGTCATAGATTTCTCGAATCATACTCACATCCATTCTCGTTTCCAAAACATTTTCCACACTTCCAACCTTATTGACTTGTTAAGTCAACAAAACTATAGTGATCTTGGAGTGATTCTCTCCCTCATGTTTATCACAGACATAAAATATTAAAGAGTCACAATTAATCTCTTAATTTCTTAAGGTCTGATAGACCGCATTAGTCTTAGTGGACACTAATCATCATCATCGTCATCATCATATTGATATTTTTTCCAATCATTTAGGTTACATTTAATTAATTAATAATATACCATTTTTATTTAAATATCTAAATCAATTATTTAAATTTAAATTTTAGTGATATATATATATATAGCATCATTCAACACTCCTGTGGTTATGATGCTCTGATATGACCTTGGGCAGCCCTTTCCCATTTAGACTTGATCATTGATTAAAAAACAATATTTTCAATTCTATACGCAACTCTTCCCTTACAAAAGCGCGTACACACACGAGTACCATAATATAGAACCCGCATAAATAATTTAAAATATGAAAAAATAAAAATATTTCCTATTTCATGGGCGGGGTTTACGGGTTTCACCGAAATCCTGCCTACAGGAGCTCGTGGCATACCTGAATCAACTAATTTATGGTGGTATTTATACACCTCATGGGAAGGCCTAAGTCAGAGAAGGTGATAGGATTTCAACATTATAGCCCTTTTTTCCCCAAATCAAGTCTAATTTTCCCTGTGCCTCCTATACTCCAATCATAAGAAACCCTTGTTTCCTTGCAGAGGTGTTCATATTCCATTATATTACATCCTTTTGCACATGCTTGAGAGGTGATCTTTGAGGCTTGGGAAAGACAGATCCAGAGGAAGATTTTGTTAGTTCCGTGGTCGGATCAGGTTGCATTCTTCCACTCATATTTGTTGATATCAATAAAGAAGCTTTCTCTTGTTCCTGAAATGTTATGATCTCATGTTTTTTATGATTCATGTCTAACATGTCATAATTTGTATGTTTATGCTTGATGATTTAACATGTTTATTATGGATTCACTTTGAACTACTTGTTATGTATATGGTTCTCTTAATTATGTTGCAGGTCTGATCATTTTGGAGGAAGCAGAGGGTTTGGACCCTACGTGATCGACATCAAACGTAGGACATATGTGTACTTCTTTCAAACCCAACTTTAGTAGTTTTCATAGTTTTCTTGCTTGAATGTATGCTTCTTGTTGATAGTCTACCTTCGATCTGTTGAGGTTGGCAACCCTTATCTTAGGGAACTTTTTTCCACCAAAAGAATTGGTGAATCCACTGGGGATAATATGGAGACGAATGCTCTTATCAAAATCCCAACTTTAAATCCAAATCAAACATCATATTATTCTAAAAATGTTTGCCATGATCAGTGACAATATCCCTTGAAATATTAAAATGTGAAATGATTTGGTTGAATAGGAAAAGATTTGTTGTCTCACCATTGTTTCTAAAAGTAGGCATAGCTTCTGCCCACTTTGTAAAGTAGTCCACCACTACGAAAATGTACTTGTGAGCCTTATCCGAAGCCGGGTTACAAGTCGTAAAATAAATACCCCGCTTTGTGAAAGGACACTCACAATGATGACGGGGAAAAGCAGAGTTGTAAGAGCGCACATTTTACAAGTATATACCTGACAAGGATGGCACTTTTTGACAGCGTCCATGCAATCTTTAAAAATGGAGGGCCAAAGATAGCCAACACGTAAGATTTTTTGGGTTGCAGCAAGCTCAGATAGATGACCTCCACAAGCTCCATTGTGGCAGTCATTAAGAGAGGATCCAACTTATTCCAAGGTTAAAAAATGTCTACTGATTCAATCAATCCCGCGACGATATAAAGTGTCACCGATAATAACATAATTTCTGGCTAGGTGATGCAATTTTCTACATTCATCCTTTGAAAGAGTCCAAGGAAAATTCAAAGTCTGGAGATATACTATGATGTCTCCATACCAAGGATCTTGTGAAGAGATTAGGAAGATATGTTGATCCGGAAATGACTCTTCATAAACAACATGCGCTTCACAAGGAAACTCTGAAATCAATTATGCGAATACTAAAGATTTTTTGGACTTGGATGACATAAATTCGAGATCAAATTCATGTAATATGACAATCCATTTATTAAATTTTTCCCCCAATCACTCGCATACTGAGGACAAACTGAAATGGGTTGAAGTCAGCCAACACAAAAGTATTTCTAAGCAGAATATAATGATAAAGTTGTTGGAATGAGGTTTCCCAATTTTTTCTCCCAAGCTCTCAAGCTCTCAACACTTGCAAGTCAAAATTAGTTGTGGTGAGTTGAAATGTATTTTTATAATGAAATTTAAAAAACCCACTTTTATAAAGTTCATAATTTTTAATTTTTATTATTTCATGAAATTTTTTATTTTTGGCTTGAAGTGTTAGGGGAGGTTGTTTTTCACGGTAAATGAAGACTTTGTGACATTTCTCAACAATTTGACCCCATGATGGCAGACCTATCATGGTAGGTACCATTTTAGTTACTGACATATAGGTTAGGAGTCAGGACATATCACTTTTTCTGCTGCATTATGCACCTTAACCTCATACTGTGATATTTTTCCATAGGGTCGACCCCATTATGTTGCGGTTTTCAAACCACTTTCACTCGTCATCTTATAAAATCATAACATAATGGTAGATACATTCCTTACATGGGCTTCCTAGTTAGATCCTCGCTAGCATATGTTGCCCATGCTGCAAGAATTTCTTAGGCTCGGGAGTCCTCTTTAGTCCTGCCATGACTTTGCGATGAAGCCTCATTTCTCTTCTTTTTTCACTATTATTCTGGCTTTATACCCTAGAGGCTCCCATGTGTTAAGTTGTGTCATCGCATTGCATATTAACTACTTGTACCCTTTTGGCCTTAAGACGACTTCATTTGGACTTGTGTATAAGCCACTTTTGACCATGACCTTTTTGCAAGTTCAAACCATGCATTCATTAGCCTCTATGACTTGACACCTTTTATCCATGGAAAGAACATTCCTTTGAGTGTTGATGACCAGTTTCACCACCTTGCATTGAGCATAGGAATGTTCCAGTCCCAGGAACTAGAGCATATGTTTTTAAACACTCATTCTTTCCACTATACTGTAGGCATGATTTTATTCTTTTTCAAGATTTAAATATGGAAAAGACAAAAAAATAATATATTCCAAAAAGAGCGGGAATGGGACATTTACTTCCATATTTGATGGTAGCAAGAGTCAATTATTTTGCCCTTGAAAAAATCACTCAAAATACATCTTTCCTTCATTGGGATGGGACTTAGTTAGGCTTTAGGAGAGCCATAACATTGTTCTTGAGTCAGTCTTCCTCAAGTTGATTATCTCTTCCAATCATATGGAGAGTTTGCTAATTCCTCCTACATTGCAAACTTATACAAAGTTATTTGATGCTGCCATATAGTCACATATGGATCGTGATTTTTTTCAAGGGAAGTTTACTTGTGTCGGCCATTTTGTGGTGTCTCTTGACTCATTTCCAGTCAGCCATACCCGGTCTGTCAAGTAATCTTCAATATCACATCAATTATTTGGTCCTTTTCTCATGTTAGTTAAGAATGTCTCCATTGAATTCTTACTAGCAGGTCTACTCTTATCGACTCCGACAAATAAATCTAAGAGTAGGCCTAGAGTTGCATCCTAGCCCTATTTACATCATTGATAGGTGACCTTGTGTTCAACATCGATCAATATCATGGGTCTTTGACTGTGTGGTTTCCATTTTGTTCGACGTCAGTTTAAATTATCACACATTAGGATTTGTGCAGTACCTTGGTTTCCATTTGACCCTATTTGTGGATTCCTCACCTCTATGCCAACTCTCATTATTGGTTGGTTCATAGGGATTCTTTTGTGGGCTAGCCACATCTTGTGTATGCCGAAAACGTACTTCAGAATGATTACTTCATCTATTTTCATTCAAGTTCTTCCAAATTATTTGCATGCAGGTTACACTCATGCTAGTTGATGTGGGATGCCTTAATGTCTTCCTTCCAACAAATCTTTTCCCATCGACTCCAACTCATTTCTCTAGGAACAAGATCTAGAGTTTGTTTTTCAGTACCTTAGGGTTTGCAGTCATCAGTGGTAGATTCCTTCGCTATCGACAGTGAGAAAATTACATCAATGTATCTTGATTTATAGATTCTCTCAAGTGTTCAACTTCAACACATTTATTCGCACTTGTTAGGTTGTACTGGGGTACCTTGACTCTCATCATCATTATCGATGAGTTGTCTCGCATTTGTTAATGGTATACATCAATGACCGATAATCAAATGATTTCTCACATGGTCGACTTCAAATCATTTATTTCCATAGTGTATAAATGTAACATATTCAATCAGTGAAGACCTCGGGTTGTGTCAACATCTTGGTTCACTTGTGATCTCTTTTAGTTTTCTGTCGGTGCTACCAGCCATCCTATATGTTGCAGTTCATTTTAACAACATTCTATATGTTGACAATCAATTTTTATGTAGTACCACTATTCCACCTATATGATATGGTACTATTATGAGGATCGGTTATGCAACATCAATGATCACACATTCTTTGAGCATCATTAATTAGTTTTTTCTATATGTGATATTGAGACATAATTCTGATGTATTCCTGTGCGGCTATGATCGAGTGATCCACTATGTATTCTTCAGTCTTCTTTGTACACTTATGTATACATGATGGATCCACTTTGTACTTGATCAACGGACATGCTTTACTATTTCTGAGCATGGGTATTCCCACCTCAGACATGAGTCTTCTTTCTGATTCCTTCTACAGGTATTCAGTGGGCTGGAATCTGGTGATCTCCTCTCAAGTTCTCAAATGATCTCTCTTTATAATTAATACATTTTGGCCATCATGTACCCCTTCTGACCTCATATATTAGGGGGAATCTATTATAGCATCATTCAACACTCCTGTAGTTATGATGCTTTGATATGGCCTTGGGAAACCCTTTCCCATTCAGACTTGATCATTTATTAAAAAACAATATTTTCAATTCTATACCTGGCTCTACCCTTACAAAATCATGTGCACATGCAGGTACCATAATATAGAACCCACATACATAATTTAAATATGAAAAAAATAAAAATATTTCCTATTTCTCAGGCGGGGTTTATGGGTTTCACTGAAATCCCACCTATAAGAGCCTATGGCCTAATTGAATCAACTGATTTCTAGTGGTATTTATACACCTCATGGGAAGGCCTAAATCATAGAAGGAGATAGGATATCGAAATTATAGTCCTTTTGTCCCCAGATCAAGTCTGATTCTCCCTATACCTCCTACACTCCCAATCATAAGAAACCTTTGTTTCCTTGCAGATATGTTCATCTTCCATTATATGACATCCTTTTGCACGTGGTTGAGAGGTGATCTTTGAGGCTTGGGTTGGATGAATCTAGAGGAAGGTTTCATTGGTGTCGTGGTCAGATCAAGTTGTATTCCTCCACTCTTATTTGTTGATATCAATAAAGAAGCTCTATCTTGTTCCTCAAATGTTGCGATCTCGTGTTTTTTATGATTCAAGTCTAATATATCATGATTTATATGTTTATGCTTGATGATCTAACATGTTTATTATGCACGCATTTCAAAAAAGAATAGGTGATATTAGAGCTCTGCAACTAGGCCCTAGGGTTTCCCTCCAGCTTCTTCGTCCGTTCCCACTAAACCCTGGCAGCGCACCAGCATCGATTTGAGGTCCTCTCTCACAGAGGTCGGGTCCTGGCCCGACAGATGACAGAGGGGGGGTCCATGGGGACCCCATCCTTTCGGGACGCAGTGATGCATATGAACAAAACGGCGGAAGGTCTCAAGATCCCAGGCTACGAAACAAAAAAAGACAGCTCAGGCAATAACACTGGAATGGCAGCCCAAGGACAGAAAGGTCCAATACAAGGATCAGGCATGTCAGACCTGGACAGAAACAAAAAGAAAAAGCACGTAAAGGAACCGGAAGCAGGAAAGAATAGCTCGAGCCCAGCACTCGAACCGTCAGAAGACGACAAGCATCACAGGGAGGAAACAAGATCTGTAGCAAATGAGGATAAAGCAGAAGCCTCCAACATCAGCTCCAAGAGCAACCTACAAGGTGTCTGTAAACCAAAGAAAAAAGAGGCACTCCGAGTAGTTTTCTCCGACCCAGAAATCCAAGCATTCAGGGATCATATGATGGAGCATGCCATCATCTGCAAATTTATGGGCCTGTGGCCCACTGAACGAGCCCTCTGCAACTGGATCAAACAACACTGGAGACCTAAAGGTGAGGTCGATCTCCACCTTGGAGCTAAAGGTTTTTTCACTGTTATCTTCTCTAACCTAGAAGATAAGGATAGAATATTTGACGGAGGCCCGTATTTCCTTTCCTCCGCCGGCCTGTATATGAGGCCCTGGAAAGCAAACTTCGCGCCTGAGAAAGAAACTTTTACCAGAGTCCCAGTATGGATCCGGCTCTTCTCCCTACCTATAGACTACTGGGGCCTTGCCACCCTCAAGTGCATTGGAGATCGACTTGGTACCTTCATCAAAGCCTCAGAGACGACCATACAAAGGAAATATACCTCCTGCGCCCGAATCTGCGTGGAAATGGATGTCTCAGGCGCCCTGCACGACGGACTGTGGCTAGAGTTCAGAGACGAAGACTACTTCCAAGCCATTGACTACGAGCAGATCCCATTTCGCTGCAGGAAATGTCATGAGCACGGCCACCTGATCAGGGAATGTCCACTAAACAAACCAGTCGAAGAGGCTAAACCTGAGCAGCCAGCAAAGGGTCAAGCGACCTTTAAAAAACCAAAACCCCGCCAAAGAGCATACAGGAAAAGAAACAGTAAAGCAGCAATGGGCCCAAGCAGAACCCTCAATCCGTTCGCTGTTTTAGAATCAGAAGCAGACTCAGAAGACAACCAAAAAGAAAATACACCCCCTGAAGCTCCTCTTCGACATATATCCACCCAAGGCGCCACGAATACAGAGGAACTTGTCACAGACACAGAGACTCAAACCCAGGAAGCAGCAGAGGACACAGACATGCTAACAAGTGATGGGGGAAGCGAAGACATGGATCTCAATGAAATTCTAGAAAAAGAAGGGGTCAATTTGCCGGCCATAGAAGAACAATGGAAAACCCAAGGACCAGACAATATCCCAGAGGAAGAAATCAGAAAAGTCAGGGATATTTTCATTGCAACACACCAAGCAGTACTGGACAGGCAACAAAATAGATTGGGGATCACAAAGGGCACAGGTAAGCATCCTAAAAATCTCTCCATTTTTTCATCAGGACGTAAGCAAAACAAAAAAAGAGGAAGAAGAACAGATGCAGAGGTTCTCCAGGATCTAGGCATATTCCTAATCAACTCAGGGAAGATAAAGGACTTGCATTCCTTCCTGTTTAGCCAATAACCTCCCTGTTTATAATGAAAATCACATCCTGGAATATAAGAGGGCTCAACAGCCTCACTAAACAACGACTTCTCAAAAGGAAGTTACAACAGGAGAAGCCAGACATTATGTTCATTCAAGAAACTAAGTGCTCCCCAGCTCAGATGGAAGTCATTTCCAGAAAGCTAGGATCCTCTATCAAATACATAGAAAGTGCAAGTCATGGGTGGGAAGGAGGCCTTGCAACCCTCTGGGACTCCAGAACTGTCGAAATTACTACTATGGAAGCTACTCGATCCTACATTGCCACTGAATTTCAATTAACAGGTAACTCTGAAACGTACCTCTGTATAAATGTATACGGACCCCAGCGCCTAGAGGATAAGGCTACATTCCTGTATATGCTAACAAAACTAAAGCAGAGATACCAAAACTCCAAAACAATCATGGGAGGAGATTTCAACATGATTACCACCCTCCTGGAAAAAAAAGGAGGTCTCAGACGCCTCAACAAAGACTCAGAGCTCTTTATTGACTTCATGGAGTCGGTCAAACTCGTGGATATCCCCCCTAACAATGGGCTCTACACATGGAACAACCGAAGAGGAGGAGTAGCCAGGATATCCTCCCGCCTTGACAGGTTTTTGGTTTCAGAAAACATCTTACTCGAAGGGACAACAGCCACCTCTGACATTCTCCCCAGTGGGGGATCAGACCACTGGCCCATTGCACTGGAAGCCGCTTTCATCCAATCCCCCAAGAACCGGCCCTTCAGGTTTGAGAAATTCTGGCTCACTCACCCAAACTTCCAGAGCCTGGTTAAAAAATGGTGGAATGAACCCTGTACTGTCAGAGGGACAAAAATGTTTAAACTTCAGTCTAAATTAAAGCACATCAAACTCAAAATAAAGGAGTGGAATACAACTGAATTTGGCAATATCTTTCAGGATAAACAAAACTTAGAAGACCAACTTCAGGAAATCCACAAGGATTGGTCCTCTGGGATTTACAAAGAAAACTCCATCGAACAGGAAAAGGTTTTAATGCAGAAGTGGCATATCCGCTCCCATCAGGAAGAAATCCTTTGGAAGCAAAAATCCCGCATCCAGTGGTTAAAAGAGGGAGAACGAAACACCAAATTTTTTCACAGATCAACAATGGATTATAGAGGAGCAAATAAAATCCTCAAGCTCACTAATGCTGCTGGAGAAGTCACTCAGAACCACAATGAGATCTCGTCTCTTCTTACCACTCACTTCAAACGAATAGCACAGGAGTCTCAAGAAGACCGAGTGGAAGCCTGTGAGACAATAACGCAAGCTATCCCTCAACTCATTACCCCAGCTCAGAACGCATCTTTGGTAAGAAAGATCACAATGGAAGAGGTGGAGGAAGCAGTTCATGACATGCCAAATGATAAGGCCCCGGGCCCTGATGGTTTCACAACAAACTTCTACAAATCATGTTGGAAAACAATCAAAACTGAGGTTTGGGAAGTGGTGGAAGATTCTCGGCGTTCCGGCTCAATTCTCAAAGGCCTGAACTCCACCTTCCTAGCCCTGATTCCAAAAGAGGAGGAAGCCCGAACCCCTGAAAAGTTCCGGCCTATAGCCCTGTGCAATGTAATATACAAAATCATCTCTAAGGTCATTGCCAACCGTCTAAAACCTATCCTCCCCAACATCATCTCGGAGGAACAATCGGGCTTTGTGGAAGGAAGACAAATTTTAGACAACATCCTGCTGGCTCAAGAGATGATCCACACTCTGCAATCAAAAAAAATCCCTGGAATGATGATTCAACTAGATCTCTCAAAAGCTTTTGACAAAGTCAATTGGAACTACCTGGAGGCTACTCTAAAAGCCTTTGGTTTTGACAAGGGATGGATCAACTGGATCCTCGCCCTCATCAAGTCAACAAATTTATCTATACTTGTCAATGGCTCCCCCTCAGCTCCTTTCTCGCCCTCCCGAGGCATCAGGCAGGGCGACCCGTTATCCCCATTCCTCTTTGTGATTCTTATGGAAGGTTTGAGTCGATACATACACAAAGCTAAGTCAGAAGGATCAATTAAAGGTCTGCGCCCCTTCCCTTCCATTCCTGCAACCACTCACCAGCAGTTTGCCGATGATACTATGCTACATGGAGCTCCCACCGTCAAAGAGGCTAAGGCTCTCAAGGAAATTCTATCTCTCTTCAGCAAGGCCTCAGGTATGGAAATTAACCAGGCTAAATCAACTATTTTTTTCTTCAATACTCATGTTTCTATTCAAAATCACCTCACAGGAATCCTAGGATTTCGTAAAGGCTCCCTCCCCTCGAAGTATCTGGGAGCTCCGCTCACCACCAAGCCATGGCAAAAGATCCATTGGGAGAAGCTCATAGCAAACCTGGAAAAAAAGAGCAAGCATTGGACCTACAGAGCCCTAAATTTTGCGGGACGCCTTGTCTTAACCAAAGCTATTCTCCAGGCTATCCCTCAATACATGCTATCTATCCTCCCAGCACCTAAAGCTATCCTCCAACAAATTCGGACCATCCAAAGATCCTTCCTCTGGAGTGGCAGCACAGAAAAAAGGAAATGGGCCCTTGTTGCCTGGGACAAGCTATGCCAATCGAAAATAACAGGAGGATTAAACCTAATAGATCCTGATACATGCAATCAAACTGGAGGCGCTAAGCTGTGGTGGCGATGGCTCAAAGAGACCCACCTCCCCTGGACCCGTCACTGGAAGGAGAAATACACACCCAACTGCAGGGATCAGGATCTTATTAGACTCCAGGAGCTGCCAGAGGGATCCCCAATCTGGAACCTCGCCAAAAGAAACCGAAACATTGTCCAGGATCACAGTTTCTGGGAGATTCGTAATGGCGAAACAACCCTCTTCTGGGAAGACGCATGGCAACAACACCCCAAACTGGAAAGCCCAGACCTTGGGGACTACAAATTACAGTGCCAGAACAGGGGACTTCTCACAGTTCAGCATTATTGGAATCACAATGGCCATGACCAAACCTGGCGTGAATGGACTCTCCCAGACACAAGCAATCACAACGCAGATCACAACGGAATCCAGGATCTTCACCAGGTTATTCACAGCAGGAAAATCAGGAGATCCACGGGCGCAGACAAGTTGCGATGGGGCATGAAAGGAAATGGAAATTTCACCTTAAAAGAAGCAAGAAAACAACTAGAACTCGCAGAGCAGAGGGAGCCAGTCCCGTGGCTTAACCAGGTATGGGATCCCCTACTTTGGCCAAAAATCCAAACTTTTCTCTGGCTTCTCATGCGGAAAAAGACCCTCACCTGGGAAAACCTAAGGAAAAAAGGCTTTGAAGGTCCCTCTGTCTGCCCAATGTGCATGCAAGAGGAAGAAACAATGAACCATCTGTTCAATTCTTGCAATTGGGCAAATCACATATGGCTGGAGATTGAGAGTATCATGAAGCATCAGAACAGGGATTTAGACTCAATTCATAGCACAATTATCAATTGGCCAAGTAACTATTCGGAAAATCCACAAACTAATAGCATATGGAAAACCTTACCTGGATTCATCACATGGACAATCTGGAAAGAGAGGAACAGAAGAATCTTCCAAAACGAGCATAGGGACCTCGAGCATTTGAAAATTACCCTAATGGAGAACATTCGGCAACTGATCCTGGTTAAGAGCCCTCTGGACCCGACCAGCAACATCTCCGAGAAGGACAGAGGAATCCTGAACGCCTTCAACATTAGAGCTGAGCAAAGCCATCAAACCCCCATTATTCAGCCTCATACCAGAAAAGTGCCCAACTCCTGGTCCCCCCCTCCTAAGGGCCTCACGAGGCAACCCGGGTCCAGCGGCCATTGGAGGCCTCATTCGCAATCAGCAAGGAGAAATTCTCCACATATACAGCCAAGCGTTGGGGAAAGCCACAAATAACGAAATGGAATTTACTGCTATGGAAAAAGGACTAAAAATCTTGCTCAGAAATCAGACAGGCAATGCAATTATCGAAGGTGACTCTGAAATTGCAATTATGGTAGCAAGGAAAATTTATGGTGGCACTCCGATCAGTAAAGTTACTAAACACTGGCGTCTATCCATGGTCACAGAAAGTATAGGAAATCTTCTGGGGCGCATGACAGGCCTTGTCTTTCAATCGATAAGGAGGAAAGCCAACTCAGTAGCAGACCACCTGGCAAATCATGGGATTGATAACCCAGACGGAACTGTGGACAGCTGTTGGAGCCAGGTCACGCACACTCAGCTCAAGGAAAGGTGCTCCCACCTTGCACGCTTGGACTTGGTGGCTGAGGACGGGACAGAATGAATACCCATTTCCCCCCTCATGGATAGGACAAAGGATCGTAAGCTTCCATCACACTGCAGGCCTCAAAGCACCTCGAGGTGGAAGGCAATTATGGATACAGCAGCTCACACAATTTTGTACAGCATCACGACAGGGGATGATATTGGCCACAGCAGCTACAAAGATCAGTGGGACACGTGGAGTCTCACCAGTAGCGCAGACGAAGGAAACCAAATTTTCTCCTACCCACCCCCCTCGCTTCACTCAACTCTGAATCCAAGCATTTATGGTGATCGGACAAACAATTTGATTGCCCCGTCCCGCCCCCTAGCTCGAAATCACCCCACCTTCATCCATTTAATCCCGCCCTGCTTCCTCTTGCTCCTCATCATTTTGAAGCCCTTCTCTCCGGTCTCTGCATTCAGCAATTTCCCCCAGCTCTTATTCCCCCAGAATTCTAGTTCGATGGCGAGTGAAGGATGCAGAAACAATGCTGCGAACAAAGAATTGCAGCAGGCAAAAGACATGTATGAGTCCAGAACCTCTGCGCGAAACAAGCGCAGAATCATAGATTTGGAAACTTCAGCCATAGAGGACGAAGGAAAACTCTCTGACCAGCAACTCGGCCAGGAAGTGGATTGGCTGCAGAATCCAGGCACTAACAGCACCCGGGCGACCCAATTCGTCCGCACCCAGGCGGAAGCCTGGCGCATGAAGACTATCCTGGCGAAGGCTATGGACGTACAAGCTGAACAAGCGGAGCAGCTGCGGACCCTTCAAAGTTTTGCGGCCACCATGACTCATGACCATATGGCCGTGGTTGAGAGCAGCGAATTCAAACTCTCAGCAATTCACCAGGAGCTGGGCTCGGTCAGCAACAAGCTCACTGAACTTATTCAGCTCCTCAAGAAAGTCATTCAGTCCGACAACAAGCATCAGGGACCATATCAGGGGGGACCACCAAAGGCTTAGTTTTCCTCTGGTCCTTTGTTTCTCTTTTCTGCTCTCAGTGGCTGCGGTAGCCCTATCTATTTTGCTATGTTTGCTCTCTGTCTTGTTGTCCTCTGTTCTGTTCAACGCTCTTTATGTATCAGTTTTTCCTCGATGTTATTACTTATGGCATTCTCTGGCTTGAACCACCCTGCGCGGGGTTCCTTTTGGCTGCCTCAGACTCTATGTTTTACATGGGCCACCTCTCTTGGCATCACCTTCTCAGCCCTACCTTCTTAGTAACTCCAGGCGAGGCCTGCTTCAGAGCGGCCAGTAATCTGCTTCGGCAGAGCTTTTGTAATATATGATTTTTATGTTAATATCAAAGCTTACTTACACAAAAAAAAAACATGTTTATTATGCACATAATTTGAACTACTTGCTATGTATATGTTTCTCTGAATTGTGTTCCAAGTGTGATCACTTTGGAGGAAGCAGAGGATTTGAACCATATGGGATGGACATCAAATGTAGGACCTATAGGTACTTCTCTCAAACCCAACTTTAGTAGTGTTCATAGTTTTCTTGCTTGAACATATGCTTCTTGTTGATAGTTTTCCTTCGATTTGTTGAGGTTGTCAACCCTTACCTTAGGGATGTTTTTCCCGCCAACACACATGAATTAATGTACATAATTTAGTTTAATTTTATTATATTTAATCTAAAATAATTTTATTAAACAATATATAATTGATTTACATTTTAATGAGATAAGTCTTTATTAATGTACATAAGTTGATTAATTTTAATTATATTTATTAAAATAAATTTATCATAATCATAACTTTCTTAAATTATTTATATTAAAATAATATATAAGGTTAATTTTGAACTATTTATATTAGAATAATATATAAGGTTGATTATAGATTTTTTCCAAATTTTATTATAGTTTTATTTATTTTCTCATGAGATATAACTTTATCAAATGTGTTGCATGCCATTTGTTTCCTGGTTGGGGTGTTTTTCACATGGGAGGGTGGGGGGTGGGTTGTCACTATCCCACTTGACCATTCAATCAGGGGACGTGGCAACACACCCACTTAACGTTTTTTCCATGCAAACCAATCTTGGCATGAGGAACACCATGTGTTTAACATCTAACACCATGCAAATGGATCACCACCTCATCTCTCACATCCCCTCTCAAATCCACTTCATTTGGAAATAAAACTCAATGCTTGATCACCTAAACTCCTCCCCTGATGTGACTGAGAAAAATATGTCGCCACCAACAATAGAATTCAATGTTGCTATTAGGGAAATTCATTGCACCATTATTGGAGGAAACCATGACCATAAGGATATCAGGCAAGACAGGGAGTTTCAAATAGCCAATTCGAGAATCTTGAATACAATTTTTTTTCTTCAGTAATAGAGCAAAGCATTTGGTGGTCAGTCTCATCTCATCCATCCCTCCATTCCATGCTTGGAGTGCTACAACTCTCTTGGATTTCTAAGAAAAATTCAAGGAAGGGAATTCCAGCTTGTTAGTGAGCTTTTCTCTACAAAAACTGGCACTTTCCCTTCTCAACTTCGATTAGAATATTGAATCATCCTACAACACCATCTATTGGATTGAATTTTATCTAGCTTCCTGGAACCGGCCTAAGGATGTTATAGAAGCGATGTGGTACACCAACTATGGGGCATCCTATTTCTATGACAAGTTAGTCCTTTTCACCACCTGGTTATTTCTTGCTTCCTCTTCATTGGTGTTCTAGTCTTGAATTTAACTCCTAGTAGTGACTTAGTTTTCTATTCCTATTTGTTGGCTGGGAAGCCCCCACACTTATATGGAAGCTTGTCTCTCTCTTAGCTCTTGGCTCTTTGCAGAGCTCGTTCCCGCTGGACCTATCCTTTGTTGGCACATTCCTAGCTATCCTTGCCTTCATTTAATTATTTCCCTTTGTTCGAGGCACTGGCCTGAATTAACTTTCCTTAGATATCTTCCTCTTTTGTCCTCTTCTATCCTTTTTTTGACACCTCCCTCCTTATTTTTTGACCTTTCTCTCCTCCTCGTGTAATCGCAATGCCACGCCATAGAGCTCATGTCCGTAAAGGTGCAACATACTATCAAGAGCATAGAGATTGAGGTAGTACATGAACACAACTCAGAGTTGAGGAAGTAATAACTCAATTTTGATAA
Organism: Pinus tabuliformis; assembly: GCA_031772625.1. NCBI lineage: Eukaryota > Viridiplantae > Streptophyta > Pinopsida > Pinales > Pinaceae > Pinus > Pinus tabuliformis. The sequence continues at coordinate 495,674,101 of CM062808.1, read as the reverse complement.
TTTACCCCATCCCCCCCTATTCAAGAATAACTCACTCATGATGAAAGGGAAGGAACCAACTAGAGGCACCTTCTATCAGACAAAGAGGTAATGGAAGATTTGGATGAATAGGTACCTAATACAACACACACATGTGGGTGTTTTAATTGGTATATGCACTTGATGGACCTCTACTAGCACATGAAATTCCTACTTGGCAAGATTCTACTATATCAACATCAGAATAGAGATGACCTCCTCCTCTCCATGGAACACTTGCATCGACACTTGATGGACCTAGACCACCCAGTAAAGTCCATTGAGAAGCACCTTGATATCCCCCTACTATTGGCTGCTCATCAGGCAACAACAAGGCATCGATCTAGGTTACAACAATAGATTTAGACCCCTCTTCTTAGTATCCTCAGCCTTATTATGTCTTTGGTTTTTCAATTTCCATCTTCTTCACCTTTCTCTCATGGCATTAAAGGCTCACGTATTAGCATATGTATGATGTATTTTGAATCCTAGACAACTTTTTATCTTCTACTTTTCTTAAATAAATACATTTTTTGATATGGTCGAGTTTCCCTAGTGACCGACTAATCTAAAACCATCAACCTTCCCTATAATCTTTTATTCATAAAGTAATACAAATATATATAATTTAAAATCTATTTAAATATTTAAAAAAAATATTATAAAGTAATACAAATATATATAATTTAAAATCTATTTAAATATTTAAAAAAAATATTATATCCAATATTTAAAGGAAAAGTTACAAAATTTTCTTGTTCTTTCCATAGTTTCATAATTATAAGTTATTTCTTTCTTTAGGTTAATAAATACTTATAAAAAAAAATTATACTAATTATTATAATTAACCTATTTACTCCGTATGCTTTTCATATATGTACCAAAAAGTTACCAAAAGCACGACCACTTCCAAATAGGCGAAGCTTAGGCGTTTAGTTAAAATTGGAGAATCACAAATGAGTAAATCTTTTTTTAGCTTGGAAGAGAAGATTCTTCTTAAATTCTTATAATGTTTATTTAGATGTGTTTATTGACTTTTCTATAAATGTGTATTTTCTAGTTACTTTTACAGTTTCACAATTATAAGTTTTTTATTTCTTTCGTTCTAAAATGACTTCTATATGTTTTTTATGCTAATTATTACAGTTAACCTATTTACTCCCTATGATTTTCATGTATGTACCCAAAGGTTACCGTTGAAATCATGACCACTCCTAATTAGGTGAAGCTTAGGCAGTTAGTTAAAATTGGAGAATCACAGTGAGCAAACCTTTTTTCGTAATTTTAATATGAAGTTTGAATATATTTTGGAAGAGAAGTTATTTCCTTGATTTCATATAATTTTCCTATATAATGTATATTTAGATGTGTTTATTATAAATGTGAAATAATGAAATTTTTGAACATTTATTATATAACTTTTTTTAATTAATTTTTAATTTTGTGTAATTTGGAAGTTTTTAATTTAATTTTAATGGCAAATTTTAGAAGTAAATATAAGTATAAAATTGAATTCTTTAATTTAAGAACAAAAATAAAGTTATTAATTTAATAAGAATTTGATTGAGCTTTTGTTGTTTTAGAGGTTACATTTAGTGCTCATTTTTATGTTTGCTTTGAAAAGTGATGATGCAATATTACTCTTTTTTATGAAGAACATTTTTAGTCTATACCTCTTCACGGATGATAACATTTAATTTGCGTTCAAGTTGCATTGACTGTGCATTATTTGGCTATGATTTTGTAATTTTAACCAAAGTTCAGGAAAATGCTTAGGATTTTTATTTTTGCATAAATTCAAAAATAATTTCCAAATTTTCAGTGAATGTTATTTCTAATTTTTGATTGGCTGAGGAAGCTAGTGTTTTATTTTTGTTTTTTCCAATGCATAACAATTCATTTGAAAATTAAAAGAAAAGTAATTTTATGAGTGTCCATTGCATTGGTGAGTGCTCTAACACTATCACAATTATGTTAGCACTCTGCTCAATGATGTGAGAATTGATGCGGTTGCAGGACAATGTTATGTTAGTATTGTAGAAATTAATAGAAATTTTCTACCACTGATGAATTCGAACTAAAATCAAGGGACTACAAATTTACTCTACTATTATGGGGAATGGAAATCACAATTTAGAAATACATGCAATGACATGCAACCATCAAAACCACAAGAACACAATGATTTACAAGGGAACCCAATTGGGAAAAACCCCTCCATTTCTTTGCATTCTTTCAGATGAAAAGAGAAACAATTACAATGTCTTTCTTCAACTTTGAAGCACACCTTGCATTGAAATTTTGTTCTTGTGCTTAATGACCTTCTCTGGCCAACACACAACCAATTTAAGCCTCAACCAACCTCATATTCCTTGCACAATCCTAGAGGAATTAGCCCTTAAAAAATAGGGAAAATTCCCTATCTCCTTGCACAATAGTTTGAGAAATTTCACCTGCTCAGTGCAAAAGCATTGTACACTCAACAATTTACAATTATAAATAAAAATGTGCTTTTTCCATCCACTCAACTAGGAAATTCAAATTCCATGCATGAATGGGTCTATTTTTACTTGATTAACTAGTTAACTGAGAGATCAGTGAGTTAACAATAGTCGTAACTTCTCAATGTGACTTCAATTGACTCAACTAATTACTAGAGCTCAATTAACCGAGTTCAACTAATAATAACTCAACTAGATTTCTAGATCTTAGCAATCAACTCATGCACAACTCTACTTCTAGCCTACAAACTCGAATTTACTAACTTAACTAGTAGACAAAGTGATGCCACTCTAGCTAACTGCAATCCAAGTCATCCTGATGATGTGAAAATTATATTTTTCCATTTGACTAAGGCACTAGTCAAATGAAGCCTTTTCTTGCTACAATTTCAACACTCCCTCTTAGTAAAAAAAGGGTTCTACACAACCCCAATCCTACTCCTATAGGAATGTACTATAACAAGACTCCCTCTCACTGTTGTTGTTTCTACTGCAACAAATGAAACTAAGAAGCATCCAAAATATTGAATCACCTATATCTCTACAACTATCTATTGGGAAAAATGCACTATTGTTGATTCTGCACTATGCCTCTTGCACCACTATCAACACTGCTTTTTTGTCCTCCACATCTGACTACACCCAACTAAGATTGATCCTTCTGGTACTAAATAATGTGGGGCCTTGTAGCAAAGTAATGATCCATGAGGAAACTAAATTGCAACTGCTACTACTACTCTCCTATGGATCCTGCCCAATTTTTTGCAACTTTTAGACTAAAGCTCTACATTGCTCCACCTCACTCATAGAGGTATAGTTGAATGCTTGGCGAAAGCTACCTCTAGCTTATAGATATTTTTCACTTTAACTCCAACATGCTTCACTTGTATAGTAGAAACATTCTTCAGAAGAGATTTTCCCTTACTCAACACCACATCATAACCTCTATCCTCCAATCTAGCTATCGAAATCAAATTCTTCTTCAGCCTTGACACATACATAACATTTGTCAAATGAAGATGGGAGTTTGACTCCCTATTAAAAGTGACATCACCAATTCCTTGAGTATAGTATTTCCCATCATATCCAAGTTCTATTTTCATCTAGAGATCCTTCTCCTCTAGGCTACTGGAGAATTCTTTATTTTTTGTCATATCGTATGAGGCACCAAAATATAGGTACCAATCGCTCCCTCTTACTGTGCTTTCCATGCACACAAATAGGGTAAAATATATCTCAAATTGAGATGCCAAGGCATCTCCTCCTGCTCATGCTTCAGGATCCTTGTTGCAGTTCTTGTGCAGACACTTGGTTGCATCGTTTCCATATTCATGGCAGTGAAAACATTTTATTTTGCTGAGGTCCTTCTTCTTGCCTTTTTTCTGGCTAGACTCAGCCTCACCTTAGGCCTTCTTTCTCTTAGAATTCTTTTGTTTTCCAACTACAACAAAGTCCTATTCCTCCTTAGCTTTGGATGTTATTCCATCTCTAGCGTTCATTCAAATTTCTTCCTACACCAAAAAAGACCAAAGTCTCTCCTAATTTGGTAATTTGTCCCTTCCATTTATAGATTCTTGGTAGATGTGCCAGTATTTTGGGAAGGCCAAGGAGAGCTAGGCTCAGTAGCTCAGAGGATGGCACATTTTATCCTACTCCTCCAAGTTCATCTCGAACATGAGTGAATCAAGAGAGGTAGTGTGTAATGATTTCATTTTTCTGCATGCAGATGTTTCTAATCTTATCCCTTAATGACAATTTCCTGGCATCACTGCCATTTTCGAATAGCTTAGTGAGAGTATTCCACATAATAAATGGAGTCTCCTTGCCATGTAGATTCGAGACGATGTGGTCTCTCACACCGTCCAAGATGATCCTCCTATTGTTTGCAGTATCCTTCTTCCATTGCGTTAACTATTGTGCATCCAATATTGTTGGTTTTGGAATGTCAGTTTTGGTGTACTCCAACACTCCATTATCATTGAGTATAACTTCCATCCTATCCTTTCAAGATATGAATTCGAGGTTCCCTCCAGGGTATGCTCCAATCTCAATCCGTTGAAATACATTTTCCTGCACAAAAGAAAACTTGCTTTACTAAATCTGCAAATAAAAATCTCTAAAGGAGAAGATCTATTGACTGGTTTCTATTATGATTTTTTCTTTGATACCATGTAGAAATTAATATAAATTTTATGTTGTTGATGAATTCAAACTGAAATCAAGAGATTACAAATTTCCGCTACTATTATGTGGAATGGAAATCATAATTTAGAAACACAATCAATGACATACAACCACCAAAACCATAAGAACACAATGATTTATAGCGGAAACCAACTGGAAAAACCCCTTCATCTCTTTGCATTGATTCATATGAGAAGAGAAACAATTACAATGTATTGCTTCAACTTTGAAGCACACCCTGCACCACAGTCCTATTCTCTTGCTTCCTAAGCTTCTTTGGACAATACTTATCCAATTCACGCTTCAACCAACCTCCTATTTCCTTGCATAATCTTGGAGAAATTATTCCCTAAAAATAGGAGAAATTCCCTATTTCCTTGAACAATAGCTTGAGTAATTGATCACCTCCTTAGTGAAAAATCATTGTACAATCAATAATATACAGTTATAAACAAAAATGTGCCTTTTCCATCTACTCAACTAGGAAAATAGAATTCCATGCGTGAATGGGTATACTTTTAGCTGATTGACTAGTTAACTACGAGATCAGAGAGTTAACAACATGCATAACTACTCAACTGGCCTTCAACTAACTCAACTAATTCCTAGAGCTCAGTTAACTGAGTTCAACTAACAATAACTTGTTTACATTTCTAGATCTTAGAAATTAAATCATGCACAACTCTACTTCTAACTTACAAACTCAAATTTACTAACATAACTAGTAGACAAGGCCATGTCACTCTAGTTAACCGCAATCCAATTCATCCTGTGGATGTGGAGAATTGAATTTTCTCCAATTGACTAAGGCATTATTCAAATTATTCCTTTTATTTCTACAATTTCAATAAAGGATCTATTCAACGATGCGAGAATTGATGTGGTTGCAGGTAGTTTGCATGGGTTCAGTGGGGGGGCTTGAACAAATGTCAAGTTAATATTATTACGTTTCCTTGTGTGTGGGTGGTGAGCACCAGTATTGTAGCAATAATGCTGCAACTCTTGGGGCTTCCTAATTTACTTTTATCAACCCGTAGTTCGTAACAAACTTGGAAGCAACGATGCTGTATGCACAAGTACTAGTTCTTACTGTAAGCTATCACTTGGTCAGTTGGCGCAAGATCACTAGGAGCTCAAGCCAACTTCTATGAATTCCAGAAGAAGCTTTATATGTGATGAAAGAAAGAAAAATTACTCTACAGAGGCTACTCTACTTGCAGAAAGAGAAGGAAGATTGATATATGAAGTAACCCTAGCAAACCTTAATTAACCAACTAACCCTACTTTTTCAGAAAGAGAGATGAAAAATAATAAAATGAATGTCGTTAACTACTTAGGAAGTAAACAACATCTATTCAAGCTATTTCTAGAAGGAAATGAGAAAAAACATCTTTTTGGGTTTTTATGTATCTTATGTGAAATTGTCATGCATGTAATTTATTTGTTTGTGGATGTGGCAATGATTAGGTGGCGATGGAGGGCGACTTTGGGATTTACAGAGGTGTAGGAAGGTGTGGAGGGGTCCTAGGAGGCCTCTGGTAACCTTCTGGAGGCTTTCCCTACAATCGAACTTCAAAAAGTCACCTACAAGAAATTCTACAGGACCTACCTACCATAGGTCTACAAGAGGATCTACAGGAGGATGCCGCGGGCTATTTTAGAGATTTTAAAGGTGGGAAAATGGTTGGAAAGGGTAGCTGAAGGCTAGAAGGATGTGTTAAGGTGTCTGAGGTTCATCAAGGAGGATTAGGGAAGAGAATGATGGTTGGATTTGTTCAAGGGACGAGAGGAAAGTTTATGAGAAAAGTGCAGAAAATTAGGGCAGATTTATGAGGGGCTGTGAATGACCTGTGGAACATGTAGCAAAGAGAGATGGTGATGGATGATTTATTGAATTATTATGAGCAGAGATGTACTGCAAGAGAGTTGCAAATCAAACTCTGAAACTGAGCAAGCAAAGAAACTAGCTACACCAAAAAATAAAATTGTATCTCATGTTAACCTAAATTCTGATCTAGGAAAATAAAATGCTGAACAATGCTATATGGAAAGGAAAGCATGGAAAGAGATTTATTGTAGAAACATAAATGAGCATGGAAAAATGGATCTGAAGCAAAGCATTAACCTCTAAATCAAACTATAACACCAGAAATTGCATGGAGAAGGAAAAACTGTGTTTTTGTGGCAACAAGAGGGTCTTGACCTTAGCTCATGGTCCCAAAGGGAGGAAAGGAGGTCAAGGCTCTATTGATGGCCTTTTTGTATCTTTCTCCTAACACTATTTAACCTACTTCAGCAAACTAAGATGGAAATAGCTATGTAAATCACCAAAAGCAACCTATTCTAACCAGGAAAGAAATCTATCTAACTGCAACAAAACATATAAATACAAAACAAGAGGTGTTGGGAAGCTTGGGTTGGGCCCTAACCCAAGAGCTTCATCCCTCTGAGGTAACTCAGTGCTAGCTCAGAAAAAGATTTCATCTTCATTATCAAAATAATAGTCACATTACATGAAACTGTCCACAAAAGTAACCTCGAAATGAGCTGAGCAAAAGCTGCAACAACAATGCAAAAATTTGACTAACGTCCAACAACCTATGAGGCCTTAGGCATCTCTACTTATACAACTGGAGCTCCCAATAGCTCCCCTATCAAGGAGGCTTGGCTCCCAAGACTTGAGATAGACAACAGTTATTCTTCACTTGCTCGGCTGCCTCTTTGATGCATTGATGTGGCTGCTTGTGCTCCGAGATTTCTGAAGGAGGATTCGAAGGAGGGAGTCATAAATGAGGGGGACACCCTCCTACAAATCCTCTCCCTTGTCTTCTTCAAATATTTGTTGCCAAATGCTCATTAAACCTTTGACTTTGTCTCCAAAATTGACCAAAAATCTGCATTAAGCACACATTAGACTTCAAGGCATAATGACCAACCCAACTCACTCTATTAGCATAAATATAATAAAAAACATGCAATAAACTAATGAGAATGGTGGATTATGCTAAGTTATGATGCAAAATGAGTCCATATAGTTACCCATTTCTGGGGCTCATCATCACCCCCCTACTGAATGTGTTTCTCATCCTCTGAGAAACTAGTCCATCTCTTCATCTTTGATGGCCCTGATGGCCTCCCTGACATCCCATGCTTCTAATGTGAGATCCTCTTCTTTATCATGGAATCCTACCTTTCTGTCCACCTCTTCCCACTGCTGTCTTTCTTCTTCTTCTTTTGTGCCCTCTAGCAGTCCTAGCAGCAGTGGGGGGCTTAATTTGAGGCCAATCCAATTGACCTTCAAACTCTACATAGAGTGCTTGTACAGTGGCACTCTCCTGAATGCTTCTTTCATCCTGGTTGGGGAGTGATAGTCCCTGATCTGCAAGCTGTGTGGCAGTGTATTCCACCTTCTCATACAGGCATGAATGCAATCATCTAAAAACAATCTCTCCATGTCCTCAAAATGTGCAATGGCCTGAGCTTGATCATTAACATATTTAAGGGCAATTTGAGGATTATTTGCAAGCAGCTGGTGGGTACTAATGAGAGCCATAGGGTCTGATGGCTCTGCTCGAATCATGAGAGGTTCATTTTTTTCTTTTGCCATCAACTTCTTGGTTTATGTTGCCCTTTTCTCCTCATGACTCATCCATGATGCCATGGCCATCAGCTGCAAGTCCCCTAACCTAGCATTGGGGTCCCATAGGTTCATATCAGTTAGGGCCATGTTATGCAAATAGAACTCTACTATCTTTGCCTTGTCTTCTGCTGAACTATGGTCACATAGGTCCATGAACTGTCTATAATCCTGAAAAGGCATGGTGCCTCTCTGTGCCAAGGTCTTGATCTGAAATTGTAGCCATTGGTCTTTGAGGTATACTCCATATGATTTTTCTGGTGTCCTACACTGTAGTGCCTCCATAGACCAGCTAGTCATGCATGCCAATTGTGTTTCCATTTCTTGCAGTTGTTTTCTTAACATTTCATTTTATGCTTCCAAGTGAGATCTTCTGATTGATTATGTATGTCTTACAGTGTTTAACTCCTTACCCATTTCTCTAAGCTTTCTCTCCATGTGGCCAATATCTTCCACCCCTTTTGACTTGGTGATTTGCATCCATCTATGGCTCCTTATCCTTTCTTTTTCCAGTTCAAAGAAAAGTGGGACTGCAAATTTCTGTGGAATAATTTTCCCCCTCAAGAAGGTTGTAATAAGAGCCCAAACTAGGCTAGGGGTCAGGTTCTTGTGTCTCTGCTGTTTCATCCTTCCCCTTGGTCTGCTCTTCTGCCCTTTTCTCAAGTTTTTCGGTCTCCTGTAGCTTTGTTAGGGTCTCCTGTAGAGCAGTCTGTGCCTCCTATAGGACTGCTTTTGAGTCCTGTAGTTTTATTCTTTCCTTCCAAGTGGAAGATCTAGGACTTCCTCTTTCATAAGTGATGGGGGTTTTGGAGGGAGATTCTTCCCTTTTGACAGTAGGGGAATCTTCAATTATGATAGGCTCTTTTGAGGATGGCGGTGGCTTCCTTGTTTTTATCCTTGTGCTTTTTCGAGCCCTGAAATACATTGATGGTTGCCTTTTCCTCTTTTGTTTGGGTTTAACTGGGGTGCTGAGGGCAGCAAGAACAGCTGCTGCCTCCCTTTCTAGTGTCTCAGGAGACACTTCTGTCTTCTTTTCCCCTTTTTCCTCTTCTTTTGTCTTCTCTGCCTCTGCTAGCTTTGTTTCCTCTAGCTCTGTTTTGGTTTCCTTCTCATCTTGTTTAGTTTCTTCCTTCTCTGATTTAGTCTTTTTCTTCTCTTTTAAGTTCTTAAGTTCTTCCTTCCCTGTTTTAGTGTCCTCTTCCTCTGTTTTGGTTTTCTCCTCATCTTCCCCTTTTTTTCTTCCCCCTCACTTTCAGAAGGACTGAGGTCATATGTGAGGGCTTTTATATCATCTTCTCCTGTCATATTTCTGAAGATTTCCCAGGCTATGGGGATTGTGAAGGTGTGAAGGGCTTCTTCCACTAATATTTTAATCAACCCATGGTGAGCCAACTGATCTGGACCCCTACCTTCAACTTAATGCTGGAGTCTATAAGGCACTGTAGGAGAAAATAGGGAACGCTGAGTTTTTGGGGTGTGGGAGTGTCCATGCCATATCTCAGCTCATGGAGAAGTCTAAAATGGTAGCCATAAACTATGTTATACCTCCCTTCACATGAAATGTACTTGATTATTTGGTAATTGACCTCATCCCAAGGGTAAGGTATGCATGTTCTTCTAATGCCAAAACTGTCTTCTATAGGGTGTTCATTCGGTTGGAAGAAGGTTTTCTTGGCAAATTGTCCCATTGGCTTTTCATCTTTGCTCCAAGGTAATCCAAGTGGGAGGCTGGTAACCCTACTGATAAATTCTAGGGTGATTTCCATGGTGAGACCTATGAAAGTCATAGTGCCATGAGTCTTTGAGTGGGGTACCAAGGAAAGGGAAAACTCCTGAGCCACTTCTTCATCAAACCCTTGAAATTTTTCGAAAAATGGCATCCAATTGGCTTTGGTGAAAATGGCTACTACTCAGGATGTTCATGGAGCCTGACTAAATTTGTGGATTCCTTCCTCATGAATCCCCCTGTCATTTTGATTGCACCGTTTTTGGAACACCCCAGGTGGAGAAGGAGACAAGAATTTTTGCAGAAACATGAAACAAAGAAAAAACTGTGTTTTTTTAAGTAACAGGCAAATTTTTTTATGAAATTCCCCTTCTTTTTCAGGCTTAATTCTTCCTTAAATTGCATCATTCCTTGCACATATTAATATCCCAAGTGGGTTTATACAAAGCCTACCTCTTCAATTCCGAATTTGAGTGAAAACCCCATGTTGTCTCTTGAAAAGTTGCTTATTGCCCCTCCTGTAGAACTGGTAGTAGGTTCTCCTGTAGAACCTGTTACTCTGCTCCTATAGAGCGCCGATAGGAGGAGGAGGACTAAAAATGATAGAGAATGATGGTTTCGAGGCTATGGAGGTGGTATGGAGCTTGCTGCAGCTACGGGGACGATGATGAAATGGAAACAAAGGTGGTGGAGGAGTTCAAGGGGGAGTACTTATGTCTATTTTGAGATATTTTTGGCGATGATGTGAGTTGGAAAAAAGGGTATGTTGCCATTATTCGGACCGTTGGTCCCCACTACTATGTCATCATGACTCCTCATGACTTCTACCTGCAATCACTTCCCATCATTTGCATCGGAGTTTATACACCCGCCACTACCTGTCTTTTGGATTTTTTGTGAGTTGACTAGGCACACGTGTGGTGGGATCTCCGGATGAGCGTAGTCGAACTGGATGAGGGTGGCCAGTTAACTGGCCACCTTTCTGGTTTAACCCTAACCATCTCATTCGTTCATGTAATTTTTGAATTATACAGATGCAATAGAGGAGAGGGTTAGACACTTACCTGCAGGTTGAATGTTCGTGCTGCGGTGCTACTTGGTTCTGTTGCTATTGCATGCTCAGATTTTAGTGTTGCATGCTTGTATCCCTTCTGCTATATGATTTTTGCTCCTTGATATGTGGCTTGTTTTTTTTGTACAGGTACCCTTTGACTGAATCTTTCTTTGGACATCCTCTGCATTCCTATGGCTGCACCTATTTTGCTGTTGGAGCTTGATTTTAAGGGGATCAGCTGCTACAGGAAATCCTACAGGAGCTCCTATAGCTGCTTCTCCCTCTAAAATTTTTAGTTGATTCTTGTGCTGGGGGCCATGAGGATGCTACTAGAGATATTGATGGTGTTGGAGAGGGATTTGGTAAGCTGCAGGTGAGTTTTGGAGGTGTTGTTCTTTTTATTTCCTATTTTTTTTTAAAACTAGTTTCTGTGTTTTTTTTTTTTGCAGGAAGGAAAGAAATCAATGGAAATGAGGTGGTGTAGGTGTGGGATGGAGGGTTAGGATGGTGGATAGTTATAGGATGGCCTACATGCTCTTTATGAAAATTCCCAGCTCCTCAAACTATTTTTAAATTCCATTTCGAGCTCTCTGTGATTTCTACAGGAGCCTCCTATAGAACACACATGGCCTCCTATAGGATACACAGTCTTCAGAAAAAAACACAGAGAGGTGGAAGAAAGGTCAAGAGTGATGGAGAAGAGTGTAGAGGATGTGTAATAGGCTTTGTGGCATCTCCTTTTTTCTTCCTGTGGTCCACCTGTAACCTGCAATGCATTTTAAAAGTCAACTTCCTCTTCTTGTTTCTCTGTTTTTTTTTGAAAAGACAACTAGGGCGCCTCCAGGAGGTTTTCACCCTCTTGCTTGCCCTGGGCACCTCCAAGGGAGGTTTTCACCCAGGGATCTTATTTTCTCTCTTTTTTTTGTTTTTGTCATCACTAGGCCGCCTCAAAAGAGGTTTTCAACCCAATGATGGGACTCAAGTGCCTCATAGAGGTTTTCACTTGAGTCCTTATTATTTTTTCTTTTTCTTCAGTGAGTGGGTGGAGTGGAGGCTGAGACTTGCTCCACTACCAACACTGTCTTATTCAGATCTTCAATGAACTCTTGCTTGGAGAGGGGCTTCTTGTAAATTTTCAACCTATGCCCATTGACAAGCATGGGGATGGCTTCCTCATCAATGGTTCTTGTTACACAGTAATTTGTCACCATTGGTCACCGTCCCTGTTACCCGTTTCCCACACTTTGGAGGATCATTCCGGGACCTGTGAGAAGTGACATAACTTGAACACACTTGCATTATGTTCCCCTAAGTATGTACTTCATATGCCTTGAAGACATCTCTTGCAGAATATCCTTAAAAAGTCCCCTTTTTCCATTAGCGCAGATCCCCAGTGTATTACCCGCGCCAATAGGGGAAATTCTCCAAAGAGGGGGCGCGCCCGTTGGCGCTCTGTCTCAGAGTCTTACCTGCGCCAACCAAGTTTGGGAAAGCTTTTTAAAGCTTTTGCTGGTTTTATTTACTCTATCCCACTCACAGATTGGGTCTCCAACATCGTGCCTGTGAATAAAAAACAGGGTACCATCCGTGTTTGTGTCGATTATCATGATATTAATCGGGCCTGTCCTAAAGATATTTCCCCACACCATTCATTGATCAAATTATTGACAAGTGTGCCGGAAGCGAAAAGTACTCTTTTATGGACGGTTTTTTCTGGGTATAACTAGATCAATATTTCTCCCGCTGATCAACACAAGACCTCTTTTATCTGTCCATGGGGCACTTTTTCCTATAAGAAGCTCCCTTTCGGTCTCAAAAATGCCGGTGCTACCTTCCAACGTGCAATGTCTTACACTTTTCATGACATTCGCCACATTGTACAGCCATACCTGGATGATCTACCAGCTCATTCAGCCAAACGTCAGTACCACCCTACTCACTTTTGCTATATCTTTCTTCACTGCCGACACTACCGTATCAGACTCAATCCTCACAAATGTGTCTTCTGCGTTGAATCCGGTTGACTTCTCAGGTTCATCGTCTCCCGAGAGGGCATCCGTTTGGATCCCCTTAAAGTCGAGGCTATTGTGAATCTTCCTCCCCCTGCTTCTTTACAGCAATTGCAAAGCTTGCAGGGTAAAGCAAACTTTCTGAGACGATTCGTTCCAAACTATGCCGAGGTGGCTAAAGGTTTCACACGGTTGCTAAAGCGAGATGTCCCTTTCCATTGGGATACTGTCGCTCAGGAATCTTTTGAGCGTCTCAAGGGTCTCCTTGTTTCCGCTCCATTGCTCCGTCCTCCAAACTATCATCGCGACTACACTCTGTATTTGGCTGCCGCCGACACCACTATCGGCATGGTTCTCGTTCAAACTGACGATGATGACATTGAGCATGTTGTATATTATCTCAGCCGCAACCTTTTAGACATGGAAACTCGATATGCTTATGTCGAGAAGTTGGCTTTGGCCGTCGTTTGTGCTGTCCAACGCTTCCGTCACTACATTCTGCTGCGTACTACCACCGTGATTTCTGATTGCAACCCCATGACATACATTTTGTCACGCCAGTTGCTGGGGGGCAAGTACTCAAAGTGGATTGTCATCCTCCAAGAGTTCGATTTGGAATTTACCACTGCCAAGTCCAAGAAATCCCTTGTATTCGCTGAGTTACTTTGCTCTTTGCCATCTTCTTCCACGCCCTCTCACTCAGAGGATCATATTCTGGATGAGACTTTGTTTCTCATTAGCACCCTCGATCCCTGGTACGGGGATATCATCATATATCTGCAAACGTCCTCCTTTCGCCCCGGCGTGTCCAAAGATGCTCGGCGAAGGATTCGTCATCAGTCTCAACCATACCGTATCATTGGGGATACACTATACCGCCTCGGCGCCGACTCTGTTCTCCGCCGATGTCTAACTCTCGAGGAAGCTGAGTGTGTTTTGAATGACTGCCACTCTGGCGCCTGTGGTGGTCACATGTCCAGATATGCCACTGCCCAAAAAATCCTCCGTGCTGGCTACTTTTGGCCCTCTATCTTTAAGGATTGCATTCTTGCCGTCCGCTCTTGTCATGAGTGCCAGATATACCAGCGGAAGATGCGAGCACCTCCCGCTCCATTGCACCCTGTTGTCACCGTCGGCCCTTTTGCAAAATGGGGCATTGATTATATGACCTGTAACCCTCGCTCGGCTGGGGGGCATGGGTTTATTATTGTTGCCGTCGATTACTTCACTAAATGGGCCAAGGCGATGCCTACATTAACTGAAGACGGTCACACAGCGGCACAATTCTTGTTCAACCATGTTATCTCGCGATTCGGCGTCCCTCAAGCCATCGTCACTGATCACGGGAAGCATTTCCGTAATCATATGATGACGGAACTAACAACCCACCCAGCTGGGTTTACGACACGATAGTTCGACTCCATACTACCCTCAAGCCAATGGCCAAGTTGAAGCTATCAACAAGATTTTGGTTACAATGCTTCAACGTACCGTTGGCATGCATAAGTCTAACTGGCATTTGATGTTGTTCCCTGCCTTGTGGGCCTATCGAACCTCCGTGAAGGATGCCACCGGTTTCACTCCATTTCAACTAGTTTATGGACTGGAGGCTACCCTTCCAATCGAGTGCGAAATCCCTTCATTAAAATTGGCCGTCGAGTTACTTGCCAACACTACTCCGTTAGAAGAACACCTTCTTTACCTGGAACGGCTAGATGAGACCTGTCGCCTAGCCTCTTTGGCCATTGAAGCACAAAAGAAGCGAGTCAAGACTCACTTCGATCAGACCGTCCATCCACGTTCTTTTGTTCAGGGAGATTTAGTCCTGCTATATGATCAGGAAAACGATAAGCTGGGAGAAGGAAAAATCGAGCCTATGTGGGTAGGCCCTTACATTGTCAAGAAAGTTTTGCAAAAAGGGGCCTACGAGCTAATTGACTATTAAGGGAACCCTCTCGGGAAGCCCCGAAACGGGCTGTACTTGAAAAAGTACTATGCGTGATGCTTGTACACTTTGTTTTGTACATACATGTACTTTAGTAGGTGTGTTGTGTGTGTGTGAATTTTTGTTTTAAAGGCGTGACTGCCACTTATTGTGTCTTTCGCTTCTTGTGCAGATGTCTGATGCACCTTATGTTGGTTTCGCTGATGGTGCCTGCCACAGTACTCGCAACTTGTCCTCTGCGGCGTGGGTGATCTATGATCCTCATGGCGAGTTGATAGATCTTCAAGGTGTGTGTTTGGGCCGTACCACTAACAATGTCACCTAATATTGTGCTGTAATTGAGCTACTTGCTGAAGCAATTAATCTCGGCATTCGTACATTGGTAGTGAACCTAGACTCTCAACTTGTCATCCACCAGCTCAACGGGCAATATTCCATCAGAGACCATCGTATTATAAGGTTGTATTTACGTGTGAGATTGTTGGAAAGGAACTTTGATTTCATCACATATCAGCATATTCCGAGACAATTAAACACATTAACTGATGCATTGGCTAACCATGTATTAGATAGACATTTGCGTAATATGTAAAACATCATACAAGAAAGCATATAAAGCGCAATAATAAAACCATAGAAATAGGCATATGTATATATATGTGTGTCGCAATGTTTGCACCACGTGCATCATATAGTCCAAAAAATAATACATGTTCCTCTCAAATACATCCGGAGATGACATGTCTCTCAAAAAATATGCAAGAAAAGGACTCCCTTGGAGTTTTCTTTTCTGTCGTCTTTTCAAACTCTCTAAACATGAAAAGACGCCGAGTTCTTCCTTTGTCAGACTCGTTAAAAATTGATGACATTGGAGTCCGTCGAGATGACGTTACAAGCATATGCTATCCCCGTCAAGCTTGTTAATAAAAATAACTGGGTAATCACCAGAAATGGTGGGGGAAAATGGAACCATAATTTTTGTCGTGTCGGTAGTATGTCGCTATTGAACATGGCACTTGTCTGCTTTCGTGTCTGGGTGGGGACATCTCATCTTGTTTTTCACTTGCCTCTGTGGATTTGGGTAATCCTGTTTGACCTCTCATCTGCTCATTGCCTCGTCACCATGACCTTTGATCCATTGATGTCAAATACTGCCAATTCCACTGTCGTGCCGCCGATATGTTCAAGAGAAGTTGACCTCTGCAGAATAACAACCTCCTTCTGATAGCTCACGTAATTCTGATCCACCACAATTTTCTTTCTCTGTCTCGTGTCAATGATGTGGGAAACACTATGGCCCACCTTCGATCAAGGTCACTTCCTGTCGACTTCAGCTCATTATCCAGGAAGCTGATCTAGAGACTCCCTTCCGGTGGCTTGGAGCTTGCATGCCTCAATGGCAGGTTCTTCGTGTTCGACGTGAGGTTTTCATCATTGGCCTTCGATCGAATGATTCTATGGGTGTTCGATGCCAGCTCACTGATTCACACGCCGTAGATTGTACCTATAGTACCTTGAGGGCCATTGTCATTATTGGTGGTACCTCTCGCGTCTGTTAACAGTTTTCATTATTGACTAGTAATCAGACGATGTTCATGCATGTTCGACTTCAACTCATATATTCACATGCTTGAACTTGTACTTTTGTTCGGGTCGAGATGGAGCGCAAGACCCTGGATTTTGTCTGTTGGAATCCAGGCTGCGATTTTGTGGATTATTGTTACATGACTCATTCACTGGATGGCTGCGACCATGCCTGAGTCTATTCATCGATCCTCACCGGATGGCTGCGCCCATACCATGGATCTAGATTATTATGTACTCTGTTATGGATGGTTGCGCCCATACCACATATATCATGTACTTGAGCTATCAGTTGTATCTTTCTATGCAGATTCTCTAGCGGCAGCTGCATGTGTTCTTGTAAAGCATTTCACCCCTCTCTCTCTCTCGGGCCTCATGCTTTATGGGGCATCTGTTACACAGTAATTTGTCACCATTGGTCACCGTCCCTGTTACCCCTTTCCCACACTTTGGAGGACTCATTCCGGAACCTTTGAGAAGTGACATAACTTGAAAACACTTGCATTATGTTCCCCTAAGTATGGACTTCATATGCCTTGAAGACATCTCTTGCAGAATATCCTTAAAAAGTCCCCTTTTTCCATTAGCGTGGATCCCCAGTGTATTACCCGCGCCAATGGGGGAAATTCTCCAAAGAGGACGCGCCTATTGGCGCTCTGTCTCAGAGTCTTACCCGTGCCAACCAAGTTTGGGAAAGCTTTTTAACAAACGCACGCTCGAAAGTTTTTTCCTTTCGACTCATGAGGCTTTTCAAGGATAATGCCAATCCCATGGATGTCGAGATTCATCGTATCTCTATCCATAATAGCTTTTCGAGGATAATACTTATCCCATGGATGTCTGGATTCATTGTATCTCTTCCTCCTACTCTATCTATAAAAGCTTGTTCTGGTGCATTTGACAAGCTAGTTTTGAGCATAGGGAGAATGATACTGTCAGAAGTCTGAGAGATTGTTGTAAGAGTCTTCTTTGCATTCATAATCAAAGAGAGAGAGAGAGGCTTGTTCCCGATCCCGACAAGCTTTGCAAGACATATGTAGCTGATCACCCAGCCAAAGGAGGATTTGACGTCAGAACTATGGTTGTATACTCCTTTGTTGATTATCAATAATAGATGAATATCATTATGGTTCCATTCTTGTTGTTCATTGTGATATGTTTGAATTATATCTTTTCTGACTGATATATAATTGCATTTATTGGATTTTATGCTTGTATTCGTGTCGTTCTTTGCATGTGCAGGTGTCCATTCATGGAGATCGTGAGGATCGTGACCGGCTGGAGCAAAGGAACGGGAGTGTCAACTCTTCTACAACACTAGCGTTGGAATCCAAGTAGGTTCTCATAATCCACCTTTAATTTGCAATTAGGAACTTGCGTGATAGCATTGTTTGATTTTTGCTAGACCCATCTTGGGCTAGTGGGATCGCCTCTGTCCGTAGAGGGGTGAGGCCTATTTTGATTTACCTCTCCAAAATGGGTCTAGCAACAATCAAACAATGCTATCACGCAAGTTCCTAATTGAAATTAAAGGTGGATTATGAGAACCTACTTGGATTCCAACGCTAGTGTTGTAGAAGAGTTGACACTCCCGTTCCTTTGCTCCGGCCGGTCACGATCCTCACGATCTCTGTGAATGGACACCTGCACATGCAAAGAACGACACGAATACAAGCATAAAATCCAATAGATGCAATTATATATCGGTCAGAAAAGATATAATTCAAACATATCACAATGAACAACAAGAATGGAACCATAATGATAGTCATCTATTATTGATAATCAACAAAGGAGTATAAAACCATAGTTCTGACGTCAAATCCTCCTTTGGATGGGTGATCAGCTACATATGTCTTGCAAATCTTGTCGGGATTGGGAACAAGCCTCTCTCTCTCTTTGATTATGAATGCAAAGAAGACTCTTACAACAATCTCTCAGACTTCTGACAATATCATTCTCCCTATGCTCAAAACTATCTTGTAAAATGCACCAGAACAAGCTTTTATAGATGGAGGAGGAGGAAGAGATACAATGAATCCAGACATCCATGGGATAAGTATTATCCTCGAAAAGCTATTATGGATAGAGATACAATGAATCTCGACATCCATGGGATTGGAATTATCCTTGAAAAGCCTCATGAGTCGAAAGGAAAAAACTTTCGGGCATGCGTTTGTTAAAAAGCTTTCCCAAACTTGGTTGGAGCGGGTAAGACTCTGAGACATAGCGCCAATGGGCGCGCCCTCTTTGGAGAATTTCCTCATTGGCGCGGGTGATACACTGGGGATCCGCGCTAATGGAAAAAGGGGACTTTTTAAGGATATTTTGCAAGAGATGTCTTCAAGGCATATGAAGTCCATACTTAGCGGAACATAATGCAAGTGTTTTCAAGTTATGTCACTTCTCACAGGTCCCGGAATGAGTCCTCCAAAGTGCGGGAAAGGGGTAGCAGGGACGGTGACAAATGGGGACAAATTACTGTGTAACAGATGCCCCCTAAATCATGAGGCCCGAGAGAGAGGGGGGTGAAATGCTTTACAAGAACACATGCAGCTGCCGCCGGAGAATCTGCATAGAAAGATACAACTGATAGCTCAAGTACATGATATATGTGGTATGGGTGCAGCCATCGATAACAGAGTACATAATAATCTAGATCCATGGTATGGCGCAGCCATCCGGAGAGGATCGATGAATAAACTCAGGCATGGTCGCAGCCATCCAGTGAATGAGTCATGTAACAATAATCCACAAAATCGCAGCCTGGATTCCAACAAACAAAATCTAGGGTCTTGCGCTCCATCTCGACCCGAACAAAAGTACAAGTTCAAGCATGTGAATATATGAGTTGAAGTCGAACATGCATGAACATCATCTGATTACCAGTCAATAATGAAAACTGTTAACAGACACGAGAGGTACCACCAAAATGACAATGGCCTCAAGGTACTATAGGTACAATCTACAGCGTGCAAATCAGTGAGCTGGCGTCGAACACCCGTAGAATCATTCGATCGAAGGCCAATGATGAAAACCTCACATTGAACACGAAGAACCCGCCATTGAGGCATGCAGGCTCCAAGGCACCGGAAGGGAGTCTCTAGATCAGCTTCCTGGATAATGAGCTGAAGTCAACAGGAAGTGATCTTGATCGAAGGTGGGCCATAGTGTTTCCCACATCATCGACACAAGACAGAGGAAGAATGTTGTGGTGGATCAGAATTATGTGAGCTATCAGAGGGAGGTTGTGATTTTGCAGAGGTCAACTTCTCTTGAACATATCGACGGCACGACAGTGGACTTGGCAGTATTTGACATCAATGGATCAAAGGTCATGGTGACGAGCAATGAGCAAATGAGAGGTCAAACAGGATCACCCAAATCCATGAAGGCAAGTGAAAAACGATATGAGATGTCCCCACCCAGACACGAAAGCAGACAAGTGCCATGTTCAAGAGCGACATACTGTCGACACGACAATAATTATGGTTCCATTTTCCCCCACCATTTCTGGCGAGTACCCCAGTTATTTTTATTAACAAGCTTGACGGGGATAGCATATGCTTGTAAAGCGTCATCTCGACGGACTCCAATGTCATCAAGTTTTAACGAGTTTGACAAAGGAAGAACTCGACGTATTTTCATGTTTAGAGAGTTTGAAAAGACAACAGAAAAGAAAACTCCAAGGGAGTCCTTTTTCATAAAGTTGTGTCTCTCTAGCCCGAAAAAGTATAAAACAATGCTCGAAAGAACAACCCGACCATTACGATCGAGGAGTACTTTTCATGAGTAGTGATTTCGACCTGAAAAAGTAAAAAAGCGGTCAAACCACATCCCTTCGTAACCATTAATGAACCTGAAACGACAAGTTCCGACGATCTTTTCGTTTTTTACACGGTCGGAAAAGAGTTTAAAGATGACCGCCTCTTATTTATGTTAAACGAGTCAAGAGGGATAACTCGGTGATCTTTTCATGTTTAGCGAGTTAGAAAAGAGTTGAAAGATGACTCCACAGTGACTTTTTCGTGTATTTACCGGTCTGAAAAAGTATAAAATACAACTCATTTCACCATCGAAGTTGCGTAAAATACCTGTCGTTGCACAAAAAGCAAGCGTAAAACCCATTTTCGACCAAAAATATATTAAAATATTCAAAAGATAACTTTTTAAACCTAAGTATAAGTCAAAAAGTTATAAATATGGTGAAAATGGTAAAAATAGAATCACTTTTACTTTTTAACTCTCTGAATAGTAGCAGTGGTCTGTTTGGGGAGTGAACTTCAGACGGTGATTGCAGCCAATCCTCCACCACAATCAGCTAACGGTGGAGCCATATGAAGAACTCGAGCCTCCAGGGCATTTGCTGGCCCCCTACTCCCCTGGGCATCAGTGCTGCCCAGCAAGCCATCCTAGGCTCTCGTGGCAAAGGATCAACCACTATAGCTCCCTGTCCCTGAAAATTGGTAATCGTTCCAAGAAGAATGATACCACGATCGAACCATACCCAAACTGCTTTACCTTTCCTCGCTTGCACATTGTAAGCTGCCTCTTGATGTTAGTAGTCACTGCGGTGGCCTAGTCAAAGATGGTAGGATTTAGGCATTCTGTGGCCAACAAAGATGGTTCTTGCTTGCCTCATGGGCGCCTGCACTCCTGCAGCTCGAGTAATGGTGAATAGTATCACCCTGAGAACCAAGTCCGGAATGGTGGGAATATCCACCTTTGCACTGTTCTTCCCTAATTGCGCCCCTGGGCACACTCGGTCTCAAACTTCAGTCATCTTCTCCCCGGAAGGTCTACTCCCGGTCAAAATAGGCCTCACCCCTCTCTGTGATAACCCCGTGATGAAGTAAACATCGGACACATTGAACCCACAACTTGGTCCCGTAAATGGAACACTTGGTCATCCCACAGATCCCACAGTTCAATTAGAAAATGTAGTGTATAGCTCGGGCTGAGCGCGCATGTAAGGCGTAAGAAAGAATTTCTTAAGCCCATAGTCCCTTAGGGCGT